>CM060697.1:102733271-103933271 GCA_030686995.1 Artemisia argyi
TACGAATGTTGGGCATGTCGCATCCTTGTGAATGCATATTGATTTGGTTGGTTTTGGACTATAGTGTGTGCACCTATAGGTTTGGTTTAGTGATTTGAGGCCTAGTCTAGCTAGCAAGCGTTTTGCGTATATGTCCACTTGATTGAATTAAGAATTTAAAACTATGATCTCACCAGCGAAATCTGACTTTTAGCGTGCTTTCTCAGGTAATTAAGTTATGGCTTTGGATGCTTGGTTTGGAAGGCTTGGCTTAGCAATGTGGTTTAAGGATCTATTTTCTCAAACTCTGATATGTATTTGTGGATCTACGTTTGTTTCTTTTAGACGTTACTTTGGATAAATTTGGGATAAACGTAAACTTTAAAAACCCCGTTTGGTTGTGTTTTACTTATGTTTACTTTATCTCGTTCTTTTATGACTTGTGATGGATACCAATCCACGTAGCACCTCGAAAGCTTGTTTAGTCTTCCGCTGTACCAAATTTTGGGGGTGTTACAGATTGGTATCAGAGCCAAGGTTATAGAGAACTAGGTAACAAACACCTAAACTGTAACACCCAAAATTTTATATTTTAGTAAAATGTATATAGTATTCCAGAAACTTGGATTGACAAGAAGTTTTTGCTGTTGCACAGTAGATACGGCGTATTGACCTATGTTTCAGGAAACTAGTTTTAAAGAAAAGGGACTATCCGTGTAATGGTTCTCCCACCAGGGACTAATTCTGTCAATAGGTGAAAGTTAAATTAAAACACTTATATCTTTTAGATAACCTTAGGATTCATCAGAAGTTCCTGGACTCTTCTTTTCCCTCCTTCTGTATAACGTCACACACACACTCTATCCATCAAAAAGCTAGGGTTTCAATTTAAGGTTAATTTTAAGCAAGGTTTAAGCAAGATATCACCTCACATAAGCTCATAAACGTATATACTTGTGTTCCCACAAGTTAATTTGAGGTAAATCATATCTTGATCTTTAAATTGTTTTTTTAGAGCTCCCTTTTTTATGGTAAAGCTTAAAGAATAAGTTTTTATGCCATTTGTGGGGTTCTAGTAGAATTTCACATGATTATGTGGAATTATGATTTTTAAGAAATCATCAAGAACACTAGTAATCGTGTATAAGATCTTGGTTATATTATAGGTACCTTGTTAGGGTGCCATAACATCAATTTATGATGTTGATTTTCAGAAAGTGTGTATATGTCACACGTTAAGCCGCGGAACCAAACACCCGCTTATGGCTTAGTTCATTCTTAATGGTTGATTATGACAAGTTAAGCCATATTCTTAGTAATCCTTGTGTTAATTACAATTTACATGTTCATATGTTATATGGTTAGCCGGTGACGTTTATGGGGAGCTCGCGATAGATTACAAGCTATATCAAGGTGAGTAACATATATTACATTAGAAACAGGACCTTTGTAGCCTGTTAGATATATCACCTACTTGTGTTACGAGTTTATATTAGTATAATTGTGTATTATGTGTTTTAATACCCTACGTGATATATCACATGTGAAATAGCTTAGACGGGTCAAAATAGCCCATATTGACCCATGTGGTCTCAGTAATATGTTTTTAGCATAACTATTGAATCATTGCTTAGTTTAACATCCTATGTGGATGATACAAATAAAAGAGATGTTCCGAAAATGGAATTAGACATCCTACGTGGATGACAGGAGCCTTTAAATGGCTTTATGTCCTAAAGTGGGACCTAGACGTCCTAAGTGGATGATCAGTGCGAGTGTAGAACTCATTAGACGTCCTAAGTGGACGACATGTATTATAGTGTGATCACGCGTTCCAAAGTGGAACTTACATCCTATGTGGATGACATGAGCCTTTAGATGGCTTACGTCTCAAAGTGAGACTTAGACATCCTATGTGGATGACCAGCATGCTTATATGACTCGTCAGTCGCTTTAAGCGAAGTTTAGACATCCTTAGTAGGTGACCAGTATATTATGTTCATATTATGACCCAAAGTGGGTCTTAAACATCCTACGTGGATGACTCGTAAGAGCACATGAGACACTAAATACTTAATGCAATGTATAGACATCATTAATGGATGAATAGTGCATCATGTGATGCACCCCTAAGATCAGATAAGTCGTCCTAAGTGGACGACGAGAGCTTTAAAAGCTACTTAGAACCAAATAAGGATTCATGACGTTCTATGTATATGACTAGTACATATATGACAGTTATATCATTCATGTGTATGATTATGAAGCACGTAGCCTCGATTACAAGTGCTATTAAGCATCATGATCACCAAGTGGGGAAGTATTTAACGAAGCAACCTTCTAGCTTTATATCTTATATTTTCAGTTTATATGCGTTATCTCACTAAGCTTATTGCTTACGTTGCTTCGTTTATGTTTCTTATAGGTGAGATCGAGTTTAAGGCTAAGGGTCGCGGGTTAGCTACCGGTAGAGCTCATGGGTAATCGAGCTTATCCTAAACCCTCTCTAATACCAAGAAACGCCCTAGGTTGTTATATTTTGGGTAAAAAAAAAAAAAAAAAAATCTAGTATGGGCGTTTCAAGTTGGTATCAGAGCTGTGGTTTAAGGGATTTAGGTATCCACCGTAGATGGATACTTAGACTTAAACCTAGGCTCTGGACGACCTGTAGAGTCACACATTCCGCATGTGCATATAATTTCAGTAATAGTGCAATATACGTTATCAACATGTTGAGCATGTATATTATTGTTCATGAATTCTGTATAATATGATGACAGTGAAAACTTAGCTATATGATGAAATTCTTACGACGCCTGGCCAACGTGGTAATAATTGCATCACATAACGAGTGTTTACCGGCATCATGTCATACTTAACGATTGAACATGTTTGGTAGGAATAAGCATAGAATTATAGGATCTATACGTATCATGTTAAGCAATGATTCAAAATCAGTATTTAAATCATAATGAGTCTGAGAGACTCTGTACGCAGAAATCATTCCTCTGTGTAAATTAAGAAATACGTTGAAGTTCCTTATCGACGTGTCAGATTCACTTATCAGTTTACAGACTTATTTAAGATTTCCATGACCGAAACCAGTTACGATGTATATATAATTACGGAACCATAGAAATTCTCTCAAATATGTTGTAACAGCCGAGCGTGAAGATGCTCATATTCCATAGTTTAATGCTGAGATCTTCAGATCATGTCTTCTAATGCTACCCATGAAAATTAATTAGACACACGATAGTATGACAGGTACCTCCTCCGTGAATATAATACCTGCTCGTGTGTTCAATTGATTATGTACGATTCGGTCAATCGTGACTAAGTCATCCAACCGAGAGTTATCATCCAGCGAGTCAGTATAGGCCTCATCAGACTTAAAGAGGCAATAGACGATAAGATTTGATATATGACTTCGATAAGAACGTGCAGTCATTCATGTTAGAATAAATCATATGGGCTAATGCCTAAGTGGGGGAGAAACGTTCATTTGTGGCGAGCGTAAGAAAGTATCCCCAACTATAAAAACGAATACTAAATCCAAGAGGTATCGGCTCATGACCGTTAAGTATACCTAATTCATGTCATTGATTCTCAGAAAGTTACTACAGACCTTGATAGCATTTCAGCTGTCCGAGATTTCCTATTATAATTCTCGAAGAATTCCTAGGTAAACTACCTGACCTGACAAGGAAATAGAATTTTGTATTGATCTTATTTTAGGGAGTACCCCTATTGTTGAAACTTCCTGCAGACTTGCTCCTTCTAGGATGCAAGAATTAATGAAACAGTTACAAGAATGGTTAGATAAGGGCTTTAATTGCTCCAGTAGTTCACCTTCGGTAGCTCCGGTTCTTCTTAAGAACAAGATCATAATGTCTAAAGGTAGACTGACTATCGAGAATCTAATATGTCATTATCCAGAATTGATACTTTATCCCAGGATCGATAATTTATTTGATTAGTTTTAGGGCCTGAGTTCTTTTCTAAAGCAGATCTAAGATCACGATACCTCAATTATCGATTCGGGAAGAGATGTCCCGAACGCAGTCTTTCAGACCAGATGGGGCGGTATGAATTCGTTATTACGCCATTTGACTTAATTAATGCCCCAACAGCTTATATGGACTTCATAAATCGGGTTTGCTATTCAATGATTAGATAAGTCAACTATGATAATCATTGGTGTTATCCTGATTTATTCTAAGTCAGTAATCATGAACTCATTTGCGTCAAGTTTTCAATATATTGAGATAAGAAAAGCTTTATGCTAAGTTCTCAAAACATGAATTCTCGTTATGAGAAGTTCAATTCCTTGAATTGCCACTGTTAGTGAGGACACTAAGGATGGTCCAGTGAAAATTCGGTGCCATTATGATATGGGGTTGACCCAAAACTCCCACAGTAATAAGCTCACGAGAACTCAGGAGACAGGAGACAATCCGTCAGGATTTGAGTACTCAAGTAATAAATAATTTCTAACATGTCACCTGAATGTGCCGTGCTTTCTACTTAATGGCCGAACAAGAAAGAAACTTAGTAAATCATGTAGGGTAATGCCTTAACTATTATCGAGATAAGTTCAGAACATCAATAAATGTTTGACAAGTTGCAGTCCCTAGATTTTCCGCGTGAAATAGGAAAATATTGCCAGAGAATTTATCGTAAATTGTTTAGGATAGTATATCAGCATGATGCTTCAGGAATAGTAGTCAATTGTCCGAATAATAATATAATCGTTTATCTATCGAGTAGGCTTCATTATTAGGTGCCCTCGTAGAATTGCGTTTACAGGAAAATGTAGTCAGATATAGGATATTTATCCTCATTATAACAGTCAAATCAGCATACTAGTGTTTAAACTTCATATACAGATTTCAGATAAATCATGTATTCATATGTATTCAGAAATCGTTTACCATTTTCATGAAAACGGTCAGGAAGATAGGGTTATTCATTTATTGAAAATCATGACTAAATTAGTTGCCATGATATTCTCGCAACAGTTTTGATCACTATCTCTTAAGAGAGTCCTTGCGTGAAAATTCCTATGCCGCTGTATCTCTATACACCTAATCAGTAGTGTGCCTAGTGCACCCCGTATTGTGAGTATGCACGCCTCTCTAAGTGCAAATCGTGTAGTTAAATAATACCTTAAGCATAGTCAGTATAGTGCTTATGCACTAATAGTACTATAAGTACTCAGTTATGCACTTAATATGTGCATAGTTTTGTAGTCAGTCATGCATTCAGTAACGTGTTCTATGTACTCACTCAACAACGAGTTATAGACGCGCAGTTTCAATAGCAATTAGTAAGTTCCACACATTATCCTATTAGTAGCCGAACTGTCAATAGTAAAGTTTGGCTTCAAAGACGCTTAATACTGAATTTTGAAAACAAGAGTGATCAGTTCCAAGTATAGTGACATTACTTAACTTGTAACTGCTAGAAATCAGTTTAAGAACAGCTTCAATAATTCAGTTTAGCGTTTACCCCAAATTCATTTAGAAATGTGCTATATGCACGTAGTCAGAGTTAGCCCATGTGCGATTGGTTAATTCTATTGAGAGAATAAATTCAAGAGTGTTGACATAAATAATGTGTGAAAACGTTATTCATATCTTTCGATATCTCTATATTTTGACGATCACAAAATGTAAAATCGTCAATCGTATAATTACTACGTAAACAAGTATTAAGCTAGTTTATATCACTATATCCAACTTAATCACTTAAGGTATGGATAAATAAGTGCTTAATACATCTCATGATCAAAGGGGTATTTAATTAACTAATACAAAGTTTATTTAATTATATAATCTTATTATATATTTTTGAAAAACACTTTTGGTAATAAGGAAAAATGTTTTAATCATACTAAATATATGATTTCAAATATTTAACCAAAATCAGTTAGTTTTTCACCAAATAAACTTTCCCCACTAAAAGACAAGTTTTCTGGCCGTTACAGTTGGGCGGCCCCCTTAATTATAAGGGGCGGTCCCCTTAATTTTAAGGGGGCCGGCCATGCTTTAAGGGGACCGGCCACGCTCCCCTGTCAGAAACTGTCAGATTTCTTCTCCTATAAATACCACCTTAATTCTGAAATTTTTCCCCACCTTTTGCACGAAATTTTCAGATCCACAATCATCTAAAACTCATCCAAAACCCTTTGATCATTTGTATATTAATCCTTGTTTCAAGTGATTCAATCCCTCATCATCCATTCTCATTCTAAGTGCAAAAGAAGAACTCTCTACAACCAAATTCAAGAAGTGTTGAAGAGTTGTTGTATATAGTGTATATATATATTCATTTGTGAATATTGTGTTGTGCTTGTTATTATTTGTTTAGAAGATATAGAAGTTGTGTAGATAGTAGAAGTTGATTAGTAGTGAAGTAGGATAGTTGTGAAGATTGGTGTGTAGAAGAAGGTGTGTAGAAGATTGGTGTGTAAAAGCTAGGTGTGAAGAAGATTGGTGTGTAGATTGGTGTGAAGATTGGTGTGTAGATTGGTGTGTAGATTGGTGTGTAAATTGGTGTGTATATTGGTGTGTACGGTTTTCTCCGCCATAAGGGAGTTTGTTGACATAGTGAAGAAAACTCTCGAGTAGGTGACTCGGGGAGTGGAGTAGGAACAAGGAAGGTGTCCTTGTAGCCGAACCACTATAAATCCTTGTGTTGTGGTTTGATCTTTCTAACTCTTCTCATTACTTATTTATTTACCTTTACTATATTAGTTTTGTTAGTTAGTTATCATACAATTGTTCATATAGTGCAAGTATTGAATTCACATAAACTAGAATCGAAGTTTTTAAAACAAACTTGTGCTTATAAATTTTAAAAAGACGTAAAACTATTCAACCCCCCCTTCTAGTTTTCCACAATTGGTATCAGGAGCCACGTCTAGCAAGATCTTTAAAATATATTGTATTTTAAAACTTGTAACGATCTATGGAATCTGAAAAATATTTAGAAGGGCAATCTATGCAAAGACCACCACTATTTGAAAGTGATGGATTTTTATATTGGAAAAATCGATTCGAAACTTATGTCAAATCAAAAGATCTAGATCTTTGGCATATCATTACCAATGGTGATTTTTTACCTATTCAAAATAACCCTGAAACTAAGAAAGATGAAATCGTACATTTTGAAAAACAAAATGATGATTTAAAAAGAAAACTTGCTAAAAATAATGAAGCAAAAATGGTTATTTACAATGCGCTACCACGTAAAGAGTACGAAAGGATCTTTATGTGTGAAACCGCAAAAGAAATTTGGAACTCTTTATTAATAACTCACCAAGGTAATAATCAAGTCAAAGATAATAAAATTGATCTACTTGTTCAACAATATGAACAATTCACGATTCCGGAAGAGGAATCAATTGATAATGCTTTTGCTAGATTTAACACTATCATCACAAGTTTAAAAGCACTTGATGAGAATTTTTCTAGTAAGAATTTTGTTAGGAAGTTTCTTAGAGCTCTTCACCCAAAATGGCGAGCTAAAGTGACGGCCATTGAAGAATCAAAGAATTTGTCAACGCTACAACTTGATGAATTAATTGGAAATTTGAAAGTCTATGAAGCAATTATAAAGAAGGACTCCGAAATGGTTAAAGAAAAACGTGAACAAAGCAAGTCAATCGCCTTGAAAGCTAGAAAAGAATTTAACAACGAAGATTGCTCATCTTCCGATAGTGATGACGAAGAATATGCCATGGCCGTAAGAGATTTCAAGAAATTCTTCAAAAGACGAGGGAGATTCGTTAGACAACCACACGATGAAAGAAGAACACCTCAAAAGAATAATGATGACAAGTATAGCAAGAATGAGAGAAAGTGTTTCAAGTGTGGTGATCCGAATCACCTCATTGGAAAATGTCCAATGATGACAAGAGATCAAAATCAAAGAGCATTTGTTGGAGGTGCTTGGAGTGATAGTGATGAAGATGAGAATGAAACAACAAAGGATGAAAAGTGTCTCATGGCCAAATCATCAAGTGAGGTACGTTCCGAATCCGAATACTTTAGTGATGAAAATCTATCATTAGATGAAAAAGATTTAGATAGTGAATACAATAGATTATGTAAAATAGGACAACTAGTTATGGCTAAAAATAAATCACTAAAATACATAAACAACCAACTAGAAAATGAAGTGCTTGAATTAAAAATTAAAATACATCAACTTGAAAAAGGAAAAGAAATTGTTGAAGAATGTAAAACATGTCAAGAGCTTAAAAGTGAAAACAACATACTTAAGGATGAAATTTGTAAACTTGATAAATTTGAAAATAGTAGTAACTCACTTAGTAAAATTATAAGTATTCAAAGAATATCAGGAGATAAAACCGGACTAGGATTTAACTCAACTGAATCTTCAACAAGTGGAGCTAAAAACGTTAAATTTGAAAATGAACCAAAACCTTCAATACTTAATCCTAAACATTTACTCATAAAAAATAAAATAATACCTATCGCTAGTAATGAAGAAATAAAACCATTTTATAAACCATCTTTAAAAACCGAAGTTGGATCATCTAAATCTAAAACAAGATCTAAAACTCCACCACCTAGGAAACCAAATAATTCTTATCCTAGACCTAAAACACCTCAACCAAGAACAAACCATAATAGACGAAACTTGAACTATAATCAACAAATGTGGAACTTCAATCCGTGGGGAATGTTTCCACCTTATATGCATCCAAGTCAAATACAAAACATGTTCGGACCAAATAACTTTGGACAAATGAAACAATGGGCACCAACGTAAATAATATTCGCCATCCAAACATGGAACTTTTCATTGTCACCTCTTGTCCGATTTACTTCTTGAAGACCTTGAAGATTAACGCATTAAAGACAAAAGGTACACATTTCCTTTTAAGTTCCTTGTCTAGAAATGCATGCTTAGTTTAGTGTGTTATATTTATGTGATTTTATTTGACTTATTAATCTCTATTTTTTAACTATATTATATCCAAATATACATATATACATACATATATATATATATATATATATATATATATATATATATATATATATATATATATATATATATATATATATATATATATATATATATATATATACTTAGCTATATTTAGGATCTTATAACCTAGGAAATTCATTTGTTGATTTTCTAGAACTAGAGATTGTTCGTTTACGAACATTTCTTTTCCCCATTTGCCTTATTGAACTTTAATGTTCAATCAACACTCATGCTGATGAAGTGAGATGAGTCGAAAAATCTATGGATGAAACAAACTCCCGGCTTCCGTTGCATACGTCTCCCTCCTACTTTCTCGTCTTATAAGCCCATACTATATAAAATATATATATATATATATATATATACTTATAAACCTTCCACAACTTTCTCGTTTGCTTGACAACTTGATGAATTTCATCCGAAACGATCAAGAAAAATTTATTGACAAAATGTCAAGTAAAAATGTCAAGTAATTCCTCTCGTGCGTATATTCTTCAACGTATTTTTGATTAAATATAAATCTAGTATATATATATAAATATTTTCTTGTTTATTCCAGAAACCGAAACTTGAAAATAAAAATTTTAAGGGCGGCCCCCTTAATGTTTAAGGGGACCGGCAGCAAATACAAGGGCGGCCCCCTTAATGTTTAAGGGGACCGGCCCTCTGAGAGCTCAAGCCCGTTTTTCCCTTTCTTCCTTTTGCCAAACACTCCACTTTTTCATCCCTCTCTTTCCCTGCTTCTGCTGTGACGAAATTCAAAACCCAAAAACCTCTCAAATCACTTCCAAATCACATAATTCGGGTTAATTCGCAAAGGGAAAATTCATCTAACACAATCACCACTACATATTGTAAGCTTTTCATAACACATTTCATCTAATTTCATCTTATTTGATCATACTCATGATTATGCATGCTTTATAAAATTCGTCAAATTTCATAATTTATTTCGAATTAAGCCTTAAAACTTCATTACCAAATGCTTCACCTAGGATTAGGATGATTAATCAACACTAGAAACTAGTTATTATAAACTATCATGTCGAAAATTTTTAAAAAAATTTCATACACTCCTTTTCAAAAATTTTAGTAAACTCATTGTTGAATAATGATTTGAAAACGTGTTAAAACTAATCACATTATACTTTTGTAACGTGTAAAACTTGAAATTACATTTTTCGACTAAGAAAAATTATATTGGTTCACAATATAGGGGTGTTTGGATTATGTCCAAATAATATCAAAACATAGTCATTATAATTTTTATAAAACTTTGTTATAATTATAAACCTTAAAATTGTTTGTCGAACTCGTCAAGATATATAATTCATATGTATATTGACGCACTTGAGTTATAAGTCACTAGTTAAGGAAGCGTTTGGTTTATTACTAAAATGACATTTTTTACAAACCATCTTTTTCAAAAAACAAATCACATGCATAAGAAACTCGCAAGAAATAACTAGTTTTACAATCTAATGTAAATCTAGTAAATTTCATGATATATTAAGATGTTTAAAGGGGCGTTTGGATTTGTCCATAACTACTAATTAAACATCGTAAAAGTATATCTAGAACAAGTTAAAAACAATATTAAGGAACATGGTAATCTACTTCTCAGGATTAGTAACGAAGTATGTTTACGTTCCAACATAAGCCTTGACAATAAACATATATTTTTATCTTTCTTTGTATTTATTTTGGTCTTTTTATATTGTTGATGTGTTTAGGTGAAAATGCCCAAAGCAATTACTGAAGATCTTTCTCACACTAAAAACTACATTCCCAAAGTTTCTCAACTCCCTACCACATCTCCTTCCATTGGACTTATCTATCGTCAAATTGAAGATAGAAATATTCATGAGGGACGTGTAGTAGATCTTGCTTTTGCTCAATCCGACTACATAAATCGCGTGTTTACAAGCATCAACTTCAATTGTCTTTATGAAATTAATGAACCTATCATTCCTCGTTTCATAATGGATTTCTATAGCCAAGTCACCGTCCAAACCAATGATCTTGGTTTCATCACCATCTCTTTCATGATTCAAAATGAATTTATCACCCTCACTCTCGAACAATTTGGTCATATCCTCCAAATTCCTTTTAGAGGTCAAGCCGTTTTCTCAAACGAGTGGGACCTCGAATCTCTTAATCACTATCGACCAACCTTCGGTCCATATCTCGACGAAATTCCTCATCCCGACGAAATTCGTCAAATCCTTGGTATAGATCGTGCCACCACAAGTCGAAAAATAAAATCCAAAAACGTTCAAATTTCTCCATACCAACTTCTCCTCAAAGAATTAAGCCCACACATGAAGCGTTGGGAAGAACTCATTCGTGAGAATGCGTTTGGTACTGGAGGTCACCGGGACCATCTCCCGGCTAGCCTTGCTCACATGTTGTATTGTATAGCTGTCGAAAAGCCGTACAATTTGGCCTACTTCTTTATCAAACGGATTGAGTGTGCTAGAAAAACTCCCAAAGCCAACCTTCCATATGGAATGTTCCTTACTCGTATCTATCGTCATGTTATCGAGTACTACCCCGATCTTGACAATAGTATTTATGAGTCCATCTACCCCACTCTGCGTACTCTCGCTCTAAAACAAGCTCGACGAACTCGAAGTGACAAGGGTAAACCTCGTCGTCATAGCTTTCATGGATCATCCTCAAGGCAAGATGATGATGATGAGGAGGAAAACATCGATGATGCTAGTACCCCTTCGTTTTCTGAGTTCGTTGACAATTTAGAGGATCTTGATTATCCCAACTATTCTACTCCATCTCCAAGTGATCAAACTGAAGAAGTGCTTCATGAACGAACTACCGAGATGCTTAGAAGACAAAAGAGCTTGCACGAAGAAGTTAGAGGTGGCTTCAAATCTATTGGGAAGACTTTGAAGGGTATCTTCGGGAAGAAAAAGAAATGATATGGTCGGATTATGTTTGTTTAACAATGTTTTATTTTTATGTCTTGTGTGCTATTTGTCCGAAGTTTATTCGGAAATACTTGTTATTTGAATATGTGTTTAGGATGATAACTTGATTGTCTTTGATATTTTTATGCATGTTTCTCTTGATCTATATATATGTTTGCATGATTAGTTAATGGTTATATAACTATATGACATATATGCTTTCTAATAAACCAAAACAAATGTGAAATGTCCAAATTGAGCTTGCTGCACATTCAAACCAGAACATAACATCTTTCCAGAAAATTTTTGAAAATTTTTGATTTCTGGGTCGTCAGATGGGCGGCCCCCTTAAATCATAAAGGGCGGCCCCCTTAAAATTAAGGGGACCGGCCACCATTTAAGGGGACCGGCCATCTGAAACAGTTTTTACACTGTTTTCTTTTGCATCATGTGATCCCTTTTGCTAGTCCCAGCTATCATTACTCTTAAAAACCAAACTGATTTTGGAATATAACATTACAATTTCAAAATAATTCCACTTCTAAACATGTTTTCCCACTATATAATCCCCATGCATGTTTAATTCATAATTCATCATCCTCATCACTCATAAACCATCATCATGTCATCACCAAGAACCACCCATTCAAACAATGCCAAGAAACAAAAACTTGTCATTATACCACCCAAACAACTCTTCATTGATCTTACAAATGAAGACAACACCACCCCATCACCACAACCTCAATGTTCATCTCCTAGTGCACCAAATGCACCCTCCAAAACACCCTCAACAAATGGACATTCTACTTCCTCCATTCCATCCACTTCATCCATTAATGACTACATAAACACCCACTTATCCTCTCCACCAATGGTTCAACCATCACAACCTACCAATGAACACTCCACCCTTGCACTCACTCTCTCATTATCACCATTAACACCTCTTGATGCACATTTCTCATCATCTCCTATCAACCCACCAACCTATAACCCCGTCCCATGGAGCTTACTTGAAGCTCATGGAGACACTTGCCTTTGTTGCATTCACAACCGAACAATTGTGTTCGGATTAAGAGATGAGATCCAATACATGTTTTCTCATATTGAAAACATGTTGCATCAACTACCAACAACAAACACAACACCCCCACCACCATCAACAAACACTCCTCCTCCATCACCATCTCCATGTTCACCATCCATTCCTCCCAATTAAACATGTATGGTGATTCACAAATAAAATTGTGTTAAACTCTTTTGGATGGCAAGCTCTAGAGAGGACTCTCATGTTTGAGACTTGGTTTATTATTTCTATGATGATTGTAAGCCTTTAAGGCTTTTGTTATGTTTGATGTAACTTTCTTTTATATCATTAATATTATGGTTATGTTTTTACTCTTGCATGCTATATCCATATATATATGTTGCTTGCCACTAAATATTTTTGCAAGATATCCATATCCCGATTCCTTTTGGCCTCAAAACGAGGGGGAGTATACTTCAAGGGGGAGCTTCCATCAACTTGGGAAAACCTTTTTGATGCTAACAAAAAGGGGGAGAAGTGATATAAACTCTCAAAATAATACTTGAATATATACTAATTTTCGATTAATGAGTTTAAATTTTGTAATCATCAAAAAGGGGGAGATTGTTGACATAAATAATGTGTGAAAACGTTATTCATATCTTTCGATATCTCTATATTTTGACGATCACAAAATGTAAAATCGTCAATCGTATAATTACTACGTAAACAAGTATTAAGCTAGTTTATATCACTATATCCAACTTAATCACTTAAGGTATGGATAAATAAGTGCTTAATACATCTCATGATCAAAGGGGTATTTAATTAACTAATACAAAGTTTATTTAATTATATAATCTTATTATATATTTTTGAAAAACACTTTTGGTAATAAGGAAAAATGTTTTAATCATACTAAATATATGATTTCAAATATTTAACCAAAATCAGTTAGTTTTTCACCAAATAAACTTTCCCCACTAAAAGACAAGTTTTCTGGCCGTTACAGTTGGGCGGCCCCCTTAATTATAAGGTGCGGTCCCCTTAATTTTAAGGGGGCCGGCCATGCTTTAAGGGGACCGGCCACGCTCCCCTGTCAGAAACTGTCAGATTTCTTCTCCTATAAATACCACCTTAATTCTGAAATTTTTCCCCACCTTTTGCACGAAATTTTCAGATCCACAATCATCTAAAACTCATCCAAAACCCTTTGATCATTTGTATATTAATCCTTGTTTCAAGTGATTCAATCCCTCATCATCCATTCTCATTCTAAGTGCAAAAGAAGAACTCTCTACAACCAAATTCAAGAAGTGTTGAAGAGTTGTTGTATATAGTGTATATATATATTCATTTGTGAATATTGTGTTGTGCTTGTTATTATTTGTTTAGAAGATATAGAAGTTGTGTAGATAGTAGAAGTTGATTAGTAGTGAAGTAGGATAGTTGTGAAGATTGGTGTGTAGAAGAAGGTGTGTAGAAGATTGGTGTGTAAAAGCTAGGTGTGAAGAAGATTGGTGTGTAGATTGGTGTGAAGATTGGTGTGTAGATTGGTGTGTAAATTGGTGTGTATATTGGTGTGTACGGTTTTCTCCGCCATAAGGGAGTTTGTTGACATAGTGAAGAAAACTCTCGAGTAGGTGACTCGGGGAGTGGAGTAGGAACAAGGAAGGTGTCCTTGTAGCCGAACCACTATAAATCCTTGTGTTGTGGTTTGATCTTTCTAACTCTTCTCATTACTTATTTATTTACCTTTACTATATTAGTTTTGTTAGTTAGTTATCATACAATTGTTCATATAGTGCAAGTATTGAATTCACATAAACTAGAATCGAAGTTTTTAAAACAAACTTGTGCTTATAAATTTTAAAAGGACGTAAAACTATTCAACCCCCCCTTCTAGTTTTCCACAAAGAGGTTTACTCATCTTGTATGGCAGTAGGTATACCATGCCTGACAGTAAGTATACCTGAATACAATCATGATCAGTTTATGACCCATGTCATGTGAAATAATGCAGCTATAAGATAGTGACGACTGTCGCTAGAACACACTTCCAAACTTTTAACTGATATTTATTAAGAGATTAGCATTCTAGAAACTCTCGAGAAATGAGATATTTGTGAATTGTCGCTAGTCATAGAGTACCTGTCTCTATAACTCTTAATGGAGATGGCAGATTCACTTCCAAATTCAGATAGAAGTTCCAAGAGAACTACCAAGTTAAGAAAGACTAAAGATAGTCTAAGACAAGCTGAAATCCTATAGGGATAAGAGAAACCGAGCAGTAGAATGTCCAATAGTTGATCTAGGTATCTAAATACTATTTCATTAAAAATGAATCATTCGATTTAGCAGATCGAATTAGAAAGGTGCCATTCAGATTTGTAGAATCAGAAGAACTCAACAATATTCTTGGCACCTATCTTGTATTCCAGCTAAGATCATGTTTAATAGGTGAGGCAAAAGTATGTCTCACTAGCAGTTATCATAGTTATGGAATAAAAGCTCGTCTATGTAAAGAAGCAAGTAGAAATTATTGACACAGAGGTCAAGATGTTTAAAGTTTAAGAGGTCTTTCTTTTAATTCGATGGAAGCACAGAAACAGGAAGTTAGAGTAGATAAATAGGAGCCGTGAAAGAGCTCACCAGACACTACCCCACTTTTCATCAGGAATGGTTTGTGAGGACACAAACCGAATAAGTGGGGGAGAGTTGTAACACCCAAAATTTTATATTTTAGTAAAATGTATATAGTATTCCAGAAACTTGGATTGACAAGAAGTTTTTGCTGTTGCACAGTAGATACGGCGTATTGACCTATGTTTCAGGAAACTAGTTTTAAAGAAAAGGGACTATCCGTGTAATGGTTCTCCCACCAGGGACTAATTCTGTCAATAGGTGAAAGTTAAATTAAAACACTTATATCTTTTAGATAACCTTAGGATTCATCAGAAGTTCCTGGACTCTTCTTTTCCCTCCTTCTGTATAACGTCACACACACACTCTATCCATCAAAAAGCTAGGGTTTCAATTTAAGGTTAATTTTAAGCAAGGTTTAAGCAAGATATCACCTCACATAAGCTCATAAACGTATATACTTGTGTTCCCACAAGTTAATTTGAGGTAAATCATATCTTGATCTTTAAATTGTTTTTTTAGAGCTCCCTTTTTTATGGTAAAGCTTAAAGAATAAGTTTTTATGCCATTTGTGGGGTTCTAGTAGAATTTCACATGATTATGTGGAATTATGATTTTTAAGAAATCATCAAGAACACTAGTAATCGTGTATAAGATCTTGGTTATATTATAGGTACCTTGTTAGGGTGCCATAACATCAATTTATGATGTTGATTTTCAGAAAGTGTGTATATGTCACACGTTAAGCCGCGGAACCAAACACCCGCTTATGGCTTAGTTCATTCTTAATGGTTGATTATGACAAGTTAAGCCATATTCTTAGTAATCCTTGTGTTAATTACAATTTACATGTTCATATGTTATATGGTTAGCCGGTGACGTTTATGGGGAGCTCGCGATAGATTACAAGCTATATCAAGGTGAGTAACATATATTACATTAGAAACAGGACCTTTGTAGCCTGTTAGATATATCACCTACTTGTGTTACGAGTTTATATTAGTATAATTGTGTATTATGTGTTTTAATACCCTACGTGATATATCACATGTGAAATAGCTTAGACGGGTCAAAATAGCCCATATTGACCCATGTGGTCTCAGTAATATGTTTTTAGCATAACTATTGAATCATTGCTTAGTTTAACATCCTATGTGGATGATACAAATAAAAGAGATGTTCCGAAAATGGAATTAGACATCCTACGTGGATGACAGGAGCCTTTAAATGGCTTTATGTCCTAAAGTGGGACCTAGACGTCCTAAGTGGATGATCAGTGCGAGTGTAGAACTCATTAGACGTCCTAAGTGGACGACATGTATTATAGTGTGATCACGCGTTCCAAAGTGGAACTTACATCCTATGTGGATGACATGAGCCTTTAGATGGCTTACGTCTCAAAGTGAGACTTAGACATCCTATGTGGATGACCAGCATGCTTATATGACTCGTCAGTCGCTTTAAGCGAAGTTTAGACATCCTTAGTAGGTGACCAGTATATTATGTTCATATTATGACCCAAAGTGGGTCTTAAACATCCTACGTGGATGACTCGTAAGAGCACATGAGACACTAAATACTTAATGCAATGTATAGACATCATTAATGGATGAATAGTGCATCATGTGATGCACCCCTAAGATCAGATAAGTCGTCCTAAGTGGACGACGAGAGCTTTAAAAGCTACTTAGAACCAAATAAGGATTCATGACGTTCTATGTATATGACTAGTACATATATGACAGTTATATCATTCATGTGTATGATTATGAAGCACGTAGCCTCGATTACAAGTGCTATTAAGCATCATGATCACCAAGTGGGGAAGTATTTAACGAAGCAACCTTCTAGCTTTATATCTTATATTTTCAGTTTATATGCGTTATCTCACTAAGCTTATTGCTTACGTTGCTTCGTTTATGTTTCTTATAGGTGAGATCGAGTTTAAGGCTAAGGGTCGCGGGTTAGCTACCGGTAGAGCTCATGGGTAATCGAGCTTATCCTAAACCCTCTCTAATACCAAGAAACGCCCTAGGTTGTTATATTTTTGGTAAAAAAAAATAAATAAATAAAAAAATAAAAAATAATAAAAAAAAAATCTAGTATGGGCGTTTCATAAACTATAACCGATTTTTATAGAAAACAATCCTCGACCAGTGCCCACCAGCCCGCCAAGCCGAAGCATCTTCGATCTTATTGAGGTATTACGAGATAATGATTAGATATGAGATCTTGAGATAATTTGAGAATTTTGGATATATTGATTATGTGATATGATGGAGTTTTGGAGAATTATATGGCTTATTTGTTTTAGAAATGTTTTTAGTAATGCGGTATTAAAAATCTTTCTTGGAATTATATGATTGGGATTTTATGATGACTTTGAGATGATATTTTAAGTTCGTGGTTTAGTTGTTTTGAAACACTTACACCTACCCTACATCGTTGTTACAGACTATGGCCTCCCATACGTTTGATGTTTCTGAGGATCTTCTTGCTGATCCATTCCGCCCAACACAGATCACCATGGCTCCTGATGATCCTTACAGGATTGCCATGCATTCAGCTACTTCATCACCGACAGCAGTTACTTCTGCACCACCTGCTTCATCTACTTCTCAGGGACCCTCATCTTCTTTAGGGCTTCTTGGTACTTCGAGACAGCTTCCACTTCATCAGGCTTTGGCTCGTGTGGCTCCACGTTTTGCCCACCGAGCTACGGCACGCATGTCTGTGCGCCCTTCGTCACCACCCATGCACTTTGATGCTCACGCTCTTCTGTTAGATGCACCACCCACATCATTCCGTCGTCGTCCTAGATCACCTACCTTATCACCACATGGTTCACCTTTATGGAGACGAAAATTGATGGAGTACCCCTCAGGTGAGGAGGAGGAGTACGAGGGTGAGGAGGAGGCTGTTGACCCTTAGGAGGTTGAGCAGGGGGATGATGACCCACAGGAGGGTGAGGAGGAGGAGATTCCTGATGATGATGGTTCGCCAGCACATTCAGCTCATGCTGTAGAGCCCGATTCTCTGTTACATCCGTTAGAGCCGGTTTCACCTGATCACCCGTTTTTGTTTGATTCACCACCTGGTAGACCCGTAGCGTCGGACGCACCATCTGAGATATCTGCTGAGCGTGCAGATTTGGGTGAGACTGGTAGGATTTGGACTCGGATTACCGCACAGGGCGAGAGGATCTCGCAGATGGCTGATCGACTTGAGATGGTTATTGGAGAGTTTATTGCTGAGTTGAGAGTCGATTTGACTACTATTGTGGGCAGGACGACAGCGATTAGGAGAGGTATGATGGAGGTACATGAGCAGATAGAGAGTCTGCAGAGAGGTTTCATCATGGCTCGCGAGGCAGATCACAAGTTGTGGCAGAGGAACACGGAGTTGGAGAAGGAGGTAGCAGACCTTAAGAGGGATAGTGATACTCACAGTGTCGAGTTGGGATCGTTATGGAGAGAGTTGGATGGTTTGAGATTAGAGTTGAGGATTCTATGCCATCCTCGTGGCTAGATGGATTTGGATTTGTGTTGTTGTGTTGCTTCCTAAGCTAGGGAGTACCTGGTTAGGAGAGCTAGTTATTCTATCTCTTATGTCATGTCATTCGGATTGTATGTTCGTCTCGTATGGAACGATTAGTATTTATTATGTCTTTTGGTATTTTGGAACGACGTATCGATCGCTACTTGTATGGATGATGATGATTTCATATGATATTCTATGGTTTTTGGCGTACGTGGAGAATTGTGTTCCTATTTGCTTGGTTAATATCGTGTTGGTATTTCGACTTTCACCTATCGGATTCTTGTTGGACGTTATGGTACGTGTTATTAGGGACTTATGAACCTTGTATTGTGACTTCGATCAATGGCGCCTCGACGAAACACACCTACGCATACCCGAAGAGGGCCTGTTGTGGTCAACACTGGTCGACGCAGGCAGCGCACTAACCAGAATGTTGACAACCAAGATACCAACGCTCACACTGGTGAAAACCAAAATGTTGACCCATTGAGTTCTGTGGTACTGAAGGAGTGGTCTACTTAGTTAGATGGATAGAGAAAACTAAGTCAATGTTCAATGTCAGCAATTGTGCTGAGAATGCGAAGGTAAAGTTTGCTTCTTTTACTTTTAAGGACGAAGCATTAACTTGGTGGAACAATTACCGAAATTCGGTTGGGAGTGAAGTGGCATATGCCATGACTTGGGAGCAGTTTAAGTCCTTGCTGATTCAGACTTACTGCCCAAGGAATGAGGTTAAGAAGTTGGAGATTGAGTTTTGGAATCACAAAGTGAAGGGTACTGACATGACGACTTACAATCGTCGTTACCAGGAGTTAGCCTTGCTTTGCCCAGATATAGTTCAAACTGAGACTCAAAAAATTGAGCGGTATACCGATGGGTTGCCTGTGGCTAGAAGGAACGATGTGATTGCTGCTATGCCTGCAAATGTTCATGAGGCTATCATGATCGCTCAACAATTGATGGACTCGTTGGAATTAGAAGAAGCTGAGATGGATAAGAATGGAAAGTGGAAGAGAGACCATCACTCTAAGGGTAATGATCATCGAAACAAGCGACAAGCTGTTGCCAAGGTTTATGCTATTGGGGATGGAGATAAGAGGAACCACAATGGAGATGTACCCAAGTGTGGTTGTTGTTACAAAAATCATTCTGGACAATGTACTGTGATGTGCAAGAACTGCTCAAAGATGGGGCACATAGCTAAGGATTGTAGTGCTCGACCACTTGCTATGGTTCAAGCTACTCCTGAGGCTATGAGTAAGGCGAATGTTACTTGTTTTGGATGTGGGAAGAAGGGACACTATAGGAATGAGAGCAGGGAATCGTGGAACCGAGGAAATCAAGGATCAGGTGGTAATGGGTACAATCATGGAAACCACGGAGCTGGAGGAAACCGTGGACGACATGACAATGAGAACCAGCGTATGGAAGCAGGAGCTGCTCATGGGAGAGTGTATGCAATTGGGAACGAGAGAGGAGAAGACCTGAACGTCGTTACTGGTACGTTCCTTCTCAATAATCGTTATGCTTCCATACAATTTGATATTGGTGCCGATAGAAGTTTTGTGTCCACTACATTTGCACCCTTACTAGAAAAACCCCCGATTGCCTTAGGAATTGGTTATGATGTAGAGTTAGCTAACGGAAACGTAGAAAGGATTAAGACTATCATTCGCGGTTGCACGTTAAATATCTTGAATCACCCTTTCAACATAGATCTTCTACCCGTCACGTTAGGAAGTTTCGATGTCCTCATTGGTATGGATTGGTTGTCGAAGTATCGTGCTCATATACTTTGCGATGAGAAAATCGTGCGTGTGCCTTACGGCAAGGATATTTTAAATATAAAAGGAGATCGAAAAGGTTTGAGGAGCCCATCCAGATTAGCGGTCATTTCTTGCACTAAGTTACCGAAGCTAATGGAAAAAGGATGTTGCCTTTTCTTAGCTCAAATCTCTAAGAAAGGAGGGAAGCAGAAGAAAGAAAGATGCATTGGAGATGTGTCTATAGTTCGTGACTTTCCTTATGTATTTCCTGATGACTTGCTGGGAATCCCGCCCACTAGACAAGTGGAGTTTCAGATTGAGTTGATACCTGGTGCTGCACCCGTGGCACGGGCACCTTATCGACTCGCACCGACTGAACTGGAAGAGTTGTCGAAACAATTGGCGGAGTTAGTAGAAAAGGGGTTTATACGACCAAGTTCTTCACCTTGGGGAGCCCCAGTTTTATTCGTGAAGAAGAAGGATGGATCATTTCATATGTGTATTGATTACCGAGAGCTGAACAAGTTAACGGTGAAGAATAGATACCCGTTACTGAGGATCGATGACTTGTTCGATCAGCTTCAAGGATCGAGTGTGTATTCGAAGATCGATCTGAGATCGGGGTATCATCAACTTAGAGTGCGCGAGAAAGATATTCCGAAAACGGCTTTCAGAACCCGTTACGGGCATTACGAGTTCCAAGTGATGCCGTTTGGGTTGACCAACGCACCGGCGGTATTCATGGATCTCATGAATTGGGTGTGTAAGCCTTACTTAGACAAGTTTGTGATCGTGTTCATCGACAATATTCTAATCTACTCGAAGAGTGAGAAAGAGCATGAAGAGCATCTAAGACTCATCTTAGAATTGCTCAGGTAGGAGAAGTTGTATGCCAAGTTCTCCAAATGTCAGTTTTGGATTCCAACGGTACAGTTTTTGGGGCATGTGATTGATAGTCAGGGAGTTCATGTAGATCCCACTAAGATTGAAGCTATTAAAGATTGGGCCGTACCGACGACCCCAACTGAAGTTCGTCAATTTTTGGGTTTAGCCAGTTACTATCGAAGGTTCATTGAGGGATTTTCGAAGATAGCAAAGCCGTTGACCAAATTGACTCAAAAGAATGCTAAATACGAATGGGGAGATAAGGAAGAGGAAGCATTTCAATTACTTAAGGAGATGTTGTGTAGTGATCCTATCTTGGCATTGCCTAAAGGTAGCGAAGACTTTGTCGTTTACTGTGACGCCTCTCATAAAGGGTTGGGTGCTGTGTTGATGCAACGAGAGAAGGTGATAGCCTATGCTTCCCGACAGCTAAAGAAGCATGAGAAGAACTACACCACCCATGATTTGGAGTTAGGTGTTGTGGTTTTTGCCTTAAGGATATGGAGACATTATTTGTACGGAACCAAGTGTGTTGTATACACTGATCACAAAAGTCTACCACACATCTTGAATCAAAAAGAGCTCAACATGAGACAACGACGTTGGATTGAGCTACTAAGCGATTATGATTGCGAAATCCGCTATCATCGCGGCAAAGCAAACGTCGTTGCTGATGCTCTTAGTCGAAAGGAGAGAATACCACCGTTACGAGTTAGGTCATTGGGAATGACTATCGTATCGCCGTTACCATCTCAAATATTAGAAGCTCAAATGGAAGCGTTGAAAGCAGAAAACCGACCTGCTGAAATATATTTGGGATGGCAGAAAAGGAGAAGGGATTTGTTAAGCGTTCTGATGGAATATTATGTTCTGGAGACCGAAGTTGGGAACTATTGTATGGAGCAATTCGTGAGTTGATTATGCATGAGTCGCATAAGTCAAGGTATTCTATTCATCCTTGGTCTGACAAGATGTACCAGGATCTGAAGAAATTGTATTGGTGGCCAAACATGAAGGCAGATATAGCGTTGTACGTTAGCAAGTGCTTGACATGTTCGAAGGTTAAGGCAGAACACCAAAGACCGTCAGGATTATTGACGCAGCTAGAACTCCCGGTTTGGAAATGGGAGCGGATTACGATGGACTTTATTACAAATTACCAAAGACAACTAGTGGTTGTGACGCTATCTGGGTAATTGTGGATCGACTGACTAAGTCTGCTCATTTCCTGACGATTAGTGAAGATGATAGTGTCGACAAACTTGCGAGGTTGTATGTGAAGGAAATTATTTCTCGTCATGGAGTTCCAATATCGATTATTTCGGATCGCAACAGCCGTTTCACATCAGCTTTGTGGCGATCACTTCAAACCGCTTTGGGGATAAGACTTGATATGAGTACTGCATATCATCCCCAAACCGACGGTCAGAGTGAGAGAACTATACAAACTTTGGAGGATATGCTTCGTGCATGTATAATAGACTTTGGTAAAGGTTGGGAGTACCTACCTCTTGCGGAATTCTCCTATAACAACAGCTACCATACAAGTCTTAAAGCTGCACCATTTGAAGCTTTATATGGTCGTAAATGTCGTTCGCCGATTGGTTGGGCTGAGGTTTGAGATAGCCAACTCACAGGCCCCGAGCTTATTTTAGAGACTACTGAGAAAGTGACCCAAATTCGTGATCGGTTACAAGCAGCTCGAGATAGACAGAAAAGTTACACCGATCAGAGACGTAAACCCCTTGAGTTTCAGGTTGGAGACAAAGTGATGCTAAAAGTCTCGCCTTGGAAAGGAGTGATACATTTCGGGAAATGTGAGAAATCCAACCCCCGCTACATTGGACCATTTCTAATTCTGGAAAGAATTGGGCCCGTAGCTTATCGGTTGGAGCTACCACAGGAATTGAGTAAAGTGCACGATGTGTTTCATGTGAGTAATTTGAAGAAATGCTTTTCTGATGAAACACCGTGATTGGTGCTAAACAGTCAACCTAAATTGACCACGTATATGGTCAACCAAGTCAAACAGCCTAGAGTCAATGCTCCGTGGAAGTATAGGGTTTCCCTGGGTCGTTATGTCCCGACGAGGTGTGATGGTTAACAAACTGATTTGTGATCGGGTGAATCTGGACGGGAAAGGGGTTTGTGAGTGGTTATACTAAGGAATCCTACAAATAAATAGCTTAAACAAGCTATATAGATGATTACGTGAAAGTTAGATACCTAAAAACGTTTAATAACTAAAAACGCGTACGTTCAGATTAAATTTACGCGAACGTACGAAACATAACGATTTTAACTATAGTAGGAATTTGCATGCCTTAGGGGCTTAAATGCAAATTAAATAAACTTAAAATATGTATTTTATAATTACCAATTTATTTAAAAATTAAGAAAACCTAAAATGTAAAAGGATATAAAAATGTACGTTTGAATTTAAACAAACGTAAACGTACAAAATAAAACGTGAGTTTTAAGAATTAAAAGGCCTACGGATATGAAAATTATATTTTTACAATCCTAATAATATAAGAAAATTATTGGAAATTTAAAATTATTTTTACACCTATTTAATTAATTATTATTAATTAATAACTATTTTAAACTATTTAATAATACACTAAATGATAAGAAAATGTAAAATAAATCTAGAAAAATACAATTAAAATTTAGAAAAATCTAAAATATTATAAAACTTATTTTAAAGCTAAAATTATATTTTCACACTATTTATCTAATTATTATTAATTATTAACTATTTAATACTATTTAATAATTACTAAAAAATAAGAAAATGAAAATAAAGCCTAGATAAATAAAATAAAAACTTAGAAAAGTCTAAAATATTATAAAACTCTTTTTAAAACTGAAATTATAATTATTACACTATTATTCTATTTATTATTAATCATCTAATATTTTAATTACTTTTTAATCTAAATAAAATCTAATAAATACTAAATGACAAAAGAAAAATCTAAAACTTTTTACAAAATTATTATATAAATACAGGAACCTATGAAAATTATAAAAACTATATGTCCTTAAAGAAAATAAGCTAATAAGCAATAAGCTTCTTAAATAGAAGCTATCACTTTAGGAAAATTTGTCTTTTTTGGATTTTTCTTTTACAAAACTATTTGATACTAATAAAAAAAACTAACTTTAATAAAAACACTTTGCTTGAAGCTCAAAAATAAGCATAGATGGGGAACCAAGTGCTTATCAAATTTAAACTTATAGCTTATTAGGACTTTTTGTTGAATGAATAAGCTTATAAAAAGCTATCCAGTGAAAGCCAAGGGACAAATAAGCTTTAATAATGTTAGATTACTTGGAAACAAGTAAAAGAAACTAGAAAAGCACTTGGAATAAGTTGCAAATAAGCAAATAAGCTAATCCAAATCCTGACAGACCAAACAGGCCAACTGAGGCACTTTTGTAGGCCTGTGGAGCCCACAGAAGAGTTGGGAAGCCCAAGCAAAAAGCTAAGCCAATAAGCTGAGCTTATTGGCTTTTCAAAAAGCTATGAAATAAGCTATGGGACCCACAAATGAATACTGGAGATGGCATGAAAATGGTGCACAAAAGCTGAATGGTCAGCATATAAGCAGAAATGAACAAAATGAATGGGCTTAGCAGCCCTACCTAATGAACTCTAAACCACCAAATAAGCTATAAGCCTTAAAGTCTGGCTTATTGGATTTCCAATAAGCCAAAAATCAACAAGTGGGGCCCACTAATGAAGCCAAGAAAAGCACAAGAAAGTTGGGGCTTATGGGCTGAGTCTGGGTGCAGGGCAACTCCTTGCCCTGCAGGTCACTTTGAGCACCAAATTAAGCTACAAGCAAAAATCATAAAAATAAGCAAACAATTGATTCCTAAAGATGAGATGGCCTATTTTAACCACAAGAAATTTCAGCTTCTAAAACAAACCATAAAACTCACAATAAATCCTAGAAATTTTGCATTTTTGCACAAATGGACTTTTTGACTTTTTGAAATAAACTTGAACTTTGACTATTGTGAGTTTCTGACGATTACTAATGACTTATTATGAAGTTATAAGCTATAA
This sequence comes from Artemisia argyi, assembly GCA_030686995.1. NCBI lineage: Eukaryota > Viridiplantae > Streptophyta > Magnoliopsida > Asterales > Asteraceae > Artemisia > Artemisia argyi. The sequence goes on from CM060697.1 coordinate 102,759,144, forward strand.
TGGACCTAGATTAAGCTGTGAAATACACTTATGCAACAATGTGATAAGGTTTGGAACACAAAATCATAACAGTTAACTAGAATGAAGATGACAAATGAGATTTTGACTTTCTACCCTAGTTACCTGAGTATTTATACTACTTATGACCTAAATTAACTTGACTAAGCATGCATGACCCAAAATCAACCACCAAAAGCTAATGCACAGTGGTGAAAACCACTGTGCCAAACACTCCTTTATGGACTGTTTTTGTGAATTTTCAAAGGAAATAACTCATCTGAGCCAAGTAATTGATATATGAACTGATTTTAGATTAAAATAGATGCAATTAGTGAAAAACAAACAACAATTACCAGCAATAACTTACAATCACAAATTATACTAAAATTTTTAGAATAACCTACAAATTTATCCAAGGCAGTGAACTAAGGCACACAAGAACCAAGAACCATCCCAATACCTCACCAGAGGTTTCTAAACCCATAAGCATCCACAATCAACCTTGATCCTTGCTTCTTTAACCAATACACTGACTTTTTTTATTTTCTACTTATTTTTCCCCTTTTTTTGTATTTTTTTTTTCTTTTTATGATTTCACTATACTAAATCACCTACAACCTTTCAAAAGCTCACAATTGAGTTCTGTGAGCTTTAACAAGAACTGAGAAACAACTGATAACAACTTAACTCTAATTTTGGAATTTTAAATGAAAATTGGTAAAAACTAAATTTAACTAAGATAACTGGAATTGATGATCAAAACAGTTTACAATCACATTAAAAATGTAAATTACAACCTTGTTAACTGAGAATTACAACTAAAAAGTAGATTTAAACCTAATTCGACATAAAACTTACACTACAACTATTCTAAGACTATCTAATGCATAATTCTCCATTTTTCTTGACTTTTATACACCTTGGGACGTGTCTCAGTCTTTCCCACTTGTTTTTAAGCCGTTGGATGGCCTTGAATCAATCCCAGCCTTCAAAATGTTTTCGGCGGGAAACATGGGATTGGGCAGATAATGAGGTTTGGTGAGGTTATTAATGAGGGGGGGGGGGGAAGGTTGGTTGGGTTGGTGAGTAATTATTGAAGGTTGGTGAATGTTTTGTGGAGAGGTGAGAGGAGGAGGGGGGACATGGCTGAGGGAAACCAGGGAAGTGGGGATGATCAACAGTGGTCGGGGGTGAGGGTTTGACCTGGTCAAACGACCAGGGTTTATTATTAAAATGGGATGTGGGCTGGGAAGGATTGGGCTTGGGGTATTTGTGGACCAGGCCTTGGGGTGGATTTGTTTTTGGGTTAATGATATAAATAGGGTACGTTTGGTTTATTAGCAAAACACCACAAGGACCAATTTTGTAAATTATGCAAAGTTAAGGGACCTAGACTGCCAATATTCCAAAATAACCATAAGGACCAAAATTGCCATTCTTTGAATTCCCATGGGCCATAAATGCTATTTTTCAACTTTTGAAATTCCCGGGGGCCATTTATGTCAATTTTCAAACTTTAGGGACCAAAAGTGTATCTCCTCAAAACTTTTTACCCAAAGATCAATTTTGTAATTTTTTGACTTTCAAAAGCTTTAGGTTGACTTTTCATTTAAAGTATATGCTCAGGGACTGATTTTGACAAATTTTGAAACTTGGGGGACTGAAACTGCCAATTTTGCAAACTTTGTATGTTTTCCATTTGTTTTTACTCTTTTTGCATCTAAAACATATAAAACACAATTTTGAAATATTTTCAGTATTTTGATGCATTACTGAGTGTTTTTGTATGTTTTGCAGTTCAGATATGACTAAAAATGATGAGTGTTTGAGCACTCATCACACCGGTTATACCGATAAAGGATATTCGCGTCGATGAGAGTTTGAACTTCGTGGAAGAGCCGATTGAGATTTTGGATCGAGAGATTAAGCGACTCAAGTGCAGTCGTATTCCACTCATCATGGTTCGTTGGAATTCCCGTCATGGACCGGAATTTACGTGGGAACGTGAGGATGAGTTTCGAAAGAGATATCCTAAGCTTTTCATGTCATAGATGGTTTGTTCCTAGAGAAACCCGGGACGGGTTTCTTCTGAGGCTGGGAGGGTGTGACAACTGGCAATTTAGGGAGATATTTTAAAAATCAGCATTACTTTAAAGTAGATGATTTTTAAATATTTGAAATTTATTCGCAATGAATTTGTAAATTTTGAACCGTGATTTTGAATTATGAGGTTTCTGTGAAATTTAAAGTTGAATTATTATTTCGATATGGAATTTATGTTGAGAATTATTGATTGAGACGTTCGTGGCACTACGTTGACTCCGGCACTAGGAATAATCTAACAAATTTAAATGTTTTGAATTTACAGTTTGATTTATTTATATATATATATATATATATATATATATATATATATATATATATATATATATATATATATATATATATAGGGTGGGGTTATTATAAAAAGGGTGTTATAATAAAAAAGTGTAGGAAGTGATCTCAACCATTGGATTTAAATTACAAATTTATAAAAACGGAGTGGCGTTTTTGTAAATATTACAAACTTGAGGGGCAATAATGCATCAACTTAAAACTTACACCTAACTCTAAAATAATCACTCCCTCTCATTAACTCCATTTTCCGATCATTTCTTTCTCTCTCTCGTTTCTATTCTCTTTCTAAAAACCCTAAAAATCATCTCTATTTCATTCCGATCAATCAAAATTTAGTGCATCGATTGATTAATGAATGGCGAGTAAGAATGTACCACAAAAATCATTACCTCGTAAGTTTTTTATAAAAATATATCATTATTTACTGCATCGATTTGTTATTATTCATACTAATAGTTCATTTTTTTATGAATTTAGCAAAAAAAAAGAGTTTAAAGATGAATGTTGAGGCAGAAAAAAGAAAAAAAGTTAGAAAACAAGCGGAATCGAAAAAATTGATAGCAGAACCATCAGGTAAAAGTTATTTGTGATGCAGTAGAATTTATTTTGAAATAAGTTAGGGTAAATAAAGTTTATTAGATGTGCGAAGTGATTTTGTATGTTTCATGCCTTATATGATGTATTAGTAGTTTATATGTGATGCAGTAGCATTTATTTTGAAGTAAATTAGATTAAATAAAGTTTATGAGATGTGCGAAGTGATTTTGTATGTTTTCATGCCTTATTTGATGTATTAGTAGTTTATATGTGATGCAGTAGCATTTATTTTGAAATAAGTTAGGGTAAATAAAGTTTATTAGATGTGCGAAGTGATTTTGTATGTTTCATGCCTTATATGATGTATTAGTAGTTTATATGTGATGCAGTAGCATTTATTTTGAAGTAAATTAGATTAAATAAAGTTTATGAGATGTGCGAAGTGATTTTGTATGTTTTCATGCCTTATTTGATGTATTAGTAGTTTATATGTGATGCAGTAGCATTTATTTTGAAATAAGTTAGGGTAAATAAAGTTTATTAGATGTGCGAAGTGATTTTGTATGTTTCATGCCTTATATGATGTATTAGTAGTTTTTTTGTGATGCAGTAGCATTTATTTTGCTGCGTGTTAGAAGTTGAATGCTTGACTGTTTATGTGATGTACTAGAAGTAGTATTTAGATGCAGTAGTGATATACTAAACTTCATTTTCTAGTACTCGTGATGTACTAGAAAATGAAGTTTAATACACTATCATGTATGTTGATATGTATGATTTAGGCTAAGTCAGAATATAAATCGATTATGAGATGTGCGAAAGATATTTTGTATGGTTTATGCCTTATATGATGTATTAGAGGCCTAACTGAGATGCATTGCTATTTGATTTGCGGCATGTGTGGATAAGTTAGGGTAAAGGTAGCTTATGTGATGTACTAAAGAGATTTAGAAAGCTTGATGCCTTATATGATGTATTAGAGGCCTAACTGAGATGCATTACTACTTGATTTGTGGCATGTGTGGATAAGTTAGGGTAAAGGTAGCTTATGTGATGTACGAAAGAGATTTAGAAAGCTTGATGCCTTATATGATGTATTAGAGGCCTAACTGAGATGCATTGCTACTTGATTTACGGCATGTGTGGATAAGTTAGGGTAAAGGTAGCTTATGTGATGTACTAAAGAGATTTAGAAAGCTTGATGCCTTATATGATGTATTAGAGGCCTAACTGAGATGCATTACTACCTGATTTGCGGCATGTGTAGATAAGTTAGGGTAAACGTAGCTTATGTGATGTACTAAAGAGATTTAAAAAGCTTGATGCCTTATATGATGTATTAGAGGCCTAACTGAGATGCATTACTACTTGATTTGCGGCATGTGTGGATAAGTTAGGGTAAAGGTAGCTTATGTGATGTACTAAAGAGATTTAGAAAGCTTGATGCCTTATATGATGTATTAGAGGCCTAACTGAGATGCATTGCTACTTGATTTGCGGCATGTGTGGATAAGTTAGGGTAAAGGTAGCTTATGTGATGTACAAAAGAGATTTAGAAAGCTTGATGCCTTATATGATGTATTAGAGGCCTAACTGAGATGCATTACTACCTGATTTGCGGCATGTGTGGATAAGTTAGGGTAAACGTAGCTTATGTGATGTACGAAAGAGATTTAAAAAGCTTGATGCCTTATATGATGTATTAGAGGCCTAACTGAGATGCATTGCTACTTGATTTGCGGCATGTGTGGATAAGTTAGGGTAAAGGTAGCTTATGTGATGTACTAAAGAGATTTAAAAAGCTTGATGCCTTATATGATGTATTAGAGGCCTAACTGAGATGCATTACTACTTGATTTGCGGCATGTGTGGATAAGTTAGGGTAAAGGTAGCTTATGTGATGTACTAAAGAGATTTAGAAAGCTTGATGCCTTATATGATGTATTAGAGGCCTAACTGAGATGCATTGCTACTTGATTTGGGGCATGTGTGGATAAGTTAGGGTAAAGGTAGCTTATGTGATGTACGAAAGAGATTTAGAAAGCTTGATGCCTTATATGATGTATTAGAGGCCTAACTGAGATGCATTACTACCTGATTTGCGGCATGTGTGGATAAGTTAGGGTAAACGTAGCTTATGTGATGTACGAAAGAGATTTAGAAAGCTTGATGCCTTATATGATGTATTAGAGGCCTAACTGAGATGCATTACTACCTGATTTGCGGCATGTGTGGATAAGTTAGGGTAAACGTAGCTTATGTGATGTACGAAAGAGATTTAAAAAGCTTGATGCCTTATATGATGTATTAGAGGCCTAACTGAGATGCACTGCTATTTCATTTGCGATGTGTGTGGATAAATTAGGGTAAATCTATTTTATGTGATGTACGAAAAAGATTTTGTGTGGTTGATGGTTTATATGTTGTACTAGCGGTTTAACTGAGTTGCAGTAGCATTTAATTTATATGATGTTTTAGTTGATTAAATTAGTTGCAGTACCTTTTATTTTACAGCGTATGAGGATAAATTAGGGTAAATATAGATTATCTGATTTGCAAAAGTTATTTTTTATGTTTGATGATGGTTTAATTGATGTACTAAAATTTGAACTGAGTTTCAATTGGTTATTATGAAACAGATGACGAAGAATCAGACGAAGAAGATTCTGTTAAAATAGCAGCTTTTAAAGAGGCTGCTAAAGAAAAATGGAATGAACTACTTCGTAGTCTTGTTTTTGAACATGCTGCAAAAAAGAAGAAAAATGCAGCCGGAAAGATTGTTGAATATTCTGCACCAAAATTGAAGAAGAAGAAAACCATTTCTGTTACTGAATGCAGTACAAGTGAAAAGAAAAGAAAGGGTAAAAGACCTGCAATAGAAATGGATTCTGAATCAGATTTTGAAGACTCGTATTCAAAAATGGCTCTTGTAAGAAAGAAGAAAGTTAAAAAGGAAAAAGTTAAATGTGAAGATGAAGGTTTAACACAGGAAATTAGAATTAATGAACCCAAATCTATCAAAATAAGAATGTCACCGAGAAATCTGAAGAAGGTTCTAGAGAATTTAAGAAGTCAACAGGTGGAGGAATTAAGAAAGATGGGATTTGGCGAGTTTCATAATAACTTCAATTTTTATTCTATACCATCAGAATTAGGGTTGTGGGTGGTTAGAAATTTCGATTCAGAAACCTGCTCGATTACAATGAATGATGGAAGAAAAATAAAAATTACTCGAGAAGTGGTTAGGGATATGCTCGGAATCCCAATGGGTGATATGAAAGTTGAAGCACTTGCAGAGAAAAATCTTTATGAGGAGACTACTGCAAAATGGAGAGAAATAATGGAAAGTATTGTTGTTAAAAAAAAAAATTATATATCGAAGTTGGAGGAACATTTGTGCAGTCTAACTGAAGTGGATTGGGAGTTTCGGGTTGCATTCCTTGTACTGTTCTTCTCCATATTTGGCCAAGGAAACAAAGATGGGGAGGTAAATGAGAGAATTATACCAATTCTCTCTAATACTGATAACGTGTCTCGTATGGATTGGTGCTCGTACGTTGTAGAGTGTATGGTCAAGGAGTGTTCCGGATATCAGCCATACAAATTTTTCAGTGGACCATTACTTTTGCTTGTTGTAAGTTTTCTATCTTTTCTTACATTGTGATGCACTAATTAGAAAAAGTATGATGCAGTATATATAGATATGTGATGCACTAATAATAAATAGTATGATGCAGTATATATATATATATATATATATATATATATATATATATATATATATATATATATATGTGTGTGTGTGTGTGTGTGTGTGTGTGTGTGTGTGTGATGCAGTACAATTTGAAACAGGGATGCATTAGATATAAAAAATATGATTGTCTGATTCAAAATAATATGATAAGAGAGTATATATAGATATGTGATGCACTAATAATATGTGATGCACTAGAAAAAGTATGATGCAGTATATATAGATATTTGATGCACTAATATTCACTCACATACAATAAAAATTAAGATTATTTTTTAATACAAATTTATTCGTTGCAGATCATATATGTTAATTCAACGACATCTGAGACTGTCAAAGTGGAGAAAACAGTACCAGCGTTCAAGGCATGGAGTTCAAAACTTTTGTTAGAAAGGCAAAAAGAAGAACTCGCATTGGGTTTTGGATGTCTACCAATTGCAGAAGGTGTTGAGGTGATTGAACCACCGATGAAAATGATTGAAGGACCAATGAAAAAGAAGAAATTGGGTAAAAAACAAAAGAAGAGTGTAGCAGGTATAATATATAAAAATATTAAATATTTTTAAAAACATAAACTTTTTGAAAAATTTGTTTATTTTTAATTTAATTCTATTTTTATGTACTAACAGGGGACGAAGAAGGAAACATTGCATATCAACTGCAGACTCCTAAAATTGATCTTAAATATGGACTCTATGGAACAATTGATATGGAAGAAGCAAGTAAAGAGTTCAGATCAAAGTCTTTTGAGGTATTATTAATTAAAAAGTATTATATTCTGTGATGCACTAGATATTGAAAGATGATCTAGAAGTTTAACTGTGATGCACTAGATATTGAACTTAGATGTACTAGAAGTTTAACTGTGATGCACTAGATTATGAACTTAGATGTACTAGAAGTTTAACTGTGATGCACTAGATTTTGAAATTAGATGTACTAGATTTTTAACTTTTAAGCAGTACATTTAATTTATAAAATAAAAAAAACACTGTAATGCAGTAAGCTAATTTTGTTTCTTTTAAATGTTTAGGAAATGAAGGGAATTATAAGAGACAATATGGTGTTGTGTAATCAGTTGATGCTGGATATTGATTACAAGTTGATGATAGCTACGAGAATAAACCCTGAGGATGAAGAGTTGAAAAAACTGGTTGAAATTAGGAAGGATTTGTTTGCTGAATCTTATAATGAACATGGTCATAAAAATGGTGATGATGCAACAAATGATTATGAAAATGATGGAAATTGTTGGGAGAATGTTGATGATGCAAAAAATCAGAATGAACAAATGGGTGATCAGAATAAAGAAGATGGTGGAAATGATGGGGACAAAGGCATAAATAAAGATGGGATTAAAGATGATTTGAATGAGTCACGAAACAAAAAGACATCGTTGAATGAAAGTCATGATTTGATTGATATGAAATATTTTCTGGAAAAAGTGAGTAATAAGGAAAAGAAGGATGATATATTTGGGACCAACCGTGAAGTTTCAGGACAAGAGTTAGTAGCAACAAAATACAATGCTATAGTTCCATTTGATATTGATTTAAATTCAAGTCAAGGCTTATCTCAATCAACAAATGAGAATGAAAATCAATCACAAGAGATGCAGTTTGATTACCTTGAAGATATTGTACAGTTGCCCGAATCTCAGGAACCGAATATCACGGAAAATACATTTTCAAGTAATAACAAAAGAAGAAAACTGGATGATGAAGATGTTACACTATCTCAGCTAAGTTGGGCAATTAAAGACAAAGAAACTTTGAATGAAACTGAGATGGTTGACCAAATAGTAAAACTGCCATTTCTGTCAACCGGTATAACAGATGAAGCAAAACAGTTAGCTGCTGATGCACCAAGTGCCATTCATGATAAATCAAGTGCTAATGCTGATGCACCAAGTGCCATTCCTGATGAACCAAGTGCTAATGCTGATGCACCAAGTGCCATTCCTGATGCACCAGGTTCAAATGCTGATGCACCAAGTGCCAATGCTGCTGATGCACCAAGTGCCACTTCTGATGCACCAAGTGCCACTGCAACAAAAGCCGCAATTGCGACTCAGCCATACCATAGTACCAAGTTAAAGCTAAAAAGAAACAGTTCTGGAAAGTATGACGTTGAGAAGGATGGTAATTCAAATGAAGCCAAAAAGACAACTGTTGATGCGGCAAAAGAATCAGCTGTTCATGTGATTAATGCGATTCCGGTGAGTTCTGTTGCGCCTGTAAGTTATATTCCATTTGAGAAAATAGAAAAGGAAAAAGAAGTTGCTGCAGCAACCAAAAAGCAACCGGTTAAATGGGCAAAAAAGGTAGCAACCAATGAGGAACCGGTAAAAAAGGGAAGGGGTAAAAAGGAAGAAACAAAAAAGGAAATGGTTAAACCTCAAAAAGCTCCATCGAAAAAAGCAGAGCCTAAAACAGTTCAAGAGAATACAGAAAAACCTAAAAGAGTCCAAAAGAGAGGCGCAAAAGCTGTGGTAGAGGATAAAGAGGATGATATATTGAAGGAAAAGCATATAGTAAAGCCCTCTAATGCAATGAAGTCGCCATACTATGATAGGAAAGTTCATATCTATAAAAAATGGAATGAAGCAGAAATGAAACTTGTTGAGTACATGTGGAGTGACAGCTGTCCTGAAAGGTAATATTTTACTGCATCACTATTCATAAGATACTGCATCAATGGTTATATGTCATTGCATCTGTTTTTTTATTTTACTGCATTATAATATATATTACACTGCATCAATAATAAAAATTTACTGAATCTTAAATGTGCAGTGAAATTGTATTTGAATCAAATGGATTGCAAATAGAGGGTGTCTTTTTCTTAAGCCTATACCCTGAGGTTGAAGTTGCTGCACCTGTCATAGATATATGGAGCAAAATACTAAACTATGAGGAGCGATTCCGAGATGACATTTCACAAAAGAGAAGTGTTTATTGTACTACGTTAATGCTGGTGCGTAATTCAACTATATAATATAGCTAAAATTAAGATGTAACATATTTATGCTTATAAAACGTTTCTTATTTATAAAAACAGCCGCATCGTATGGTGGATTTTGAAGAAGGAAAGGAATTGGAGAGAAGAAGAAAGACATTTGAAGATAACCTTAACTGTGTTTTGAAAAATTCAGGAGTGAAAGATTTTAATGATGTTGGTTTGGTAAGTAAAATAAATTGATTTATTATTATGAGTTCCAATAATTTAATTTTTATAATTAATTCCAATGATGACTAAGAGTAAAAATGTCTGCAGATATTCTTTCCTTGCATTAAGATCACTGAAAGTGGGTCGAATCATTACTATCTCATATGCTTTAATATGAAGAATGGTAATATCGACATACTTGACAACGTGGACAATGGCATTGAAGATATCTCAGTTCGATATGGGAAGTATGCACAAGCTCTGGTCAGTATACCAAAAAAAAAAAGAATGTTTTTTACTGCATGAAAATGAATTATTTACTACATTGTAAACTTTTTACTGCATCATAGTGTTATATTTAGTGCATATAAGTTAAACTTTTGTCATATTTAGTACATATAACACTATGATGCAGTAAAAACTTTTGTCATATTTACTACATTGTAAACTTTTTACTGCATCATAGTGTTATATTTAGTACATATAACACTATGATGCAGTAAAAAGTTTACAAATATGCAAACAGTTAAAATTTAGTACATCTAAGTTCAACATCAAAGTTAAAAATCTAGTACATCATATTTTATAAGTTTTAACAAATATGCAAACAGTTAAACTTCTAGTACATCTAAGTTCAATATCTAGTGCATCACAGGGTAATAAAATAAATAAAATTAATTTAACAAAATCTTATTATTTTTCACAGATTGATACATTTGTCAATTACCTTGAAAGGATAAAGCATCCAAAGGTTACTGAGATATGGTTGTCGATCCCAAAAATGGTGCCATTAAAGTGGAAGACAACTTACAATGCTGCTGACTGCGGAATCTTTGTCATGAGGCACATGGAAACCTATGTCGGGGAAGGTGTATTTTTGTTTGAACTACAAGATGAAGGGGTACATCTGAAACAACAAGTAAAGATGCTTCGCGCAAAGTACCTGGTAAAGATTTTACTAAAAGATGTTAATGACCAAAAGAAGAAATTGATGAAAGATGCAGAAGCTTTTTGCAAGAAACAAGGAAAGAAATCAAAGATCTTAACTCATGTTGATGTTAAAGTTGATGCAAACTTGATGAAGATGTTTAACGACACACTAATCAAGACTCTTGAATAGATCAGTGTTGGGAAGTTAGCGTTGGATATATTTTAGATCAGTGTTGGGAAGTTAGCGTTGGATTACTTAAAAACTGAAATCTTTTGGATATATTTTAGACAATGTTTCTATGGTTATATTTGGTTAGTGATCAGAGAATGAATTGTACTTTGGAATTTAGACAATGTTTCTATGGTTACATATGGTTAATGATTGAACAAAATTAACAGCTTAATGATCCGTGTTTGTTATTACTTTTATTTATGGTTTCTGTTTTATAATTATTGCATCAATATATAATTGTTACTGCATTACAGTTCATTATAATTACTGCATCAATATATACTTGTTACTGCATTACGGTTCATTATCATTATTGCATCAATGTATACTTGTTACTGCATCAAATAGATCATTCATACTGATGTACTAAGACAATAATAGCATGTTGAGAAAACTAAGCCAATCTTCCATTAAAACTGTATGATGCACCTTTCTTTCTTTACAATTGAATTGAGTTTTTTATGGGTAAAAAAAAAGGAAAAATGTAGAATGTTTACAAGTGAATCATTTTTTTATTCGTAAAAAAAAGAAAAAATATAGAAAAAGATGTTCATTTTTTGCGCGTGGATTCTCTCAAACCAGCTCTTTTTGTTGTATCTTGTTGCTTTGGTTTCTTCGATGGTCGAGCCTGTTGACAAGTCCTGGAATTGTGTCCTTCCTTCTCTCCACATACCCCACATGCCCTTCTCTTTGACAATTCTTCAGCAGATACTTCGACTCTTGGCTTCATTCTTGAAAAGACACCGGTTCCTTTAGTTTTACTCTTCAATGGATTGTTCATTGTTTTTTCTTCAGGCTCTTTAACACCAAGCATTGAACCAATAACAGCTTTCCCATTCATTTTCGGAACTGTCGGAATATCACTAACAGCTTGATTCAATAACTCTTGCATCTTCTCTTTGTAGATATCTAACTTGCTTAAGTCGTGTACCAAACGATCAACAGTAGATTCAAAAATATCATATAATTCCAAAACTTCATTCCTTACTGCATCTGATGCACCACTGATTCTGGGAAGAGATAATTTTGAAGGTTTCACGTTCTTTAACCACCGTTTCTCTAAGTAGTTTCGGGGAAACTCCTCTACATTGTTCATCCTTAGAACATAGAAACAATGGCGACATAACAGGCCATAATACTCGTACCGATTACAGCTACAATGAAGTTTCATCTCAGACTTACAAAATTCAACCTACAAAAAAAAAATTGAAAAATTAATAAAACCTATGATGCACTAGATGTATAACTATGATGCAATATATACAAACTATGATGCACTAGATTTATAACTATGATGCAGTAGATATAAAAAAGTGATGCAGTAAAATATGATACCTGATAAACATTGTCAACGAGCTCTCTCTTCTCAAACTGGGAATCACGAACTGAATATTTTTCCATACTCTCACTTTGAAAAACGTTCAATGCAATACAGAACTTATAAGAAGCAAGCATCTCATCTTGTACATCAAAGAATATAGTTCTTGTATATAGGTTAGATGCGTCTTGTTCCATCAGAAGGTCTGTTTTGAATTCTGGAGATCTATACCTTGAATCATGGTCATTCTTACGCTCAATGTACCTCTGATACTCGATAGCAGTGTCGTGGTGGCTTAAGAATTCAACAAGGGAAAGATGGGGGCTGGTCCATTTACCAAAAAAATGGTTCTCACTTTCGGATCTTGAAGTGGTACGCATTAGCCCTGCCATATGAACATCACGCAAATACGCTGGTATCCATCTCTCTCTCATTACAAACATTTCACCTAACCATTTATTATCAACAAGATCAAAATCATTTATCATTCTCTCCCACTCTTTCTCAAATACTTCAGGTGAAATCTGGTCGGTCCAAACAATATCGCATATGCGCTTTTTAAAATAAGGCCCACTAAATAGATCAGAACCAACCTGGAAAAATCAGAAAATTGTTAATATAATAAGAATGGGAATGGATATAAATTATTTTACTGCATCAGTTTATGTAATAAATAAAATTGCATCAATTTGAAAAAAATTAATACATCAACGGTTTTCAAAATATAAAAATCTTTTTAGTATGGATGGATAAGAAAAATTAACTGCATCATCTAATATAAGCTACTGCATCATAGGCATAAGTACTATAAAGAAATACCTTCGTACTCAATTTCTGCATAATATGCCACATACACAGTCGATGCCTTGAATTCGGGAAGCATTCTTCTATAGCTCTCTTCATTGATGGATCTTGATCTGTAATAACAACATTTGGATCCTTCCCAAAAGCATTTTTGAATTCAGTAAGTAACCATATGTACGCTCCGGCAGACTCATCAGCAAGCAACCCAGAAGCAAATGTAAGACAACGATTATGATGGTTGATACCCGTAAAAGGAACAAATACCATTTGATACCTACATTTTATAACATATAAAAACAGTATATATAAGTCAATAACAAATAAAACAGTAAATAAAAAAAAATTCAGAATACGGAACAGAATGTACTTGTTAGAACGAAATGTCGCATCAAAGGATACTATATCACCAAATGTTTGGTAATCACTAATAGCTTCTTCATCAGCCCAAAAAAGACCAACCAACCGATCGTCATCACCTAAAACAAAAAATTAAAATAATAATAATAATAATAATAATAATAATAATAATAATAATAATAATAATAATAATAATAATAATAATAATAATAATAATAATAATGTGATGCACTAAATATTATAACTGTGATGCACTAGAGATTATAAGTGTAATGTAACGAATAAGTGAATCACCTTTATAATAATTGACATAAAAGCCAGGTGAATGAAGCTTTCGACTAAGCAGCTTTTCAACAGCCATTTGAGCATCTCGGTCTCCAATAAAAACACTAATTTTCTTCTTATTGTTCTTACAGTCACTCTTTGTAACACCAACTCTTTCAAAGCCACCATACAACTGTTTCAATAACCTAAAACCGATTGCAGGACCAAAATTTGCATTCGAAACTTGGTAAAGAAAATGCTGCTTTGTATATCCAATATTCCTAGAATTCTTCATAAAAATCATATCCTTTTCTGCTACAAGAGGATGGTTATGTCCGTCTTCAAAATTAGTAACTTCATAAACATTTCCAATTTTCTTAAGAGTAAGTGAGGCTAAACAGCCACATCTAAAAGAAGCCTTCCTCCTTTTTTGCTTATTCTTAAACTCGCCAAACTTAATAGAACCATTACTGGATTCACCTTCTTCAGAGATATTGGCATTTGAATTTTCATCTACAGATTTCCCTTTCAAAGGTAACCCTTCTCTTGAGCAATAGAAATATTTTATAGTTGTCTCTTTTGTACCTGCAGCCTGGTACTGTCCACCTTTCCTAATATCAAAACCGCCTTTTTTACCATAAGCTACGTAGAAACTATAAGCCTGATCAATTGAAACAAACTGACAACCTTTTATAGGTTTTTCGCCGCAATCAGGATACCATGTCCTATTGCCATTATCGTCACAAATATAATAACCAACGTGATCTCTAACTCGAACACTTTCGACCTCAACATCTGAAAGGATTGCATCACAATTTTAAATATATTGCATCACATATAAAAAATCATTGCTCATAGAAATATTTCTAGTGCATCAGAATTACTAAAAACATTATTTATTTATTTCTAATAGCACATAATTGAATTACAAATACATATATCTATTGCATCATACATTTATATCTACTGCATAATACAATTACGTCTACTGCATCAACATTCAACAACATTCAAAAACTCTTAAAACCACTACATAAATATAACATAAACAATCAGAATGAAAATCAAACTCTTAAAACCACTACATAATAATATTAAAGATAGTAATAAAACTTCAAAAAGTACAATAAAATGAATAAGTGCATCATAGAATTATTTCTACTGCATCACAATTATAAAAATATCAAAATGATGACATTTAATACCTGATCAAAAAAATGTACCTATAAACTAAAAATATTACATCTAGTACATCACACATATATCAAAATATTACATCTAGTACATCACACGTATATCAATTTATTCTATTTGAGTATGACTGATATATAAACTTTGAAACTAAAAATCAAAAAATTAAAAAAACAAAACACTACACTCTAATCTATATTGCATCATACACATAAATATACTGCATCAAATACTTATAAGTAGCAATCAAAAAAAAAAAAAAAAAAACAGTTAAAAAGAAATTAAGCTTGAACAAAAATCTTACTATCAGAAATTGATGATGAACTAGATTCATTATTAACAGAAACTGAGGATTCAATGGTTGATGATTGAATACACATCTTCAAAAAAGTGGTGGTAAAGGCGGTGGATCGATTGGTGGAAAGCGATGGTGAATACGGTGGAACACGGTGGGAATACAATGGGAAGACGGTGGAACACGGTGGTGAAGGTGGGGAACACAGTGGTGAGGGTGGGAAAGACGGTGAATTGTCAGAGAGACGTGAAGGAAGAAGATTGGGGAGCGGTGAATTGTGAGAGATTGTAAAAAAAAGGATTTATATAGTGTATTGTAAATTGACGAAAATACCCCTGCAGTAATAAAAAAGGGGGTTGACTTTGGGGGACACATGGCATGCTGTGGGGGCTTCCTACACTTTTTATTATACCATCCTTTTTATTTTAACCCAAATCTGTATATATATATATATATATATATATATATATATATATATATATATATGGAACGTATCGTGGAATTTTAAAGATTTTTGGGAACGAGCTCAGTTTGAGAGTGTCGAGATGTTTTGAAAAGTTTACGGGATTGGTCCTTGTGTTTTATAACTAGTCAACCACCTCCCCTAACAATATTATTATTATTATTATTATTATTATTATTATTATTATTATTATTATTATTATTATTATTATTATTTAAATAATAATAATAATAATAATAAGTAAACTACAAAATGGTCGTTGTGTTGGATCGGTTCACACCAAACAAACACACACCCTCACCACCCACTCATCTCTCTCTCATCCCTCTCACTCAAAACCCTAGCCGCCACCTTGGCCGGCCGTCACCACCATCACACCGCCGCCCTCCTCACTAAAGTAACATCACCATATTAACCACCACGTCACCCTCTTTCTTTTGGTGTACCTCACGCGCAAAACAAACACCCCTAACTTCTCGTTTGAGTCACCACAGCCACCTAAAACACCACCCTCACCATTAATATTCTTGGTTTTCAAAGAAACTTGAGTTTGGAGTTGGTTTGAAGGTAGGTAGCCACGATTTACCTCTCGTGTGCCTCGATTTGACTTCAAATCCATGTCCACATGGATTATTTTTGTAGGGTTCGAATTAATAATGATGGGAAATGATATTTTTCATGATAAAATTCGTTTGGTATCCGGGTTTGAGGTTTTTCGTTGGTGCCGACTTGAAACCGAGAGCTAGGCTCTCGGCTTGGTGCTAATCTTCGAGTCTTGTGGCTTTGTTTGATGGGTTTTGACCTAGTATTGTTGTGTCGAGAGTATTGGTATATTGGAGTTTGATTTGTGGCTTGATTTGGATTGATTTTGGCTTGTGTTGTTGTTGTTTGTGTGTCGCGACCCAAAGGGTCCGTTTGGCAGATTTGGTAGTGCTCGGGTGAGCCTAAGCTGAGACCTAAAAGGTCTTGGGTGTGAGTCCTTGTGACTCGTGGTCTAGCCGAGACCCAAGTGGGTCTCTCGGCACGAGTTTGGCTTGGTAAACCAACCCAGATTACATGTAACTTGATGACTTCTTGCTTTGTTTTCATGTTGTTGTTATTGTTGTTGTTGTGGTTTCTTTTTGGCCGAATATATTGGTTGGATCGAGAAGTGATATTGGGGACCGATTGTGAGACGGTCAAATTAGAACGACGGAGATTGGTTAGTCGGGTGCCGTAGTCGGACCCTATTGTTGTAGTTTGTGATATGGGACTTGTTGACGGAGATGTGGTATTGGTTATTATTACTTGGACCCGTGGTTGTGCGAGTCGAAGTCACGTTGACTTTCTAGTCAACGATTGATTTCGACAAAACGCCTTAGCACTTGGATTTGGACAATGAGCCGAGAGTGATGACTCGGACATGTGACTCGTCTATTATAACTCGATATTAATAATAATCAAACTTAATAATAACAACTCGTAATACTTATATTAATAATATAAACATTTATATAAATATATAAATGTGAAAACGTATATATATTTTTAAAAGTGCGTATATTAAGAATAAAATGATCATGAGTAATAACATAATAACGTAACGATAAATATTATACTATGAAAATAGTATAATAAATGTCTGGAACGCTATTATAAACAAACTATTATAAATAACGATATAATTATAACGTTGAATACTCTACGAAGTGAAATGCCTTTTGGAAAATAAAACGGGAAACTTACGATTTATACGAGATCGAGGGCACTTGAGTCAAGTGTGCCATATTAATATTTAGTGAATGACTTTGTGCTTGTCACGGATATGTGACGTTAATATAATCATTTTCTATAACTACGTAACTTATTTGATCGACGGATTAAATAGGACCTACTCGGTTATATAAAAAGGGTATATTAATGGGTATTGTATCCTACGACGTTCATAGGTTGTGGTAGGAGTGCGAGATAATGGGTTACTAAATATCTCGTGAGGTTTACCAAATTGACGAATTTGATAAGTTTAACGATATATTTAGGGAACTTATTAAATTAAATACTTACCATATAGTATTCTACGTGCTATGTGACTTAGGTTTTGGGTATGATCTTGGAATAATATATTAAGTAAATAATTATGGAGGATTACCAAGTCGACGGATTTGATAAACTTCGATGATTTATTTAAGTAATATATTGGGCCAATATTAGACCCGTAGAGTGTTTTATTATTCTTTTTCGTTGTGGTTATCTTGGTTTGAGTTGTGTCGACCCTCCACCCGCATGGATACCAAACGCCAAACTAATACGAAAATAATACGAGAAATAGATTTTTGGAAAGTAAAAAGAAATACGTTCGGGATTGGGAATATTTGATTGTGAGGAAATGATTCTGAAAAGAGTTTGCATTGTTAGGAAGTGCCGAGTCCGTAGTTGCCGTCTGTTGAGTTGTGATACACCTTGATTCTACCGGTTTCTTTGTGATGTTATCTGGACTTGAGGTGAGTCATAGCCCCACTTTTACTTTGAACTTTGTTTTCAATACTTGGGGTGAGAAACGTGCAAATTGTTTTATGTGGACTTTTATCGCTTTTTGTTTAAAACTTGCTATGCTTATAGAACAAGGTAGGTTATAGCGCATGTCGTATCCTTACGAATGCATGAATACGTCGTATCCTTACGAATGTTGGGCATGTCGCATCCTTGCGAATGCATATTGATTTGGTTGGTTTTGGACTATAGTGTGTGCACCTATAGGTTTGGTTTAGTGCTTTGAGGCCTAGTCTAGCTAGCAAGTGTTTTGCGTATATGTCCACTTGATTGAATAAAGAATTTAAACCTATTATCTCACCAGCGAAAGCTGATTTTTAGCGCGTTTACTCAGGTAATTAAGTTATGGCTTTGGATGCTTGGTTTGGAAGGCTTGGCTTGGCAATGTGGTTTAAGGATCTATTTTCTCAAACTCTGATATGTATTTGTGGACCTACGTTTGTTTCTTTTGGGCCTTACTTTGGATAAATTTGGGATAAATGTAAACTTTAAAAACCCCGTTTGGTTGTGTTTTACTTATGTTTACTTTATCTCGTTCTTTTATGACTTGTGATGGATACCAATCCACGTAGCACCCCGAAAGCTTGTTTAGTCTTCCGCTGTACCAAATTTTGGGGGTGTTATATATATATATATATATATATATATATATATATATATATATATATATATATATATATATATATATATATATATATATATATATATATATATATATATATATATGGTGAGGATCAAGTACATTTTTGTCTTTTAATGCGGATGGTACGGACGAATCTCAGCCCTCCATCTAGTCAACCATCTGAAAAAGGCGGAGTGGCAATATCGTAAATATCCCGTCTTTTTTAAGATCGTTACTATCGTATTAGCTTTTTTCTGAAAAAAATAAAAAAATAAAGAGGACAACAAATAATTAAGAATCGCTGAAAAAAATTTCAAAAAAAAAATCGTTTTCATCGTTAAAGGTATTGTGATATCAGAATCTGATTTTGACTTTTGTAAAAAAGTCAAAATCAGATTCTGAAAACTTTTTTTTTAGTAAAAAATTTAATATCACAATAACTTTTTTAATATCGTAAAAACTTTTTCTTAATAAAAATTGTTAATATCGCCGTAACTATCATGCTTTCTTAATATCAAAGTTAATTTTTTTTAATATCACTTTAACTTTTTCTTAATATCGTAATATCACGATTCATTTTTACATGTAAAAAAGCTTAATATCACGGTACCACTCATAATATTGTTAATATCACATTAGCACTCATAATCAAATAAGAAAAAAGTGCTCAGAAAAATCTGGAAAAATAAAAAAATAAAAGAACACAACTAGAGTAAGGATCGCTGAGAAGGAAAAAAAATCAAAAAAATCGTTTTCATGATCAATTGGTACCGTGATATTAGCGTCAGATCTTGACTTTTTTACTAAAAAATTGTATCCGCACGTGATCCTCACTCTATATATATATATATATATATATATATATATATATATATATATATATATATATATATATATATATATATATATATATATAAGTTAATCACACAAAAAGGTATCACAGTTAGATCAATTTGAATTTCAAGAATTCAACTCTTTTCCTCGACCTAAGTTATCGAATTTATATTTTGTATAATGTAAGGTATTTTTAGTGTTTCAAACCGATTAGTGGTCATAGTTTTAGCCGAAATGAATTTTTGTTGATCAATTATAATGATACATACTGTAGAAATCAAGGACATCACAAGACATTAAAATATAAAAGAAACGAACGTAACCCTAACTAGTAAATAAGCCTAAACAAATGGGTCGGGCCTATATGCCTTATTAACTAACATCACCCTCAAACTCACAATGCTGCAGCAGTAAACATTAAGAGATTGGCAAACAAAAAATAAACTAAAATTGAAAAACAAACAAAAGCAAAGTGTGTCCAAGAGTGCAAACTCGGTGCTAGACGAAGTCTAAATCCGATACAATCCAAAAGAACCAGGTGCAGAGCTCATGACATCAAATAAGTACATTATATTGTCATTTTGTCCTATTTAATTGATTTATTTTATTATATTATATATGAGAATTGGTACTTAATTGTTAACCTTAGTAATTCTCAGGTAAAAACAAGAAATTCGTAAAACTTGGCGATTTTGGACGAAATATGGAGATAAATGATCAAGATGAAAAAAGTCTATTGAACTCAAGGAGATACGCCATATCATTCTAGACACATACGCCGCATCATCATACTTAGATGAATTCGAGGGCCTTGACACCTTAATATCAACTCACCCCCTCTTCCACAAGTAGGTGGAGACCAGGAGAGCCGGGGACCCCAACGGGACCATTGCCTGAATTTGAAGCATGCGCCGCAACTGATTATATCATGCGCCACATATGAAACATTGGTCAATGAAGAAGAACCAACTTGTTCTACTCCAGATACGCCGCATCTCATTATCAACATGCGTTGTATCACTATCAAGACTTCACCAAAGACAATCCAAGACGCTGAAGGACATGCGCCGCGTAAAGATTCAAGATACGCCGCATCTGAAGACGGTGTACGAATATTCCAGAATATATTAATCTTAGACCCCACGCGAAGTTAAGTATATGCGCCACATATACTTAGTAGATGTGCCGCATCTAACCCTCAGACAGAAAGTATAAATACCCCATCATACCTACGAATTTGGTGTGCAACAAAACCCTAAGGAGACGAATTCAGACGAAAAGGCAACACAAGACACATCCTAAACGAAGATCTTAGAGCAGTAAGAAGGTCCTGCATATATTTAATTCATTAAGTAGTTTTGTTTTATTGTAATAGTAAACTATAATCCATCAGGATTGATGGGCTTATGGTCGTCATACTGCTCCCCTTAAAATTTCTTTCCATCGATTATAAGTTTATATGATGTTTTTTTGGTTCTTTTTATATGCGCTTTGATAACCTCTGTGTCTAACTGTGTTTTGCTTGGGCTACCATACCCCCTCCACGCTTACTTATCTAGCGTCTAGAAAGTAAGATAGGCATAAGTGATCATTAAGGGTTTACTCGCCTATATTTAAGATACAACGAGAGAGAATAGATTACGATACTCATCATATAAAACTAACAATAAAACAAGTGACAAACTACTTAACAATAGGACATGCCTTCTATCTGTATCTTTTATCTATCCGTGTACGTGTTAGTTTTTGGCTGATTTGTTCTCATTAGTTTTATTAGTTTAATTAATCTACCAAACAGTGGTAGTCTCTTAGACTAAAACCCCCTTGCGTTAGATTAAATTGTAAAACTAACTTAGTATATTTAAAATACTGATAGGATTACTAGATATTACGTTCCACTCTTAGTGATCGACACTCTGTTACTACTATATACATATTGATCGGGTATACTGCTCATTAGTGTATGCGTTATAGGATAAGTCGGCTAAATATAAATGTAAAACTTGAATAGGTAAAATCACTCTATTCTACACGTGACACAACACGCATCAAGAGCACATAGCAACATAAATACGTAGATGAACGAGAGTAGAATAGGCAGATAGAGGTGCAGGCAGATTTAGACAGACAGATGCAGATTCGGACATATGCATGCAAAACCAGGCGGAACCAGATGCAGAACCACGTGTGAAACCAGATGCAGAACCACGTGCATATCCAGACAGGTTGATGCAAACAGGCATATTCAGGCAGATAGGTGCTGACAGATAGATCTAGACAGAAAGATGTAGATAAAACCAAATCATAGGCGAAACCAAATCGAGTACCAATACCAATATGAATATAAATACCAAATCTAATACGTGATTTTCTATCGAAACCCGAACAATGAAACCGAATAACCCTTCAAACAAACCAATCCATATAACAAATCTATGTAGGTGCTCGAAATCTCGAAAACAATCAATATGACCAGGCGGAACCAGATGCAGAAGCCAAGCGAAATCATAGGCGAAACCAAATCGAGCACCAATACCAATATGAATATCAATACTAAATCCAATATGTGATTTTCTATCGAAACCCGAACAATGAAACCGAATAACCCTTCAGACAAATCAATTCATATAACAAATCTATGTAGGTGCTTGAAATCTCGAAAATAATCAATAAGCAGGTCAACCAAACTATATATCAAAACAGCAAGCACTATTGAAAATTCAAACCCAACTACTAATAAACACAATATTCCAAACAATGCTTAATTCCGAACAATATACGAACAACATTCCCTTCCATTAGAAACCATATACGAACAATAAAAGAATAACTAAAAAAGTCAATAAGAAAAGTTGTTGACCATCAGTTTGCTACGATCAAAGACAAATGTTATTTACTTTTGTTGATCCGAACATAATTAAATAATTCAATCATTCAAGACTAAGGGCTCGTTTGGTTTGTGGATGGGTTTAGGATTATGATTAGAATTTGGGTTTGGATTATAATTAAATAATTCAATCATCTAAGACTAAGGGCCCGTTTGGTCTGTTGATTGGTTTAGGATTAGGATTAGGATTTGGGTTTGGGTTTGGATTTGGATTTAAAAGAAGATAATGAGATAAAATTATGTATTTTAAAAATTAATTATAATATAAAATAAACTATTTTTAAAATAAAAAATAAAATAGGAACAAATGACAAAGTTAATCATGTGGCTATCAAAATTTACAAATAAAAAAAAAATAAATACTCAAAACCTTACATGTTGGGTGGGGATGGGTATTTGGGGATGATGCCCTCACGTCACATCAATGTATGACTACCAAATAATGGATTTTCCTTCTCTTTAAGTCTAAACCCTCTCAAATCCACCAACCAAATGGGCACTAATACTTCGTATGTTTTAAATTGTACCGTATTAATTATTGCAGTATGCGTATTTAAGAAGACGTTCCCAAAATAAACCAATCATTCATCCGTTTTTTATTTATTTATTACTCACTCCGCCCCAAAATTATTATCCCCTATTGATTTTTTTGATCTTTACTTTTCAACTTTGACCTTAAGTATTTTTGTTTATATTACATAATACATTATACAAAATATATGAATGATTGAGTTTTAAA
Source organism: Artemisia argyi (assembly GCA_030686995.1). Classification (NCBI taxonomy): domain Eukaryota; kingdom Viridiplantae; phylum Streptophyta; class Magnoliopsida; order Asterales; family Asteraceae; genus Artemisia; species Artemisia argyi. The sequence goes on from CM060697.1 coordinate 102,782,465, forward strand.
TGTATTTTCATTTGGTGTAATTTTTATCAAAAATTATATAACACAAACAAAAATATTTATAGTCAAAGTTGAGAAAGAAATACCAAAAAAGTCAATAGGAGACAATAATTTTAAGACGGATGTAGTATTATTTTTTTTTTCATCATCTTCACTTAGCTCTTAATACCATGTAGAAATCAATGAAATACTGAGAAACTGTATTATTAAGATTCACTACTTTACTAGGCAAACAACTTACTAGATTTTTTTTTTTTTTTGAAAACCGCCCATTAACTATTTTGGGTTTTTAACGTGTCCAAAATGAAACACTTAGCAAACTTTAGGGCCCGTTTGGTTTGTAGATGGCTTTAGAATATGATTTGGATTTGGTATAGGATTTGGATTTAGTGTGGGTTTGAAAAAAAAAAGTATGATCCAATAAGAAAGAATAATTAAAATAAGAATGATAAGAAGTAATTCTAGCCCCACATTTTAATTTGGGGAAAATATGAATGAAGCCGCATCCATTATTTTTGTAGGTGCATCTAGAATGTGTGGTTGTGGTTATATAGAATATGTGGTTGTGGTTTCTTCTTATTCTTTCTTATTTTAGTTTTTTTTCTTATTTGATCCTAACTCTAAATTTGTATTATAAATATATTTTATAAATACTTATCGAATGAAAAGATATAAAATAGTCACAATGTGTATCAACCCACCAAATTATTCAGATTCAAAAATTGGACATCAAAGTTTAGTATTTGGTTTTGAGAATTGTACCAAACAACACATTATGGAAATCAATCCATTACTTTGCATCAAAACAAGAAACAAAAGGACCCTGACTGAGTAGCTTGTTTGAGGGCAATCCGTTCCCACATCTTAATATAAAAAACTATATCTTGTGCTTTCTCACATTTCAGGAGGCGGAAATCAGGACATGACACAATGGGTAGCTCTCCTATTGACACTAAATCGTGGTGACGCGAGGTCGACTCCGTAGAACGTGAGGTGGTGATGAAACAAGACCATACAAGATGGAAGAAGCTCGTGTTTTTAACGGCTGAAGGTGGCTATTCAGTGATTCGACAAAAGATTGGATAAATAGAAGGATAATTCCAATCCACCAACTTTTATCTGCAAGTCATAATTTCCAACATCATGTTGTTCTTCTTGAATTTTTTCCAATGATTCAACAACAGAGAAGCTCCGGTCGCCGTCAATTTTGATAAGCTCAAGAGTTGGAATGTCCCCTATTTCAAGTGGTATCTCTTCAAGATACCGACAATACACAATCTCTAATTGTTTCAAACAGGGGAAGTTGATACTATAAGCTTCCCACTGCTTGATTTTTAACCACTCGAGTCTCAAGAATTTCAGTTGTCGAAATTGCGCCTCATCATCTGTCTTCCACAGGGACCCCTCGAAGGCATCCTCGCTTAGTTTGAGAACCTCAAGGTTAGGTAACGATTGAATGATTGACATGTCACTCCAAGGTAGATGACACCTTACTAATGTAAGTTGTTTCAATGTCGTAGCGAAACTGATTTGATTATTTCGACAGTTTCTTCTGTAGATTCCAGTTAACTTCAAGGTTTCAAGGCATGGAAGTAATTTAAAGGCATTTCCCTCATCTGAGTTGAGAATCAATGACATCTTTTTTATGACCGGAAAGTATTTCTGGAAATTTTCTACCAAATCTCCCAACTCCACCTCTGAAATGGTTTGCAGGTTCATTGGCCGATTAATAGAAGGAAGATAAAATGTCACGTTACTCGACAAATGCCTCAAGTTTACCAAATATGATATGTTACTTGGTAAAATTAGCGTAGAGCTCTGAGTTCTTTTGACAATGAGGGTTTGAAGGCTTGTTAACTTCAATAACGTGGATGGAAAACCTAATGAATACCAGATTGCAAGGTACCTTAAGTGAACTAGTAATGATATACCCTCTGGAAAAATACAGCACTCACAATCACGTATATCTAACACCCTAAGAAGAACAAAGGAACGGAAACACTCAGCAGTTCTATGTAAGAAGCATCTGGACTTGTGAAAGTAAATGAGTGATCGAATGCTTGGGGTGGGTGGATGAGCAAAGTTTCCTATGCAAGTATTTTGATGTGTGAACAAACGGCGAATTTTGTATGATGTAATAACCTCAGAATGCGCATAACTTGCTGCCGAGTTTATTTTCAGAAAGAATCTTTCTTCTTGTGCTTTTTTAAGGCACATCTCTCTCACAAGATCATGGACTAAAAAAGATATGACATCACCATTGAACGTCCTTTCTGCAACAATTACAAGGTTTCTGCCGACTAGATCCATTAGGTAAGCCTCTCCAATATCCTCAAAGCTTTGATTTTCAGCTTCTTGTATAAACCCTTCAGCCACCCATAACCTGATCAACCGCCCTGCATAGAACTTAAAGTCTTCTGGGAATCCTCCTAAATAAAGAAAGCACTCTTTCAAGTGTGGAGGTAAATGATTGTAGCTTAGAGCTAGTGTTTCCATGTGTTTATTCTCGTCAACAGCAATGTATGAAGCAACACTGCAAGAAATTTTTTTCCACAAATCTATGTTCTCTGGTTCTTTTGCTAGAAGTCCTGCTATGACAACCACCGAAAGTGGCAGTCCCTGACATTTGTTTGCAATTTGCATTCCATGTTTAATCAGCCATTTGGGGCATTCTTCGCCATGAAACACCTTCTTGTACAATAACTCCCAGCTTTGTTTTTCTGTTAGACATCTCAAGAAATGGACAAGCCCGTTTGGTTTTGATTTGGCATGTAATCCAACTTCATTGAGGCGACTCGTGAGGAGAATTCGACTGCTGGTGTCATCATCGGGGAAAAGTACTTTCAGGTTATCCCATGCCTCTTTGCTCCAGATATCATCAATGACAATCAAATACCTCTGACCCGTTAGACTCTTGTGCAACATTTCACGAAGCTTAAAGTCATTAGTGTTTTCTATATCTACTTGAACACCCAAAGATGCCAGGATTTGGATCAACACATCCAGCTTTTTGTATCTTTGAGAAACAGTGACCCATGCACGGATATTGAAATGATACGTAATAAAGCGATCATTGAATACTTTGGTAGCCAGGGTAGTCTTACCAATCCCGCCCATGCCAACGATGGAGACGACATCAAGCTGCTTTTGATCTTCCACAAGTTTATCGCGTATGACTTCAACATGATGATCAAGCCCCACAACAATTTCATCGAATAATTCCTTTGATCCTAGTGTACTTCTGCTGTTGGAAGTTCCAGCAGCTGCAAACTGCACTTGCTGGCTTTTAGTCCTTTGAGACGAATTGATCTTCATGTTATTCATGCTTGTTATTATGAGTTCTTTCTTGATGGACTTGATTGATCTCATAACATGATCAAGATTCAAGAAGGTTCTAAAGACATCAGATCTAGGAGAGTATCCTATTTTTCTGCAGTGAACACCAGATATAAATAAGTCAACGATATCTTGTGCTTCTTCTGCTGTGTTTTTGAATCTTCTCTTCAGATATTTAACGCTTTTGAGCTCTTGCAGTTCTGTATGTTCGCCATGAAAAAGGATCTGGATCATGGAGTCAAGCTCTTCATAAAGAAGCTGCAATTGAGGCCTTTCTAATAGAATTGAGGGGTGGTTGTTAATGAGTGGATTATCGTTGGAGTAAATTAGCTGCTTCAAGTTTTCCATGAACAATTCCAAGCCTGTGTATGTCATTTTTAGTCTTTCTTTTTCTGTATCTGAAGAACAATAGATCTAGTGTTATTTGAATTTACTTGGTTCAAAGTGATAATTGAAGTGGAAAATAATTAAGGTCGTGATTGATGGCTCTTTGCTTTCACACTCTTTTTTATTAAATAATGTGCATTTGGTGTTTTACATGACAAATAATGTTGGATATTATATTAAGGTTGTAAAGTTTAAGTTAGTGTTAATTTACTTTACAATATAATAAGCAGTATGGTGGGGGGTTATTACATGACAAATAATGAATATTTAAATACGGTTCACATGAATGGAGGAGAAAGAGAGACTGATATATTGTGCAGCATAAATCGGAATATTGAATTTGAGGGAAAAGGAGTTTTTCGACTGCCAAAAGATTTTATAAATAGATAAGTTATCCTTTTAAAACATAGAAATGAAACAATCACTTGAAAAAAGGCTTTTTAAAGTTGCCTCGATCAGTTCATAATCTTGGCTGATGTACTTGTAACTTAGCCCACAACATACTCGATTCATGCTTTCTGCGCGCTCTGCCAACTGCATTATGTTGTGATGGGTTCGCTGACGACATACGACATGGGTCTGCATCGAATCCTTGGGTGTTTACGTATGAAGGCTCGCAGTGAATAGAGCACGTAAAAACCTTTAAGGACAGGGAACTATATGGCTGTGCAGAGCTCCTTTAATGGTTTTTCGTCATGAGTGCTGGTGCTATATTCATTGCTGTGTTTTGGTATCTATTCGCTTATGTTTGTGGACATTTGCTGCAAGTGTGTGTCTAAACAATTACCAATCGGGTACTTCTTTATGTTGCTGTTTCTAATTATATTGCTACTATGTGAGTTTGCTTCCTATTAGTCATTAACGTACATTGCTACTTGATTATATATATTCTGGTGTTGTGATCTTGTTATACAAGTTGGTACAACAAAATGATATGAATATAATCAACAAATAATACTTGAGTTCTTAATTGTGTATGTAAATAGAATTTCAACTTTTGCATATAACATGCTAATAAACAAGTACTAGTAAAAAATAGTTCACTAGAAAATAAACATATAACATTAAGTGAAGTTATTTCTTTGGTCGATCAACTATGCAACCTGATGGCAAGGCCTCTCACTACTTTGGTTGGTGTTTGGCTCAGTTTCCATCATAGGGATGGCTTGATGGGTGATGATAGTGTTTCACTTGCGTTGGCCGGGCTCTGCAGCCTGCAGTCGATGGGAATTCAATCCAGATTCACTACTTTATTAGGCAAAAATAATATATTTTTCGGATTTTTTTGATAACCACCCATTAACTATTCTGGGTTTTTTAAGTGTCCAAAATGAAACACTTGGCAAACTTTAGTGACTGAGTAGCTCGTTTGACGGCAATCCGTTTCCACATCTTGATATAAAAAAACTATATCTTGTGCCTTCTCAAATTTCAGGTGGCGGAAATCAGGACATGACACAATGGGGGTAGCTCTCATATTGACACTAAATCGTGGTGACGTGAGGTCCAATCCATATGACGTGAAGTGGTGATGAAACAAGTCCATACAAGATGGAAGAAGCCCATGTTTTTTACGGCGGAAGGTGACTCAGTATGTGTGAGACTATCGAAGGATACAGTAGTTTTCCTCACGTGGCTTGAGATGAAAATAGAAAGAACTAAGGTGAAACATAAACCAACTAGTAATTGAGGATCAAAGACCATTTGATTTAGCGGTATTATGCAGAAATAAATATACATAGTGCACCATTTATAGATAGAGTACTTTGTAATCGGTCGTCCCTCTTTCCTTAACAAAATTTGTGTAGTAACAGTATGCATGGTTTGTCTTTTTCTACAGAATAGCCTTTTTAATTTTTAGTTGTCATAGATCATAATCGAAACCGTTAATATAAACCTTAATCGAGCCACATTGTGTTCTTATGGATTATTTGTTTGGTACTAATGTTTTATGGTAAACTTCAAAATACATCCATAGTTTACCCATTTTCACACCATTTATTTCTCGCCGATAAGTTGAGATATATACATCCATCCGTTAATAAACGTTAACCACCATACATCTATGAGGATGAACGGTGCAATTTTTTTCCCGATATCTTCTAATTTGGATCTAACTTGACGAAAATATTTACGCTGTTAGTCCTAGGGATGTATAATGTCTAACGTTTATTACTATAATTTTTATTGTATTTGATATAGCCTTGCTTAGAGCAATAGAAAACCCATATTCAAACACCTCCTCACCTTAATGTTCATACTCTCTCCGTCCCAAATTTATTGTCCAGTATTGACTTTTTTAGTATTTCTTCTTCAACTTTGACCTTAAATATTTTTGTGAGTGTTATATAATATTTGATGCAAAATATATAAATGGATTGGTTTTAAGTCTACTTTTCAATAGTATAATTTTTCATCAAGTATTATATAATAAAAAATATATATTTGTGGTCAAAGTTATACTATTTTGACTTTGAAAATTCAAAGTGAACAATAATTTTGGGACGGAGGGAGTATTTTTTTTAACCTTATTGTTCTATCAAAAAACGAATTGGTTGATACTTGATAGAAAAATGAATATCCACAGTTCGACACACCTCCTTACCCCATCTTCATGTTTTCAACCTCGTTCTTCTATCAAGTATCAACCACTTCATTTTCATAATAAAGTGGTTGATACTTGATAGTTGATAGAAAAATGAGGTTGAAGAATACGAAGATGAGATGAAGTGGTATCATAAGTCATATCATTTCTACTTTTTCACGAAAACCAGTTTTCGGGTATTTTGAATTTTGGTTTTGTAATGTTTGAAATTTTGAATTTTGGTTTTGTAATGTTTGAAGAAAATAAAGATAAATGATATTTGGGTTGGATTTTGTAGAGAAACCAATATTAATAATAACAGTATTAGTAGTAAGAATAATAATAAAAAAATTATAAAATAAAACAAATAAAAATAAAAACAAAAAATATAAAATAAAATAAAGAACAATAAAAATAAATAATAACAAAAAATAAAATAAGATAAATAATAAAAAAAATGAATAAATAAATACTAATAAAAATAAAAAATATGACAAACTTTAGACATTATACTAGGGGTGGAAATGAGCCGAGCCGCTCGTGAAAAGCTCGGGATCGGATCGGTAAAAAGCTCGAACGAGCCGAGCCTAAACGAGCTCGAGCCTAAGTTGCAGCTCGTTTATTAATCGAGCTCGAGCTCGAGCTCGAGCTTTATATAAAAAGCTCGTTTGGGCTCGCGAGCCTAAACAAAAATATGATATTTTAACTTATATACGAGCCGAGCTCGAGCTTATTAATGAGCTCAATAAAGATATATTACGAGCCGAGCTCGAGCTCGAGCCAAGCTTTAACTTTTCATGGCCAAATCGAATAAACGAGCCGAGCTTGAGCCGAGCCCGAGCCTATATAATATTCCACGAGCCGAGCTCGAGCTTAAAGTTTAAGGCTCGAAACGAGCCGAGCTCGAGCTCGAGCCTTTTAAAACTTAAACGAGCCGAGCTCGAGCTCTGGCAGGCTCGGGCTCGGCTCGGCTCGTTTCCACCCCTACATTATACATCTTTTAGGAATTTAGGACTAAAGGTGCAAATATTTCTGTCATGTTTGATACAAGTTAGAAGAGAGCGGCAAAAAAATTGCACCTTTCGTTCATGGATGTATGATGGTTAACGTTTATTAACAGAGAGATGTATATGTTTCAACTAGTCAACTTATCAGCAAGGAATGTATGGTGTGAAAGATAATGTTTTATATGTTTAGAAGGTTTGTTCTTATCGATTGTGTTTGGATTAGCTATTACTTTTATTATTATTATTTTCAACTTTTGCCATATTATGCTAATTTTATTTGTTCCAACTTACCTAAAAAGAACCGATTACCCGAACTTCTAGTTAACCAAAGCCGATATTCTATAACTTTCAATATCCGAATGTGTTCAAGTATAGGTTTATAGCATAGCTTGGACGAGACCCAAATCAATATGTCTAATGTTTAAACCTCACAAAAAAATTTCAAGTTATTTTTCAAATACGAGTAACAATTAGGCTACTCTAGCTCGTGTAACTCAGGTTGATCTATAGAATTTTCGAACTAAAGCTCGAACAAAAATTAGTGCTCGATTAATTTCACGAGCCAAGCTTCAAAAACTAATACTTTACTCAGCATGCGAAAGCTCTTTTAATCACTTCAGCTTGATGAGTCTAACGAGAGTAAGGCAAGCAATTGTAAAACGAACTGAGCCCCAATTACCGACGTTGAGTTCAGATAGTTAACATCTCAATATACAAAATCTTAAGGTGGAAATAAGTCAAGCCACTCGTGAAAATTTTGGGATCAGGACGGTAAAAGCGTGAAACGCGCTCAAGCCTAAGTTAGTGATCATAAAATAATCGAGCTCAATACCGAGCTTTATATATGAAGATCGACTAGGCTCATGATCCTAAAAAATCAAGACCGAGCTTTATATATAAAGATATACTAGGCTCATGATCCTCTAAATGGACCGGATTACGTTTCTAACTGAGCCATAAAAGTATATATGTATAACTATGTATAAACAAGCTCAAGCCTCGTGTGCTTAATTGTTAAGTTTAATTCGAGCTATGTGAAATTAGTTACAAGCCAAAACCAAGCTAAAAATATAAAGCTCAAATTGAGCTCGATCCTTATAACTACTCCTATAAACTAGCTCGAGCTCTATAGACTTGAGTTCGGCTCTACTCGTTTCCATCAAAAAATAAAGACAAAAATACACCGTTGGTCCCTAAACTTTTCAGAAAATATCGCCATGCACCCTAAGTTTGGAAAAACGTCGTGGTGTGTCCAAAACTTGTGTTTTTGAGGCCGATTGCGTCCTTTGACCTGTAATACTAAGGTCAACGTCCGTTTTGAGTTATATTATCAAGGGTATAATAGACCAAACACATTTTTCACTATATGTTAGTTAAATCTAACCCAAACACCTTTAACATCATCAAAGAACTTGGCATTCATCACCTTGTGTATGTATTGGAGGCGTCGTTTGATGATAAATCTCAGTACAAAGAACTGAGACTGATCTTTTGGACCTGATGACTTAACTTGGATATCCATGGATAGATAAGCGAATTCAGTGCGTGAAAGCAATCAATTTTATTAGCCTATAATGAGTTAACTTGGATATCCATGGATAGATTTGTTTGTGTTAAATTAAGGTATACTAAATGACTTTTTTTTAGCATCAAACTCTATTGAGATATCTGGAGGCTAGAAAATACGCACTTTGTGCCACCTCACATTTCCCGTTCATGATTCATATATAGCAATTTACAGGAAATACGCACACCGAGATGCTACATTATAAATTAGTAGTCGTTACTTCATGAAAGCTGGTCTGCAAAAGATCCAAAATGGTCTGCAAAATCGGAGGATGATGTTTGAACAGATTTATGCAGCTAGTGGGTCATTTCAGGTTCTTGGATCGCCTATGAGTTCAACTGATGTTATGCTAACAGGTGGTTTGTGCAAAACTTGGGCAACAATGTAAGTCACAAACTCCCTTTGAAAAACAAAACAAGTAGAAATGTGAACTTCCAAGTAATATTCAGGGAACCTAACTATGTAATTAATGCGGCTAAAAAGAAAGATGACTTCGGAAATTGATTATTTGGAATAGCTGGAATAAGAAAATTGATTCTTTGGTTATTGGAGGGTTCCCCATCTGAATAAGACAAGAGTGGAGTCGTTTATGGTGCAAATAAAGAAGGCATAATATGTAACTGTCCGACATTAACATTAAAGAGTGGAGTCATTTATAGTGCAAATAAATTAAGTGTTTGATAGTTTTCTTCACATTAGACCTGACTGGTGGAAGATTGAATGGCATTTTTAATTCTATTTTATCCATAGAACTACCATTACACTTGTATTTTCTCAAAGTTTGAATTAACTCTTATTGAAACCTTAAATATTTGGCACATGACTTTTGGTTTATGTGGTAGCGACTATAGTTTTCATAGACGTGTGTAGCTGAAACTACGAAAATCATCAAAAGCGAGTTTGTCTTTGTATGTAGAAGCATTTTACATGACACTTGTCTGTGTGAGATTCTAAAAATTATGAATGTGATCAAAAGGAAAAGTGTGGCTAACAAGCAAGGAGTATTGTTGTTTCTATAAATGATAGTGTTTGTTTCGGACAACAAGTCAGTTATGTGCAACAAGCACACTATGTATGATGATTGGAATGAAATAATTATATAGCAGAATGTGCTCCCTTCCATGTAACAAGCCAATCAAGAGTGTGGTAAGAAAGAAACAAAAGACGGTTTGCTGATGAAAAAGGGGAATGGCAGGTCTTATTATAAACTCAGTAAGGTTCAAACTAACAAGCTTGACAGTTAAAGACTCCAAGTATGTCAATGTGGCAGATCAAGATGAATAAAATGAGCAATGATGAAGATGTTATTAGAGAATGGAAACAGGGGTGATTGGCTTAAGTGCATTGCAGATAGCCTTGTACCTTGGATGTGGGAACCTTTCTCCATAAATTATCTCGCATAAATTCACCTTATTCGCATATCTATCCATGGATATCCAAGTTAAGTCATCAGGTCCAAAAGATCAATCTCAGTTCTTTGTACTGAGAATTATCATCAAATGACGCCTGCAATACATACACAAGGTGATGAATGTCAAGTTCTTTGATGATGTTAAAGGTGTTTGGGTTAGATTTAACTAACATATAGTGGAAATTTTGTTTGGTCTATTATACCCTTGATGATATAACTCAAAACGAACGTTGACCTTAGTATTACAGGTCAAAGGACGCAATCGGACTAAAAACACAAGTTTTCGACGCACCACGACGTTTTTCCAAACTTAGGGTGCATGACGATGTTTTCTGGAAAGTTTAGGGACCAACGGTGTATTTTTGTCAAAGATAAATTACTAAAATGCTAGAATAAAAGAAGAGGGTTTTAAAAGGTGGTTTTATCAAATCTAAAAGGGCCAATAAACTAACATCACTTTCTTCAACCTACATTTACAGAACAATAAACCCCTAAAACCAAAACACAAAAACCCTTAACCTTAAAAAAAACACACACACACACACATCAATGGCGGACTATCAGTCCCCAAAAACAACATCTAGCAACAAAAACACTTCAAAAACCAAAAAGAAACGAAAACATGAAGATTCAAACAACACCCCCAAAAAGAAACCTTCGAAATCATCTCGTATTAATCTCTCTAATGATTTTGCAAATGAAAAAAATGAAGAAAAAGAAGAGGGTAATGTAAGGGGAAGTGAGTTGGTGGAAGATGAGAGTCCATGGAGGAATTTGCAGTTGGTTTTGTCTCTTAATAATAAGAATCTCGATATCGAAAAGTATGCATTCATTTTTCATGTTTTGTGTTTTGTGTTTTTTGTAATGTTGAATTTAGATAAATGTCAACAAGTATGTTATTATAATAGGGTGTTTTTGGGATTGTGTTTTGAGGAGATTATCTCATTACTTTGCTTATTTTTGCGCTTATGAGCTTATCATTTACTCGACTTTTTTTTTTTTTTTTTTTTTTTTTTTTTTTTTTTTTTTTTTTTTGAGTTATGAGCTTATTATGGCTTAAAGATGGACAATAAGTTCATAAGGTGAAAAATAAGCAAGAAACAAATTGTCTTGTGAAATATAAGCAAAGTCAAATAAGCTCATAAGCCCAAAACTAAGCTTAAGCAAACACCCCCGCAAAATGCAGTAATTTGTGTAATAAGCTTGTTCGATAAGCTCATAAGCTCAGTTTTAATAGTTTATGTTAGCTACTTGGGCTTATGAACTTATATAAGCTATAAGCTCAAGTTGATTAGTTCATAAGCACCAAAATTGAAGCTTATGAGGATTTCAATAAGCTCATAAACCAATCAAATAAGCTAACACAAACACCCCCTAAGTAGAAGATAGTGTTTGACAAACCATTTGAGAAAAAGTGACTATAGACAAAATGCAGTTTTGATGAAGCAGGCTGAAATTGCTTTGTATGAAGGTGTTTGAAATTGCTTATTTAAGTGCTTACCTGCGATAAAATTGTCTGTTTGGTTGTTTTACTCTAAGATAAGCACTTAATGGTATTTTTGTAAAATGTGACTCAGTGTCCAGTTAGCCTATTTGGTTAGGATGTTATCTGTTTTTTTCAATTAGTTGACCCGCAATGTGTATCAGCTTACACATGCTCACATGGAGTGTATATTATGTAAGATAGCTCACATGGTGGGCAATTTGCGTAAAGTAGCTAACGTGGTGTTTTTAATTTGATAACATGGTGCCGTGATCGCCATTTTTCACAATGGAAATCAGCATCCGTTTCAGTTATTCTATGCAAATTGTCATCAATGCGAGCTAGATTACATAATCTAAACACAATGTCTACATATGTATAAAGGTAGATGTTAAGTCAATTTTTCTATAAAGCTTCTAAATAATGAAGATAAAGTTTAATCGTTAAAACCTTTTAAAGAATGTCTGAGAGACCTAATGAAAGTGTTACAGTACTATTTAGTGACAATCTCATTGTTACATTTTGCTTAAACCATATATGTTTAGGGACGGGATGAATTTGAGTTGAAAATATGGATTGTAATAACAAAAATAGTTAAATTGCACATACAACTTTTGTTGAACTATTTTGATATTTGAATTATCTGCAGGAAGGTGGAGCTGGCATACAAATTTGTGAATTTGAGTTTATCTCAAGTAGAAGACGACACGGCTCAGGCATCAGAAGCGGTTACTTTTGAAAAAGTAATAATTTTTCTTAACAATTGGGTCCAGTCAACGTTAATATCCTCAGAGAAAAAGGTAAGGGCAGAGGGGAATACAGCACGGTTTGGTGTGAACGGGTCTTGTTTAGATTATAAATGTTGGAAAATATTCAAGTTCTGCTTAGCAGAGGGCACAAAACAACATGTTTCAATGAGCATTTCTAAAGACATCTTAAAAGTTATTCATTGTATTGCCATGAATATGGAAGTCAAGGAGTTGAGCGACGACGAGTTAACTTTATATGATACAATGCTTGACTGCATTTCATCAATTTTCACATCGCATGGTGGGATCTCCAATGAAAATTTAGATTTGTGGATATTGGTGATTGGTTCTGTACTTGAGCTTGCTTTGAAAGTTATTACCAACAAACTTGACAGTAGCAGAACGGGCAGAGTCATTTTCGGTTTGACATGTTTAGTCCTGGAGCCATTCACCAAGTTTTTGAGGCTTCATCCGAACCGGAAAAATGGTTTTCAGGATTTTGTAGATCGGATATTGGAACCTTTGTTGTGCTTGTTGCATGTGCTTCATGTTTCTAATGTTTCCAGTAAATTGTTGAAGCTAGTTGAAGAAGTATTTTCTCAAGGATTGTTTCACTTGTCACACATCGAAGGATTTCTGACCTTACAGAGCTTAACAAAGTATAAAGTTTCTGAGGACGGAAAACCCAAAGAAACAAAAACAGTCATTAAAAGTTATCACCGTCACTTTTTTGACAAGTTAGGAAAAATGGTGATGGAAAAGAATGCATCGTCGTTGTATGGTGAAGGAGAGCTTTTTCGGCTGTATGTTAATTGTATCAAAAGTCAACAGGTGTCTGCTTTAAATGCCGATATTCGGAAGTCACTGTTTGAATTTTTTGTACAAATTATGGAGCCTCTTTTAGGTGATATCGACTTATACCTTCTAGATGAAGTGGAAGTGGGACCTGTGTTACAAGATGTTCATTGCACACTCAAATCAGTAAACTCGATACTTATTAGTTTAATGCAAGAAAAGGTATATGTAAAGGTAGACGATGTCTCTGAAGGGGCTTGTGCTAATTTCTTGAAACTGATCTGTGGTAAAATTACATCACTTTCTGCTAAAATAAGTCAAATAGTACCATCAACTTTTGATGTGCATAGTGGAATATGTAAGGAGTTGGTGGAGGTTGTAGCAACAGAGGTTGTTTTATGCGTACGGTACTTACTAGAAATTGATTATGAGGTTCTTGGGAATGATTTAGAAAGGTTATGGCTTTTGATGTTTTCATATGGGACCCTTGGAAACACACTAACCGACTCACAGGAGAAGTCGGTGGTTATTTCAGAAATAATTAATCTTGGATGTCACATGGTTAATCTTTATAGTGAGCTTCGTCAGGTTAGTAATATACTCTTTGAAATAATTATTTTAATGGGTTCTTTTGCATAAATTTATATTTGCCATGTTTCAGTCATTATACCTCCCTTTTCTATATATCTGAATCATTAACAAATTGCTTTGCCGTTTGGAAATTTTTATTTTTGGTTATAAAGTGACCCAAACAGGACATAAAAACTATCTCCTACTGACGCAAGTTTGTAGAAAAAAATACAATAACAAAATCGGAAAAGATAAAAAGTACATGGTATTTTATGCAAAAAAATGCCACATTATGATATTTGTACTAATTGTATCCCCTCTGTATTCATGCTATATTATGTAAACTATAATCTGCCTCTTATGCTTCTTTTATTTATGTATTCCACACAATGCTCATAAGTTGTTTCCTTTGACAGGTGAGTACATCTGTAGCTGCACTCTGTAAAGCAATCAGATGTTTGGTATCATCTGTAAGAGACATTAATCGTTCAGAATCTTTGGAATATTCATTATATCATGAATCATGGACAAAGTCATTAAGATTGATAATATGCTCACCCGAGTTAAGGATTTCTATTCATAATGCTGTAAAGTCAATACCCGAAGGGCAAGTAAGTCTATGTATTCGAGAATTAGCCATTGATCTTTCTGAATCCTTTGAATGGATGAAGGATAGCAGTTTAGGAAAGTTATACTTAAATTTGAAAGCAGAGGTTTTTGGTAGCGGACTATCTGAAGTGTATACTTTAGTTCTGGAGTCATTGATGGTCACAACTGGTAACAGCGGTCTTGTTGGTGTTTCTTTAAATGATTTGCTGACAATAATTCGTCCTTCTATGAGTATCTTGCTTTCACAAGAAAAGGATGGAGCTCATGAGTTTTTGTCTGCAGTCTCTGGAATTAGCGACCAAACAATTCCCGCTCATTGGATCTGTGTTTTCTTTTTTCGATTATATATGTCTTCTAGAAGCTTATACCGTCAAGCAGTCAGTCTCGCACCTCCAACCACATCCAAAAAGATGTCGGAAGATATGCATGACCCGTTCACGGCTTATTCTGGAAATGAATGGTTGGAGAACACGGAAACCGATGACGGTTATTTTTCATGGATTGTTCAACCTTCGGTCTCGCTTCTTCATGTTACAGAAGCAATTTCAGAAATTTGTGCTAAGGAAGCTATGACAGATGTTTCTCCTTTAACGTATGTTTTGACTGCCATGGCTATTCAGAGGCTTGTTGACTTGAAGAGGCTGATCAGTGCCTTTGAGTATGTGCTCAAGACGAAACAAAGTAAAAGATTGCAAAAGCGTCTTTCAAAGTTAACAGAAGAGGCCACGGGTCTTACGAATTTTATGATGGGTCATCTTTCTTTATTGAACAAAGGCGAGTCGGATGTTTTGTCAGAAGATGGATGGGATATTGCAGTTGCTGCGATAGATAAGAAGTCATTGCCATGTGCCATTTGGTGCCTTGTATGCCAGAATATTGATGTTTGGAATGCTCATGCTGCTACGAAGAAATTGAAGATGTTTCTCTCGATTCTTCTAAAAAATTCTCTTCCGTATGTAAGTAACGATTTTAAGCAGTTTGGAGTGCATAATAATGTCGGAAACATGAAGACAATCGATGCTCGAGAAATATCATTGGAGCTTCTCAGCAACACGATGTTATATGAGGAAAAGGTAAGATTGCATTGCAAACCACCCAAAATTGCTTAAACAAGTTTTCTTCTAGTTCTGCAAATTTTCAAAAAAAGGAACTCGGACTAATGTGTAATCTTTCAATTCTGTAATTTCCTGACATTTATATAAATAAAGTACTCATTAAGGTTTTGCGAGATACAAGGTCGTTTCTATAAACTTAATATTTTATAAGTGTCCCAAATCAAATGGGCCAGACTTACAATTTACTCTTATACCCCCATCCTACTATCCAGTTACATGTGCGTATTATGGAAATAATCTTTGTCTTGAAATCCTCCGTCTCTAACAAATGTACTTTTTGGTGCGTTACTATTGTGTTTTTTTTCTGTCTAATTGCATCTCATATTATTTACATTTTTCTTTTAACTAGTTTGTTCGAAAGCATATGGCGTCAAGGTTTTGTCAATTTCTGGAGGAGTTGGTGTCACCGTTATTTGGTAATGGTGAAGATATCGATCTACAAGCACAACCTGATTGGTCTGTGATTCTAAGCTCCCTTCAAATCTCAAAGAGATGCAGTGAGCAAGAAGATGATCCATCAATTAGGAGGATGTATACAGTCTGTCAAAGTTCACTCAGTTTTCTCTCTTGGATGCCAAATAGATGTATAAGCTCGAAATCGTTCTCTCTTTATGCAACTTGTATAGTAAACCTCGAAAGGTATTTACTTTTTCTTGTTAATGTAATTTTGAAATCTATGCTAGTTATTCATATTGCATGTTTGATCTTTATAGCTTTTACTTAGACGAGATAAAGTTTTTATGTGGTCATGAAATAATAAAATTATAAGCTTACATGATTTTGTATTATCTTTACAAAAGCATCTATTGTTGTTTCATATCAAATAGATTTTTTAGCCAGGCTCTCTCCAAGTTTTGAATAGATTATTATTTCAGAGGATAAGAATATATAAAATCGGTTTGTATAAGAATTAAGAAGTTGGTATAAAATAAGTTCTAGCCTTTGGGAACAGACCAGAACGGTTAAGGTGACCTAATAACCCTTTTTTTCGATTTTAATACTTTTTAATAGAGATTCAAGTCTTTAGGCGTGATTATGAAATGCATTTCTACTGTAATGATAATCTAAACCTTTGAATAAAACGATTGTATGCATTAAATATAGACTTACTTATAGACGGCATCTTTCAAACTGCGTAACCCGCTTGACCTATTTGACCCGTTATCCTTTTAGCTACAACCTAAATCCACCCACATGTAAGTAAATGGATCGAAGTTGCCACATTTTCCATTGATGAAAGCCTGGCTGTGGCAAATTAAAGTATTTCGATTGGTACTGCTGTTAATATACGTCATTTGCATAATTCTTTTTTGTTCTGTTTATTTTGTTCTTTTCAATTACAAAATACTCTTGTCTTGGCTATGGATAAATGATTCTAATACTGAATGCTCAATTTTGTTTCAGGCTTATAGTTCGATGTTTAATGGGTAATGCTCCTTCGATGCATGATCGTCATGAGCTATTGCGGCTCTTTCATTGCTGCCGGAAAACCTTTAAACATCTGATGGTTACATATTGTGAAGAGAACATGGAGACTAGTCAAAGCTCATATGGCTCAATACACTCTGTTGGCAACTTTCCTGCTTCATGGCTTTTAGATTCGTTACTCTCAGTGCAACGTACGTTCTCAAAAGACGGAAACACCCATGTGAAGGATTTGATGTTTTCACTCACAGATTACACATCATATGTGTTCTTAACACTTATCAAGGACAGTTTTGTCCATGCAAGTCATTTTCTTATATCTTCAAGGAAATCCTATCTACAGAATGCTGTATCCACATTTGATCAAGAAGATAGTGATCATTCCGAAAGTAATGAAGCATGCAACTTTATGATCAAGGCAGCCGAGGCATTGAAAGATCATGCACAAAGTGAAATAGCTTCTAAAAGCCATCTACAGAGTCTTTCTTCAATTATTGCTTGCATTCAGGGATTCTTGTGGGGCCTCTCATCAACGCTATCTCATATGGACACTAAAAATGTTAATCTAAAAGCCATATTTCTAAGAAGAAATTTTGAACCAGTTGACAGATTGAAGCTCTGTATTGATACATACACATCTTTTGTAAACAAGTTTTTATGTGGATTGGTTCTGCAAGATGACCATCTACTTGAGACCGGGGATGAAAGCTTCAATATAGAAAATGTGGATTTGGGCAAAATGCATATAAATAGCGACTTTTTAAACACGCTTTTAGCTGAACAAAATCTTGAAGCGGCGTTTTTTCTCAGACAGCTATTCATTGCCTACTCAGCTATTCTTAGGCTGAATTTACTGATCAAAACATCTTTGTCATCAAATTTGGTTAATACATTCATCGGCATTTCAGAAATTTTGTTATTGAAGTTCTCAAACAATGAAGGAACGCCTTCACAGTTCACTTTTGTATTCTTAGACGGTATTGGAAAGTTTCTGGAAGAATTAGCAAATCATCTTTCTTCAACTAATTCCACCTTGCCTGTGAATGTTTATGCAAGATTGGTTGATTTGCATTTAAAGGCTATTGGGAAGTGTATTTCTTTACAACAAAAAGGAGCTACTTTAGAATCTCATGAGACTGAATCAAGTACGAAGACAATGAATGGTTCACTTGTATATTCTAGTTTAGATGAGCTGAAAAGCAGATTGAGGATGTCGTTTATGCTTTTAGTCAGAAAACCATCAGAGGTGTACGTGTCCTCTGCAGTGGGGTCTATTAAAAAAGCTCTCGTTGGGCTGCAGGAAGGATGTATGGCTAGTTATCATATAACTAGTGGAAGTTCGGGTGGAAGAGTTTCATCGGTTGTTGCAGCTGGCATTGATTGCTTAGATTTGGTCCTTGAAGCCATTACAGGTAAATTCCATTCACTGATATTGTTCTTCAACGGTTTTAAGATTGCCCAAGTGTTATAGTAGTACTGCTGTTTTAATAATACTAGTAAATAATTAATAGCAATAATAATTATAATAGAGTTCATAAGAATTGATATATAAGGTAATATGTTTAAAATACCAACATACCTTTGGCCTGCGGCATCCAAGTGAGTTCGAGTCCCAACTGAGAAATGGGGTGTGAGTTCTCTGTTGAAAAAATAGATAGTCATCATAGTTGAAGTATTAAATGGTATTATGTGCTTTGTTTTTGCAATTCTTGTTTAACATTTTAGTGATGCGACATTGGATTATAAAAAAATATAATGATACTGACGGTTATGTTTCTTATAATAGGACGGAAGGGACTGAGCACGGTCAAAGCAGATATCTTGGGCTCAGTTTGTTGCCTATTCAACATTATTCTTCATTTACAAGGCCCACGAGTATTCTACCAGAATCCCATTTCTAATCTACATAATTGTGCTGAACCTGATCCAGGATCGGTTGTTCTTATGTGCATTGAAGTACTTACAAAAGTGTCGGGGAAACATGCTCTTTATCAAATGGATGCAGCCTATGTGGCACAAGCACTTAGTATACCTGCTACACTTTTCCAAAGTATTCTCCAGCTTAGAACTTTTGAAGCGTCTACTCAATCTGCTTTCCTGAGGTCCTCAAGCATTGATGATAAGAATGAAAGCAATAATGGAAAGGTTTTAGATCAACAGTATTCAATTGAATTGTATGCAGCTTGTTGCCGGATGCTGCACACTTTTCTTAGGCACTATAAAAGGTTTCAGATCCTATTTATTTTGTGAATGGGTCGTTTTGGGTTATGCTTTATCTCAGACGGGTCAAATTGGTAAATGAGTAAATCCAGTTGAAATTGACTTAAATGTCAAGTGTCAAATGGGTCTAAGTTGTCCAAAGTGTATCTTTGAAGTCCTAAATATAAAATATTTACTTTTTTGTACAAGTGTTTTCTGTTGTATTAACCGATTTGATTTTTGACCCGTTACTGACCTGCCCATTTTGTGAAAGCTTACCAAAAATGGTTTAAAAGATGGTGTCATATGAACATATGTAGTAGAATTATACTAACAAATGTTGCAACTTGCACAGGGAAAGCTTGCAGCATATTGCGCTACTCCAAGCTTCTGTTTCTGTTCTTCTTCATTGTTTGGAGAGGGTAAACAAAGAGCAAACCGTCCAAGAAAGCTATTTTGTATGGGGCGTACAAGAGGGAGTAAAATGTGGTACTTTCTTACGAAGAATTTATGAAGAGGTGTGTTTTTCATGAAGATAGTTTTTTACAGATTTTTATGGTGTTCCCAATCCCCATATATAGGAGACCTTGTAAATTCAAGAGTTGTCTCAAGGTTTAATTTTTTTCTTATTGCAGATAAGGCAACAGAAAGATGTTATTGGCCATAATTGTCGCCTATTTTTATCAAGTTACATAGTTGTGTATTCAGGGTATGGTCCTCTAAAAGTTGGCATCAGAAGGTGAGTTTTGTAACCTTAGCTTTGAGCTTTCTATCTGCAGCTTCACTAGTAAAGTTGGCAAAATGGGCGGGTAGTGAAGTTTGGATAATGGGTCAAATTGGTTAAACCAAGTGATCTTTGTACGAGTAAGGGAAGGGTTGACCGGAAACACTTTTTAGTCAAATTTTTTTGTATAACAACCAATGATAAGTCGGTTTAATGTAATAGTGCACACTGCACACCCCTAATTGCTTAAGCATAACTATTTGAATTTGTCAAACTATAACAGGGAAATAGATGAAGCTTTGAGACCAGGAGTTTATGCTTTAATAGATGCTTGCTCACCCGATGATCTTCAGTATCTTCATACTGTGTTAGGAGGTAATTTATTTCTCAAAATACTTTTTTTTTTAGTTGCACAACATCTTTTTGAGCGAAACTAGAAGATAGCAAATTAATTACCTTTCACTTGTCATCTTTTTTGTGTTTCAGAGGGACCGTGCAGAAACACTTTGGCTAATCTACAACACGATTATAAATTGAATTTCCAGTATGAAGGAAAAGTGTAACCAAAAGCTTTGGATTTTTCTTCATGGCAAGTTGATCCATGTTACTATTTATAGTATCAGACCAGATTTTTGTAGCTTCTTGTTCAGTTAAGAAACAAGAAAGAGAACTTGTTTACCCGTCAAGTGACACTGGGTTGTTTTGTTATAGAATCTTCAAGTTTTGGGTGAGTACAACTTGTATCGGAATTTTGAATTTCATAGGAAAATGAACATTTCGATTCATTATGTATTAATTGACATGATGTATTTCCTGTAATGTTGTCACGGACATAATATAATCAATTTTACGAGTATATAGGTTGACAATGTTTCCATATTTGTGTTCAAAACGTTCGTTGTATTGATACGAGATCAATTGCAAACGAGTTATAAGAGCATATATGGTGGATCTTTTGATTTTAGAGATTATTCCCTTATGTTTGGTTGTATTTTGTTGTTGCTATTTAGATATGTGAAATCAAAGGCCGTTTTTGGCTAGACTAGCACTAGTCGTTATGACTTGAAACAAATTAGAGAAATTAAGGGCGTGTTTGGTAGAAGGTTTTGGGGTGAAGAATGGGTAAGGTAATGAAAAAAAGGTGTTTGGTAGACTATAATGCAATGACGTGTTACACAATAGTGGGTAATGGGTCATTACTCAATAAATTGGGGGAATGTATTTCTCTCTCTTTCCATTTCCTTAGCATTACCATTGCCTTTTCCTTTCTTATTACCGAATTTGAACTAAGCACACCTTTTAGACTAATATAAACTTTGGCTTGCCATTTTTATCAACTTTAAAAGATTATCATATCCTTTTCTTCAAACAAGTTATACATGATTAAGTTTTCAATAAAAATGTTTAGTGAAATAGCTGTAACTATTATAAAGTGAAAAATGAGATAAGGTTATATATATATATATATATATATATATATATATATATATATATATATATATATATATATATATATATATATATATATAAAAGGTGGGGTTATAATAAAAAGGGTGTTATAATAAAAAGTGTAGGAAGTGATCTTAACCGTTGGATCACATTTGACCAGAATTGACCAGATCAAATTGGGCGGTGTCATTTTCGTAAATAATGTAAACTTCAAGGGTATATCTAACAAAGCACATATACTAAACCATTCATTCTATCCCTGACCATTTCTTCGATCTCACTTTCTCTCTCTTAAATTTCACACTTTCTCTCTCTCTAAAAATTAACATACATCTTCATCATATTTCTCTTTAATTGAATCATTATTGCATCATCCCATCATAATCAAATTGTTAAAAACATTTACAAAATCTTAAACCTTTGAATCGCAATCAAATGGTTACTGCATCATTTGGTTAACGAGGGTGAAGATGAATCTACGCATGTTAAATGTATTTGTAAGTTGATTTATGAACCCTAATTTTGTTACTGGATCATTTTGTTAGTTTTGGTTTAATAAAATATTGTTCTTTATCAATAAAAGTTCATTATTTTGAATATGATGAAGTAGGTTATCAAATCTGTTCAAGAGTGTGTGTATGTGTATGTTTATGATTGTTGTATACAAGGTGTTTGATAAAATGTCTCAATGGGACTTTATGACTATGGTGCACTTAGTTTACATTCTGATACACTTGTAATGAAACTGTGATGCACTAATTTTCAATTAAGATGCAGTAGGTGTTTAGTTTTTGTGTATAAGGATGAAATAGGCTAAGTTGTTTTATGTGTGTAAACTTGTTTGTATGCTTGGTTGTATGTTTGATGCACTGGAATCGGAACTGGGATGCACTAGGTGTTCAGTTGTCGCATCTAAGGATGAAGTAGGCTAAGCGTAAGTTGTTTTATGTGGGTAAACTTGTTTTTATGCTTGGTTGTATGTCTGATGCACTGGAATTTGAACTGAAATGCAGTAGGTGTTCAGTTGTTGCGTGTAAGGATGAAATAGGCTAAGCGTAGGTTGTTTTGTATGTGTAAATGTGTTTGTATGCTTGATTGTATATGTGATGCACTGGAATTTGAACTGAGATGCAGTAGGTGTTCAGTTGTCGTGTGTAAGGATGAAATAGGCTAAGCGTAGGTTGTTTTATGTATGTAAATGTGTTTGTATGCTTGGTTGTATATGTGATGCATTGTAATTTGAACTGAGATGCAGTAGGTATTCAGTTGTCGCGTGTAAGGATGACATAGGCTAAGGGTAGGTTGTTTTATGTGTGTAAATATGTTTGTATGCTTGGTTGTATATGTGATGCACTGGAATTTGAACTGAGATGCAATAGGTGTTCAGTTGTTGCGTATAAGGATGAAATATGCTAAGCGTAGGTTGTTTTATATGTGTAAATGTGTTTGTATGCTTGATTGTATATGTGATGCACTGGAATTTGAACTGAGATGCAGTAGGTGTTCAGTTGTTGTGTGTAAGGATGAAATAGGCTAAGCGTAGGTTGTTTTATGTGTGTAAATGTGTTTGTATGCTTGGTTGTATATGTGATGCACTGTAATTTGAACTGAGATGCAGTAGGTATTCAGTTGTCGCGTGTAAGGATGACATAGGCTAAGGGTAGGTTGTTTTATGTGTGTAAATATGTTTGTATGCTTGGTTGTATATGTGATGCACTGGAATTTGAACTGATATGCAGTAGGTGTTCAGTTGTTGCGTGTAAGGATAAAATAGGCTAAGCGTAGGTTGTCTTATATGTGTAAATGTGTTTGTATGCTTGATTGTATATGTGATGCACTGGAATTTGAACTGAGATGCAGTAGATATTCAGTTGTCGCGTGTAAGTATGAGATAGGCTAAGCGTAGGTTGTTTTATGTATGTAAATGTGTTTGTATGTTTGGTTGTATATGTGATGCGATGAAATTTGAACTGAGATGCAGTAGGTGTTCATATGTTAATGATGAAGTGATGCAGTAGGTTCTTATCTGTGGCATATAAGGTTAGATTAGGCTACGCATAGGGTGTATTACTTATCAAAAAGTGTTCATATGTTAATGATAAAAAGTCGTGTTTTTGTTACATACTTGATAAAATCATTGCTGTGAACAACTAATATATACCATAGGAGAAACATTTTCTACTCATAACATAAACAGAAAATAAGCTTTTAGATCCATATTTGCCAAAAACAAAAACCTAATGCCTTAGTATTTCATAACAACCAAATCACACATACAAGCCTTTTCTACTAAAAGAACGACCAAAACAATTAAAGATTAAAAGCTGATGCATCACATTGTAAACTTAGTGCATTAGATGTAAAATGATGTAAAAGCTAAATACTAATTTTAAACCATTTTTGATAAAATCTTGTAAAGCAAAATTCAGAATCTAAACACTCGTTGCCAAACAAGGACATTACATTCTTAACGCTCCAAAAAACTCTTAGCCGAGCACAGTGTATATCATCTTTGCAGCAAATGCATCATCCATTCAGATATAAACACAAACACTTTTTCACAAATAAAACATACTACAAGTATCCTAAGCGAACATTAATTGCCATAGAACATAACCTATTGCATCACTTCCTTTATATCAACTGCATCATCCTTTCAAATACAAATACAAACACTTTCCATAAGTAAAACACACTACAAGTATCCTAAATGAACATTATTTGCCATAAAATATAACCTACTGCATCACATCTTAAGATCAACTGCATCATACATACAATTACACACAATATAAAAGTAACAATTGATGCATCACGGTGCAAAATTAAACACCTAGTGCATCAGCATTTCATAACAACTGCATCACAATATAAAATTAACAGTTGATGCATTACAGTGTAAAATTAGTGCATCGCAGTTATAAAGTCCAATAAGACATTTTATCAAACACCTTCTACGCACCTTTTCTAAACACGTTTTGTATCTAATTTTTTCTATATTTTGTTTCAGATCTAGAAGGAAACATCATGTAGTTTGAATCAAACTTTGAATATAACATATATAGATCAAGAAAAACACAAAAAAACGAATAGGTGTTTGAATTAGGATCTTACCATCTTTCACTATTGATGAATTACACTCACTTGTGTTTGATGAATCACTTGGCATCTCCAGAATGCCTCTTGAATTAAGATAAGGACATCAAATCATTGAATTAGGGTGAATATGGATGATTAGACAACGATGAATGGTGGTGAAGGGTGTGGAACTGTGGTGAAAGGTGGGAACAGTGGTAAACGGTGGTGAAGGTATCAAAAATTGAAGGTACTGTGGAATGATGTGAAGTCACGAAGGTGTGGGAAAAGATGTGAAGGTATGAGAGGTAGGGAGGGATGATGGGAATGTTATAACAAAATAATAATAAGGCTTTTATAGGTGTGAAAGTAAGATGACGAAAATACCCTCTAAGGTTATAATTTTAGGAGCGGGGTTGGAGGGACACGTGGCAAGCTCAGATTCCTTCCTAGGCTTTTTATTATAACCCCCTTTTTATTATAACCCAAACCTATATATATATATATATATATATATATATATATATATATATATATATATATATATATATATATATATATATATATATATATATAGGGAATGGATCAAGTAAGAATAATAATTAAACTAAGAATGGTAAGAAGTAATTCTAGCCATACATTTCAAATTAGGAGGGAAATTTTGAAGAAAGATGCATCCATTTTTGTAAGTGCATCTGAAATGTGTGGTTGTGGTTACCTCTTATCATTCTTATTTTAATTATTCTTCCTATTAGTGACTGTAAAGCGTTTAAACAAAAATCAAACAGCTAAATGATTGTTGCCAACCAATCCATGTATTTTAAACACTTCTAAACGCTCTTCAAGGCCATCATCTTTGGATCAGAACATGTTGTCAATGTCCTATTATCAATAAACGGCTCGTACACAAGTTAATTAGGATATCTTCGGACCATTTTCAAACCTTTATCTTTATCATTCTTGAATATTTATCTAAAAAGAATTGAACTTGAAAACTCTTAAATACTTAGTTGGCTTCTAATATTAGTTTTATTTGACAACAAAATCAATTTTGGGAAATCCAAAAATTCTACTTTTAGAAGATATTTGAAGTAGCTTTTGAAGAGTATATAAGCTTCTGAATTACTTAATTACCTTAATGCCCTTGAAATCGTTAATACTAATATTTTTATGTGTGTTATTTCACATTTATAAGCTCTAGTCCTGACTCATTTGCCAAACACATATCAAAATAAAAGCTCTAACTCCACCTATATATATCAAAATAAAAGCTCCAACTCCAACTTTTAACGATTGTAGCTCTCATATGCTAATCCACAACTTTAGCTAATTTCACAAAACATACCGTTAAGTCAAGTTAGCGATAGTCATTAAATCTGCATAAATTGATGTGACAGTGGTTTATTGGCTTGTGAGAAAATAAGTGTTTCTAACGTCACAAACAACACAATGCCACATAAATTTTGGGAAAATGATATTTCTTCCTACCTTTTATGTCTAAAAATCTTTCTAATCATGAGATTATGACAAGTGAATAAATGAAGAGTTAAGATGATGAGTGATAAATAATGAATCTCAAGTGACATGCATATTATGTTTGGAATGATGAATCAAGAATAAATTAGAAGAGTATAGCAATACTCGGCTGGGTGTAAGATCACCTTTATGTCAGCGCCGTATTAGCTTTTCAGCACACCATATTACCACCAATTTTACAGGCATGGGCGGAGCTATGAAGGGGCAAAAGAGTGTGGTGGCCCCCTTAAACTTTGGACCACTGTTGTACAATTACTTGTTTTTTTATGCGTAAAAATTTTGCCCTCTCATAAAAGACTTTGAATTCTTTTGGCCCTCCCACAAAAACCTTTCAAGCTCCGTCACTGTTTACAGGCGTAGTACTGACCACCTAACCAAACACATAAAAATATAGCACTTAATACAAACTTATTGCACAATATACCCCACACGTACTCACAAACAAAAAAACATATGTGTTTTATTAAGTGCCCTACAGCAAGGCTGTCAAACTCGCGAGTTTACACGTAAGATCATACGATCTTACGTGCACACCAGTCAAAATCGTGTAGGATCATGGTAGGATGGCATCTGAGGTAGGATCGTAAGTAAGATCGTATGATCGACGTAAGATCGTAGGATCGCACTTAAGATCGTAAGATCGACACGCGATCCGAGTTCACTATTTTTTTTTCTTTAAAAAAAATCTTTTAAGTTCATTCCACTTGCTTAGGCCAAAAAAATATACGTGTGTTTTACTAATGTCTAATGAGTAAACCACTATTGTTTCATTTTCTAAATAGATTATAGTTTATACATAGTTTTCTACTTTTCTAAATAGATTATAGTCTAGAAGTGTTCAATAGCTTAATTTACTTTACTTCACTGTGATTAAACTAATCAAAGGGTATGTTTTAGAATGCCACTTATGAAACGCTTGTTTTCTTGAAATCATGTTGATGGCTCGTATCTTTTGAGACATTTAGGACCTATGTTATGTAATATTATTCCACTAAATCGTTAATGTAACGATTGAAACTTGACTTTTTTGTGTTTTACTTTTACTTTGCTGTTTGAAATTTGAACTTTATCATTTTCAGGAGGATATTACCTGAATTTATCTTTGACGTTGAGTAGAAATGTAAAACAGTTTGACTCGTATATAATTTGTTTACAAAATATGACAAATTGGTAGGATCGTAGGATCGCGATCCGATCCTACGATCTCGATCTTGCAAAGACAAAAACGATCTTGCGCGGGATCGCGATCTTGACAGGCATGGGCGGATCTATGAAGGGGCAAAAGAGTGTGGTGGCCCCCTTAAACTTTGGACCACTGTTGTACAATTACTTGTTTTTTTATGCGTAAAAATTTTGCCCTCTCATAAAAGACTTTGAATTCTTTTGGCCCTCCCACAAAAACCTTTCAAGCTCCGCCATTGTTTACATGCGTAGTAGTGACCACCTAACCAAACACATAAAAATATCTCACTTAATACAAACTTATCGCACAATATATATGCCACACGTACTCACAAACAAAAAAACTGATCGTGTTTTGTTAAGTGCCCTACACCACTAACAAATATAAAAAACACACCTTAGCGTCCGGTAGTGTTGGTAATAAAAGGAGGATGGCGTGATGGTGCACCACCGCGGCCAATAACGCTCGAT
This sequence comes from Artemisia argyi, assembly GCA_030686995.1. Classification (NCBI taxonomy): domain Eukaryota; kingdom Viridiplantae; phylum Streptophyta; class Magnoliopsida; order Asterales; family Asteraceae; genus Artemisia; species Artemisia argyi. The sequence continues at coordinate 102,810,136 of CM060697.1, forward strand.
CTAAATTTAGACACACAATTAAAGTAGGGTCGAGCATCGGGCCGGATCCCGACCCGACCCGATTAATCGCAATCCCGAAAGTTACCTAAATCGTAAACCGAATACTGACCCGAAAGTAGTCAGTTTTTTGCCCGTCCCGCCCCGCCCCGAAAGTAGCCGGTTTTTTATTGTATTTTGTAGGTTTTTGGCCCGTCCCGAATCCCGAAAATGCTAAAAATCCATCCCAACTCCCGACCCGAGAAGCTATTATTCGATTTCAGGACTATCGATTTATGTCAGGATCGGATCGATTGTCGGCGGTTTTGGTCACCCCTAAATTAAAGTCATGAATCCAACATGCTAGATACTCCAACCATTACAAAATCAGATTAAAGTCTATATTAAATGAGAAGGGAAACGCCACCGTTTTGCTGCTCATTTTCCCGCCATTTTTTTGCCCGTTCTTTGGCCCATTTTTTGGCCCGTTCTTTGGCCCGTCCAGTTTGCTTGCGGGTTTCTGTCCAGGTTGTGGCCTGAGTTGGCCCACTTTATGGCCGAGTGTGAGTGTATAATACGTTACTGTATGCTGTATAACTTGCACATACAGCCGTATACTATGAAAATACGCTACCTTATCTTTAGATTTGGTAGAAAGGCTAAATACACTACCTTATCTTTAGATTTGGTAGAAAGGCTTGACTTTTTGGTGGATGATTTTCAAACAAGTACATGTTGCACGTGTGTTTACTTGCTGCAGGTACTAAAAGAAGGTTCCATACTCCAATAATTATTATCACTTATAGGCTTCAAAACACCAAAAAATACCAAAAAAAAAAACTGCAGCCGCTTCAGGATCGTTTGGGAAAGGTTGGTTTCATGCTTTTTCTTCACTTATACATGCTTATGATGTTCTTTCTTTTGATCTTTTTTTGCCTTGCATGCATGCATTGGTGCTAATCCTTGGATGTGTCTTCACTTCATTTATGAATATTTGCTCTATGTATGATGCCTATAGATACAGCTTTCTGTGATTCAGTAGCTTTTTCTCCCATTTTTTCTTGCCCTATATTTGTGCCAGATTCAATAGGATTACATTTGTAGAATATGAAGACTAAAAAAAGGGCTATACGTAGGGTTACCTATGTGCCTTCTTTAGAACATGTAGATGTTGCTCAATTTCCTGAAGAAAAGGAATGTGCTACTTTAGGTTTAGGTTTGGACAGCATGGTACTTGGTGTAGGTTGTGTTGATGTATGTTTAGATCGGCTTAGTAAGAGGCTATGTAAGGACAGTCCTGTTGCTAGCCATGTTTCTTCAGCCATTGCTTCTGCACAGTACCAAACCACGGGGGCCAGGAAAGAACCTCATGCCTTAATTGTCGAGCGTCAATGTAATCACACAGATCCTGTATTTTTTAAACAACCCTTTCAAAGTATGTTGCATGTCGCGAATGGAGTACCCGTTGAAAGCTGCGGTTCAGATTTTGAATGTTCTGCCATTACCGGTCTACCTGTACAAACAGCGGGTACGTATCATGTTTGTTGTGCTTGACCGTTTATGTTATGTTCCTTAAATTTTTAGATAGTGTTGTCTTTTCAAGAAACTTACTTTTCATATCTTCCAGGTGAATATGGTGTGCAAGGAGCCCATGCTGAAACCGATTATAATTTAAATATGCTATCAAATTCTATAGATAAAGGGAAAGAGAAAATGTTTGAGCTTTCTAATGAAATTCAGTTTGTTACGGAAAGGCCAAGTTCTACATTGTCTTCAGAAGCTACCTATGCAGACTTGCTATGTAATTTACATGCCTTTTTCCATTTAATTTGCTGTTTCTATTGTGATTTTCAGGGTTAAAGGTTTGGGTATTTCTATCTATTGCAGGCGAGGAAACCATTCTTATAATGCATGATGATGTGAGTGAGATTGGACGTACCCGTGTTACAGGGCCCTGTGCGGCTGAAGCTCCAGACCATTCATCTGATCATGATCCTCAAACCTTTGCTGCGGTATTGCCGCCCTGCAATTTAAATATGCAGACAGATGTTCATGTACAACCATATCAAGGTTTCAGTTCTTTTAAAAACTAGATACTAAAAAAAAAGCTAAACATACTCTGTTACATTCTTTTGCATTTGCTTACTACCTTTGGTTTTGTCTTTTCCAGCTGGAATGTCGGGTGAGCAGCGTAGTGCACGTAGCAGATCTACCAGAGGTGGGCAAAATCCTCAAACCTTTGCTAGAACTCCGACAGCCTGCAGTGTAAATGTGCATGCAGATACTCAATAGCGACGTTCACGAGGTTCGTTTGCTCTAAAAAAATTAAGCAAAAAAAAAAAAATCATGTTATGTTAAATACTCTTGGATCTGCTTAACCCTTTTCTTATATCTCTTACAGTTACAATCCGTGCTGCGTCAAATAGTCGCCGTGTTCCGCGTGACATGCCTAGAAGAAGCAGGCAAGGTATGCTGCAAATTTCCGTAGTCCTGTTTCATATGCAACCCAAACTGCTAAGTGTTGTTTTGGCCATGCAACTGTACAAACCTAACACTGCTATGTTTTATGCAGGTCCTCCGGATACATACATACATATGGGAAGGTGTGATCAGATTTGCCGCCACTGCAACGCAAGGTTTTGGTATGATGAAAGGCTTTCAACGAGTACCAGGACCCGTATTGATTACAGTAAATGTTGCAATGATGGAAAGGTTAGGCTAAATGGTGGTCGAGGATATCCGGAATATATAAAAGGCCTTTTTACTAGCCGCCATTTTTTGGAGAATATTCGCGCATACAATCAAATGTTTGCAATGACATCATTAGGTGCAGATATAGACGATTCTGTTAACAGGGGACGTGGTCCTTATGTCTTCAAACTTTCCGGCCAGCTTTACCATCGGATAGGCAGCCTCTTGCCAGAACTTAATACGCGTCCTCAGTTTTTGCAGCTATATATTTATGATACAGACAACAAAGTTGCCAATCGTTTGGGACACTTTCAAAGATCTGCCCAAGGTCTGCGTCCAAATATTGTGGAAAATTTGATAGGACTGCTAGACGAATACAATGAGTTAGTCCAATTGTTTAGGACTGCAAGGGATAAAATGGCTGAGCATGATGTTCCAGAATTCAAGGTGCGTTTGTTTGGTATTGTCGGTTCAAGGCAGCACGAATTGCCTGCAGGAGATTCTATTGGTGCTATTGTTTTTGAAGGTGGCCCGGATGTGGAAACTGAGTTTGATGTGATCGTTGAATGGGATGATCATAGGCTGCAGCAGGTAAGCAAGCTGAATGCATCGTATATGTCAATGCAGTTTCCGTTAATATTTTTCTTTGGTGAGGACGGGTACCATTTGGGCCATGTATTGTTAAGCAACCGTTCATCATCAGGCCCTCCCAAAAAAATGACGATGAAGATGTACTATCAGTACGAGCTGCATGACCGTTTGAACGAGTATCGCTTGCTGCCAAGGAGCGGCAGACTTTTCCAACAATATGTTGTTACAGCCTACTGTAGCATTGGACAATCAAGGATTGACTTTATAAGGGAGCATCAAGATGATATTAGAAATGATTATATGGCAGGCCTACACGATGCTATCTCACGAGGCGATCAGGACGGTTCAGATGTGGGTTCAAGGACAATTCTGCCTTCATCGTTTACAGGAGGACCGCGGTATATGTATAGCCATTATTTAGACGCTCTGGCTATATGCCGAGTGCATGGGAATCCATCGTTCTTTATCACATTTACATGTAATGTAAATTGGCCAGAAATCCAAGAATAAGTGGAGCAGTTCCCACATATCACGGTTGCTGACAGGCCTGATGTTGTTGATCGTGTATTTGAGAGAAAGATACATGAATTAGTCACTTTCTTAAGAGACTCGAAGCCTTTTGGCCAAGTGGAAGCAGGTACCGTTTCTGATTTATGCGTGTATGCTCTATGAGATTATTATATTCATCTAATGGCTAATAACTTATAATTTCCTTGCAGTTTTGTACACGGTAGAGTTCCAGAAAAGGGGCACTGTCATTTACTGTTATGGGTTAAAGAGAGCCATCGTGTGCAAGCACACATAGATGTTGATAGATTTGTCTCTGCAGAGCTACCAAACCCAGTAATTGATCCTGAGGGCTACAGAGTTATCATTGAGTTCATGATGCATGGGCCATGTGGCCAGGTCAATAAATCAGCACCGTGTATGCGGGACAGTGATGTGTGCACTAAGAACTTTCCTAAAGCTTTTTGTCCGGAAACCTTTATTGATCAAAAAGGATATGTGCATTACCGTAGAAGGGATTCAGGTATAACAACGATAAAGCACAATGTCAGCCTCGATAATGGGTACGTTGTTCTGCATAACCGGTCCCTAAGCATGCGGTTCTATGCGCACATCAATGTCGAGTACTGTGAATAGTCAATGCTGATAAAATATCTCTTTAAGTATATTTCAAAAGGCACTGACCGAATAGTTACTCATATTACAAGAACACTCGGAAGTGCAGGGCCAAGTACAAGCCGTCGTTCGCTGCACATTGATGAAATCAAGAATTTCCAGGATGCTAGATTCATTGGACCGCATGAAGCGTGTTGGAGGATTCTTGGGTTCAGCATACACAGCAGAGATCCACCGGTTCAGATACTCGCCGTTCACCTTGAAAATATGCAGCGAGTCAATTTTAGAAGGCAACAGCGGTTGCAGTCGGTCGTGGACAGCGACCACAACAAGAGGACTACACTCACTGAATGGTTTAGATATAACCTTTACAATACAGATGGCCGCCATCTAACATACCTAAACTTTCCGAAAGAGTATGCATGGCACAAAGATGGCAAGTATTGGCAGCGCAGACGGCGTGCTGCCACAATATCAATTGGCCGCCTCACATACGTCCACCCTAACTCTGGAGATGCATTCTACTTAAGGCTGTTACTCTGTCATCAAAAAGGCTCAATCTCATTCCGTCATATTCGTACAGTTGATGAAGTTCTCTATCCTACAAATAGAGCTGCGTGTGAAGCTTTGGGGCTTTTAGGCGGTGATCAAGAATGGAACATTGCTTTGCAAGAAGCTTCTTTTTCTGCCACTGCATCTTACATGCGCAACCTTTTTTGTCAAATACTTATCTTTGGTGAAGTTTCTAATCCGATTACATTGCTCTAGGCGCACGCAGATTCCATGTCAGAAGACATTCCGGTCATACTTTCAGAGATCTTGCATATACGAAATCTTCATATAAGCCCTGAAGACTTGCGAGATGGTCTAACGTATGAGCTACAAGCAATTCTTGCTTCCTATGGAAAATCAGTCAAAGACTTTGGATTCGATCCACCTCCACCGCACTTGCTGCAGATCTTGAATAATAGAGCACTAATGGAGGAAAGGTCTTATAATCGTGAATTGTTGAAGAGTGAAAGTGAAAGATTAGTGAGCCATCTAAATCCTGACCAGCGAACAATCTTTGACCAAGCAATAAATGCAGTCAACGATCGCCGGCAAAAACTCATATTTGTTTATGGGCATGGAGGTACTGGCAAGACGTTTGTTTGGAGGGCTATCATTTCTACGCTCAGATCCGAAGGAAAGATTGTGTTGGCAGTTGCTTCTTCGGGTATTGCTGCCTTATTACTCCCATCAGGACAAACAGCTCATTCAAAGTTCAAGATACCGTTAGATTTGTCAGACGAGTCAATGTGCAATATAAAAAAAAAACGCAGGTGGCAGAATTGCTTAGGCACACCGATCTCATCGTATGGGACGAAGCACCTATGAATGATCGCAGATGCTTTGAAACACTTGACCGAACATTGAGAGATATCATGGATATGCCAGCAAGTTTGTTTGGAGGGAAAACGGTTATTTTAGGAGGTGATTTTAGGCAAACGCTTCCTGTCAAGAAGAAGGCTACGAATGAGCAAATTATTTCTTCATGCATAACACAATCATACCTATGGTCATCTTTCAAGATTCTTAAGCTTAAACAAAACATGCGCCTCCAACAGCCAGGACTATTACTTGAATAGGCTCAAGAAATTTCCACGTTCTCTGAATGGTTACTTCAGATTGGCAACGGTACAATTGGCCAAGCAGATCAAACCGATCCAGAGAATTCATCGTGGGTTCGCATACCAGATAGATACTGCATTCCCGAAGGCAGCGCTGCTGTTCAAGAGCTCATTAATTTTATATATGACGAACAAACACTGCAAGCACCGGACGCAGCATCATTACAAGGAAAGGCGATAGTGTGCCCGAAAAATGAAACTGCAGACATCATCAACTCTGCTATCCTCGACATGTTAGGAGGGGATGCGTATACTTTCATCAGTGTCGACGAGGCTATACCGAAATCAAACGATGGGGGAGCAACAGAGCTATTATATCCTCAGGAATACCTAAACACACTTTCCTTTTCAGGGATGCCACCCCATGTACTCACGCTTAAAATAGGTGCTCCTATAATGCTGCTAAGAAACCTAAACCTAGCAGGCGGCCTCTGTAACGGTACGCGGATGATTGTTACTCAAGTTTATACAAGGCTTATTCAAGCAAAGATCATAACCGGTACTAGAATGGGAGAAACAATATACCTGCCGTGTATTGTGCTCGCCAATAAAGAGGAACAGCTACCGTTTGTGTTCAAAAGGAAACAGTTCCCAGTGAAAGTCTGTTACGCAATGACAATCAACAAAATCCAGGGGCAATCGTTAAATAAAATAGGCGTATACCTACCAGAACCTGTCTTTGCGCATGGTCAATTGTATGTTGCATTGTCAAGGGCCACATCTCCTCAGGGCTTAAAAATGCTAATCAAACAATGTCCAGGCAACGATAAAAACACAACAAAAAACGTTGTTTATAAAGAATTTTTACACACGGTCACACTAGCACAGGTTCATTAATCAATACATTCTGTTTCTGCAGTTACCTATATTGACGTTTGTTTTTTTCTGTTATGCAAAACGGTATGCTATTGTATGCATTTATTCTATGCTTACTTGCCTTCATGATTTTCATAATCCATACTTGCATTCACATATTCTTTTTTGATATCAAAACATGTATTTGTATCCATTTATCATACTTTTTTTTTCTTAACATGCAGGCAAATGGAACATAGCTCTAGCATTGTACCATTGGACGAATCTAAAGGAAAAGCAATCGTTACGGAAACAGATGACATTGGGCTCAAGAACCTAAAAGAGTCAGATACTGGCAAACCTATATATGTAAGAGTCTACCGAAAATGGGCACCAACAAATAAGCAAGGAAGGCCAATCATGTTATGTTGCATGTTGATTGATCGACAGGTAATACTCACTATTCGCATTTCTCCTATTGATAACAAAACTTAACCAAAGTATATCAGGTTGACCAATGGCTATTCTATTTACAGGGAGGAGCTATACAAGCAAACGTGAACTTACGTGAAAAAAACAAGTTTGATGCACTCCTTCAGCTGAACAAAACTTACGTGATCACTGGCTTTGGTTTTCAACCTGCAAAATCATGGATGCAAGTTGTTCCTCACTCACTTTCATTGGTTTTTGGAACATACACAGATATAAAAACCATACCAGATGTAGACTTCCCAGACCACTACTTCAACTTTACCTACTATCGGGACCTGTATTCAAAAGTCGATGAAAAAAAAGGACTGTTAACAGGTACCAAAAAAAAAAAACGTGTAAAACTGCTAATAATAGTAGATATGTAATTTTACCCTGTTAATTGCAGATTATATTGGATCTGTCCAATATGTGACCGGCATACAGCACTCAGTCAAAGCAGGCCAAGGTTCAACAGTTTGGAGAGACATTGGTGTTCAGAATTTAGAGTGAGTCTTAAAAAATTAACTTTACAAAATCATTGCCTGTTCACTTAATGATCACTCTTACAAGTCCTTTATTGCACTAACAGCGGCCACACAATCTGATTTACTTTATGGAATCAAGATGCTCATGCTTTTCGCCAAACAGAATATGAAAAAGCAGAAAAGCCGGTTATCATAGCAGTTAGCTCATGCTTAGTGAAAAACTATGGAGGTAAACCTGTCTATCAGTATTTGTCGGTGTGCCTTTTTCATTTATACTATCATTCAATTACCTAATTTCATTGGTTAATGTATATTAATTTAATTTTATGCAGGGCTACAACTTTCGAGCACAAATGCAACCTCATATTACTTCAACCCTGACATACCAGAAAGCAAAGAAATCCGCGACGTGTAAAGCCACAACCTCATAAATTAGCATTACAATTTTTCTTTTTAAACCAAGTAAACTTACAGCATTTAATAATACAGGTACGAGGAATTCATAGCCCCGCCAACAATACTGAATGTTGAGTACCAAAGATGTGCAGATCCAGAACAAGAAAAGTATAGAAACCGCGTCACTCTAGCAGATTTAGCTGCAGAAAACCCAGAAAACCAGAAGGTAATAAACAAATGTAACATAAACCTGCCAAAATCAAAAACTAATACCCAGTTAACATTTTAATAATGCAGAATGTCCGGTTTACTGTGACTGCTACAATTCAGTCAATTGAAACAAATAGACCATGGTTTTTCAAGAAGTGCTTTGACTGCGGTTATAAAATCTCAGAACGATTTCCACATAGCCAGTGTAAGCAGCCAACATCCAATGATGACTTGCTTTACAGGTGAGCTATAACACAAGATTTACTCTTTATACAAACAAAAAATATAAAATCGCTAGAGAATGTCTTTAAAATCTTTTTCACAGCTATTGTTTCAGAGTTGCATTGTCCGATGCCAGTGGCACTGGAATAATGACATGTTTCAGTAATGAGGCAAACTCGATGGTAAAAGATTGTAAAGAGTTGCTGCATACCATACCTAACCCAGACTCCCATCAATATCCAGCAGAACTGCTTTCTCTGCAAGGAAAAACGAAATTTTTTCAGCTACACTTTGATCCAGAATGTACCAAAGACGAACAAGTTTTCATCTTTGATACCTGTTGGAACGAAGCACCATTGCTAATATCAGATACTCCCGCACTTCCTGAAAGTAGCATCGAGTCTTCCAAGCATAAAACAGATGCAACAATAGAAACAGATTCAGTCACTGCAACACCTACTAATACACCACCAAAGACTATCACTGCAAAGTTTGAGACACCTGACACCTTTCAGCCAAAAGAAACTGACAATACACCACCACCTAAAGAAACTCCTTTATCTGAAACACCAAAAGCCGCTGAAAAGCTTGGCACACTTTCATCTGAAACACCACAGACCACTGCAAAGGCTGCTACCACACTACCGCCAACCCAAAGCGTTTTATCTGAAACACCAAGACCTAGAAAAGAACAGCAAAAAAAAAAAAAAACACTAGAAGAGAGCTTTTCACAGAAGACAAGGATACACCAGAGAAACCATCACTGAAGAAATCCAAAAAAACAGACTAATCAGACCAGGATCGCATACGACAAGTGCAGAAGCAGAGCACGCTATTTATGTATAATAATCTATGTTAGTACGGACTACTATGCACCATGTAAAAACAAATGGCACCATCTTTTGCTGCTTAGATGTAACAATCTACGGTTCATCTAAAAAACTATGCAGTCTGTAAATATGTTTTGGTGCTATGCAGTGTCTAAAAAACTGTCGCTTTTATAAGCACCACTGCCTATCTTTAATGAATTATCTATTAGATATAAATACCCTGTGCTTTCTGCTTTTCTTGGCCTGCAATTGGTCTTTGTGATTTTCCTTTGAACACTGCACTTTACACATCACTAAATACAAAGAAAGTGATCGTTTTATTCATGACTACCAAGGATTACATTAGAACCATAAATTACAAATGTTGTCACTGACAACATGACTTGAAACCTAGATGAGATTCTACTGACCTATCAGAATTGCAATCATTTTTCAGTTCATCAAAGTTAGGAGTCGAGCTCATTTTGTTGCGCTACGTGGTTTGGAAAAATTATAACCTATGTAACATGAGGATCATACAAAAGCATGATATTCTTTTAACATTAGTAACAATAAACATACACATAACGGTAAATTTGCCATGCCAATTATCCACTGCATTTTCTTTTCATACATTAAGAATACACAGAACATTAATAAACATAAACTTCAAATTATATTACCAGACATTCAAATTCATACATTACAATTATCATCCCCCAAAAAAACAAGATACATGATACCACATCCATACATAAATTGAAATCTGCAAATCCAGCCCTAACCAACATACAAGCTTCTAATAAAAACACAAAAGATAACCAAAATATACCACTGCAGGTGGCCAGCCCATCACTCGAAAAAGTAAAGATTCACCTTCTTTTCCTCTCTTCCTTTACGCGCGACATCCATAGCCTTGATCAGTTCAGCAAGCACTTTCCTTTCCCTCTTCAAAGTCACCTTCAGACGGTCCAAACCAATGTCACCATGCTCATGTAACGGCAAGAAACCCTCCCCTTCTTCTACCAACTCTTCTAACCACTTAACCTTTGCAGCTAATTGATCACGCTGCTCACCAAGACCCCTTAACAACTGATCATTCTCAATATCATCTTGGGCAAATGCCGCGTGCAAACAATCCTCAACTTCGTTTGAACCAGCAGCACACTTTAGCTTTTGAAAGTTAGGGGGTGCGCGCAAGTGCATAGGCAGATGTTCTTGGTCGTGAACCCATGATACAAGCACCGAATTACACAAATGGAGGTAGAAATGCAGCGGAAGATAACCGTGCAATTACGTGTGCGGAGATTCAATTACAAAAATTAGGGTTTGCGTTTCGTTTAAAAAAGAGGGCAGAATCCGTTTTATTAGGACGTGAAAAACGTTGACCGTTTGACCGTTACATATATTTTCACACAATAAGTAAACCAACAAAATTACATGTAAAAAAATACAAACAAATTACTTGGTAAAAATATTTACACACTCAGAAAAACGCATAGGAAATTAGGAAAACAAATACTAACCGAAACTAAAAACTTGATACAAAAATTAAACAGCTAAAAGAAAGTAAACGTACTTAAATATCTATAAACAAAACTAAAAACTTTATATAAAAATTAAACGGGGCGCCATAATTAAAAGAAAAAAAAATTGTAGATACATAGAAAAAAATTTTTATAGGAAACACAATTTTACAATAAACGACTCTATATTCTTTAAATATTACTATTAAAACAGTATAACTGTAAAAACCATTTGCTTAAACAAACACATAAAACAACCACGAAATTTTTTTTTGGCAAAATAAACAGGCACGCCGGCAACGCGGCGTCCGCGACCAACCTCGTAACAATAAATAGACAAAGACGTTAATAAATATATTAGTGGACTCCGTCAAAGCCCACGAAAAGCCCAACAATCAAAACCCTAGCAAACACCCACACCGTCACACACACACACACCACAAAATAAAAATATCTTATGCGCTCATTCCACTCCACATTCACAAAATCTTCATCACTCTCACACATCTTCTCAAAAACACGCTTACGTCACCACACCACAACCGCCGTCATGTCAACCGAATCCTCCCTCCGCGAATCACTCGCCGCCAAGCTCACCACCATCAACCACCACGGTGACGTCATCCGGAGCCTCAAATCCTCCAAAGCGCCAAAATCCGAAATCGAAGAAGCAGTCAAGGCGCTAAACGCCTTGAAATTAGAAAAAGCCGAAATCGAGAATGAGCTGAAGGCGGCGCTTAGCGGTGGGAGTAACGGTGATAACAGCTTCAACGGAATGAGTAGGGATACGTTTAGGCAGGCGGTTGTGAATACTTTGGAGAGGAGGTTGTTTTATGTGCCGAGTTTTAAGATATATAGAGGTGTGGCGGGGTTGTATGATTATGGTCCGCCTGGTTGTGCTATTAAGTCTAATGTCCTCGCCTTTTGGCGTCAGGTACCTAGATTTTTTTTTATTACTACTTAACTGTTGATTTTAATACTAGAGGTGGCAAAACGGGCGGTTCGCTTTGACGAAATAAATTAATCAAATGTAACACCTCATTTATTTTTGAAAAAAATGTTTTTCTTTAAAAACAATTGTAATGTTATGCAATTGAGAGAAAATATGTGCGCGTTAGTGACCATTTAACTTTTAAATGGGCAATATGTGCCTATTTCAGAAAAAGGAGGGGCTAAATGTGCCCAAATCTTTTACAAATTAACCCAAACTAGCCCATTTTTTTATTTTGGGCACAAATTTGCCGCCTCTATAGTTAACTGATGATTAATACTTAGTTTTACTGTATCAGTTTAGTTAAGTGTTGTGCTGTTAGATTCCGTTAGATATTAGTTAAATATAACAGCCTTACCGTATACTATTAATATTGTGCGTTGTTGTTAGTTTTTTATATTGTAGTTTATTATGAGGACTTAATTGTTTACATTAGCTATTAGCTATTAAACGAGCGTCCTTTTGTTTTGGAGTCACGTATATTCCGTTAATTTTAACGTCTATACTTGCATGTATAGGTTAATTTTTATTAGTTCTTTAGTGTAATGTACTCTATTCTAGTATTATGTGAACATTTAAGTGTTTATATAGTTAATGGATGATTTATACTTGCTTTTTGTTAACCCTAAGTTACAAGTTAATCGTACAGTGGTAGTTGAATTTATGTAATTGCTGTGATGTTAAATCTGAATTAGTTTAGTTGTAACTACAAGTTAGTTAGGGTGTGTTTGTTTTTTCAAAAAAAGTCTGACTAGCCTCTGATCGCTTACCAGTCAGACGCGGTAAGAGGCGGAGGTCGTTTGTTTTTCATTTTCTAGTCAGACGCGGTAAGATGTTAAACATCTTACTCAGTTAGACGTGGTGATAACCTCTTACTGCCTCTTACCTTACAAATCCAACTTCACAATATCAAATAAAATCTTAAAGAACCATAAATAAAGATCTTTGATACAAACCCATCATCAATCTTTGGAAAATCAAAACCCCATAACAAAGACACCTACCTTGTCTCGAAATATTGAAGAAAAAAAAATGAAAAGTTGGATTAAAGGATTCGTTTGGTTTATAATTTGGAAATAAAGAAAGGATTATAATGAATTCTTGTTTATATTTAGTGAGGTTTACAAAAGGAAATATCAAAGAGATAGTTGTTAGATGAAAATATGGTGAAAGAAAGTTTGGTGGCTAGCGTCAGGTTTGTGGAAGAGAAAGATTAGTAGTATATTATATATTTAGGTTTAGGGTTAAAAGGTCATTTAGTTGGGCTCAATTTTTATTAATGTAGTTCAATTTTTTGGGCCAAATTTTACTGTTAAAGACATTTTGAATAGTTTGTTGGGCCAACTATAAAACACAAAAGCCAAGGGACTGAATTTTGTAGAGAATTCATTTTGTGTGTGTCGAGCTAGTTTTCGTGAAACCGACGAATTGAAGAGATAACACATTTGTTGACATGGATGAACCGAAATCGTATTTTTGTGAAAATCAAAATTGTTTTATTTTTCTTCAAATATATGTTACATTCAAGCTACTTATTCATCTATTATTATGGTTTAATATATACTTAAAAACGGACAATTAAAACCATTTAGACAATTTATAAAAAAAACAAACAACTTTATTTCATTCAGATTCAGACTTTACAACCACCTCTTACCAGTAAGATGTGGTAGTCAGATTCAGACCCAAAACATCTTAATGAAACAAACACACCCTTATACTGTAGTGATTAATCTGTTTATAGTAATTGTTAGTGAGTTTTTCATAACGTAGCCTTGCCGAGTATTTAATCGTTTACATTGGTTGGTATTTTGTTAGATTGTAGTTTGTTATGATCATTCAGTTGTTTATATTGATTATCAGTTTGTTATAATGTAATTTATAAGCTGATTATAGTTTTTGTAGATTAGTTATTGACGAGTTATACTAAAATTATACTATAATTTAGTTTACTTGTAAATTATTAGCTAGCTATAGTTTGTTTACAATGTTTTCTTTCAGTTATTGTTTATTGTATTTTTAAAGTAAATTGTAGTTTGTGTATTATTAGGTGTAGATGATTTATGTTAAATAAATTATGGCATTGATAACTATAGTGTGCAGTTTGTGGAAAATAAATGGTATATATTAGTTGTTGATATGGTACTTCTATAAGATAAGTATGATGTTGCAGAAGTTTTTGATAAGGTTTTAGTATTAATGTGTATATATTATTCTTAGTGTTTGTAGTTTTTGAGCTTAATATTTATATGCTTAATCTTTCCCCAGCACTTTGTACTCGAAGAAGATATGCTAGAAGTTGACTGTCCTTGTGTCACTCCTGAAGTGGTCTTGAAAGCTTCTGGTCATGTTGATAAATTTACCGACCTTATGGTTAAAGATGAGGAGACTGGGACTTGTTATAGAGCTGATCACTTGCTTAAAGATCATTGTAAGGATAAGCTTGAGAACGACCTTGCTATCAGTTCTGAAAAGGCTGCTGAATTGAAGCACATTCTTGCTGTTCTTGATGATCTTTCTGCTGAACAACTTGGTGCCAAAATCAAGGAATATGGTATAGTGGCGCCAGATACCAAGAATCCTCTTTCGGATCCATATCCGTTCAATCTTATGTTTGCTACTTCAATTGGTCCGTCTGGCATGAGCCCCGGGTTAGTGATGTTTCTTACTACTCATTATCTTCTATTGTATGGGCATGCTGGGTAACCAGTAAAAACATGTGAATGTTGTATGGGATTGTAAACCGCTGTGTTGGTATACAGTAACCAATTTTTGCACTCAAATTTGTATTGGTAAATTGTTAGTGCGTCAGATATTATTACGTGCATCTGATTTGTTAACAACGAAAAGAGATTAGGATGATATGACTCAGAAGTTATATATTCATTTCATAAAAAGTACACTAAAGATGACTTTTCCCTTATATCTTGCTGACCCATTATTTTCTTTTAAACTCTTTTCTAGAATTTGCCGATTTAATCCTTCATAGGTAAAGACAGGATTCAAATCGACCCATTTTTAAGTTAAGGGTTGAAATTGTCACTCTTTAATCTTTATTGTTTGTCTTGCAAAGGAAACATAATATGCTGAGGTGCGCTATATGGTCCTTGATGCACTCACATTTATATGGGCAAATTGTATGGTTTTTATTCTTGCACATGCTTTTACTTGTTTCCTGGAACTCATCTGTTATAATCCAGGTACATGCGTCCTGAAACGGCACAAGGCATATTTGTTAACTTCAAAGATTTATACTATTACAATGGTAACAAACTCCCATTCGCTGCCGCACAAATCGGTCAAGCTTTCAGAAACGAGGTAATGTGATCTTTTGAAAATACACAACTTTAATCAATTTATTTATAAAGTTGACAAGTGTCTGTTTCTAAAAATGACATTCTTTATTGTTTTGACATTTTCAGATCTCTCCCCGACAAGGTCTCTTAAGAGTTCGTGAATTCACACTTGCAGAGATAGAGCATTTTGTGGATCCTGATAACAAATCTCATCCAAAGTATTCTGAAGTTTCAAACCTCGAGTTTCTTATGTTCCCAAGGGATGAACAAATGTCCGGCCAGGCTGCAAAAAGGCTTTGCCTTGGAGATGCTGTCTCTGAGGTTAGCTTTTGTTTTAAAATAAGTCAAGAGGGTTAAATATCATCATGTATGATTCCACGTCATCACTTTGACAAGTTACTGTATAAACTAATTTTAAAGTTGCTTACCCTGAATCAATTTTTTTGAAACTTTGATGCTATATTCTCTTCTAAAACATGTAAATATGTTGGCATGTCGGCTATCTTAACTGTAATGCATGCATTCTTAAACTTTTAGATGTAATGTTGTAAATACATATCGTATATATGTACGTTATGTGTAGTCTTAAACAAATTTTTTTTGTAGGGGATTGTCAACAATCAAACTTTGGCATACTTCATTGGGAGAGTATATCTGTTTTTGACACGTCTGGGTATCGACGAAAAAAGATTGCGGTTCAGGCAGCATCTCCCAAATGAGATGGCCCACTATGCTGCAGATTGTTGGGATGCTGAAATCGAGTCATCTTATGGTTGGATTGAGTGCGTCGGTATAGCAGATAGATCTGCATATGACTTGCGTGCACACTCGGTTAGTACATGTTTTACGGTCATGCGAAGTTTATCTATGTTTATCATAGTTTTAATTAAGGTTGGATGCTGTTTTTATAGGATAAAAGTGGTTTTGATCTTGTTGCTCAAGAGAAATTTGCAAAACCTAAAGAAGTGGAGGTAACCATTCTACTTGTGAAGTTGCTGCCTAAGTCTATTATTTTAAATTGGGCAAACTGCTAATGGTTTGTTTTGTTTGTAGAAATTGGTTATAACACCTAATAAGAAGGAGCTTGGCCTTGCATTTAAGGGTGACCAGAAGCTGGTGATTGAATCACTCGAGGTATAGCAATTACTCTTTTTTTTTTTTTTTTTTTTTTTTTCCTCAATTTATAAATGTATTAGTGACTCGAGTTTTTGGATCCGATTGCCTTCTTTTGGCTTGGCACATTGTTAATGAAAACATATTTCCATTTGTCAAATGGACATTTTTACCTAATAATCTTCGAACGACAGGAATTTTGAAATTTAAAAAGTAAAACTTTTCTTGCCGAGTCTAAGTTGAATGCTATTTCATGTTTATGTTTAAATTTTGTATTTGTCCTTCTCTAGTGAGACCTGCAAATCTGCAGTTTCTTTTGTTAATATTATCAAGTTTGGAAATTTTTTACTCGCACCCCAGATTCCTGTATATCTTAGCTCTGTTTTCATATGTTTGGCTCATATTGCTATACTCAGTTGTTGGACTAAACCTTGCTTACTTACAAAACTAGTGTTTAAATGTGTATTCAAGAGTTTTTACTCGCACCCCAGATTCCTGTATATCTTAGGTCTGTTTTCATATGTTTGGCTCATATTGCTATACTCAGTTGTTGGACTAAACCTTGCTTACTTACAAAACTAGTGTTTAAATGTGTATTCAAGAGTTCTTACTTATTTACTTCTATTGCATTAGCTTGATACTATGGACTTTCCATCGAATACAATTTTTTTCTGTGATGAGGAAAAGGAAATCTTGTGGTTTCAAATCATTACCATAATTTACATGTACAACCACCCAAATGGATGGGTGAAAACTGGTTGGATTTACTCCTTTGAATTTTATACTACTGATTAGCAATAAAGTATAACTCATACACACAGCTTCACATGAACAGCCCTTTGTTATTTGTGAAGATCACATTGACTAGACTGTTCAAGTTATACTTTAAACCCTTCAAAGATGTATATATATATAGTCACATCCTAAAACAGAAATCTTGTAGTTTTTATGGTAAATCAACACCAGGTAGTAAACTTTGATGCCCCCAATAACATATTTTGCTTTTTGAATCTTGTGTTTATTAGGCAATGAACGAAAAAGAGGCCATGGAAATGAAGGCTACTTTAGAATCAAAAGGGGAGGTAGAGTTTGAAGTCTGCAAACTTCAAAAGATTGTTACAATAAAGAAAAGCATGTTGTCAATATCAAAGGAGACGAAAAAAGAACACCAGAGAACATTTACACCTTCTGTGATTGAACCATCTTTTGGTATTGGTAGAATAATTTATTGTCTGTATGAACATTCATTTTACATGAGGCCCAGCAAAGCAGGGGATGAACAATTAAATGTTTTCCGTTTCCCCCCTCTCGTTGCCCCCATCAAATGCACCGTCTTCCCATTGGTCCAGAATGAGGAGTATGAAGAAGTTGCTAAACGCATCTCTAGATCTCTCACTGCAGTTGGTATCTCCAACAAGAAAGATATTACTGGTATGTAATTGATATGCTTATCTATATTCTTTTAGGGTGCTAATATGGGCGATTAGTTTGGGTTGGGTAATTGGTCAAAACAGCTTGGAGCCGACTTGGGTTGACCCGAAACTACTTCTGTTTTTTCCAAAACATATTTAATGCTCTGATATTTTGCACAGATTCTTTTGCTACAATAGTAATTCAATGTTCGAATAAAATTGTGTGAGGCGGTATGCATTAAAAAGTATACTTTGGGCCTCTTTTTTCTAAGACTGATCTTGATGTTACTCATTGTGGCATGTTACCCAACCACTCGAATCACACACCTACCCATATTGGCATTATGCAACTCTTAATATATCTAAACCCAAAGAAATCTGTTACAAACACTAATCTTGGTATTAGAAATCTGATATGTAAAGCTTTGCTCATTTTATCTTAGGAATGGAAGGAACCATTTTCCTATACAATAAAGTATTTTTGGGCCAACTCTTGCAAAAGTTAACTCATTATCTACTTGCTCAACCTACACAATGAAATATTTTTTGGGTCAACTCTTGCAAAAGCAACTTGCTATCTGATGCTGAAATTAGCATGCATGTTCTTGTTTTGTGCCATGTTTTCAACAACAGGGGTCCATCACCAAACAAAGTCGTTAAAATTTTCAATATTCGAAGTTTTCAAATTGGCTCATTTTATCTCAAGAATGTCGAAAGGAACCATCTAATTTGGACAAATAGAAAGTAGAACATGAAAATGAGATATACACATACATCGAATAACCTAACTGGATGTTATGTCGTTTTGTTATAGGTACATCAATAGGGAAACGGTACGCAAGAACGGATGAACTTGGTGTTCCTTTTGCAATAACTGTTGATTCAGAGACTTCAGTTACAATCCGTGAGCGAGACAGCAAGGATCAAATCCGTGTTAATGTGGATGAGGTTGCAACAGTGGTGAAGGATGTATCTGAGGGGCGGACCACATGGGCTGATATTTTACAAATATACCCTGCTCACACTTCAGCTTCTGCAGATGAGTGAAAACGACTTGGATTTAAGTAAGACCACTTTTCGTTACAGTTTACTTTTGCCATCTTAAACAGTTTTTGTTTTCCGCAACACAAAAAAAGCAATGTTAAGGTCATATTAGGGTTATTTTTGTCCTTTTAATGTGTTAAAGAAAAAATTAAAAGAATGTAGAATCCCTGTTGATGGCTTTATCTTTTGCTGTTGGGATGTTTAGCAAGAAAACAGCTCTTGCCGATTGTGTTAAAGATCATACTTTAAAAGTGTTTTAGGTTGTTTTCCCCTTATTCTTTTCTGCTTTTACTCATTCTTTGGCTGGTTATGTATGTTTAGTGATATGTCAAAATGAAACCGGGTCAAAACTCTGAAAAGAGTATGTCAAAACGGATCCGGGTTAAAATGGACAACCTGATACTGGCTGGGTGTTACACTGTTACTGTCGTGGTTGGCTAGAAACATATATACTTCTATATTTTAGATTCTTTTTTTTATGTAATTACTAGTAATTAGTGAGCCAAATGCGATTATACTGTGTTATTCTGATACCAATATGATTTTTGAACGTGAGTTTATGTATTGAAAAGTCTGCATTAAACAAATTTTCAACCCGATTGTTCTATTTACCATCATAACCTGAATTGACTTGTTCTTAACCTCAATTTTGTTTGTAACAAACTTCATTTGTTCGGAATTAGTGGTGTTATTTCCTGACTCTAATATCAGATGTATTTCATTTTAAAGTTACTTGTAGGGGTGTCAAAAATCCCGACCCGAACCCGAATCAAGATAATCGGGTCGGGTTACTCGGGTTCAAAATCTTATTCGGGTCAACTCGGTTAACCCGAATACGAATTAGGGTCGGGTTCGGGTTCAAAATACTTTACCTATTCGGGTTCGGGTCAACCTGACTAACCCAAGGTTTTTTTTTTTTTTTTTTTTTTTTTTTTTTTTTTTTTTTTTTATTATTATTATTATTTCTCTTCTCTTCTCTCATTGAAAGGCCTAAGTTAAAGTGATCCATTTAGTAAACTTGACTCATTTTCTATTTAATTTTTTGTTTGTTTTTTTCCTTGAAAACTTTGCATGGAGTCAACTATATTATCACCTTCTGAGTCATCATTTCATATGAATTGTATACTTTAAAAATAAGAATGTGTATGGAAATGCATATTACAAACAGTATGTTTCTGATTTGTTTTTTCAAGACGGAAAAAAAAAAGGTTATAATTGACTGGCACAAGTTGAATATAATGGCCTGGACATCAATGTTGGCTTGGGTCTAACAAAAATATCAATGTGCAATTACTTACATATGCTCATGTGTTTATATAATATGTTTTAAAATCAAATGCTCTATTCTTTAAAGCAAATATTCATTTACCAATTGTGAAGTTTTCTTATTTTAAAGGTTAGTTTTGACTTTTGATAGACAGTATGACAAGAACGATATAAAAAGTAAATGGATTTATGGGTCATATACAATTTATGCAACAAATTATTTGATTTTAACTACTAAATTAAAAAAAAAAAAATATATGTGATTTTTTAAATTGGACAGACCCGACCCAACTTGACACGACCTGATTTGACCTGACCCGACTAACCCGAGTTCAAATAGGGTCGGGTTCGGGTATATTATTTTTTTGTCTCGACCCGATTTGGACCCGACCCGTTTAACCCGACCCGTTTGACCTGACCCGACTAACACCCCTAGTTACTTGTAACAGAACATATCATAAAAGTGTCCAGCAATTCATAGTGCTTTAAAATAATTTTGGGCCCAAAGAAAATTTACACATGATAAAAATGTCAACTGTCAACTAATCAAAATGGAATTTTTCAATAGACGTTGGAGGATTCACTACATTATTATTATTATTATCATTATCATTATCATTATCATTATCATTTTTTTAAACATATTAATTTCATTGATGATAACGGAGATTACATAGAAAGTAGATCCAGAAATAGATCTACTCAGAAATTATTCATACAAATAAAAAAACCTGAATCATCTAACAACTCTATCATTTTCTCTAGCTTCTCGCTTCCACGCTTCAACATCCAGAACAATTTTACTAAGAAGGATAGTCGCCAAAGTTTACTGGTTGTAGGGGGGCGGTGGCCTTGAAAGTAAAACCGTAGAAAACCAAAGAGAGGGGAACGAGAGGAAAGGAGAGGGAAAGAGAGATAAATAGATCGCAAGCCATAAAGAGGAAAGGAGAGGGAGGAGGAGGCGGCGGCTAAGTTATCCGGACCACTGGCATATAGCCGGTGGCCGAAGGAGGCGGCGGCTGCTGAATAATAATAATAATAATAATAAAATATTATTATTATTCAGCCGAAAAGGTACAAAATATTAATAATAATAATAATAATAATAATAATAATAATAATAATAATAACAACAAAATAGATCGCAAGCCATAAAGAGGAAAGGAGAGGGAGGAGGAGGCAGCGGCTAAGTTATCCGAACCACCGGCATATAGTCCGTGTACTTTTAAAACTGATTTATTTAAACAAAACAGCGCTAATAAAACAAAATATTATGCATAATATAATAAAGTTTATATTTATTTTTCTACATTCGTTTATGTTCGATTGTTTATGTCTGTTTATTGTTTTAATGAACGAACATAAGCGAACATGAACAACTCATTTTCTTAATAAACGAACATGAACAAAAAAATTCATCCGTTTAAGCATCAATGTTGTTTATTTGTCCGATTAAAAATAAAAGAACGAACATGAACAAGGCTTCGTCCGTGTTCGTCCGAGATTCGTTTACAACCCTAAATACAAGGACTGCATTAAAAAACAGAACCAATACAGAGCAAGCAATACAATTGCAGCTGTTGCAAACTCCTAACAGCTTGAATTCACCTTAACATTATTCACTACAGTTATTGGGGTTGTAGTAAATTTTTAAGAAAAAAAAGGTAGCACAGATGTATATTGACATAACGTTCATGCACTTTATTACGAGCTGATAAATGAATGCACATACGTAAGTGATGGGTCGCAATGCTTCATTACAATTCATGATCTGAATTCATTAAAAAATTGTATTAGAGTTCCGTGAGTGCATCAATAATGCTACACAAGTTCCATATGGAATTGAGATTTGTAGATCTTTAACTGTGCTGGTTTGAGATTAGGCATATTATAGTGTAGATATTTAATTCATGTGGAGTTTGGTGCTACATTAAATATAGCAAAAACCACTTGATCAAACATATACAAAGTTAGTTAAACTATCTTAGTTAAACTGATTTTCAGGGAGCACAAACAAAGTTAGATGTTCATGCAACATTTAACAAACCAGTGGAATGATTCTATATAGATATCACAAAAGATCAAATAAAAAGTGGCAACAAATATGATTCAATAATAGAAAAAACCACTCAAAGAGGTGCAAAACATGAATTCTCATATTGTAGCCAACTAACGTATATCAACAAACATACTTAATCCCGCCGAAAGCAGGGTATGAGAAGGTAAAATGTAGACACTTACACTTTACCCAAAAATAGTGACTCGTTTTAGGAAAGATATTCTACAGGAGTATGTTGAACTGTTGAAGTAGCCAAGTAATGTGATGCATAAATATACCTCCAACTATGTTAAATATCAACTTAGTTCTTGATAGTTCT
The DNA here is from genome assembly GCA_030686995.1 of Artemisia argyi. Taxonomy (NCBI): domain Eukaryota; kingdom Viridiplantae; phylum Streptophyta; class Magnoliopsida; order Asterales; family Asteraceae; genus Artemisia; species Artemisia argyi. Next base: position 102,832,600 of record CM060697.1, read on the forward strand.
TCACTTTATATTTATTTATCATAGTAAAGTTGTATGTAATTTTGAAAAAGACAGTGTTATAAAATGTCTCAATCGACATTATTTCACGTAAGAAAAGCAAAGATAGCCACGTACCAGAAAGATAAGTGTACAAGTTTCATCCAAATCATAATTAATTTCTTTTCTTTACACAAATTGAAAATGATAGCAGCAATGATTACTGTTCCCACCATAACTTTACAAAAGTCGACCAAGGTTAAAATAGTCTTTTAGTAGTACCACATAAAGACTTGGTACAAGTAACACACTAACACCTGTACATCCCAAAAACACTTTAAACACTACTACCAATCACAATAGACCCACAAAATCAGTAGAACCAAAACTTATTAAACAAAGAAACTATAAAAATTCTAAATTTAGGAGGTTGTGCTTGTAATTGCATTTCTAAAACAAACTATACTCATACAATAGGAGTTTAACGTGTTTCTAGTGTCATGTTGATATGACAAAGTTGTAACTTATGTGATAAGTGAAACTTATGCACACAACAATGCGAGGAAACCCAAAGTATGTATAGGGGGGGAGGGGGGAAATCGAGGAGGGTTTTTAGGGTGCACGAGAATCCCATGAAATTTTCTTGCGTAATGTACAATTATGTCAAATATATATTCTTTTTAAAACGAACTCGATCCATAGTTTTTGGGTTACGATTTTTGATACTTTTCATAAAATAAAAATGATGACTCTTGGTCTTGGGTCCAGTGGTGTTAATGTGGGTATCAACGAGTTCCATTAAGTTATCACTGTGAGTGAGTGAAAAAAGGTTTAATGTTAATTTAAGTGTTATACAGATCCTGGCATATCGCAACACCTTTTAACAACGTCGGCATTAGTATCACAATACCACATTCTCTAAGAGCACAAGGTATCCCAAGCTATAAGCAGCGTTATAGCCTGGCACAAACCTATAACTCAACAAAGACACCCTTTGAGTTAGAAGGTTTGCGCAATAAGCTTTTCTCCTTCTTCCTTTTTGTGTAGCGTATTTGTGTTTTATTGAGTTTTTATTTTATTTTATTTTATTGAGTTATGTGTTAGCTTAAAGGTTTATTGGTTCTGATACTTTTTCTATACGCGAGCTTTATGACACTAGGACACCTTGTGTTCTAATAAATAATTGAAGGGTATTTTTGGTATTTTATCACTTGAAGAGCAAGTAAGAAGCTGTACCTTATGCCACAACACTAGTACAAAGTCATAAAGCTTCATCACATGCACCAATCACAGAAAAATACTAGATCCACCTAAGGTTTACAAAATTTCACCCACTCGCTGACGTGGCAGAGTGCTGATTGGTTGGTTTTCAGTGGGCCACAGAAAACCAACCAATCAGCACTCTGCCACGTCAGCGAGTGAGTGAAATTTTGTAAACTTTATGTGGGTGTAGCACACCTCCCAATCACACTAGACCCCCACAAAACCAAAAACTAAACCAAAACCATAAATGTATAAGACAACACATTTTCATTCACAAAAACACTCAAGGTAAAATGACTTACTACACAACAAGAAACCCAAACTCTTCACTTTTTGAATCATTCTCACTAAACCCACTCCCATATCCAGTTCTCTTTATCTTATCACTAATCTTTATTTTCCTTGGTTTCCAATGGTACTTATCATATGAAGAAGCTATTGAAGAAGCTGAAGAAAGCTTCAACTGGCTACTTTTAGTCACACCATTAATACTTCTTTTTGCAGTTAAATGGTTGTCAACTATAGAATGTCCTGAAAGGTTTTTCGGCTTCGGGTTATCGCCATGGGAAAGAAGACCTCGTTGGGCGTATCAAATGCCCGAGGAAGGAAGCTCGCCTTGGGGTGTGGCAGCTTTGATCATTTTGGTCTTGGTCTTGTTGCAGTTTCATACAACTATTTTTGACATGTTTTGATTGTATAAATATAAATCTTATGTTTAATTTTGTAAGGTGCATGTGTTTGTGGTTGCTTTGCTAGATTGTTTTATAGACTTTTGTGTGTGTCCTCGTCAAAAGTTTCCTCGCCCGTTCTAGTTAGTCTTGTAATAATTTAATATCTAGTTATCAATGTTTAATTTGTAAAATAAATAGCATGTTTTATTGTGCTTTCATATAGTAGATAAATTTTTTGAATGTGTTTGAGATTGTTTATGTAAGTTGGTTATTTGATATGATTAATTACTATGATAGGTAAAATATGTGGTTTAAATTGATCAAGTTGAAAGATGTTTGTCTAAGAAACATAAACAAAAATTAATACAGGGTAACGTGCCAATGTGTTTTTGGTTGTGAGTGAATGTTGATTGAAGTGGGGCTTGGGTTTGTTTTTGTGTGTACGTAAGGTTAACGGGGACCATATAAGTTTTTAATGCAGTTGTAGCCTAAAGCTAATAGGCTTATAGCTAATGGTTTCTGTTAGGCTAAAAATCTTTAATGTGAATATCAAAGTTAAAACGAATGTCAAAGTTTTTGATCGATCTAGTTTGGTTTTTGGTTTTTGGTCTAGACTAAGAATCGGGCAACCTTATCTTGGTTTATGCTTCATTTGAGTTTTAGAAAAATGGTTGTACTAGTCGAATCTTGAGCAACGAAGTTCATCTTTTACAAGCATAACATGTCTTTACTTTTTATAGTTTTTACAAATATGGTAGCTAGTTAGACATCAAAGCTTAGTAATATGTGAGTGGTCCGTCAACTAAGAAGTTTGTATTTATGTAGTTGCATGTACTTGTCGATTATTTTTGGTCAAGATCAAACTTTTTCTTTTGATCTTCGGTAGGGGTCTTTAGTCTTTAAATTAGTGTAGGGGTCGGGAAGTAGCAAGCAGTACGCCCTGCCATTGTAATGAGTGTTTATAGTTGCGATTGCAAAAATAATATGATGAGTAGGACATTACTTTGATACTACAAAGTACTCTAACAAAATAACAAAGAAACAAATTATTAGTACAGTTCATCACTTCAACCTTATGAAAATATGCCTTCCTTGAAGTTGAAGCATTTTGTAACTTTTTTAAAAGCTACCATGAAATTGGGATTTATATATCCAATGTTGATTTGTTCGTTTATTCCTCAAGACTCAAGAGTAGATCCAAGTTAAAGTTTTAATGTAACATTTCATGGTTAAGTAATAAGCAAAAAAAAAAAAAAAAAAAAAAAAAAAAAAAAAAAAATATATATATATATATATATATATATATTTCATCATTTGATTTTTTTATGGAAACAAAGTTATAGCTTTTATTTATTTATCAATTTTAATACAATTTTTGCAAAACATAACAAAGTAAGATAGTCATTTTCTTTCATCCTCATGTAGGGATGAGCATTTCGAACCGAATTCCGGAACCGAACCGGAACCGTATCGGTACCGTACCGAAACGGTACCGTTCTTGATAGACGGTACGGTACCGGTACTACGAAATAAGGAGGAAAAAAAATCGGGACCACTAATTCGGTACGGGACCGGTACCAAATCGGGAAATTCCCGAAAAAACCGGGAAAAACCCGATTTCCCGGTACCGGTACCGGTATCCGAATCCCGTTCGGTACGGTACCGGTAACACTAATTTATGCTCGGGAAAAATTCGGTACCACCAATTCGGTACGGGTTCGGTACGGTACCGGTACCGTGCTCATCCCTATCCTCATGGCATGCTATAGTATGTTAAAAGTGTCACATCCCCAAAATCAGGTCCAGCGGAAGCATACATGTAGCTGGGGTGTAACTCAATTGGTATTACAACACAAGTTCAAAAATGGTTTTCACTTCAATCATTTAGAATAAAATAGTTAAGTCAAAAATATTGTATTTACATTGTTAAAAGTGGTGCGGAAGTAGGCCCTTAAAATAGTTTAAAACGGTCCCCAAATGAATAATCAGAGTCTTCTATGACCATGCCATGCCCTGCCAAAACCTCCTGTAGCGTGCCATTGGTTAAAACCTGAAAATACATGCTAAAGTGTCAACACGAGGTTGGTGAGTTCATAGAGTTTGTTTAACAAATAATGCCTATAGAGAAAAGATCGCCTAGCAAAGGCATCGTAAATCCACTCAGTTCCAAATCCCGCCATAAGAGACTTGTAACCTGTGTGTTCACAACCCACTGCCAAATATGTTATAGTCTACGGAAACAAAAGTAATATGTGGACCAATAATCAAAGATAAGTGTAGTTTGACCAATACATTTGGTTACGTGACCAATTCATTTGGTTATGTTACCCGTACATTCGGATATATGACCCGTTCATTCGGTTAAGTGACCCGTACATTCGGATATGTATATACATAGTGGTGAAGCTGGTTCATTTGGTTAAGTGTGCATCGTAATGGAAAAGACTTGGGTCCGAAGATAAAAGATTAAGTGTGATGCAAATGAATATACACTACATTCGAATGAGTAAGAAATTCATAAATGGAGCAAGTAAATGTTTGACTAAGCATGTAGCAAAAACCAATTAAATCAAGTATACATTTAGATGGAAACGAGCATGTATTCTCCCCCAAAACCGTTATAAAACAAGTTAAAATAGTAGGGGCTATGACTCACCTGGAGCGATAGCTACGATGACAAAAGTGGATACACTGAAATGAGGCACGATCTCTAACCGCAACCTAATATGAGTAATAACGATCTACTTTTAGATCATGACGTGATGTAATGAATGCACATGCACATGATACCTATACCACTCGTGACTTGGAAATACTTGTTATTGTCATAGTAAAATAGTTTCCATACTTAGGAAAATAAGTCCAAATAAAGTTATAAAAACTTGTCGTATTATATTGTATGAAATGTTAGTTGTTATATTCCTCGTCTAGAAAACCTTAAAATAATGTCTAGTAGTCGCGTAATAAACCTTGAGTCGTACGTACTTCGTTAGTTAAAAATAAACTCCTTGAATAAGAAATCTAGAAAATATCTCATTTAGTACGTAGTTATATTATTTTCTAGTAGTGACTAAATATATATATATATATATATATATATATATATATATATATATATATATATATATATATATAGTTTTGACGATTTTAAAACGTGTATAACTTGGTCGTTTTAAGCTCATTTTACTCGTTCTTTATATCCACGGATTCGTTTTAGTATATACTAATATATTTTTGATAGCTCGGCTCCTCTAGGTTACGTTTAACGCCTCTAATTGCCCGTCAAAAACTGTCAAACAGCATGCAGTTTTTCAGAAAATAGTTTTCGTCGTTAAATTTACAAAAATCATATCTCCTTCGTTATAAGCTCGTTTTAATCCGTTCTTTCGCCAAAAGTTTCGTTTTTGAAAATATTTTCTAAATCTTTGGTTGAAAATATCCCCTGAGTTACTGAGTTTCCCACGTTTTCAAAATAAGGACATTAGGTATTTATATAGTTTCAAAAATCATTTTTCCTAGTTTCAAACTTGTTTCAACTTCAACCAAATCACTTTCAATCACCACCAAACTAATTTATTCCTACCATACACCTTCCTAGGGTGTCATGGGTTTTTAAACATCATCAATCTAGTGGATCTAACAAAGAAATCCAAAATAAACATTTCTAGGGTTTATAAGTTAATAGTTTATAAAATGAAATGGTATAAGCTAACAAATGCATAAGATCTTGTATGAAAACCATATGATCAATATAAATACTTGAAGAAATAATGAAAATAAATTTTGTGAACTTACTTTAAATGGGTTAGTTGTTTGGATGAAGAAAACCTAAGGATCCTTGAGTTTATATTGCAAAACTCAAACAAGGATCAACAAATGATCTAGAATTAATCTTGATCTTAGAAAAATTGATGTTTCTTCTTGTTTTTGTTGTTTAGGTCGATCACCACAAAGAGAGAAAAGAGAAGAAAGTTTACTTGTTGTTTTGGATGAGATGAGATGAAATGTATAAGTTATATGCATTATAAGAAAATGGTACAAAGACAAGATCCACAAATTTAGAAAAATCAAAAGGGGGGGGGGGGGGGGGGCGGCATTTGGTGAGAAAGGAAGAAAAAAATGAGATTGTGTAATGTAGTTGGTATATTGTGTAGATATTTAGTGTTTAGGGGATACCGGGTACCGAGTTTGCTAGAAATAAAGTTTAACTGTACCAAATAAAATGTGATGACGTTGTAAAAATTATAAATTTACATTTCTGATGAGAATTGGGTGTTAAAATATTTATCGGGTTGAAATAACGCAAACCGACGGAGTTATAAGCTCCGACCGAAAAATGTAGCAATTGATTTGAAAACACCGGGTAAATTAATATTATAATTTTTGTATTATTAAAATGAATATAAAGATATATTTGGATCATAGTCGGGAGAGTCGGACGTGTTAGTCACATTATTGGTCGTTTGTTAACGTTAATTTAGAAATAATTATACGTAAAAGTTAATTATACCAAAAGTACTAATTTAAATATCCTACGAGTGGAATAGTATGCAAGTGACATAATGATGATACGTAGACTATTTCTAGTCTGTATGAGATGTCCCAAATGATAATGCATGAATTCACTCTTGAACCAATATGGTTACGCGAATTTGAATACTCGTAAACTAAATTTACGATGACATGAGTAATTCACATGAATAGTGGTTTTCTCTCGGAAATGAATAGTGTCAGGTGAATAGTAAAATTTCTGAATGCTTCTCAGAATATCAAATTGACCTAAAAAATGATGAATAGTAAAATGATGAATAGTGTTTTGATGAATAGTGTTTTGTCAAAGTTTGGAAAATGGCCTGAAATTACGAGTTGTGACAGTCTTCCCCTCTAAAAGGAACTTCGTCCTAAAGTTCAGTTTGTATTGGTCTCTGAAATGATGTTGGTAAAAAGATGATAGTATTTGAAAATTCCAGCGAAGTTTCACAATAGGAATTCGACTTTGCTTCTACTGTTCGACCTAACAGTCCATGATTTCTATTGGTTCTCTTACAAGGTTTAGGAACTTATCGAACTTGTAACTGATTCTTGATTTGTAGGAAATTCCTGGTTATTTCATGAATGCTTACTGATGAGGCGAAAAATGATCCGTTTTTAGGGGGTCATTTAAGCCCGAATCCGAATTTATTTGATCAAATATTGCCCTAAATCGTTCCTTTTGTGATTTTAGGTACTTGGAGAGTGAATTCTGGAAAAGAAGCCATTTCGGACGTTTTTGGAGCATAAAAGTGAAGAAAACGGCAAAGTCTCAAATTTCTATGCTGGGAACAGTACATGAAGGCGTCAAGCGTTGTTCTTGACGGCGTCAAAGTCCCAAGAATAAAATACCGTAGTTGATGACGGCGTCACATAGGGCGTCATAAGTAGATCAAGGCCGTCCGAGGAAGTATTTGGCGGCGAGATGACAGCGTCACACCATTGCTCTTGACGCCGTCACCCCTATTTTCCTATATATAGTTTTCTAGTTTTTTCATAAAAAAGAAGAAGTTTTGGAGAAACCCTAAAGACGAATTTGGTGCAACTTTTACAGGTTTTTCAAGGGTTCCAAACCCTTGATACCATGCATTGTAATTGAGATAAGTGTTCTTCTAATTCAATCAATATGTCTATGTGTTGGTTGTCTATATCTTGTTTTTGTCTCAATTCCATTATGCTAGGCTAGATCTCTTTTACGTTTGCTTAGATCTAATGAAACCTAGATATTGATTATGTGTTGATTACTTGTCTATTCTTGTCTTGGATGAATGATTTTATATGTTAGGCTTAAGAAAACTGGCAGATCTCCAAATGGTAACATGCTTGAACGTCTTAAGAAACATGAACCGAGGCGTACTAGGTCTTTATTGGTTGTATTTAATGCATGAGCCACTGTTTACAATCCCTATAGTTGTGCTGGGTCATGGTGTAGGAGGAGATAAGAGCTCATAGAATTGGGGAGTTATGTATGCCACCCCATGAATGGTATTAAGGAATACAATCCGTCATCCATACAATTATAACAAGTAATTAACGTGTAAAAGATATCTAGGGAGTAGTGAAGTCTAAGTAAACACATTTTCCCCAATTACTGCTCACAACCTTAGTATAAATTAGTTTAATTTCATTTTTAGTATTTTATTTTGATTGCATCTTAGTTTTGGGTTAGTTGAATAGCAACTAATTCCGCCCACTCTTCCAAAACCCGAGATTTTTACTTGCTTTCTAAAAAATATAAAAATACAAAAATAATCATCCCTCACCTCTAGAACTAGTAATTAGGTTTTCTAATCCTAGCGACACTATTCCTAAGCTGAACGATCAATCCCCCGGTACTTGTCACTATACTATACTACAACGATCAGGTACACTGCCTGGTGGGGGTTGTAAGCTTCTCGAGATCCCTCGAGAGGTAAAGCCTGTTGCGATTCCACGTATCAAGTTTTTGGCGCCGCAGCCCGGGGAATAGTTATTGTCTAGGTTAGAATTTGATTTTTATTAGGTCTACTCATTAGATTCCTTTTTAGTGAGATTTTTATTTTCTTTTTACTAGCTTTCTTGTAGTCTATCTTTTTCTTTGTGCCCTTTGTTTGTAAAACCATTTTCATTTGTCTCCATGGCGGATGAAATTCCATTTAGATCATTAACTATAGAGGAACAATTAGTTTACTCGGATCGATTTGCCTCCTGTTGTTCCAATGAATTTTTAAGTGATCTTAGATATATACAAGAGGAGATGGGTGTAAAGTTAGTTGGGTTTGATGAATTTTATGCATGTGTGTTTTCTATTAGACGATCATTATCAGGATCAATTCCTTTTAGTGAGACCCTTTGGATGAATTTTGAGAAAAGCTTCCTAACCATTACCCATAAGTTCAATGAATTGGCGGATTCGTATGAGCGAGATGACCTAGTTTCTAAGAACATGAACTTAGAATCAAACCAAGATTATGAGATGGTTAGTGTTGAACTACCTAGTTGCATGAGCAGGATAGATTTCACCAAAACATACGACACACATGAGGTTAGAGTTGAGCCACCTAGTTGCATGTCATGGTTAGGCACTACCATAATACAAGATGAACACATAGGTGATATTGATGTGATGGAAGAGATAGTAGAAAACCCAAGCCCACTAAGTACCCCACAAGTCTTAGCATCATTTGAGGCATACACACCGCCCGTGACTTACCCGGAAGAAGTAGAAGAGACTATAGGAACCCCAATAGAAGTAGAACCCTTGGACCAGGCACCATTAGAGGATATAGGTTTGAATACTTGTAGTGATAACCTTACTCCTAGTTCTAGGGAATTTCCTAATGTTGATGAACCGGAACCTCAACCCTTACACAACTTTCCATCCTTAGATATACATCTAGGAGACAAAAGAGGAACCGACCCACCCATCAACCAATATTATCCGGGTAGTTTTAGGATAAAGGAAGCCATTCACTCACCCCCTTCACCTCACATGGCATATTTCCACCCTAAGGGTGTGTATCGCTACTTCCACCCGCACTTAATTCAAAGTGTAGGGAAAACCTCCCCTATTTTTGTTAAATAAGGGTAGAGTCAGGCTCGTGACTCGAACAAAAACAAGCGCTTCTTGGGAGGCAACCCATGTTTTGTGTGATTTTATTTGTTTGATTACTATTTGCTTCCGTATGCATGTTTTATTTTTATTGTTGGTTGATCATGTCTCTAAATTAAAATGTGGAAATACTTTACTATGTTGTTTGGCCTAGTCTTAACTCCAACTTAAAAGTATTTTTGCAAAAGATAAGTGTAAGGGGAAACCCCAAATATGTTTTTAAGAAACAAACCGATCATGATTCTCCACAATATTAAATGAACATGTATATTCGTATTTGTTAGAGTCAAATGCTTGTATTGAGTCATAATGAAGTTTTGCAGGATTTTCCAGGAAGTAGGACGAAGTTTTTCCAGAAATTTTCCGGAAACTTAACATAAGAATTTCTACAGGTCCATTCTGACGGCGTCAGGGGTTTACTCTTGACGGCGTCAGGAGTTAAAATCTGGAAATTTTACCGGTTTTGTTTTTCTAACGGAGTCTTATGGTTTTTGTGAATTATTAAGTTTTATAATCTCCAGGAAATCTGCAAACTTCATTCCACAAGCATTATATCTTACTTTGTTTTCTAGGAGTTAGTAACTTATATAGGATGCCGCCAATTTTACGCGAGGTTGTCTTGTCTATTGTTGTCAGGATTTACAGGTTATGTATGACAAGGAGATGATTTATATTCTGGAAGGGAAGTTTTGATTGTTCGTTTTCTTGGAGGAAGATTTAACCTGGCCAACCTATAATCCATACCGAGCGAATCAGGGGAGTATTTGATTTCATTCTCTTTACTTTTTCACTTTTACATTCTTTACTTGAACATTGGGGACAATGTTCATCTTAAGTGTAAGGGGAGGGTAAAAAGATGATACCTTACATATGCACTTTCGCTTGAGTTTGTTTTGTTTGATAGTAGATGTGTAATAAAACTATGAGAAATACTTGTTAGTGTAATTTTAGCGCCAAATTTAAATTTTTTTACAACATTTAGGAGTGAAACTTTAGCCATAGCAAGCGTCTCATGGATAGGAGGTTGTATGACTAGCACATAACCGTATATTCAGAAAAATTTTCCACCCAAAAATGTGAGGTTCGCCTTTAGATGTGATAGGAAAAGCATTCATTATTAGTGCTTATGAGTGTACCGGTAGCATTTAGATTCTAGAACTTGCGTTAGTGATGCATCCCGAGACCGCTAGTGAGACTACATTCGTGTAGTAGGATTTACTACATGATAAGAGGCATTAGGATCACCCTTGTGTTAAACCCGTATTATAATTACTTGACCATTTAAGTCATATTACTTGGCTAGTTAAGTCAACTAATTTTTCCCACACCCTTAGCGTTGTACTCATTTTTAGTACACGATACCCCTAGTACACCCCTCCGAGCCTATCTTTTCGTTTCTAACTTTAAGCATCTTACTTAAAGGAAGAATTTGTTACACCCCACTTAAATATACAACCAAATCGCCTTAGCCTTCCGTGTATGCGCTCATTTTTAGTGCATTATTGTTATTTGTTAAACCCTAAGTTAACTTTCTAATTGGTTACATGGTTTCTAAGTCGAGTCATATCCTTGTACATATTGTTTTAGGACGATTGGGACTCATGGGTAAGTACTTATTTTATGGAGTAATGGGGAAGAACATAATATTATTACCCCCATATGTACGTTAATCTTAAAAGTGCTCCAAGTGTTTTGATTTTCTTAATTCGAGTAATTAGATTAGTTGAATGTAAAATATGTAAAGATTCAAGTGTAAGGGGAACGTTCATACCCCTATGATGTATTATTTTGGATGGTAGGGTAAGAGTGTATGAAAAAAAAAAAGAAAAAAAAAAAAAAAAAAAAAACATACGGAAAAAAAAAAAAAAAAAAAAAAAAAAAAAAAAAAAAAAAAACATACGGACTACCATCCCTTTTCATTCTATGTTCATTTTATGTTTTTGTTATTTCTCATTTGTTAGCTTAAGTCGAGTCTAGTCTTGGCTTAGCAACGCCATCTTGTACATGTAATTAACCAAGATTGTTAACTCGCCACCAGTAAAACTTCCTTTATCCAACAAAACCGTGTAATTCATATCCCTATACCTAACGTTACAACCCTTTAAAAGACCTCTTTGATAGTTTATCCTAGGTGCTGACGCCATGTGGTGGAGGTTTGATCCTTTCCCAAGCCTATGGTAATCTATTTTGCTATGACAGGTAGTGAGAGATATCTTCCATTTCCATAATGTTATATTACTTTATTACACCCGAGAGATGTGAGTATCTAAACACTATTTGTGAGGTGCTTGTGTATGACCTCCGTGCTTGTCTATTGGTCTTTAGTGGAACGATTATTTGTTGTAATTACTTTTATATTAGTGTTAAATGACCCCTAACTTGTCTTTTGAGTAGAATAAAAGCACATTTGCTTGAGGACAAGCAAATCTCAAGTGTAAGGGTATATGATGAGGCGAAAAATGATCCATTTTTAGGGGGTCATTTAAGCCCGAATCCGAATTTATTTGATCAAATATTGCCCTAAATCGTTCCTTTTGTGATTTTAGGTACTTGGAGAGTGAATTCTGGAAAAGAAGCCATTTCGGACGTTTTTGGAGCATAAAAGTGAAGAAAACGGCAAAGTCTCAAATTTCTATGCTGGGAACAGTACATGAAGGCGTCAAGCGTTGTTCTTGACGGCGTCAAAGTCCCAAGAATAAAATACCGTAGTTGATGACGGCGTCACATAGGGCGTCATAAGTAGATCAAGGCCGTCCGAGGAAGTATTTGGCGGCGAGATGACGGCGTCACACCATTGCTCTTGACGCCGTCACCCCTATTTTCCTATATATAGTTTTCTAGTTTTTTCATAAAAAAAGAGAAGTTTTGGAGAAACCCTAAAGACGAATTTGGTGCAACTTTTACAGGTTTTTCATGGGTTCCAAACCCTTGATACCTTGCATTGTAATTGAGATAAGTGTTCTTCTAATTCAATCAATATGTCTATGTGTTGGTTGTCTATATCTTGTTCTTGTCTCAATTCCATTATGCTAGGCTAGATCTCTTTTGTGTTTGCTTAGATCTAATGAAACCTAGATATTGATTATGTGTTGATTACTTGTCTATTCTTGTCTTGGATGAATGATTTTATATGTTAGGCTTAAGAAAACTGGCAGATCTCCAAATAGTAACATGCTTGAATGTCTTAAGAAACATGAACCGAGGCGTACTAGGTCTTTATTGGTTGTATTTAATGCATGAGCCACTGTTTACAATCCCTATAGTTGTGCTGGGTCATGGCGTAGGAGGAGATAAGAGCTCATAGAATTGGGGAGTTATGTATGCCACCCCATGAATGGTATTAAGGAATACAATCCGTCATCCATACAATTATAACAAGTAATTAACGTGTAAAAGATATCTAGGGAGTAGTGAAGTCTAAGTAAACACATTTTCCCCAATTACAGCTCACAACCTTAGTATAAATTAGTTTAATTTCATTTTTAGTATTTTATTTTGATTGCATCTTAGTTTTGGGTTAGTTGAATAGCAACTAATTCCGCCCACTCTTTCAAAACCCGAGATTTTTACTTGCTTTCTAAAAAATATAAAAATACAAAAATAATCATCCCTCACCTCTAGAACTAGTAATTAGGTTTTCTAATCCTAGCGACACTATTCCTAAGCTGAACGATCAATCCCCCGGTACTTGTCACTATACTATACTACAACGATCAGGTACACTGCCTGGTGGGGGTTGTAAGCTTCTCGAGATCCCTCGAGAGGTAAAGCATGTTGCGATTCCCACGCATCACTTACTAGACTAGTGAGTTGGGCTTTTCCAAGTGTTGATCCGTCAATGGATGTTGGCACTTCGACCATAGAGTGCTTCAAATGGTGTAGTCTCTAAGCTCGTGTGGTAACTATGGTTATAAAGGAATCTGATTTATGGCAAATGGTTAGTCCAACCATTTCTAGAGTCAATCACTCATGCTCTGAGCATATCTCCCTATCTTTGAATCGTTCTCTAATCCTGACCATTGGTCTGCAGATGATAGGTGGTGTAGTTCCAAAGGAATCTTAATGAAATCGTTAGGAGCTTGCGGTGATAAAAGATAGAATATTCATTAGATCGGAATTCGTTAATAGTACATGAAACTTATACGATAGAACGTAGAATTAAACTAGAGAGTTTAGGTTTTATTTATATACAAGGTAGGAGTTCTCTTTTTAACATTGACATCGTTGTTGTTTTCCTGACGAACTTCGCATTTCAACGAACTCTTCCTCCATTCTGGTTCCTCAACTCTGGGCATTCACTCTTGAAGTGTCCAATTACTCCACACTCATGGCAGGTTACCGTGACTTTCTGATGCATTACGAGGGTGGGAGTCTTGCAATCTTTGGCTTTGTGTCCGACCTTTTGACAGTTTCCACATTGAGTGGGGCAAGGTCCCTTGTGATGAAACCTACAATTGTTGCACTTAGGTAAAGTACCTGCATATCCTTTCTTTTCACTTGGCTCAGCAACGTAGGCCCTAACCACTTCATGTGGTTTGTTTGGCTGCCATACTTGATCGTCTCCTTGGTTGTCATCCCTTTTCCTCTTGTTTTCGTTATTGTTGTTGACAGTAGTTTCTTGCTTCATCACTTGAGCCATAAGCTTTTGAGACATTCTGATAGCTTCCTCCAGCGTGTGTGGTTTAGAAGCAATTACGTTCCTACTGATGTTGCGCGGTAGTCCACCGATGAAATTTTCTAGCAGCTTTTCATTATCTGGAACCATAGTTGGACATAGCACAGCCAACTCCTGAAACCTTCGGATATATGCCTCGATATCATTACCTGCTGTCACTAGCTTATAGAATTTTGTTTCCAACTTCTGCACCTCGGTACGAGGGCAAAACTTCTCAGTCATCAATTTCTTGAATTGCTCCCAGGTGAGCTTGTAGGCATTTTCCATACCAATCGGCTGAGCATGAGAATTCCACCATGACATGGCTTCATCCAGAAGCATACCAGTTGCGAATTTTACCTTGTTGACATCAGGACAGTTGCACATGAGGAACACATTCTCAGTCTTTTCGAACCAGCGAATCAAAGCAACCGCTCTTTCAGTGCCCTTAAACTTGATGGGATCACTAACCTTAAAATTTTTCCAAGTACATTCGCGCTTATTATCAGATTGCCCATCTGTCCCTGTCTGTAAAGCGGCCTCAGCAGCCTTTGCAGCTACCCCAGCTCTCTCGATCTCTAGAGCTTCGGCGATACTATCCTTAACCAATTTCCGAATAGCAACAGGTGTCATAGTTGGAGTAGCTCTAACTTTCCTTGGCGGCATAGCTCTTCAAAACGAGAATAGAAGGGTGAGACATAATTAAGACGTTTCCTAGTAGTAGATGTTCGAGAGTGGATTATCATAGAATGAAAGGTTGATGTTGCGATATAACGAGTTGACGTGGCTCGAGTGGTTTTGTGATATCCTGAGATTTCTGTTGAGTTTTAAATGGTCATAATGTACCTAGGGATCCTCTTTATATATGGTATGGAAAGTCTTTCCTAGGGAGGTCATTGATAATATTCACTTATCAATATTGGGAATAATGAGTGATGAGTGACATAGGAATATATAGAGTGTCACCTAATTCCTTATATATACATATGGGGATGGGGAAAGGAAATGATAGTGATGGTGAGAAGGGAAAAGACTGTGACAACTGCAACAAAACGAGATTGTGATAAAAGAAATGTAAGTGTATTGTGCATAAATGTGAAGATTCATGAGATGAAATGGCCAGTTAACCAGCTTCCAATCGGTGGTTCATGAAGTGATGAAAAATATGAATGTTCCGACAACGAGAGTGTATACACACACACACAAATGAAACATTTGGAAATTGAGTAGAGGATTCAATCCAGACAAAATCTTATTATAACCATTCTCAGTGTTGCAAAATTCATTTCTGAGTCGGATATAGGTAGTCAGCCTATGTCCTACTATCCCGGGTTGAATATAGATGACTAGTCTATATTCCACCAAGGTTCCATGAATTTTGAAATACTCAGCTCAGTTATACTAATACTATGTCCTTCACAAATACCAAGACGTTCAGAAAGACTAAGGCAGGTGACCAAACTCGAGGTCAAATGATGAAACTATGCAAGAAAAAACATAACAGGGTGACATATATGATACGTGAACATGCTTATATGAAAGACAATTATAGTAATCAGCTATAATAAATGAATATAATATATCAGATAATGAGACATAAATCTCGTCACCTATGTCAGCAACTAACCACAAATGAGGCTTCAGCTTGGCAGGCAGGCACGTGACGGTCATGGGGTTAAGTTTTCGTAAAAGTAGCTATAGTCTAGGTTTTAAAAACACTTAGTTCGCTATAGCCAAAGCTCTGATACCAATCTGTCACACCCCCAAAATCAGGTCCAGCGAAAGCATACATGTAGCTGGGGTGTAACTCAATTGGTATTACAACACAAGTTCAAAAATGATTTTCACTTTAATCATTTAGAATAAAATAGTTAAGTCAAAAATATTCTATTTACATTGTTAAAAGTAGTGCGGAAGTAGGCCCTTAAAATAGTTTAAAACGGTCCCCAAATGAATAATCAGAGTCTTCTATGACCATGCCATGCCCTGCCAAAACCTCCTGTAGCGTGCCATTGGTTAAAACCTGAAAATACATGCTAAAGTGTCAACACGAGGTTGGTGAGTTCATAGAGTTTGTTTAACAAATAATGCCTATAGAGAAAAGATCGCCCAGCAAAGGCATCATAAATTCACTCAGTTCCAAGTCCCGCCATAAGAGACTTGTAACCTGTGTGTTCACAACCCACTGCCAAATATGTTATAGTCTACAGAAACAAAAGTAATATGTGGACCAATAATCAAAGATAAGTGTAGTTTGACCAATACATTTGGTTACGTGACCAATTCATTTGGTTATGTTACCCGTACATTCGGATATATGACCCGTTCATTCGGTTAAGTGACCCGTACATTCGGATATGTATATACATAGTGGTGAAGCTGGTTCATTTGGTTAAGTGTGCATCGTAATGGAAAAGACTTGGGTCCGAAGATAAAAGATTAAGTGTGATGCAAATGAATATACACTACATTCGAATGAGTAAGAAATTCATAAATGGAGCAAGTAAATATTTGACTAAGCATGTAGCAAAAACCAATTAAATCAAGTATACATTTAGATGGAAACGAGCATGTATTCTCCCCCAAAACCGTTATAAAACAAGTTAAAATAGTAGGGGCTATGACTCACCTGGAGCGATAGCTACGATGACAAAAGTAGATACACTGAAATGAGGCACGATCTCTAACCGCAACCTAATATGAGTAATAACGATCTACTTTTAGATCATGACGTGATGTAATAAATGCACATGCACATGATACCTATACCACTCGTGACTTGGAAATACTTGTTATTGTCATAGTAAAATAGTTTCCATACTTAGGAAAAATAAGTCCAAATAAAGTTATAAAAGCTTGTCGTATTATATTGTATGAAATGTTAGTTGTTATATTCCTCGTCTAGAAAACCTTAAAATAATGTCTAGTAGTCGCGTAATAAACCTTGAGTCGTACGTACTTCGTTAGTTAAAAATAAACTCCTTGAATAAGAAATCTAGAAAATATCTCATTTAGTACGTAGTTATATTATTTTCTAGTAGTGACTAAATATATATATATAGTTTTGACGATTTTAAAACGTGTATAACTTGGTCGTTTTAAGCTCATTTTACTCGTTCTTTATATCCACGGATTTGTTTTAGTATATACTAATATATTTTTGATAGCTCGGCTCCTCTAGGTTACGTTTAACGCCTCTAATTGCCCGTCAAAAACTGTCAAACAGCATGCAGTTTTTCAGAAAATAGTTTTCGTCGTTAAATTTACAAAAATCATATCTCCTTCGTTATAAGCTCGTTTTAATCCGTTCTTTCGCCAAAAGTTTTGTTTTTGAAAATATTTTCTAAATCTTTATTTGAAAATATCCCCTGAGTTACTGAGTTTCCCACGTTTTCAAAATAAGGACAGTAGGTATTTATATAGTTTCAAAAATCATTTTTCCTAGTTTCAAACTTGTTTCAACTTCAACCAAATCACTTTCAATCACCACCAAACTAATTTATTCCTACCATACACCTTCCTAGGGTGTCATGAGTTTCTAAACATCATCAATCTAGTGGATCTAACAAAGAAATCCAAAATAAACATTTCTAGGGTTTATAAGTTAATAGTTTATAAAATGAAGTGGTATAAGCTAACAAATGCATAAGATCTTGTATGAAAACCATATGATCAATATAAATACTTGAAGAAATAATGAAAATAAATTTTGTGAACTTACTTTAAATGGGTTAGTTGTTTGGATGAAGAAAACCTAAGATCCTTGAGTTTATATTGCAAAACTCAAACAAGGATCAACAAATGATCTAGAATTAATCTTGATCTTGAAAAAATTGATGTTTCTTCTTGTTTTTGTTGTTTAGGTCGATCACCACAAAGAGAGAAAAGAGAAGAAAGTTTACTTGTTGTTTTGGATGAGATGAGATGAAATGTATAAGTTATATGCATTATAAGAAAATGGTACAAAGACAAGATCCACAAATTTAGGAAAATCAAAAGGGAGGGGGGGGGGGGGGGGGGGGGGGCATTTGGTGAGAAAGGAAGAAAAAAATGAGATTGTGTAATGTAGTTGGTATATTGTGTAGATATTTAGTGTTTAGGGGATACCGAGTACCGAGTTTGCTAGAAATAAAGTTTAACTGTACCAAATAAAATGTGATGACGTTGTAAAAATTATAAATTTACATTCCTGATGAGAATTGGGTGTTAAAATATTTATCGGGTTGAAATAACGCAAACCGACGGAGTTATAAGCTCCGACCGAAAAATGTAGCAATTGATTTGAAAACACCGGGTAAATTAATATTATAATTTTTATATTATTAAAATGAATATAAAGATATATTTGGATCATAGTCGGGAGTGTCGGACGTGTTAGTCACATTATTGGTCGTTTGTTAACGTTAATTTAGAAATAATTATACGTAAAAGTTAATTATACCAAAAGTACTAATTTAAATATCCTACGAGTGGAATAGTATGCAAGTGACATAATGATGATACGTAGACTATTTCTAGTCTGTATGAGATGTCCCAAATGATAATGTATGAATTCACTTTTGAACCAATACGGTTACGCGAATTTGAATACTCGTAAACTAAATTTACGATGACATGAGTAATGCACATAAATAGTGGTTTTCTCTCGGAAATGAATAGTGTCAGGTGAATAGTAAAATTTCTGAATGCTTCTCAGAATATCAAATTGACCTAAAAAATGATGAATAGTAAAATGATGAATAGTGTTTTGATGAATAGTGTTTTGTCAAAGTTTGGAAAATGGCCTGAAATTACGAGTTGTGACAAAAAGCATGGTTGTCAAGATCCCGATCCTGATCTTAGGATCTTACGATTTTACAATACTGCAAAGCAAAAACGATCCGGATCTTACATAGGATCTTTGAAAGCTTAAGATTTTATAGGATCCCGATCTTGACCATAGGATCTTAAGATCTAATCTGGTCCGATCCTACTTTACTTGGATCACAAACTAAAAAACTGCAAATTTCTGAATAATTTTTTGTAGAATTTAGAAAACAACATGTTAATCTTATTAAACATTTCATAATCATAATTTAGAACAACATTTTGATGCGACATTCATATAATTGTGTGTTTATGTATATAATAATTTGTAAATTTGTATAATATTACAAAAAATATTAAAAAAATGGAATGATAGTAAGATTTTAAGATCCCGATCCGATCTTACGATCACGATCTTGCAAAGACGAAAATGATCCTAGGTAGGATCCGATCTTGAAAACCTTGGTTAAAAGTATTTAACACTTAACAGCATTAAAACCCAACAATTAATTCGATTTGATTTTTGACTCATTTTTTGCAAACAACTATTTCTGGTAAACAATTATTTTTAGAACGGTACAAAACATTGGATAAAAAGGACTTTTAGTGGATGGAAATTGGAATTTAAAGGGACACGCTATCCTTACTTTTCTTACTTAAAATAATTACGATTGAGACATTTTTAATAGACGTCAATTCTCAAAATATAAATGAAAGCAACATAGTAACATACAGCTTTTACATAAAATAAAATAAAAATAAATAAACTAAAGGATTTCTAAGAATTATTCTGATATTATTTGTATGTGCCTATCACGTTAGTTGGGGAACATACAAGAAGATTACGTCAAAAAAAAAAAAAAATAAAATAATAATAATAATAATAAAAAATAAAATAAATAAATAAATTTGTAAAACAAAGAAGTGCAAAAACATAACAATGCTTAGAACCGGGGAAATTTAAGACCAACCGTAATGGATGGTCCTTGAAGAAGGTCGGCTCACATTTAAGGCGGGTTTCCCATTACACTCTAACACAACACGCGTCCAACCATGTTTTTTTGCAAGGATTCGGTCGTTTATTTGACTGAGTCGTGTGAGTATGTTCAGTGCCTTAGTTGGGCTAGCGGAGGCCTTATGCAAAACCGCTTATATGATAACTAAACATGATGATTTAAATATACTGTAGAAGATCTAGTTTTAATTTTTATGAGTTTTTCCTCACTCTCGTCCACTTGTAATTAAGTTTAACCAATATTTAGAACATATTTCCATATATAGTCAACAATTTGATGCTAGAAATGAATTTTGAGGCCACAAATATATAAAGAGGTATATATTTGAGGCCTTTAAACTTTGAGGCTTTATGCGGTAACACACTTCGCACACCCTCGTATACGGCTCTGAGTATTTATGTATGAGGTCTTTTGATTGAATGATTTTTATGAGATATGTTTGTGTTTAAGTGATGTATGTTTTTTGTTGTGACTGCAGTCACCTAATTATTATACTAAGTTGGTTATGAAAAATGTTATAGTAAGTAAATGTTGTGACCTTTGTGACCCCAGAAACTCAAATATTTTAGAAAATTTGCACTGCAATTTTATTTTTATTTTTATTTTTTTGCCCTTGTGACCCTCCTTGTCTCCGACCCCGATCACAAACTAATCAACAACTCAAGTTTAGTCACACAAGTTTAGGCGTACATTTTAATAAGCGAAGACAAATTTTCTAAAGTTGTATATCTTTGTTTGTAATCGAATAACATAATTTCATGCATAATTGAAGGACATAAGTATTTGTATCTTGAAGCTCACTCATATATGGCCATATATTTTAAAGTTGAAAGGAATATTCTTTCAAACAAAAGTACTTTTTTATTTTTAATAAACCTATTTACATAACTTTAATAGACTTTTAAGTGGTTTGTAACTAAAGTTTTCTTAACCGAAGCTCTCAAACCCACCGGTTTTATTCTAAACAAACTTGAAAAGAATATCAAGAAAAGTTTAAGGGTGCGTTTAGTTGAGGGAAAACACCCTTGTTTTCCACAAAATGTTTTATAGAAAACAAGGAAAATAGAGATCGCGTTCAAGTTAGTGTTTTCCAATAAAATTCTCTACAAAACAAAAAATTCCTATTTCCAACTTTAATACACAAAACTACAAAACATTTTTTTTATGTTTTCCCATATTTTCCATTAAAATACCCCAAAATCCGTTTTCGTCAGTTGTTTTACGTTTTTTGATTGATTTTTTACGTTTTCGTCCGTTTTTTAACGTTTTCGTCAGATTTTTTCGTTTTCGTCCGATTTTTTACGTTTTCGTCCGTTTTTACGCCTTCGTCCGTTTTTTACGTTTTCGTCCGATTATTTTCGTTTTCGTTCGTTTTTTTTTACGTTTTCGTCCGTTTTTTAAGTCTTCGTCCGCTTTTTTACGTTTTCGTCAGGTTTTTTTACGTTTTCGTCCGTTTTTTTAAGTTTTTGTCAAATTTTTTACGTTTTTGTCTGTTTTTTTTTTTATGTTTTCGTTAGTTTTTTTACGTTTTCGTCCGTTTTTTTACGTTTTCGTCAGATTTTTTACGTTTTCGTCCGATTCTTTACGTTTTCGTCCGTTTTTTTTACGTTTTCGTCAGATTTTTTACGTTTCGTCCGATTATTTACGTTTTCGCATGATTTTTTACGTTTTCGTCCGTTTTTTACGTTTTCGTCTATTTTTTTTACGTTTTCGTCTGTGTTTTTATGTTTTCGTCAGGTTTTTTAAGTTTTCGTCCGATATTTTTCGTTTTCATCAGTTTTTTTACGTTTTCGTCAGATTTTTTAAGTTTTCGTTCAATTTTTTACGTTTTCGTCCATTTTTTTCGTTTTCGTCCCTTTTTTTACGTTTTCGTCAGATTTTTTACATTTATATAAGATTTTTTACGTTTTCGTCTGATTTTTTACGTTTTTGTCCATTTTTTACGTTTTCGTCAGATTTTTTACTTTTTCGCCAGATTTTTTACGTTATAAAAAACAGATGGAAACATCCAAAATCAAACAAAAAAGTAAAAAGACGGACAAAAACGTAAGAAAATAGACGAAAACGTATAAAAACAGATAAAAACATAAAAAATTGGACAAAAACGTAAAGAGTCTATCGAAAATGTAAAAAAACAGACGAAAACATAAAAAAAGACGAAAACGTAAAAAATAGGACGAAAACGTAAAAAAACTGACAAAAACGTAAACAAACGGACGAAAACATAAAAAATCGGATGAAAACATAAAAAACTGACGAAAACATAAAGAAACGGACGAAAACATAAAAAATCGGATGAAAACGTAGAAAAACGGACGAAAACGTAAAAAATCTGACAAAAACGTAAAAAAAAACGGACGAAAACGTAAAAAATCGGACAAAAACATAAAAATCTGACGAAAACGTAAAAAAACAGATGAAAATGAAAAAAATCGGATGAAAACTTAAAAAACCTGACGAGAAAGTTAAAAAACGGGCAAAAACGTAAAAGACAAACGAAAACCGAAAAAATTGGACGAAAATGTAAAAAAAATAGACGAAAACGTAAAAAAGCTGACGAAAATGTAAAAAAAAGAGATGAAAACGTAAAAAATATGACGAAAACGTAAAAAAACAGACGAAAACGTAAAAAAACAAACAAAAACGAAAATATCGGACGAAAACGTTATTTGATATTATATTTTAATTTTTTAATTTCTTTATTTTCTCGTATTAGATTTTTTTAGTTATTTTATAATTTAGATGGTTAGTTTGTAATATTTGTTTTTGTGTTTTGATGATGTTTTTATAATATTACTAAGGTGAATAGTGAATTGAGATATAAAACAACGATACTTAAACATGTTTTCTAGTTTTGAAAAATGGAAAACAGAAACACATATTTCTCAGACTAAACGCGTTTTCTAAATTTTTCATTGTTTTGTGGAAATCAAACTCCCCTCCCTTTTTCTACAGAACAAGAAATAGGAAATGAAAGGAAATATTTTCCAAATAAACGCCACCTAATTATTTGTATGAGAAATTCTTAAACAAGTCGCACAACCAGTAAGCCGCACTCGTGTCAAGTATTTGTATCGACACGATCACACAATAATTTATGGCCTCATGGTTACCACTACTAACAAAACACCAAAAGGTCATATACTCGTATATCCGAATGTTTTACTCGTTAGAACACATATATTACAGCAATAAAACTCGTAGCACCAAAAGATCAAAAACCATGATTAACCAAAAAAATAAAATGATGAGACCTTCAAAACAGTGCAAACTACAACCACGATGATGGAAGCCATTAGGAGGATGGGTTATTAAGTACAGAATATAATCATAGCAACGAAAAAAGATCGTACACAAATCACAAACAATGCTACCATTTTATTAATTTTTACTCAATGGCAAGATACATGAAAATAGGAGTGTGTTTACAGTATGATTTAGTTTCCATATCCGACAGAAGCACGACTAAGGTTCACGGAATCTTTTCTCTTCCTTGAGGCGAAACTAAGCCACCCCGCTTCAGTGATCCAGCTTGAAGACACGAAAAACATGAGAATAACCGGAGTTAAGAGGACCAACATTTGGAAACTTATTCCTATATTATCCGACCAAGACTTCAAGTTTGAGTATTGTGATAGAGACAGTAAGAACAAAACAATGCCAAAAAGCCCAACCAAAGGAAGAGGTGGCAATGTGACTGATGGCACTCTTGGCTCGTGTTTTGACTCCAGACTTCCATGATTCACATCAAATCGATCCATCTATCTCCGTCCCAATGTCTCTCGCTATACACATTTAAATATGTATGTACAGAGGGGAGGTTGCTTTGTACATATGTTGGTTTATGGTATATATTCTTTGAGTATGGGTTATGAATATGACTACTTTACATTTTGGATTAATTCTCACTCAAGCAGTTGATCCTAATTAAGGTTAACTAAATGATCAAAACAAACACTATAAGCAGTGTATTCCTATGAAGCGAAGTTTTAAAAGTAGGTTGCAAACTTAATCAAGGTAGATGTAGCAGCCATGTAAGCTAGGACCGAGGCAACGTGTAGTACAGAGCGCATGTGAATGCTCGTTGTACAAGCAACTTTCTTAGAGAGTGTCTATGCTTATTAAACTTTCTTATTTGCTTATTTCTTTTTGAAAAGAGCAGGACAAGCATCTTCAAACAGCTTATGTAAAACCACTTATTTTGTTAACAATAACTACACATGATAAGAATAAGATGTGTGAAACTCGATAATTAACAAAAGAGAATGGTATTATAAACATATAAATGATATATAGATCTAAGTTCTAATGATAATATTGAATGAAAGTCGATAATGAACAAATCAAATGCACTGTAAACATCTTAATGCTATGGCCGTAGTTCCAATAATTTTAAATGGTGAAACCGTGAAACAACAACCGGACACAACATGATCCGAGTACTCCGTTGGTACTTCAAGTCTTGTCCAAATAAGGTGTTTAAGATCCAATATATAAGTGTCATGGGAATAGTCGTAGCCTGGTTTAAAAGTAAACAGCAGATGTCCAGGGAATGGTGTTATGTACGGTCTGGTTGCTACATCCGCAGGCAGTCTTGCAACAAGTTTCCACTTGCCGTCTTCTAATACAACGAGGTCACTATCAGAAAGTGTATACAATTTCTGATCAGTACCTTTGACACAATATTTTGGAGATTTAATGATCTTGTCATGATCGCCGCTATCCAGCATTAGCCACTGCCTTGATGAAGTATCAAAAATTTCAATTTCGAGGTTTTGGTGCTGTCGTCCCTGCAGATCTGTTGCAGCATATACACTGATGACGTGGAACTTGCCAAGGTAGAAAAGACCTTTGCAGTGGCCTCGCTCGTGTGCCATGTCTGGTAGTTGAGTCCAAGTGTCTGCTAATACATGATATGCCCATGCTGACTTACAGTGATTTACTTTTGCATCATATCCACCCGCAACATATATTGTTCCATCACCATCAGAAGCACAACCGAAAATCCATCTTTGCCCACCAGGCATGTTGGCACCACGACGCCACTTGTACGATAGAAAATCAAAAACAAAAACCGAATCAAGATATTCGTGACTCTTGCTGTCAATACCCATGACAACTAAATTCGACCCGGAAGCAACCATCTCACGTATACCCGGTAATCCAGCTTTAAACTCTGGCATAAGTGGCAACTCCCACCAGCAACCGGTTTCAGGACCAAGAGCAACAAGACGGTACGGCCAAGGATCATATATGTGTTGGTTTTATAGACAAAATAATAATAGTCGTGTGTTAGGATCGAACTTGAGATCACGGGATTGCACACAATACGTATGAAGAGAAAATGTAATAATTATTTATAAGATGTTATAATTAATTATTAAACACAAAACAAATAAATAATAATTAGTATTATTGATTAATGACTAATTAATTATTAAACGAAGATTAGGAAAGTAAATACTAGACAAAACATGGAAACAAGAGAAGGTTCCGGAAACCCCTAGGGGGTGCCATAGCCGATCGGCCCAAGGGGGTAAACCCACCTCCATTGTGCCTTGAGCTCCAAGTTTTGTGTAGTATACAAGCAAACCCAAGATGTAGGTTTTTCTCATAACTTGTACACACACATCTTGGTGTTTTCTCCTCTCCTTTTCTCCTTGGTCGATCCATCAAACGAACCCCCTTAGGGATTCGATTTTCTTGTGTCAAAAATTGTTTTGTGTTTATTACTTGCAAATACTTTTCTTGAATTAGTACGTGTGTACAAGAACGTGAATCAAACACACTATTGTTTGATTCTTGGATTGAATTACAAAAAGGTAAGGGGTAATTCATATAATCCTTATGAACCCTAATTAGGGTTCTTGGTTCCGGAAGATTGCATTGATTCTTGTTCGGGCTAGAATCACTACGGTATGTTTACTATTTAAATTAATGATTAATTAATTACATGTTATTCGATCTATTATAATTGCTTCCGCTCATGCTCACTTTGATGTACTTGGTTTATTAATATGAATGTCATGATATAATAATTCCAACAGTGGCATCTAGAGCCGTTATAATGTGTAATTAATTATCGAAACGCATAAAAATTGGATCTTGATTCGTTTAGTTACATCTTGATCCCTAACCCTAATTTTTTTTTGGTCGAATGACCTTTAAGGGTTATTAGGGTTTATGGTTTTTATTTTTTTTTTTTAAAATTTGATTAGAAACCCTAAGATGTCATGTAATTGTTATGCGTTTTAGTAAACGATCTTGGTGCAATGTGTTAATTGTTAAGCTAAATCCATGAAAAAGTGCATATTTGCATGGATTTTTATTG
This sequence comes from Artemisia argyi, assembly GCA_030686995.1. Classification (NCBI taxonomy): domain Eukaryota; kingdom Viridiplantae; phylum Streptophyta; class Magnoliopsida; order Asterales; family Asteraceae; genus Artemisia; species Artemisia argyi. The sequence continues at coordinate 102,858,938 of CM060697.1, forward strand.
TGTTATAATTTAAATTGTTTAAATTTTATATATATATTAAGGGTTAAGTTATATTAAAACATGTAAATTTTAATAGATGTCGAATTGGGGAAGACTCCAATATTAAGTAATCAATTATGTGCTATGTGGTATTTATTTAATTTTGGCTTACGCAATCGATTTATCGATGTATGTGGCTCTTTTTCTAAGAAAAAGAAAGCCCTAATTGAATTAATACGTTATACACCTAGATTTGATTATTAATACGACTTTTGAATAAGATTTGCATGTGGCTACATGTTTAATACATATTTAATTGTTATGATTATGTATATGTGTTTATTTAGTTGTTTTATTTTTTATTGTATATTACTTGTTTGTTTATTTATTGTGTTAGACATGTTTATATAAACGAAAAGGGTAATTTTTTGAATAGAAAAATAATACGGACTAAATAATGGCGAAATTGTTTTGGTTTTTAAGAGTTTAAAATTTCAAAGGATTGGTTGATTGATGTTTTTGTACGTAATGGTTAAATAGGCTCGACCGAAGTTTACACACTATAAGATGGGTATAAGGATGGCAACGCATTAAATTGTGGCCTTAGATAGACAACATTCTGTCTTAACGCTCGTTTGTGTGTAAATTAGACTTACCGAACAACCATTACATGTACATTGTCATCTTAAGGGTGAATAATCCACAATTCCACAATGATTATCCGAAACACTAAGCTTTCGGGCTTATGCAAAAGTACGATATAGTGGACGATAATTGATGGTTATTCTTTAATTGGTGAACCCGATACCTCAATCAAAACTTTGTTATTTTACTCTTAGCTAATTGGTAATAAAAATGTTTTGTAAAATCAATGTTATGAAGTTGTATGCATGCTTCTTCATACATTATTTTGATCACATCAAAATATTAATACCCTTATAAAATTAAGTTGAATGCCATCTAATTAAGAACACTTGAAGTTGTAATTTACGTCATGAGAGTACTTGGCGAGATTGCAATGGAGAGGTAAATTTCATAAATTCATTGCTAGCAGATCAACTGATGTGATGGATTTGTGAGTTTACAGTTTTTAAGTTAGACGACTTAAATTGAGTAGGAAGTGAGACTTGGACTCAAGGCATTACGATGGGGACTAAACATGCTTACAATACAAATGTTTTGTGATTGTAAATCCCATAAATCTAGGAATTGGACAAATGTTATGCCAATTACTTGTACGACAAGTTACCTCATATTGTACTTTAATTACTAGCATATCAACTAATGTGATGAAACTATGTTTATGGAGGATCCTAGTTTTCAAGATTATTCTATGGTTTTATTTTCCTTGGGTATTTTATTTTTCTTGAAAATTGTATTATCAAAAATACTAATGTTTTGAACTTTCTTTATCTGTAGAAATGGCTCAAACTGATAACACCAACTTTCGTTCTGTGTTCAAAACTTATTTTGAACGAGAAAAATTGACTGGCTCGGAAAATTTCAATGATTGGTACCGTTCACTAAGGATTGTCCTGCGAGTGACTGGTCAACTCGAAATCTTGAAAAAGCCTTGTCCTGAAGAACCTGTAGGCGAGGCAGCTACTGAAGCTGCTAAGGCCAAATGGAATCTTGATTGCAAGGAACATATTGATGTGGCCGCAATGATGTTAGGGGCGATGTCCACACCTCTTCAAAGGCAGTTTGAGGAGTATTTCCTAATGAACATGATTGATGAACTCAAGAAACTCTATGAGAAACCATCAAATGTAGAGATTTACGATTTGATGGAGGCTCTACATGGTTGTAAGCAGGGTGATGGTGAACCTGTGAGTGCTCATGTGTTGAAGATGAAAAGTTTCATGGATCAACTACAAACACTTAAGAAACCCTATGACAATGATATCGCTGTGAACTTAATCAATAGGTCCCTTAACAAGGATTTTAATGGTTTTGTGAGGAACTTCAATATGCATTGCGTGGGGAAGACAGTAAGTGAATTGCACGCACTGCTCATTGATTATGAAAAAGGGTTGACACCAAAGGCTCCTACGCTCCAAGTTCTTGCTATACAAGGGGGTAGAATTAACAAGCCAAATGCGAACAAGAAGAAGGGTAAAGGAAAGAAGAAGGCTGATAAGAATAAGCAGGTTATGGCTTATCAACCACCTCAACCTAAGAAGAACCCTCCTGTCAAGAATAATCTAAAGAAGGATCAAGGATGCCATTACTGCAAGGTGATGGGCCATTGGAAGAGGAATTGTCCTCTTTATCTCGATGACTTGCGAAACAATAAGGTTAAAAAGACTAGGCATATGGGCGCCAGCACTTCAGGTAACTTATTTGTCATTGAATTATTTACTTTATCTCATAAATTAAATTCCTGGGTATATGATACTGGATGTGGTATTAATATTTGTAATACACTGCAGAGGTTTAGAGAGGAAAGGAGACTAGCTTATGGGGAGCAATTTCTGCATGTGGGAAATGGAGCACAAGCAGTAGTTGAAGCCATAGGAATGTTTGATTTAGTTTTACCTTCGGGTTTTGTACTTTGTTTAAACAATTGTCATTATGCACCTTCTATAATTAGAGGTGTTGTTTCCTTTTCATGTTTGTTGGATCTTGGTTTTTCTCATACTATTGATGGCAATAAAATTTCTGTTTCTTTAAATGGTGTATTTTATTTTAATGCTGTTGCTGTGAATGGTGTGTTTGAAATTGATATGAATAATTGTATGACTTCCAACAATAATAATAATTCGATGTACAGCATAAGTAAGAGAATGAAGTATGACTTGAATTCGTCTTACCTTTGGCACTGTAGACTTGCCCATATAGGCAAGACTCGCATGCAAAAGCTGCAACGTGAAGGGCTTTTGAATAATATCAATGATGAGTCATTTGATAAATGCGAATCTTGTATTTCTGGGAAGATGACGAAGAAACCTGATTGGGTCTAAACCGTCAGATTATTATTGACCAAGGTCAATAAGTCAAAAACAGCTTAGAATCAATACTCCGGTGATAGTGTAGTGTTTTCCCGGGTCGTTAAAGTCCCAGCGAGATCGAAATGGTGTTTTTGGAGATCGTTTATGAGAAAGTGGCACTGAGGACAGTAGCCAGATGATGTGGGAATGATATTGCTACTGTTATTTTGGTATTTGTACAAAGATATAATATTCACAAAAATCAGATAGCAGATATATGCACGTATTCACAATTCAGATTAACGTAACAGACAGAGAAAGTGGGATTTTGGTATTTATCAAACTACAGGGGGTGCTTTTGACTCTTTTTAAAACTTTAAATTAAAAATGAAAATGAAATTATGAAAATGATTAAAATACTAATTAAATATTATTTAATTAATTAAACTATTTAAAATCTAAATTAAAATCTAATTTAAATTAACTAAAAATGACAAATGATTTAAATTAAACTAAAAATTAACAAAAATATTTTCTAAACCTAAATTAGAACTTGAAGAAAGTATAAAAAATAAAAATAAATATTTTTGTCTTTTTGTGGTTTTGTTATTAATTAAAAACTATTTAATTTAATTAAACTACTTTTAATTAATATTAATACTAAATTAACTTAGAAAATTAAGATAAAATATATAAAATTACTTAACCATCACTGGAATCCTACTAAATTATAAAAACTCTAAAAATTATGTTTTAAGATTAAACAACTAATTATTTACGTTTTAATTAACTTAATACTAATTTAAACAAATAAAATAAGAAAAATAGAAAATGAACAGTAGAATCTCAAAATATATTTTCTGAAAGTCTATTGAACTATATTAGAGCTAGGAAAAATATAAAAACTAAGTTTAACTTTATAAAAACTAAATAAGCTATTTATTACTTAATATTAATTAATAATAAAGAAAACTAAAATTAAATCTAATGAATACTAAATGACAAAATAAAAATCTGAAAAAATTACTAAAATTACTTTACTATATAAGGTATTTAATAAAAATATAAAAACACTAAGTACTTAATTAAAATCTAAAAATGAAAATTAAAATTAAGTTGAATTAAATAGAAACTATCACTTATTTTAACTTTGGATTTTTTGGATTTTTCTTTTACAGACATGTTTTACTAATGAAAATAAAGAACTTTTGTGAAAACACTTTTCAAATAGCTTATAAATAAGCTATTAGCACCCCCTTGGCTTACACAGTTGACTTATGTTGACTGTGTGGGAAAATAAGCTCAAATGGCTTTGGGTGGGGTCCACAATGGATAAATCAGGTACAAATAAGTTAAACACACTCAGATAAGCCAGAAATAGCAAGCAATAAGCACAATTAAGCTGAATGCAGAGGAATAAGCACTTTGCACTTTTGAAACTGAACCAGATTGGGGACAAACTTTGTGGACTAAACTAGGTGGGGTCCACTGGGTCCTAGGTCAACCCAAGGCTCAATCCACACTCCCTGGTAGGAGGGGGTTGGGAAAAGTCAACTTGGACCACTAGGGGTCACTGAGGTGGTCTACAACCACCACCAAAGTTGGTGGTGTGGGTGAGGGTATGCTGATGCAGGGGATGGGTCTGCCCTGCAGCTCACTTCCAAGGCTTGTAAAAGCTAGGAGAAAAATCACAAAACTGAACCAATTATGGATTTTAGAAGACAAGCTGGTAGAGATTAAGTTCACAAAAGCTCAGAGCTTGAATCTCAACACACAAATCTATAAAAATCACCCTAGTTTTGACAAAAATCTGAAATGGCACAATTGACTTTTTGATGAAACTTGTATTGTTGACTTTTGTGAACTTTGAATCCAATTTAACTACTGATTATGATGTTCTAAGCTAAATTAAGGTTATCTAAAGTTAAATCAACAACTTTTGAACACACAATGATGATTATGGATCCTAAACTCAAAATAGTTAACTGTGTGAGATACTTGCAAAGAGTTTTTGACTTTTTCAAGAACACACACTGGGTTTTATGCTTGATTAGGCTTATTTAGACTTGAACTAACAACATGCAATAGCAAACAACAACAATGACATCCATGAACATGGCTCAAACAGATAATCCAAACACCCCTATTTTCTTAACTGTTTAAAGTTTTTCAAAGCAGATTGCAACTAGGGGGTATAAACTTGATTTCTAACTCTTGATTATGACTAAGTAGGCTAATTTAAGCATTTAGAAACAACATGTAACAACCACAACACAGATATACTACTTATACTACTTTATGACAGTTAAATCTAAGATTATGAGTAACTAATGATTCTAACAAACTAGAGATGATTATCAAATTTAAAATTACTCAAACAATGCTTAAACAACACAAACAAGCACAGATTAACAAATATAAGCAAGCAATTTAGAATCTAACTAGTAACTAGGATTTTAGTGGAAACTTGAAATTAGACAAAGCTTACAACCAACCCCTAGCTGAACAAGGGGCCTCTCCACAGAAGCCTATCTTTAGATAGGCCAAACCAGCTCCAAGATTGATCACCAATACCTTCTTTAAACCTGAAAACAAGAATCAAACAAGACAGTTGACCAACGTTGACTATTTTTATGTTTTTAGTTTTCTTCTAGTGTAACTGAGTTTTAGATGTCTCTAAAGCTTCAACAAGCTTCTTGGAACCTACATGAACCTAACTCAGTCCATAATTCAACACACCACTCACACTTGAGTTATTCGAATGATTTGGAAATTGAGTAAATTGCAAAGATGAAAATCAGACTTGGAATTTGAGATTTTATAAATTCAAAAGGTTCACATTACACTACTAACACTGATACAACACTTGAATTAGAAAAGATTACACTAATTTGCTAGAAAATTTAAATTCGATACAACTTTAAACTAAATAAACTACACTCTTAAATCCTTGCATCTTCTTTCCTTTTATAGCCTCATATTAGGGTTCTTGGCATCTTCTGATCATATCCCACCTCTTACTTCATCTTTTGGTCCACTAACAAGGCGCCACGTGTTTTGGCGCCAAAATGATTATTTGCAAATGGCTTCTGATAGCGTGCAACTGGGGAAGGGGCATTTATTGTGGGTGGCTTGGGTAGGTGTAGGGGGTGGGGATGATGATGGGATGGACAAGTTGGGGTGGTGGAGCTGCAAAACCAGGGGTGGTATCTGGTATTGAGGTGGGAGGGAAAATGGGGGAGAAGGTGGTTTGGTTGTGTTTGACTGGTTTTGACCAGGTCAGCGTTTGACCCGGTTTAATAACTTTGGGGTGGGATGGGCTAAGGTGTGGACTGGTTTTGACTTGGGCCCAAAATGGACTAGGCTTAGTACATGGATTGGAGTAGTGGTAGTATTAGTGGATCCGGTTTGGTTTTTTTACACAAGGACTAATTTTGTAATTATGGGAAAGTTGAGGGTGTGATCTTGGCAATCTTCAAAAGTATTTTAAAGGGTGAATTATGCCATATCATGAATAGTACAAGGACCTGGAATGATTTTTCAATTTATTTTTCACCAGGGACTGAAACCGTCAAACTTTCAAACTTCAGGGACCATTTGTGTAATTTTCACCAAACTTTCCACCAAGGACCAATCCTGTCATAAAAGGTTAGTGCAAGGATAAAATTTGTTTTTCTCAAAGTTTTTCATATCCCAGGGACCATTTTTGACAATTTTCAAAGTTCAGGGACTAAACTTGACATTTTGTGAAACTTTTCACCAAAGGACTAATTATGTAACTTTTTGATTTATAAGGACCTTTGGTGACATTTTCAAGTTTTTAGAATGACCAGGGACTAGATTTGACAACTTTTGAAAGTTGGGGGACTGAAACTGCCAATTATGCAAACTTTGTGCGTTTTTCATCTGTTTTTGGTATTTTTGCATTTGAGACATGTAAAACACTTTTCTGGGATATTTTCACTATTTTGATTCATTATTGAGTGTTTTTGGATGTTTTGGCAGCTCAGAAATGGTAAAAATGATGAGTATTTACACACTCATCAATCCCCCACACTAAAACATTGCTAGTCCCTAGCAATCTTTTGAGAAAAACTTGATGGATTTGAAATTCTCTTTACCAAAAGCCATCACTTCTGGAGTAGCCAGGTGTAAGAACTGTGGCACACCTGATAACCGTGTGATTTTGAGCAAACCACCAGCTGTCAACGGATTTGATTAGCCTTTACCAAAAGCCGTTTGCTTCTGGACTAGCCAACTCTTGATGGACTAAGTCAACATCTTGGTGAGCTGATTACCAATTATGGATTTTCCACGGCCTTTACCACAAGCCATAATCTTGTGGGCTAGTCAACTCATTTGCTTATGAGGATGCGGGCTAGTCAACTCATTTGCTTATGAGATGTCTTTACCAAGAGCCGTTTGCTCCTGGACTAGCCAATCCATTTGTCATTTAGACTTTGGCGGACTGATTACCACAAAAATTTTGAAATAAAGTGAAAAATTTTGAAAAATTTAGGCCTAAAAATGGGGGTACTTAGAAAGTTTTGTGATAAAATTCGTAAGAATTCCCCCCCCCCCACACTAGAACTGAATATTGTCCTCAATATTCAAAGTCCCGGCTATTATGCCGAATCTCTGAACGGAAAAAGCTAATATTCGATGCTAACTGTGGAAATTGGGATTTTATTTTTCACTTTATTTATCTGTACATACAATATATATATATATATATATATATATATATATATATATATATATATATATATATATATATATATATATATATATATATATATATATATATATATATATATTTTTACTGAAACTTATATACAAATTTACTTTTCAAATGGTGGGGGACGACCACTCCCCCACACTAGGGTGGTAGAAAGTAGAAAGAAGTCAGAAATACGGGTGAAAACCCATATATGTTGCTAATTTTTGTTCACCGAGTCACTAGCTTGACTCGATCCCCGAATTCATTGGTCCATGGGGAAAGTTTGGAGATCCGGGACAACCATGGGTGGTATGTCCTCTCCAAAATAATGTTTCAGTCTATGACCATTCACTTTGAAGTTGGGACCTTCGGGTTGAGATAACTCAACAGTCCCGTATGGGTATACTTTAGCAATAGTGAATGGTCCGGTCCATCGGGTTTTTAATTTCCCCGAGAAGATCTTTAATCTTGAATTGAAAAGATGGACTCTGTCACCGACATTGAAAACTCGGTTCTTAATCTTAGAGTCGTGAATCTTCTTTGTCTTTTCTTTGTAGATCAAAGAGTTCTCGTAGGCTTGATCACGAAGTTCGTTTAATTCATTGAGTTGAACCTTACGGTGATCACCCGCTTTATGAAGGTCGTAGTTAGCATGTTTCAAGGCCCAGTAGGCTTTGTGCTCGAGCTCGATCGGTAAATGACACGCCTTCCCGTATACAAGCTTGTATGGAGTACACCCGATGGGTGTTTTGTAAGCTGTACGGAAGGCCCAGAGTGCATCATCTAGTTTATCCGACCAGGAAGCACGGTTTTCACCTACTGTCCTCTCAAGAATCCTTTTTATACCACGGTTGGAAACCTCCACCTGCCCACTTGTTTGTGGGTGATACGCGGTAGAAATACGATGAGTAACACCGTACTTAAGCATGACTTTTGCAAATTGATCATTGCAAAAGTGAGTACCGCGATCACTAATGATGGCACGTGGGGTTCCAAAACGAGCAAAGAGGGATTTCAAGAATTTCACAACTACTCGGGCATCATTAGTGGGTAAGGCTTTAGCCTCAACCCATTTTGACAAGTAGTCAACAGCCACGAGTATGTATTTGTTTCCACGAGAAGATGGGAATGGCCCCATAAAGTCAATGCCCCAGACGTCAAAGATTTCACAAACTTGAATAGCATTTTGTGGCATTTCGTTCTTTTGTGAAATATTCCCGTGACGCTGACAAGCATCACAGGCTTTGACTAACTCGTGGGCATCCTTATAGATCATGGGCCAATAGAAACCGGAATCAAACACCTTTTTGGCTGTGTAGTTAGGACTATGGTGGCCCCCGGTGGGTCCAGCATGGCAAGCCTTGAGAATATCAGCGGCTTCCTGTCCGTATACACATCGCCTGATGACTTGATCGGCACAGATTTTGAAGAGGAAGGGGTCGTCCCAGAAATAATGTTTGACGTCTTTAAAAAATTTGTTTTTCTGTTGGGACGTCATCCCCTTCACGATGAAGTTACCCGCACGGTAATTTGCAAAGTCGGCAAACCATGGGGTAGTAGAGTCACCACGAAAAGTAACCGCACTGAGTGTCTCGAGAGGGAATGATTCATTTATTTCTTGTTTCTCGGACACATCTTGATGTGGGTTTTCTAATCGTGAGAGATGATCAGCAGCAAGGTTCTCGGCTCCTTTTTTATCACGAATAATGATATCAAATTCCTGAAGGAGGAGAACCCAACGGAGAAGCCTCGGCTTTGCATCTTGCTTTGCAAAGAGGTACTTCAAAGCCGAGTGATCCGTATACACCACGCATTTGGTCAGGATCAAGTATGACCGGAATTTCTCAAAGGCATACACCACAGCTAGGAGTTCTTTTTCAGTGGTGGTGTAATGACCTTGAGCCTCGGTCATAGTTTTACTTGCGTAGTGTATAGGCTGAAAGTATTTTGCTTTTCGTTGCCCCAAGACCGCACCTATGGCAAAATCACTAGCATCGCACATAAGCTCAAAAGGTAGGTCCCAATCGGGGGCAACAAGAATCGGTGCCTCGGTAAGCTTTTTCTTTAATGTTTCAAAAGCTTCGATGCACTCAGGAGAGAAGATGAAAGGAGCATCCTTCTCGAGGAGATGGGTCATAGGCCGGGCAATCTTAGAAAAATCTTGGATAAACCTACGGTAGAAGCCGGCATGACCCAAAAAGCTCCTAACACCTTTTACGGTGGTGGGATGAGGTAATTTAGCAATGACATCGATTTTGGCTTTGACAACCTCAATCCCGTTCTTTGAGATTTTATGGCCGAGGACTATGCCCTCTTTAACCATAAAGTGACTTTTCTCCCAGTTGAGACTTAAATTCGTTTCTTTGCAACATTTAAGCATTTGTTCCAAGTGGGAGAGACAGGTCTAGAATGAATCCCCGATGACTGAAAAGTCATCCATGAATACCTCCATAGTTTTCCCGATCATGTCGGAAAAAATAGACATCATGCACCTCTGGAACGTGCCTGGTGCATTACATAAGCCGAAAGGCATACGTCTGTAAGCAAAAGTTCCGTAGGGGCATGTGAAGGTAGTCTTCTCTTGATCCTGGGGATCAATGGGGATTTGGAAGTAACCCGAGAAGCCATCGAGGAAGCAGTAGTATTCATTCCCCGCAAGTCTTTCAAGCATCTGGTCCATAAAAGGGAGAGGAAAATGGTCTTTACGGGTGGCTTCATTTAACTTTCGATAGTCAATACATACTCGCCAACCCGTGACCAAACGAGTTGGAATCAACTCGTTATCCTCGTTGGTGACAACGGTAATGCCACCCTTTTTAGGGACACAATGAACTGGGCTAACCCAAGGACTGTCAGATATAGGGTAAATCAATCTCGCATCAAGAAGTTTAAGAACTTCTTGTTTGATAACCTCGTGGATTTTTGGATTTACCCTTCTCTGTTGTTGCACTGCTGGCTTAAAGTCATCCTCCATTAAGATTTTATGAGTACAAAAGTTCGGGCTTATGCCCTTAATGTCGCAGAGTTTCCAAGCGATTGCTTGTTTATGTGACTTTAGAACCTTTAGGAGTGCTGCCTTTTCCTCAACTTTTAAGTCCTTAGCAATAATGACGGACAATTTATCATCACCCTCCAGAAATGCATATTCTAGATGAGGAGGCAAGTCCTTGAGCTCAACCTCGGGAAAGTCTTCAGTTATTTCAACATTTTTGACTTCCGCTTTATGAAGTATTTTTGGAGACGGAGAGGGTGAAGGATCGTCATTTAACAATCTTTCAAGGAGAAGAATGTCCCCCTCCGGGTCAAGATAGTTTTCATCAACCCTACTTGGGATTGAGCTATCTTGAGCAAGAAATGCCTCAACCTCTTCCAGAAGGAAGTCACTTCCCTCAAACGGAGTGAGGGAAGGGGAAGGGTCGGAAATGATAGGGTCAGTAGAAAGATTGCCACTGGATGAGAAACCAAGGACCTCTTGAGAATACTCCTCAGACGCAACATCGATGATGTCAATTCGGTTAACCGTTTCTGCGTCATAGTTGGAGGAGTATCTTGAGGTCTGATCAAGATTGAATGTGATGGCTTCGCCACCAACACGTAGAGTGATTTCTTCTTCGAATACATCGATTAAAGCACGACCCGTTCTTAAGAATCCCCTCCCGAGAATGAGAGGGACTCGTGGGTCAGCATCGAAATCAACAATCACGAAATCTGCCGGAAAATGGAACTTTCCTTCTTTCACGAAGATATCTTCAGCAATGCCGAGAGGGCGGGATATAGTACGGTCTGCAAGCTCGAGTGTCATGCAGGTCGGGGTGTGAGCAGGAAGTGAGAGTCTTTTCCAGACTGTGTAAGGCATCAGGTTAATGCTTGCGCCAAGATCGGCCAAGGCAAAGCATTCAACCATCCCAGGGAAAACACAAGGAATGAGAAATTTCCCGGGATCTCCAAGCTTTTCGGGAAACTTTTTCAAGAGCACTGCTGAGCAATGCTCGTTAAGAGGAGTTTTTGCCATCTCACAAAGTTTTTCTTTGTTACTTATCAGATTTTTGATTGTTGAAGCAAATTTAGGCATGAGAAGAAGAGCGTCCGCGAAGCTAATATCAAAGTGTAATTCTTGGAAAATTTGATAAAATTTTTCCATCTGATGGTTAGCTTTCTCGCAGTTCTTTTGTTCACTCAATCGTGAAGGATATGGAATTGATGGCTTAGGATCATTCTTTGGTGTTTCATCAGAACTCACAGGGGGATCAAATACAACTTTCGGCTTATGAGCCGGGACCGGGACAACTTGAGGGTGGACGTTGTTGGTACCTCCGTTATTAGTAGGAAGTACCTTGTCCGTAGTAACCTCAGGTTCACGTTCCGCTACCTTAGGAGGAGAAGAAGAGGTAGTAGGAATCGAGGGTCCATTGTAAGATGCCCCACTTCGGGTGGTGATCGCTTTGACATCGCCCCTCGGGTTAGCGATCGTGTTGCTCGGTAATGTACCCGGGCCCGAGGGTCGATCATTTAAAGACTTCTGAAGCTCAGAGATCGTGCTAAGCAATAACCGATTCGTTTCCTCTTGTGCTTTCATGAATTGTTTAAATTCAGCATTGGAGGAAGACGAGGGTTGAACAACGTTTTGATTTTGAACAGGAGGATTTTGAACACGGTTGTTTTGAAAATTCCCTTGATTTTGATTGTTGTTACCCTGAAAAGTGTTTCTCTGATTTAAATTACCCTGATTGTAATTCCCTTGATTTTGGTTTCTTTGAAAATTTCCTTGAAAACCTTGGTTTTGATTGCCATTTTGAAAATTGTTTTGATTAAACTGGCCTTGATTTTGATTCGGGTTTTGGAAATTTGAGTTTTGACCTTGGTTAAAATTCTGATTCGCGTTACGGTTATGATTTTGGTTAAAACCGGGAGGTCCGAGAAAATTGTTGGAACGATAGCTTAAGAGATTACGGTCCCCTTGCGGTTGGTAAGAATTACCCCCCGTATTGTAGGAACCGTGAGCAGCATATACGTTCTCTGGAGGAAAGTCAGCAGCAGCTGGACACTCGGAATACAGATGAGGGCCCCCACAAGTTTCACAACTTCAGGCCACGGCTTTCACTTGTTGATTTTGAGCCTGATTTTGCATCGTTTGGCTTATTCAACACAGCCGTAGAAATATCATCCATCTTTTTGGTAAGAGCAATTATTTCAGGAGATGATGATGAGGGAGTAACTGAATGACATGATGCATCCCTCTCCGCAGAGGAATCCCAAAAGTTATGATGGGCAGTCATGTTCTCGATTAGGTCATAGCACTCCTCGGGACGCCTTTTCATAAAGGCCCCACCAGCAGCAGCATTGAGAATGTCTCGGTGCCTCAATGTCAGACCATTATAGAAGGTATCTATGATGGTAACTTGCAACATATTGTGGTTAGGGCACCGATCAATGGCTAGCTTATAACGCTCCCAAGCCTCAAAAAGAGACTCATCGGAACGTTGCCGGAAGTTGCTGATATCATTTCGTAACTTGGTAACCATGGATGGTGGAAAATATTTTGCTAAAAATTTGGTTACCATTTCATCAAAGGTTCGAATAGAATTCTTTGGAAGTCGGTCAAACCATGCAGTGGCATGATGAGTGAGAGAATAGGGGAAGAGGTACAGCCGAAGGGCATCATCCGTGACACCATGCTGTTTCATGCTTTGGGTGACCGTGAGATATTTGTCAAGATGCTTATTGGCATCGTCACCCGGTAATCCGTGAAATTGACACGAATTCTGGACTTGTTGGATCATGTGGTGCTTGAGGCCAAAGTCCGTAGCCTCAATAGTGAGTGGTGCAATAGGCCCACCCCGCCCTTGCATGGTAGGCTGGCACAGCTCCTCCATCGTTCGGAGATCGGGAGCTGGCTCACCCAAGGGAGGGTCAGGGGGTGGTAAAGGTGGTGGTGGCCCAGCGGCCATTTCGGTCTTTGGTTCTTGTGTGTCAGAACGTAGCTCGTGTACGTTTTTTTGATGTTTACGTTTTGTTTGTGACCGAGTGCGCATGCACTAAAAACAATTTTTCAAAACAAGATCGAGGCAAAACCACAGTGAACTTAAACCAGCAATCACAAGTGAATGGCTTCTTTGAAAAAGGTACACCACTCACAGGGATATAAAGGCAAGTTTTAATCTTAAGTTTGGGAACTTATTATGGGTTTATTAATTAATTTTTGAAAAACTGCTTTAGGCTTATGGGTGTGTGTGCAGAAAACTTGGGAAATATTTTTGGAACTGATTCATTAACCGAAATCATCCCTTTAAGATTACTCGCAGGCTGGCGGGAGGAAGTAAATAGGTTTCCTCTTCAGTTCGCAATTTAATGTCAGAACTTACCTTAAACCAACTGTTTCAGGTTGTAATCTTAAAGAACACGAAGTAATTTAACTTCACAGTTTGTTTTTGATTGTTTTTAATTTTTTTTGGTGTTTTCAACACTTCAAGAGAAGTGTTAATGAACGTTTTTTGATATGATTAAGTTTTTACAAAAACTTTTTACAAATTCGTGTGAAATTTGTACAGGGAGGGTTTTGAAAACCACTAAACTTAAAACGATTTTATAAAACACGCAACAACCTCCCCGGCAGCGGCGCCACATTTTGATTGGGTCTAAACCGTCAGATTATTATTGACCAAGGTCAATAAGTCAAAAACAGCTTAGAATCAATACTCCGGTGATAGTGTAGTGTTTTCCCGGGTCGTTAAAGTCCCAGCGAGATCGAAATGGTGTTTTTGGAGATCGTTTATGAGAAAGTGGCACTGAGGACAATAGCCAGATGATGTGGGAATGATATTGCTACTGTTATTTTGGTATTTGTACACAGATATAATATTCACAAAAATCAGATAGCAGATATATGCACGTATTCACAATTCAGATTTACGTAACAGACAGAGAAAGTGGGATTTTGGTATTTATCAAACTACAGGGGGTGCTTTTGACTCTTTTTAAAACTTTAAATTAAAAATGAAAATGAAATTATGAAAATGATTAAAATACTAATTAAATATTATTTAATTAATTAAACTATTTAAAATCTAAATTAAAATCTAATTTAAATTAACTAAAAATGACAAATGATTTAAATTAAACTAAAAATTACCAAAAATATTTTCTAAACCTAAATTAGAACTTGAAGAAAGTATAAAAAATAAAAATAAATATTTTTGTCTTTTTGTGGTTTTGTTATTAATTAAAAACTATTTAATTTAATTAAACTAATTAAACTACTTTTAATTAATATTAATACTAAATTAACTTAGAAAATTAAGATAAAATTTATAAAATTACTTAACCATCACTGGAATCCTACTAAATTATAAAAACTCTAAAAATTATGTTTTAAGATTAAACAACTAATTATTTACCTTTTAATTAACTTAATACTAATTTAAACAAATAAAATAAGAAAAATAGAAAATGAACTGTAGAATCTCAAAATATATTTTCTAAAAGTCTATTGAACTATATTAGAGCTAGGAAAAATATAAAAACTAAGTTTAACTTTATAAAAACTAAATAAGCTATTTATTACTTAATATTAATTAATAATAAAGAAAACTAAAATTAAATCTAATAAATACTAAACGACAAAATAAAAATCTGAAAAAATTACTAAAATTACTTTACTATATAAGGTATTTAATAAAAATATAAAAACACTAAGTACTTAATTAAAATCTAAAAATGAAAATTAAAATTAAGATTAAGTTGAATTAAATAGAAACTATCACTTATTATAACTTTGGATTTTTTGGATTTTTATTTTACAGACTTGTTTTACTAATGAAAATAAAGAACTTTTGTGAAAACACTTTTCAAATAGCTTATAAATAAGCTATTAGCACCCCCTTGGCTTACACAGTTGACTTATGTTGACTGTGTGGGAAAATAAGCTCAAATGGCTTTGGGTGGGGTCCACAATGGATAAATCAGGTACAAATAAGTTAAACACACTCAGATAAGCTAGAAATAGCAAGCAATAAGCACAATTAAGCTGAATGCAGAGGAATAAGCACTTTGCACTTTTGAAACTGAACCAGATTGGGGACAAACTTTGTGGACTAAACTAGGTGGGGTCCACTGGGTCCTAGGTCAACCCAAGGGTCAATCCACACTCCCTGGTAGGAGGAGGGTTGGGAAAAGTCAACTTGGACCACTAGGGGTCACTGAGGTGGTCTACAACCACCACCAAAGTTGGTGGTGTGGGTGAGGGTATGCTGATGCAGGGGATGGGTCTGCCCTGCAGCTCACTTCCAAGGCTTGTAAAAGCTAGGAGAAAAATCACAAAACTGAACCAATTATGGATTTTAGAAGACAAGCTGGTAGAGATTAAGTTCACAAAAGCTCAGAGCTTGAATCTCAACACACAAATCTATAAAAATCACCCTAGTTTTGACAAAAATCTGAAATGGCACAATTGACTTTTTGATGAAACTTGTATTGTTGACTTTTGTGAACTTTGAATCCAATTTAACTACTAATTATGATGTTCTAAGCTAAATTAAGTTTATCTAAAGTTAAATCAACAACTTTTGAACACACAATGATGATTATGGATCCTAAACTCAAAACAGTTAACTGTGTGAGATACTTGGAAAGAGTTTTTGACTTTTTCAAGAACACACACTGGGTTTTATGCTTGATTAGGCTTATTTAGACTTGAACTAACAACATGCAATAGCAAACAACAACAATGACAGCCATGAACATGGCTCAAACAGATAATCCAAACACCCCTATTTTCTTAACTGTTTAAAGTTTTTCAAAGCAGATTGAAACTAGGGGGTATAAACTTGATTTCTAACTCTTGATTATGACTAAGTAGGCTAATTTAAGCATTTAGAAACAACATGTAACAACCACAACACAGATATACTACTTATACTACTTTATGACAGTTAAATCTAAGATTATGAGTAACTAATGATTCTAACAAACTAGAGATGATTATCAAATTTAAAATTACTCAAACAATGCTTAAACAACACAAACAAGCACAGATTAACAGATATAAGCAAGCAATTTAGAATCTAACTAGTAACTAGGATTTTAGTGGAAACTTGAAATTAGACAAAGCTTACAACCAACCCCTAGCTGAACAAGGGGCCTCTCCACAGAAGCCTATCTTTAGATAGGCCAAACCAGCTCCAAGATTGATCACCAATACCTTCTTTAAACCTGAAAACAAGAATCAAACAAGACAGTTGACCAACGTTGACTATTTTTGTGTTTTTAGTTTTCTTCTAGTTTAGATGTCTCTAAAGCTTCAACAAGCTTCTTGGAACCTACATGAACCTAACTCAGTCCATAATTCAACACACCATTCACACTTGAGTTATTCGAATGATTTGGAAATTGAGTAAATTGCAAAGATGAAAATCAGACTTGGAATTTGAGATTTTATAAATTCAAAAGGTTCACATTACACTACTAACACTGATACAACACTTGAATTAGAAAAGATTACACTAATTTGCTAGAAAATTTAAATTCGATACAACTTTAAACTAAATAAACTACGCTCTTAAATCCTTGCATCTTCTTTCCTTTTATAGCCTCATATTAGGGTTCTTGGCATCTTCTGATCATATCCCACCTCTTACTTCATCTTTTGGTCCACTAACAAGGCGCCACGTGTTTTGGCGCCAAAATGATTATTTGCAAATGGCTTCTGATAGCGTGCAACTGGGGAAGGGGCATTTATTGTGGGTGGCTTGGGTAGGTGTAGGGGGTGGGGATGATGATGGGATGGACAAGTTGGGGTGGTGGAGCTGCAAAACCAGGGGTGGTATCTGGTATTGAGGTGGGAGGGAAAATGGGGGAGAAGGTGGTTTGGTTGTGTTTGGCTGGTTTTGACCAGGTCAGCGTTTGACCCGGTTTAATAACTTTGGGGTGGGATGGGCTAAGGTGTGGACTGGTTTTGACTTGGGCCCAAAATGGATTAGGCTTAGTACATGGATTGGAGTAGTGGTAGTATTAGTGGATCCGGTTTGGTTTTTTTACACAAGGACTAATTTTGTAATTATGGGAAAGTTGAGGGTGTGATCTTGGCAATCTTCAAAAGTATTTTAAAGGGTGAATTATGCCATATCATGAATAGTACAAGGACCTGGAATGATTTTTCAATTTATTTTTCACCAGGGACTGAAACCGTCAAACTTTCAAACTTCAGGGACCATTTGTGTAATTTTCACCAAACTTTCCACCAAGGACCAATCCTGTCATAAAAGGTTAGTGCAAGGACAAAATTTGTTTTTCTCAAAGTTTTTCATATCTCTGGGACCATTTTTGACAATTTTCAAAGTTCAGGGACTAAACTTGACATTTTGTGAAACTTTTCACCAAAGGACTAATTATGTAACTTTTTGATTTATAAGGACCTTTGGTGACTTTCTCAAGTTTTTAGAATGACCAGGGACTAGATTTGACAACTTTTGAAAGTTGGGGGACTGAAACTGCCAATTATGCAAACTTTGTGCGTTTTTCATCTGTTTTTGGTATTTTTGCATTTGAGACATGTAAAACACTTTCCTGGGATATTTTCACGATTTTGATTCATTATTGAGTGTTTTTGGATGTTTTGGCAGCTCAGAAATGGTAAAAATGATGAGTATTTACACACTCATCAAAACCTTTTCATAATAATATGGAAAGAGCTTCAGATCTACTTGGTTTGATACACTCGGATGTATGTGGACCACTTAGACATGTGTCAAGGAAAGGTGCTGTCTACTTCTTAACTTTTACGGATGATTTCAGCCGTTATGGTTATGTTTATTTACTTAAACATAAACATGAGGTGTTTGAAACATTTAAAGTTTTCAAAGCAGAAGTAGAATTGCAATTGGGAAAGAAGATTAAAGCTCTTTGTTCTGATCGAGGTGGTGAATACCTTAGTCAAGATTTTAAAGATTTCTTAACTGAGAATGGAATTGTCCAGAATCTCACATCTCCATATACTCCACAACAAAATGGTGTATCTGAGAGAAGGAATCGTACGTTGTTGGACATGGTTCGATCAATGTATAATCTTACTAATCTTCCTTTGTCTTTTTGGGATTATGCTCTTGAATAAACTGTTCGTATTTTGAATATGGTTCCCACCAAGAAGGTTGATAAGACACCATATGAAGTATGGACTGGAAAAGCTCCAAACTTGTCTTATTTAAAGGTCTGGGGTTGTGAGGCGTATGTTAAACGTGACTCACAAGATAAACTCCAACAAAGATCTGTAAAATGCATTTTTGTAGGATACCCTAAGGAAACTGTGGGTTACTACTTTTACTACCCACCTGAGAACAAAGTGTTTGTTGCAAGATATGGTGATTTTCTTGAAAGTGAATTTGTGGTTCAAGAAATCAGTGGGAGGGTATATGATCTAGAAGATGATCTAAATAATGCATTGCCTTCAGAAAACACTAGCACACTTCCTATAGAACCGGAAAGTCTGGGTCCTCCACCGGAAGTTGAAGTAATTCCCATTCGCAGATCTTCGAGATCTGTAAAAGCTCCTGACCGTCTATGTCTTAATGTAGAGGTTGATCAGCATACACTAGGGGATCTTAATGAACCTAGTATTTATAGAGCTGCCATTAATAGCCCTCAAAAAGCTAAATGGAAAGCTGCTATGGATGGGGAAATACAATCCATGCATGACAATGAAGTCTGGGAAGAAGTTGACTTACCTCCTGGTGCCAAGGTAGTTGGGAGTAAGTGGCTTTACAAAATCAAGACTGACATGGATGGATATGCACACATTTATAAGGCTCGTCTAGTTGCTAAAGGTTTTACTCAAACTTTTGGAATAGATTACGAGGAGACGTTTTCTCCTGTAGCAGACATAAGAGCTATAAGAATTCTCATAGCTATAGCAGCGTACTATGACTATGAGATTTGGCAAATGGATGTGAAAACTGCTTTCTTAAATGGTCATCTAGATGAAGACATCTATATGGCACAACCAGGAGGGTTTGAAAATCCAGAATTTCCAAATTGTGTTTGCAAGCTTAAGAGATCCATTTATGGATTAAAGCAAGCATCACGACAATGGAACAAGAGGTTTGATGCTGAAATTAAAAAGTTTGGATTCACTCAAAATCTTGATGAGCCATGTGTGTATCACAAAGCTAGTGGGAGTGATAATGTAACTTTCCTAATTTTATATGTTGATGACATATTGATCATGGGAAAAGACATTCCAAGTTTGCAAGAAGTTAAGGCATATCTTGGAAAGTGCTTTTCTATGAAAGATTTAGGAGAAGCTGCATACATTCTGGGAATCAAAATCTATAGAGATAGATCAAGGCGGTTAATTGGATTAAGTCAAAGTGCTTACTTTGACAAAATATTGAAAAGATTCAATATGCAAAATTCCAAGAAAGGATATTTGCCGATGCAAGTAAAACATGGCTTATGTAATGAGTTTTGTGCTTCAACACCTGCTGAGGTGGCTCGCATGAGTGAAGTTCCTTATGCTTCGGCTGTAGGATCTATTATGTATGCGGTTAAGTGCACAAGGCCAGATGTGGCGTTTGCTCAAAATATTACCAGTCAATTTCAACAGAATCCAGGTGAAAAACATTGGATTGCTGTTAAACATATTCTTAAGTATTTAAGGAATACAAAAGATATGTTTTTGGTATATGGTGGAAATCCAGCTGCAGAACTTTGTGTTACAGGTTTCTGCGATGCATCCTTTCAAAGTAATAAAGATGATTCGAAGTCTCAGATGGGTTATGTCTTTGTTATCAATGGAGGAGCTGTAGACTGGAGGAGCAAGAAGCAGAGTACAATTGCGATGTTTGCAACAGAAGCTGAATACATTGCTGCTTCAGAAGCTGCTATGGAGGCTGTTTGGATTAGGAAATTCGTTTCTGGGCTTGGTGTTATGCCTTCAATTGTATTACCTATTAATATGTATTGTGACAATTCTGCTGCAATCATATTTGCCAATGAACCTGGAGTCATGAGTGGCACCAGACATTTTCTATGGAAGTATCACTTTGTTCGTGAAAAGGTTGACGAAGGTGAAATAAATCTGTTGAAGGTTCACACAGATGAAAACTTAGCTGATCCGTTCACTAAGGCTTTGGCGAAAGAGAAGCTTAATGAATTAGCCAATGGAATTGGACTTAAATTAGCTAGTAGTTTCATGCATAACTGTGATTAGTATTTGGATAAAGGATATTGTAAACAATTATTATTTTAATGAAATAAAGTATGTTGGTATGTTTATTTCTGTTGTTAATTATTGTTGTCCTATTTTTGCATGTTTAAATCCATGAATAAGAGTTATTCTAAAATTGTCCGTTGTCAGTTAATAATATGGGAATATTATTAAATTAAGACAAATCTGAAGTTGATATAATATACTTAAGTATATTGATGCGTAGACATGTCATTTCAGACGATATTCGATGATACTGAATATAGGACTTATCCCAACTATATGATGTTACTTTATGGATCTTGTCATTAAGTAAATCATAAGAAGTTATCCTTAGACTTGAGATACAAGATAACGGTCATGAATGTAGTACATTTTTGTGGAACAACGTAACGCTATACGTAACTGGTAGTTATAAGGGTTGTTTTCGGAAGTGTTACAAAGTTTGTGTGTTTTGCTTGTAATCAATAAAGAATTTGTTCCTTCAAATTAATTTTTGGAGTTTAATACTGCTGGGCCCCTCGTAGGGTTGTCAAGGTGTTTGCGTGGCCACGCCCAAGGTCTTTCTTGAAAGGTTCAAAAGATTTGGTAATCTTGTCAATTTCTAAAAACGAGAAACAGAATGGTTAATTAAGGAATGACATAGATCCATATCCTTATTTAACACGGTATTAGAAACAAAGGGATAATAATAATGAGAAATCATTAAAAGGTTTTACAGGAGCCTTACTCAAGTTGTACTAGAGGCATCGACGTGTTGCAAGACGCTAATCGATGTGATCACACTATTATGATATGTCTAAGTGGGAGCTGTTGGTTTTATAGACAAAATAATAATAGTCGTGTGTTAGGATCGAACTTGAGATCACGGGATTGCACACAATACGTATGAAGAGAAAATGTAATAATTATTTATAAGATGTTATAATTAATTATTAAACACAAAACAAATAAATAATAATTAGTATTATTGATTAATGACTAATTAATTATTAAACAAAGATTAGGAAAGTAAATACTAGACAAAACATGGAAACAAGAGAAGGTTCCGGAAACCCCTAGGGGGTGCCATAGCCGATCGGCCCAAGGGGGTAAACCCACCTCCATTGTGCCTTGAGCTCCAAGTTTTGTGTAGTATATAAGCAAACCCAAGATGTAGGTTTTTCTCATAACTTGTACACACACATCTTGGTGTTTTCTCCTCTCCTTTTCTCCTTGGTCGATCCATCAAACGAACCCCCTTAGGGATTCGATTTTCTTGTGTCAAAAATTGTTTTGTGTTTATTACTTGCAAATACTTTTCTTGAATTAGTACGTGTGTACAAGAACGTGAATCAAACACACTATTGTTTGATTCTTGGATTGAATTACAAAAAGGTAAGGGGTAATTCATATAATCCTTATAAACCCTAATTAAGGTTCTTGGTTCCGTAAGATTGCATTGATTCTTGTTCGGGCTAGAATCACTACGGTATGTTTACTATTTAAATTAATGATTAATTAATTACATGTTATTCGATCTATTATAATTGCTTCCGCTCATGCTCACTTTGATGTACTTGGTTTATTAATATGAATGTCATGATATAATAATTCCAACAATATGTAGTAATTATAGATGCCTCTGAATTCTTTCACCCGTCTCTGAGAGAGAATGACGAGAGATTGAGCTTTGTTTGCAGACTTCCGAGCTCGATAAAACTCTGGCTGCTCTATCTCAGCTTTCCAATTTTTACAAACTGATTTCAAACTTGGAATTTCACTGAACGGGACTTGAAGTAAGCACTCGACACCGAGATCATGTGTAAGACCTGGGATTAAATCCATGTATTTTATGATCACAGGATTGCATGTGTATATATATTTATAATAACAACCGTATCAAACCCTAAAGCTAATGTACTCAAAAAACCCACATTTAGGAGTGGGCCAACTAATCTAGTAATCTAATACATAAATCCATTCAATTGCAACCTTTTAATTGACTAAAAGACCACCGACCCTTATAAAAAAAGAAACTCTAAACAAATACTTTTTATTTATTGAGCTAGGAACATGCTCGTGTGGATCTTACTGGAGTGTCCCCTCTTGTTGGGCTTAGAGACAATGGGTTTGTTGCGGTACAAGCTGCGTTGAAAGAGGAATCGAGCAAAGTTGCTAAACACGAGAAGGCTTGTTTAGAAAGTCAACACATGTTTATCCCTTTTGCTTTTGACACATTTGGTTTCCTAGCTCCGGAAGTTGGGGAGTTTTTGACTAGGGTTCAACTGGTTGTGCAAAGTAATTTTTCGACTCCTAAGACACAAAACTTCATTTTTAATAGGATTGGTTTTGCCATCTAAAAAGAGGTTGCGGCGCAGCTTATTGTCGTTTGTTATCTTATTGTATCTGATATATATAGTGATTACAATCATACAAGTTATACTATTATATTATATAAAATATTTGTGGTACTACATGATCAAATATATGGATGCAGTAGCACCATTTGTAGTAAAAATTCAAAAAGATAATAGACATAGACGAAAACTTGCCTTGGTTGGATATCAGAAGTTGCATTTGTTACAGTTTAACTTAATTTGTTTCCATCAACACAACCGCGGGTTCGCGACTATGATTCATGTTGCCATTCCTTTCCACAAGCAAAATTAATCAGCATGCACCATAATCCAAACTCATAGACACAGGAAACATGACCAGACAATTGTAAACTGATCACCAACATTGCCCAACAAAGACTTCAAGTTTGAGTATTGTTTGTGAGAATTGAAGGATCGCAAGAACACAACAATTAGCAACCACAACCAAAGGAGATGGATAGTACGTCAGCCATTGATATACTATCATGCTTTGACTCCACGAGTACATGATTCGGACCTAATCTGTCCATCTATATCTATCAGTACTAAATGTAGGTTATGACCGATGTAATGTACAATCTGTGATATTGTGTGGTCTACAAATCACTGTAGCAAGATTGCACAATAAAGTAGAGGGTAATTATAGCATAAAAGTCCCTACTTCAAAGTTGTTTAATTTCTTTCTAAACAGAAAGACAATCATAGAAGGTTTTCATAATGTCAAAACTTATGATCCAGCAACCAAGGTAACGAAATTGCCTTTGCATAAATTTTCCATCAAATTTATTGCATATTTTGTGTTCTCATCTTTCTTCGGTCTTGTTGACTTGGAGTAATAATACCTTTTACATATCCTGTGTAACAGAAAATGCACATTGGGCATTTTTGAGTGTTATTTATCCATTTGTAAAGTGGATTGAAATGAGATCCGCTAAATTGTGTTACATAGGTCTTGCATCTCCACATCATGTATATATCAAACAAGAATCAAAAAACAAAGAATGGGTTGAACCTTTTATAACTGATATTATAAACGAATTGGGTTGCATGTTGATTACAGAATCCTACTCTATATATACATACTGAATCGGTGCCTTCAAAGAGACATGTCGATTCCTAAAAGTCACGACCTATTCTAAACGTTGTAACCCTACAAATAACCGTTTCTTTCTTGTGACCCAGTCCAATACAATGGGTCGGTTCATACCAAAATTTACAGAACACATAACTTAAAATTACACTAAACTACCCTAACTTTTGCTTCTATAACATTATGGTCCAACATTCTCCCCCCTAATGTTATAGACGCAAATCGAGGCTTCTTTACTTGACTTCATTCGCCATGCTTTCTTCCTTTCTTGCTTTCTTTCTTCTTTGACGTCCTTTAGCCTTTCTTGCTTGTACCACACAAGTTTTCCTTTTGCTTACTTGATCGTACCACACATGTTTTACCACGAAGGTTTGTTCCACGAAGGACTTGTACCACTAAGGTTTGTTCCACGAAGGACTGTACCACGGAGGTTTGTTCCACGAAGGATTTGTACCACTAAGGTTTGTTTCACGAAGGATTGTACCACGGAGGTTTTGGATTCTTGCTTACTATACCACAAAGGTTATGGTTTCTTTCTACTTACACCAATCAAATCAAACCTTTGCAATTTCAAACAGCCTATTGGTCCTATTCTTTCTTCCTCTTCGATGCTTTCTGTTAAAAACATTTTACAGCAATAATTCCTTTCTTTCTGAAACTGTTTCGACATCTCTTCTTCCCATGGTTGCGTTTTTTCATACCACTAACTGCCCAATCATATTCTGGTTGTTTTTTTATCACAAACGAACAGCCCTCTTGCTCGTTGGTTCCTTTGATGTCGTCATATCTTCCCTGAGATCAGCCATGTCTCTTTCTTTCTCTCTTTCTGTGACTGCTTCATCTTCTATGGTTAACCACCAGATGGCTGGTGTAATCGTTTCTTTCTCTTCTTTGGTTAGCCACTGGGTTTGGATGGTAACCGTCTTTATACTCTTGATTTGATCGTTGTTTGATTCCCTCTTTCCTCTGGTCGCTATACACAAGGTTGTACAGAAACCATTCGCTGTTTATTCTTGCTTCTCAATCGATGGCCACTTGCACACGTTCTTCCCTGGATCGATAAACTCTTGCTCTGATGCCAATGTTACACAGGTCTTGCATCTCCACATCATGTATATATCAAACAAGAATCAAAAAACAAAGAATGGGTCGAACCCTTTATAACTGATATTATAAACGAATTGGGTTGCATGTTGATTACAGAATCCTACTCTATATATACATACTGAATCGGTGTCTTCAAAGAGACATGCGATTCTAAAAGTCACGACCTATTCTAAACGTTGTAACCCTACAAATAACCGTTTCTTTCTTGTGACCCAGCCCAATAAAATGGGTCGGTTCATACCAAAACTTACAAAATACATAACTTAAAATTACACTAAACTACCCTAACTTTTGCTTCTATAACATTATGGTCCAACAAATTGATGTGGCTCACATGCCAACCGGGATCAGAAAATTAATCTGAACTAAGATGATACTCGATCTAAGGTACTAATTACTTGGAAAGTAGTATGGGGATTTAATCAAGGTAGATATCGATGTAGCAGTAATGTAGGCCATGAATGTGCGTTGCAAAAGTCACTGATTGTTGCACTATAAGGACTTTGAGAGTGTTTGGGATTGATTATTAAAACTGTTTATTTGCCTATTGCCTTTTGACATAAGCAGGAAAAGCAAATTTAATCGCTTTATGTACAACAACTTATTTCGCTCACAAATAATCAGATAAGTTGTCTGAATAAGATATCCCCAAACATCCCTTTAGTAAGTGTAGTGTAGCATATAAACACCTTCAGGATAGAACTATCGCATCCTGATCAAAATTCTATATAAACACACAAAAGCATGTTTTTATAAGGAAATTAATGCAGGAACAGTTTGCAGACCAGGAGTATATTAGCAAACCATCAAATGTTTCTGAGAATAGATGAATAAGATACCTCTTCGCCACAAGAATAATGAAGTTAAACGTATAGGATTCAAAACTATTATAACCAAACAGAGATGAAACTAGAACATATTACCAATATCAAGTCTAAAACTAGCTGCATAAAATAGTAAGTTGTCCTATTATATAAAAAATCACAATAACTATCAAAGGCGAAACTACAAGTCTACAGCTTGGCTATAAAAGGACAAGATACTTGAAAACAAAACTTAACAGATGTTAAAATCAAGGACCACTTGTGTTAAAAGTTTCCAAGTTAGAAAAGAGATATCAAGGAACAAGAGTTAAAAGGACTATATATACATAGGTGTTGGTCAATGCAATCTGCATGAATTATATTTCTCATGTAATTTACTCATTAAAAAGCGATACCAAGGAACAAGAGTAAAAAGAGAATCATCCGATACTAAATTGAGGGCTAAACTATGACCAACTCAGTTCAATCCAGGCATGAGGATTTGTCCGGTCGAAACTATCTTCCATTTTTTTGCTGTGGAATATCTCATATGTGCATGTTTCGAGTGAATATATGACTATCCTCCCGTTGGTGGAATCCGACTGTGGAAAATAGATCTTGTTCTCCATTTCTGGTACTTTGGCTTCAAGGCATACACATGTTGTGTCACAGATATAAATCATGTGCTTTCCTAATCCATCAATTTTGTCCCAAATCACGTGCTTTCCTAATCCATCTTTCTCCCATTTCTCATTCAGCTTGAAAACTTCAATGGGCTGTCTATTTCTGGGGTGTCTAAAGCCTGAGACGATGACTAGTAAAAGATGTTGATCACATTTGACAATGAAACTTTAAGTTAAAGATCCCAAACGACTACTACCTGTTGGTGTTTCCACTTCAACAGGCTTATAGGAGTAGTGATCTACTTTTTCTTCCCCCAATAGATCTTTTAGAACATATACTTCTCGCTTGGTACCCAAAGCATAAAGATGCTGGCCATAAAGTATTGGAAAACATAAAGAATATGGATCAACACTATCCATGTTGGTATCTTGTTACAGGTTTGGTTTTAAGTAAATTGTTTTCTATCAAGTAGTTTGTATTAACCATGATTCATTTGATATAACAGTGTATAGTTTTGAGACAAAATGTAAACAATGTATAAGTAAAATGAAAATAGGATTTAAATTAAACTGACTCGATCTAACCTATATATACTTAATGAATTGACACAACCTTACAATGTCAACCATTGTGTCTATTCACAAGTAACCGTTTATAACTAACAAACCATAATAACCGTCATTCTAATAACTAACTATTACAGGCTTGTTTGGGTTAACTAATTCGACCCAAACATTACACTTGCCTTTTTGACCCATTATGACCCATACATAAATAATCTAAAACAATTGTCTAATGAAAGCATTACAAGCATTAACCTAGGTTCACATTCTCCCTCCTAATGCTTAAATGCCTTTCTTCATATGCTTCCTGGTTCCATCTTCAAGTGATGATGACAAGATCATCACTACTGCTTGTGCTTGTATCCATTCCTTCTTTTGCTGCTCCAATATTGCTTCCACTGTTGACATCTTCCATGCATACATCATTCCTCTCAGTCTTACTCCTTTTCCTTGGAGTTTCATCTAGCATCTGTTGTACTTCAGCATCCATCTTTGCATCAACCTGTGGTCCTTCAATGTCTGCAGTACCTCTGCCATTTCTTGCCACAACTGGTTTTCCTTGCATTCTCTTTGCTTCTTCATAGTACACTTTTATCATGCCAATGTATTCTTTATACACCTCTTTGACTGTCTCATGATGTTCATATGCCAAACCTAGTATTCTTACAACTTGGTGCCAATTCCCATTGAATGATACATCCATATAACCACCCAATGCATCCACAAATTTATATAAAGCCAACAAATCAATCTTAATTACCCCTATAACTGGTGGTAATTCCCCTAGCACTTCTTGTTTCAAATGAACCATATAGAAACATTCAACCATCTTCATGAACTTTTCTTTCAATACTTCCCAATTCCCATAAACCAATTTATCTATTTTTAACAAATCTAAGAATGCAATAAATCTTTGAAAAGTATTTACCTTCATGAAGTATAAAGTCCCATTCATGCTTAAGTACTCACTGTCCACATAATCATGATCATCTTCCTTATTCATTTTCAACTCTTCCATTCCCTTGATCAAAGAACATTTATCTCCAAGATCCAGTGATCTAAATTAATCATTCAGAAAACTATTATGGCTTTCAATGATGCTTTGTTCATCTTCTCCTTCAATGGTGTTATGATGTTCAACTGCTCCCTCCATGTCATTGAACATGTATCTTATCCTGCACTTGTTGCCTTCATAACTCACCATGTATCCTTGTTCTTCTAATTGATCCAAACTGAGAATGTTTAATGTAACTTCTGGTGTGAAGATTACATTTGGTACTATCAAACTTCCTTCTTTTGTCTCCACAAACACTTCTCCTATTCCATATGAAACAATAAATTTCTTTTCCCTCTCTTCTGTCCCTTCAACCTTGAATCTTCTTATCATTCTTTTGAACAAATGCTTCATGGGACTCATGTGTTTCTTATAGGCAGTGCTAACGTACCATATATTATCCCAATTTCCAAAATCAGAGCCTTCTACTATGAAATCTGTTATGACATGCACTATTTCTGATTCATACTTGAAAGGTTCCTGATTTTCTGGGGTTGTAATACTCATCATACTTGGTTCTTTTTTCTCTGTGTCAGTTTCTTTTCCTTTATTTGTGCACTTCCAGTAAACGTGGCCTCTTCTTTTGCAAATATAGCAGCGTGCACGTTTACCTTTCTGGATAAATCACTTATTTCTCCTTTCTGTTTGTAATTGCTTTCCTCTAGTGGTTTTGATTTTGAGGAATTGTAGGACACCACTTCTTCCACTTTCTTTCTGAGCAATCGTTTTCCCTCAAGGGATACATGCTTTTTGTGTCTGGGCCATTGTGGGGTATTGGGTTGGGTTTCCTTTTGTAAGTAGTGTCTGTTTGGAGTAACTCATGTATTTCTTTGCAATTGCTTTCCCCGTGGATCAGAACATGTGCTCTGATACCACTGCTGGTATCTTGTCACAGCTTTGGTTTTAAGTAAATTGTTTTCTATCAAGTAGTTTGTATTAACCATGATTCGTTTGATATAACAGTGTATAGTTTTAAGACAAAATGTAAACAATGTATAAGTAAAATGAAAATAGGACTTACATTAAACTGACTCGATCTAACCTATATATACTTAGTGAATTGACACAACCTTACAATGTCAACCATTGTGTCTATTCACAAGTAATCGTTTATAACTAACAAACCATAATAACTGTCATTCTAATAACTAACTATTAAAGGCATGTTTGGGTTAACTAATTCGACCCAAACACTACACTTGCCTTTTTGACCCATTATGACCCATACATAAATAATCTAAAACAATTGTCTAATGAAAGCATTACAAGCATTAACCTAGGTTCACAATCCAGACGAAAGCTATGCCAGGGGTAATTATATGGTTTTGGTCGGGCTACAAAGTAGATGACAACATATGATCGATAGGGACCAAATGTTAATCCAACAACCATACAATCGGGGGAAGTCGGTGGTGCTGAGAAACAATAAGTAGTATCTAATTGAGAGAAAAACTGAAGCTTGTGGATATCACGTGTGATGGGATTATAGAAAACAAGTCCATTACGGGCATGGATCAACAACTTAACCAACCATACTGGGAACAACATATTGTGGTTCTTTCATCGATCAATAACTCAAGTGATGACGGAATATTCGAAAAGTAGTTGTCACCAAACAACGGATCTGTAAAAGTAAATCATGCGCCTTGCCGTTTGCTTAACACCATAAACCAGGGTGAGACTAAGGATTGGTACCATATAAACTTGTCATTTTTGTTTCTTACGTCTCTGCTAGGCTGCATAAGGATTGGCAATCTCCAAAGAGTCATTTGACCTTTCATATATGACAATCTCCCACTAGAGGATTCGACCGAAACTCATTCAATCTTCACACGTTATCCAACCTTGTCATGTTTGTTTTTTACGTCTCTGCTAGGCTGCATAAGGATTGACACCATATAAACTTGTCATAGTTGGTTGCTTTCGTCAGATAATCTGCCATGTTATCATCAGTATGAATTTTCTGCATATTCATGGTTCCTACTTCAACTTTCTCATGAACTAAGTGATACTGAAATCGTATATGCTTTGTCTTTGAATGAAATTTTGGATTCCTTGCTAGATACAAGGCTTTGATTTTCACAAAATAGAGTAATTTTCTCTTGTTCATGCCTGAGCTCTTCCAACAACATCTTCAACCAAATTGCTTACTTGCTAGCTTGAGCAGTTGTAACATATTCTGCTTCGGTTTTTGACATGGCCACAACTGACTGCTGTATTGAAGTCCAGCTTACTCTTCCGCCAGAAAGTGTAAACACATACCCTAGTGGTTGATTTACTTCCATCAAGATCACCTGCATAATCAGAATCAACATATCCTTTGACAATTAAATCTGATTCCCAAAAGATAATGCAACATCTGAGGTTCATTTAACGTATCTAATGCTCTCTACCAGGTTTTGCCATGTACCAACTCACTCCCACTCTGCATGTGCAATGTCTGGTCCGATACAAATCATCGCTAACATTAAACTTCCCATTGATGATACATATGGTACTCGAGACATTTCCATCCTGTCTTCTTTATTGCTAGGACTTATCTTGGAGGATAACTTGACATTAGCAGGAAACGGGGTTGATATTGGCTTACAATTTTGCATATTAAACCGTTGTTAGATTTTCTTCAAATAACTTTTTTTTATGAAAGCCAAATCTTCCTACTAACTTTATCTCTCTGAATTTGCATCCCTAAAATCTTGTTCGCCGGTCCGAGGTCTTTCATCTTAAATTCCCTAGCCAGTTTAGCCTTCAGTATACGATCTTTATTGGGCCTGCTACCAGCATGTCGTCAACATATAACATCAAAATGATAAAATCTTTATTTCCAAACCTCTTGAAATATGTACAAGGGTCTGCATGTAGTCTGCTATATTCAAGGCTCCTGATGAAAGAATCAAATCTCTTGTACAAACACCTCAGTCCTTGCTTTAAACCGTACATAGGTTTGTTTAACCTGCAAACCAAGTTCTCTTTTCCTTTTTGTTCAAACCTTCTGGTTGGAGCATCTGAATTTCTACTTCAAGATTTCCATGAAGAAATGGAGTTTTCATATCTAGGTTTTCTAGATGTAAATCATATGTAACAAACATTGCCAGAACCACTCGAACTGTTGTCATCCGAACCACAAGGGAAAATATCTTGTTGAAGTCGATTCTTTCTTTTTGAGCATATCCTTGAACCGGGGACTGAGATAAAGGGGGTCCCGGGGGTCACGTGACCCCCCGGCGAAAAAAATTGTAGTGTAAATTTTTGAAATTTTTTGGCTATTCTTGTAATTTGCCCCCTCAACGGACCAATTTTTAGTGTAGTTTCTAAAAATTATCATATTTTTCCCCTCGACAAAAAAGTTTTGGCTCCGCCCCTGTCTTGAACCACTAGTCTTGCACGATACCGCTCCACTTGATCTTCACTGTTTTTCTTGATTTTATAAACCCATTTGTTTCCAATAGGTTTTCTACCTTCTGGTAGTGGCATCAGCTCGAGTTTCTTATTCTTATGAAAAGCTTCTATTTCTTCTTGCATTGTTGTCATCCATAGTGATGCATTTGGGTTATTCAGTGCCTCTTGAAGAGTTGACGACTCTCATTTCTCTGTGAAAAGACAGTACGCAATGTTGCTCTCAATAACATAATCTGAGTATCATGCTGGATGTTTAATTTCACGATTAAGAGTACGAGTTGCTGGAGTTTGAGACTCGTTTGTCTCATTCACATCATGTTGAGGTGCAACTTCAGAAGTATCATTCTGTTAAAGTTGACTTTCTGTCTATTTTTAAATAGTTTATTTTATTGTGCAATCATCTTCTCCATTATCTTAAATTTTGTCTTCCATAAAGACTACATCTTTCTGTTCAAAAAAAAAATAAAAAATACTACATCTTTGCTGACGACTACTTTGTGTGCAGTAGGGTCCCACAAGCGATACCCCTTTACTCCATCAGCATACGCCAAGAACAAACATTTTATGGACATTAGATCTAGTTTTGTAGTTTCTTGGGTATTGTACATCATGTACACCGAACTACCAAATATACGAAGGTCTAAATAATTGACTGGCTTTCCCATCCACATCTCCATCGGTGTCTTCAACTCAACTGCAGTTGATGGTGGCTGATTTATCACATAATATGTGGTATTAACTGCTTATTCCAGAATGATTTTTCCAAGCTTGCAATTGCCAACATTGCTCTTGATCTTTCTAACAAAGTTCTATTCATCTGATTTGCCACTCTATTCTATTGAGGAGTGTATGCCGTTGTGAACTACCTTTTGATTCCTTCTTGGTTGCAAAAAGTATCAAATTCATCACCAGTGTATTTGCCTCCATTATCAGCCCTCAAACTTGATCTTTTTTTTTTTTTTTTTTTTTTTTTTTTTCAGAATCAAGTTTAACTAGCGCTTTGTAAATATTGAAAACTTCAAACACATTAGACTTCTTGATTGAGTACACCCAACATTAACTGTAATAGTCAAAAATGAAAGATACAAAATACTTTGCTTCTCCTACGGATAGATACGGTGCTTGTCATACATCAGAGTGAGCCAATTTTGATGCTTTCTGATAACACAATGCTCACAGAAAGGTAAAGAAACATTTGTGAGGCCAGGAAGTAGCTTTCTTTCAACAAGAATCTTCATTCCTTGTTCAGACATTGCCCAAGCTTCCGATGCCATGTTACTATAACGCTATGGCTCAGACTATGTGAAGCAACAGATGCTTCCACCTCCTCTATTATCTCTCATTTAAGTTGGTATAAGTTCGCAGCCACCTTTTCTCTATTCATAAATACAAGCGAACCTTTTACGATTTTTATAATCTTGTTTTGTATTTCCACCTTACAACCAAGATCATCCAATTGTCCTAAAAATAATAAATTCTTCTTTAAGCGCTCTACGTGTCGCACATTGTGAATAGTATGAATTGTACCATCATGCATCTTCACCATGATACATCCAATTCCAATTATATTTAGTTCATGATCATTGCAACTATACAAAGATCCACTTTCAGAGATTTATTTATATTGATGAAACTATTATTTTCTAGTAGTCTTATGAAAAGTAGCTCCTGTATCACAACACAGTGCATTATCATCTTCTTAAGTGCTAGTGATATGTCCTTGAGGATTAGAGGTGTTTAAACCCCGACAATCTTTTCTCAAGTGACCCGATTGCCACATTTGTAGTTGATGCGTGGATTGCAGTCTACGCAAAAGGTTTTACTTCTCAAGGGATCTTGAGAAGCTTGCAATCCCCACCAGGAAGAGTACCTGACCAATGTAGTATAGTGAGTGGCAAGTACCGGGGGATTGATCGTTCTCTCGGGGAATAGTGTTTGTTAAGATTGAAACTAATCTAACTAGGTTTAGAGGTGAGGGATGATTATTTTTGTGTTTTTATGTTTTATGGAAAGTAGGTAAAATATCTCGGGTATTGGAAGAGTGGGCAGAATTAGTTGCTGGTCAACTAACCCAAATAACTACTTAAACAAATAAATAACAAAGAAAATAAAATGTGAGAACTTCTAATATGGAGAAAGGTGTGTTTACTTAGATTTCATTACTCCATAGTTATCTTTTATTGATTAATTGATTTGTCACAATTACATGGGTGAAGGGTTGCATTCCTTAATACCATTCGTGGGGCCTTGTACGATCTTCCCCAACTCTATAAGCTTCTATCTCTTCCTATGACGACACGTTTAGTATCCTATCATGGCCTCATTAATAGTCACTTATGCATTTAATACAACCAATAAAACCGTAGTACACATCCGATTACGTTTCTTAAGACATTCAAGCATGTTACCGTACAGGAGATTAGCCAGTTTTCTTAAGCCTAACGCTAAAATCAATCTCCACAACAATTAATGACAAACCAACAACCAACAATCAATAACTAGGTTTCATTAGATCTAAGCAAACACAAGTAAATCTAAGCTAACATGTTAAAAGAAAGAAAAGCATACGATATAATCAAACAACACAGACATATTGAATGATTAAAGGATAACTTATCTTTAATTGAATATGGAAGAAAAAAGGGTTTGGAACCCTAAAATTACTGCAAAAGTTGACTAGGGTTCGTACCCAAAAGTTCCCTACCAAAAGTCCTCCCTAATGAATGAAAAATCGAAAAGTATATATAGATTTACAATGGTGACGACGCCCCTTTTAATAGCTGACGTTGTCATCTTGCCGTGTTTAGGGTTTCTTGTCGTCCAATCCAACCTCTTGACGCCGTCCCCTTGTAAGACTTTTGGGTCGTCACGCTTTGGAAAGTACACATGACGGCCTACTTTCTGTATAACGTGACGCCGTCACGCCTTATGCTTCAACTTTTCTCCTGGCGCATCAAGTGCAGTTGTGATATCCACCTCTTGTTCTAATGAGTGACGTCATCCCTTTGAAATGCTTGACGCCGTCAGGTACAATTTCCGGCTTGGATTCTTGACTTTGTCGTTTTTTTCACTTTTTGCTCCAAAAACGTCCAAAATGCTTCCTTTTCCATAATTCTTCTCAAAAGTACCTAAATTGACAAAAGAAATTATTTAAGGTAATAATTGATCATATGATCATGACTTAGGGCTTAAATGGCCCCTTAAAAGTGTAACAAATTTCTCTTTATCAGTAGCATTTGTAACTCTTTTTCCTCCCTGGTTTAGATTTACCCCATGAATATGACTCCCACCGGGACTACCTTCCATTGACCTCCCTCTCGTCACCACCATAGTCTCCACCTGTCTTGAGCTGGCACATCTGTCCACCCTATTGTTGTGCCTATATTTTCTTCTTCCAAAATAGCGGTTGCAACATCATCGAAGACCAGATCGTCCGAAAGGACATTGTTGGTTAAGTTGATGACGAGTTGGTCTTACAAGTCAGGTAAACTTTGAAGTAGAATTTTAGCATGTTCATGTGGCTCTATTATATAACTCAAATAAGAGAGTTGAGAAAATAGAGTATTCAAACTATTGACGTACTCGATCGCTGAAGTAGATTATGTCATGCGTAGAGCATATAACTTTCTCTCAAGGAAACTTTTATTGTTGAGTAATTTTACCTCGTACAATTGAGCAAGATGATCCCAAATATCGTTTGCACTTTTCTTCTCCTCTATGCTTAACAAAACTCCGTGTGCTAATGCTAGATTAAGATTTGCAATAGCATTACCGTCCATCTCATCCCATTTACTGTCATCCGTGACCTCAGCGGGCCTTTCACTAATGGCCGCTAAACATTATCCTTTCTTAGGATAGCTTTCATCTTTAGCTTCCACAACGATAAATTACTCCCATTGAATTTTCAATTTCAAATTTCGTTGCCGTAGGTACAATCACAATCTTCTTTTTGGCAAAACTATTATTTGTTGATAATATTATTGAACACCTTTTGAGCGAGTATAATCTTACTTATCTTTTGATGTGGAGGGTCCAATTATTACAGAGTATACAATAAATAATTATACACACACCCAACTCTTGCTCTTGATACCACTTGTTGAGTAAAGTGACATTGAATTGAATCAAACCCGCCACTAAAATATGAAAGACTATAAAAGATGACACACGGATATAACGTGAGAAACCCCAATAGGGTAAAAACCACGGGCAATGTAAGATACATTTCAATATGATGAAAATTTGGAGTTACACATTCTCTCTAATTACAAAGATAAACACCTTTATATCTCTTGTAATTAGGAGATATTACACTAACTCTCTAAATTAACTCACAAGAACACACTAAGAGAATTTTGTATGTGTTTGTGGAATGGGATGATCAATGAAGCTACTCTTGGTTTCCTTTTATAGGCATTTTTGGGAGCCAAATGCTTCAAATGCTAAAACCTCTTTATGTATTCAAAAGGCCATTATATAAGCAAAGGTTAGCGTTTATCAAATGTTATAATAAAACATTTTCTTATAACTAAAAGTAAAAATTGTAAATTAAAAAGTGAAAGTAAATTTTCAAATCTAAGTAAATAAAATGTGTAATGTCATGTATTTGTAAAACATTTTCTTTGACTATTATGCAAGTTGTAATATATCACATTCACACCTTAAGTGATATTGACGTAAAACTTTAAGTTTAAAACTTGTTTACATAAACTTGCACTTGATGCATTTTATTTTGTCATTATCAAAACATAGAGGATCATTAATAAGAAATAACATTTTTGGATGATTATTTGTATTAACACTCTTCGTTGGTGCACAATACACCTAGTACACCCTTTGAGCATATTTTTTCATTTCTTTACACCCCACTAAAAAAGCCTTAGCACACATCTATCGTTTAATATGTTTACACTAGTTAATTGTCTAAAATAATTACATGTTGTTAAGTCAAGTTGTATATACAGTTTTGGGATGATTGTCACTCTTAGTGGTATTTTAATTATGAAGATATGGGGAAGAAAGAAATGTTATTACCAGCAAGTCATGTAATGTGACAACTCGCATTTTTGAGGTTCATGCTAGACCATAAACTCAACACATTTACTTTGAATACCTGAATATTTACTTTAACATATAACCATTAAGTTAAATCGCGTAAATAGGAAAACAACTTTAAATGAATACCGGTACTAGACTAAGTTTGGTCTACGTAAACTATGTACTATATGACTTTAACAAGCATGTTTTATAAGTTCATGCATTTGGTGTTACAAGTTTTACGTAAAATGTCTACGTCTCGAATTTAGGTTCATGCATGCATGCAACACTTAACTAATTTACCACCCTTACATTATATACACACAACACTTATATTTATCAAAAATACAAAATAAACCCCTCCCCCATAATCAAGCCACCCATAAGGTACTCACTCACATCACTTTTCTTTTGGCTTCAAAGTTACTGCAACCTAAATCAATCTAAACACCAAAGTCTATACCTTGAAGACACAACCCCTTTCCTTTCAACCTTGCTATCCCATGCCTAAACCATCACAAGATGGAATTAGCTTGTTCGTTTTCCCCTTATGTCTCTACACCATCTTGTGATACCATCTTTTACCATTCAACATACCTAATATACTCCTATTTAAACAAGACCCTCGTGACTCCATTTCACAAATCACAAACATAAACACAAACTCATCTCTCTTTTGTCCTCTCTCACATACGGCAAAAAAACCACAAGGACATTGGGTCTTCAAGTTTGTGTATTATTTGGCTAAGTGTTGGTTAAAGAGTTGGAAGCAAAAGCTAAGGTTTAGAAGTGTAGTTAGGGTTTTTATTTGTGATTCTTAGGTATAATTTGTTAAGTATCTCATTTTCATGCTTTTCATTCTTTATAATCATTTCATACTTGTTTTTATATCACCAATATATATTTATTGTGTTTAAATGTGATTTAAAGTTAAGTTACAAAACCCTAAAAATCAGTCATCAATTTAAGTCGACTTTTGTGCTATAGAAAACCAGTTTAAAATTTTTCTGGGCAATCCCCTTTGGCACACACTTAGATATAGTCTTAGGTAGTTCCCGATCGAATTTCATAATTTTTTGAAATGTTTTACTATTTTTACCACGCTACACCAAATCGGGTGTCTGAAATGAAATGAATCTGAGTTCGAAAATTTGAACATATTTATCACCACCTTAGGAGTAGTTTGGGAAGTCGAGCCTTTTGAACTTTTTGTAGTTAAGACTCTAAGTTAAATACATCAAGTTGAATCAAATCTAGAGGTTAAGTAATGAAGGAGTTATGGCCCCCAGAAGTTGAGTAATGTTTTCTGAAAATTCCTAGCTTTGACACCCATATGT
This sequence comes from Artemisia argyi, assembly GCA_030686995.1. Lineage (NCBI taxonomy): Eukaryota > Viridiplantae > Streptophyta > Magnoliopsida > Asterales > Asteraceae > Artemisia > Artemisia argyi. The sequence goes on from CM060697.1 coordinate 102,897,136, forward strand.
ACTTTTGAATTTCTGGAACAATATGATTAAAACTAAAACTCTTCAACTTAGGCTTTTGAACGGACTAATTTCATTCAAAAACGAGTGAGTTGTATGCCGTTGAAGTAGGAAAAATTTTCTGAGAAAATATAACAGCTTATCCGTGTATATTTGGGTATAAAATGACACCTAAACCATGTTTTCATGAACCGGGGCCCTGAATTTATTGAAATTAGACATATTTACCTACGTCTAGGGAGTTGAATGACCAAAAAAGAGCTAGAAACGAAGTAGTTATTCCCATTCAAAGTCGGGTTTAAAATTAACAACTTTTATTTTTGGTTTTGATAACTAAAACGTGTTTTATTCGTTTTTTTTAACTTTTTGACTTACGTAACTTTATAAAACCTAAGAGTGATAAAAATTTGTAAAACTCATATGCATATATAGTACATGTCGTTGATGAGTGTGTAAATACTCATCATTTTTATCGTATCTGAACTGCCAAAACATCCAAAAACACCCAAATACGCATCAAAATACTGAAAATATCCCAGGATTGTGTTTTATATGTTTCTGATGCAAAATGTTTAAAAACAAATGAAAAACGAACAAAGTTTGCACAATTGGCAGTTTCAGTTCCTCAAGTTTCAAAAATTGACAAAACTAGTCCCTGGAAATTTAAAACGAAAGAAAAGTCAACCCAAGGCATAGAAAAGTCAAAAATTATAAAAAACGATCCTTGGGTGAAAACTTTGAGAAAATTACATGTTTGGTCCCTAAAGTTTCAAAAATGGCACAAATGGTCCCTGGGTGTAAATTTCTGGAAATTGTCAAATAATGGTCTTTTGGTTAATCACTTTGGCAACTTTGGTCCCTATGATGAATTTTGGAAGATTACATGTTTGATCCTTAATTTTCAGCCAAATTACAAATTTGGTCCTTGTGCAAATTTCAAACCAAACGGACACCTTAATATTACTACTCTCTCCCTATTATCCAAAACCAAACACAACACAACCCAATCCAACACCCTCACCAGCCCACTCATAACTTGGCCCAAACCAATCAACAGCCCACAACCACACCCCATCCGTTTTCTAAATAAAACTACTCCCCCCTCGGTCAAACTTTGACCTCCACCTCACCACCACCTCCACATCACCACCTCTCCACTCACCCCTTGCAACCACCCGTAATTTTTCGGACTATTATTTTAATAGTGGAATAATTTGTTTTTATTAGAAAGTGTGAATATATTATTTTTTGACTATTACTGATATTTGTTTATTGAACCGAGAAATATCTCGAGCACAGCATGACATCGCACGTGTACCGACACTCAATTAGTTATGGCAGAAGTCAAATAAATATTTTTCTGAGTCAGAAATAATATTTTTATGTCACCTTATAAAAACAAAATCAAAACCGTATATTACACGTTTTGCTAAAAACGTCAAACCGGGACACCGCGGCACACATTTAAGCTCAAACGAGACACGGAATACACCACAAAAAAAATCAAAATAAATTTTGTCTTATTCTCTACACGTTTTGCCACACCGTGCCTACTCAAAATATCACATGTTCATCTTAAAACTTGTAATAAAGCTACTTTGCATCTCATTACATGGTTAATAGAAATAAAGATAAAAACATGACATTATCCACCAAGTTTTGGAGCCAAAACTCTTCCCCTCTTCTGTGTTATATTCAACCGATCCATAGGCTCCCACACACATTTACTTTTTCTCAAAATTCACTTCACTTTGGCTAGAGTTGAATTTGGAGGACCTTGAGTAAATTTTTGCAAACAAAGTGGGTCTTGGTAATCTTGGGTTACAAGGAGAATTGTTCTTGACGTTTCATCTCATTCGACACAGACTCACACATCTTTGTCGCGTGTCGGTGCCGCACACTATCACTATTTGACTTTACTCTATTCAGACTGCTATTTGCTAAGGTGAGTTCATGCCCCCTACTTTTACTTTGTTTTTACAACTGTTTTGGGGGAGAATACATGCTCGTTTTTAACTAAACTCAATGCTTGTTTATACTTAAACTCGTTACTTGCTCTTACTTGAAACATGACTTATTTACTTATTGTACATTGAATTACCTCATTTTGGACGCAAGTGTTTAAATCATATATGTGAGTTTGTAGCCCCACTTTACTTATACTTGTTTCACAACTATGGGGTGAGAATCATGCAAAACATTTTCTGGACCACTATAATGTTCTTACTTTCTCAAAACTATTACGTGGAATTAGCCTAAGACACTGAATCCCACATGCCCAAACTCATGAACCGTTAATTCCTGCGGGGAAGCACGAATGCTATAAATAGATCTATTGGGGATGACACCCCCGTTCGGTTTGACCGGATAGGCAAACGCGAGCGTATAACATGTCGAAACACGAGTGTCACGGGATAGACACTTGCAAGGGCTTTATTTAACGTGCTTCTAGAGCATGCACACTGTCAAGCTTCGGTTGCATGAACTTAGTGCTGACGTAATAGACATCACTTTTGTGTGACATTATATTCGTTGTAATGGTCACATACTCTGCTCATGGTCCACACTTCAAACTTTGCCATAAGATAAACTTTATTTTCATGACATTGTGAGTGACACAATGGTCACAAAACTTTATATTGAACTCACATTGCTTTTACTCTACATTTTTATACAAACCTATGAACTCACCAACCTCGTGTTGACACTTTTTAGCATGTATTTTCAGGTTTAAGGCGATAGCTAACTTTTGAAGGCTTTTGGCATGGCATGGCATGGTTATGGATGACTCTGATATATATGAGACCGCTTTATTTATTCTATGGGCCTATTTCCGCACTATTTTTGAACGATGTAAATTGAATATTTTGATAATGAAAGTCATTCTAAATGGTTGAGATAAAAACCATTCTTTGTACTTATATTATGATACCAATTGAGTAGCATCCCAGTGACATGTATGCTTCCGCTGGACCCGTTATTTTTGGGGTGTTACAGATTGGTATCAGAGCCTTGGTTATAGAGAACTGGGTATTTTTAAAACCTAGACTATAACTACTTTTACAAAAAAAACATGTCCCTATGACCGCCACATGCCTGCCTGCCGAGCCTACTGCCTTATTTATTATAAAACATTTTCTTTTAAAGTAAGGGACATACTACTAGTGTAACTAAGCTGAGTATTTCAAAATTCATTGAACCTCGGTGGAATATAGACTGATCACCTATATTCGACTAGGGATAGTGGGACATAGCCTGATCACCTATGTCCAACTTAGAGGTGAATTTTGCGATACTGAGAGTAGTTATATTAGAATTATGTCCAGATTGATTTTCTACTTGATTTCTTAAGGTTTCAAAAATTTGTGTGTGTACATAATCATTGCATAACATGAACATTCACATCTACACACAACACTTTGGCATCACAATAATTTTTCTCTTGACGAGAATACTCTTTTATCACAATCTGGGTGTTACAGTCACCTCTACCCCAAACCTTACACTCACTTGATATTGTAACTTCCTTGCTAAGTACACTACTGAGACAGCCAACTGATTGCTAGTAGCAATCAACACCCTCCTTCATAGTCGTACTCCGAACTTGTCAAACTCCCAATTCAGAAGAGATGTTATGCCCAACAGAACCCATAAGACCTTAGGGAGCAACTTAGACCACTATATTTGGAACAGACACCTAATCCTTCATGTATACCTTGAGAATATCAGTTGTCTACCTAGTTACACTCTTATAAGATAATAAACTATGTCGCTATTAGAAGACAAACTATTTTCAATTATTCTACATATCATTTTGCTGACATCCTGTACAATATTTTACTGTTGTTTCATGACATCAAGATTTTGACCCTACTATTATTTTATAAACAATAAATTGTTTTACTACTGTCCTAAAACCTACTTTACGAATTACCTTTACAACTATTTTATCATGACGTATTAAACTGATTCGTTACCTTACTACCATTTTATAAAACAACAAACAATTTCGCTAGTATTACAATTACCCTACAAGTCTTGCTACACCTTACGAACTATTTTACTCTCCTATGAACTTCTTTGATACTAAATCACAAAACTAAACTACAATTTTGCTACTATATTACTAATGATAAATTGTTTTCATGTTTTTTTGGGTAAAGGGTTTTTACCCTGGTAAAGTATATTAAAAATTCAAATAGGTTTAGGCAATATGGTAACGCACCATATTGACTATAACAAGCAACGCACCCATTGTGCTTCAAACCACCACTTATGAGGATGACATGCCAACCTCATAAAAACAACGCCTAGCCTAAAAAAAATATTACATAAAAAGACCAGCTAGGCTACAGTACATAAAAACCTTACGTTATGCTATCCCTCATTAACTGCAAAGGAAGATTCCATGTAGTTAGAACGCGCTCTACATTCGAGGTCTTTTTGAAATGAAAAGTTAACAGCTTGAGACGAACCGTAGAAATAATAACATCGACGACTTGATTAGCGTTTCTCTTTTTCTTTTTAAACAACCTTGTGTTCCTCTCTTGCCAAATCATATACGCCGAGGCAGCAAATACAAGCTTAGAAATAATACTCATGGCTGAACGAGACCTACCATAGGAAATGAGCCAAGCTGTAATATTATCCAACGATATAGTACTAGAAGACATACCCGATTCCAAACACACCCGAGACCATACTTGCGAAGAAAAGGAACATTCAAAGAATAGATGATTGTGCGAGTCCGGGACACTTTCACATAGAGGACATCGAGACATGTTTAAGTCGATCGTAGGACCAACATCACATTGTCTCAAACGGTCTTGAGTCTTCAGCCTTCTATGTAAGACGAGCCAAACATAAAACGCATGACGGGGGATACAATGTGGAAACCACACCACTTTTGACCAAGCAATGGTGGTACCACGAGGTCTAATATCCTCCCACACAATACCAACCGAAAATCTTTTATCAGCTCCCATCCTGTTTTTCCAAACTAACATATCCCTCTGGTCAAAATTTAGCATAGGAACATTAATAGTAGACAAATTCGGATACTTATTTAACCATTCAGTAGGCCACATCCATGTGTTATCATGGATCAGGTCACTAAGTTTAGTTTGTAAAACAAAACCAGCCCTATGAATATCTCGAGTAGAAATGGTATTGATTAGTGGACTATGTGGACACCAATTATCAAACAATTGTTTTCATGTTACTCCATAAACAGTTTTACAAACCGTTTTATAAACTATTCTGCAATCACCTGGTGAACTATCTACTCCTTTGAAAAGTATATTATGTTAATACCACATCAACAAAAAAAAAAAAAAAACCAATATTTTCCTTTATAACTAAACTAGACCTTAAAAGTGTATCCCACGCCTCTGCCTGAAAACTATAAATAACAATGAACTCCGTTGAGTATTAAACACCTAACTCTACTCAGCCTTGACAACTAGACTCTACCCTTAGATATTTCAAAAACAAATGTAGACGTATACATCCGACTACACTTTATTCTTTGATATTCTCATTTTAAGGACCTTTCTCTAAAAAAAAATATTTTTCTGAGATACTCATTTTCTTGAGTTAAAAGTTTTCTGGTCAGACTTTATCAAGAACTTTGCATATTGAAAAGTGACTAAATGTTAATTTTTGAGAAATTGTTTTATCTACACCATGCTCAAAAACCCACCTTACTAAATTATATATCTTGTTAGTCAGACCTTATAAACTTTTGTAAGTTAAGAAATGACTAAGCATAAATTTTTGCGGGATTATCTTATCCACACCATGATTGAAAACCCGTTTTACAATATTCTAAATCTTTTGAAACTGTGTCATCTTAGGCAACAATTGATTTTAAACCAAGGGAATATTTATTACTTGAAATATTGTTTTTGCCAAATTCGTATAAACATTTATTCAAATGAAGATTTCGAACAAAATTTTCTCCATTACCCTAATGAGAAAAATGCACAATTTCGGAACAAATCTTGGCGACCAACCAACATACTTTGTGCAACTAGGATATAAACCATAAATTGGATTAAGACCAAGAAAAGCTATAGAAACCACCCAACAAGGCTGCGAAACATCGTAAGGTTAAGATTAGAACCCTTATCCTTTTAAACTTACTCCATTAATTATTGTACCTTACCAAAAACCTCAAAAGGGGAGACCAATAACAGACAACTTAATTACTCTCCCACAAACAAAGATAAAACTTTAAACAATCAAGTGAGACCCAAATCGGTTACACGTACCACCAGCCCTTTTCCAAACAACATACTAACGGATAAAGTAAACTGAATCGCGGGACGCGATTCCTTGTAAGGAGGGTAGACTGTAACCACCCGTAATTTTTTGGACTATTATTTTAATAGTGGAATAATTTGTTTTTATTAGAAAGTGTGAATATATTATTTTTTGACTATTACTGATATTTGTTTATTGAACCGAGAAATATCTCGAGCACAGCATGACATCGCACGTGTACCGACACTCAATTAGTTATGGCAGAAGTCAAATAAATATTTTTCTGAGTCAGAAATAATATTTTTATGTCACCTTATAAAAACAAAATCAAAACCGTATATTACACGTTTTGCTAAAAACGTCAAACCGGGACACCGCGGCACACATTTAAGCTCAAATGGGACACGGAATACACCACAAAAAAAAAAATCAAAATAAATTTTGTCTTATTCTCTACACGTTTTGCCACACCGTGCCTACTCAAAATATCACATGTTCATCTTAAAACTTGTAATAAAGCTACTTTGCATCTCATTACATGGTTAATAGAAATAAAGATAAAAACATGACATTATCCACCAAGTTTTGGAGCCAAAACTCTTCCCCTCTTCTGTGTTATATTCAACCGATCCATAGGCTCCCACACACATTTACTTTTTCTCAAAATTCACTTCACTTTGGCTAGAGTTGAATTTGGAGGACCTTGAGTAAATTTTTGCAAACAAAGTGGGTCTTGGTAATCTTGGGTTACAAGGAGAATTGTTCTTGACGTTTCATCTCATTCGACACAGACTCACGCATCTTTGTCGCGTGTCGGTGCCGCACACTATCACTATTTGACTTTACTCTATTCAGACTGCTATTTGCTAAGGTGAGTTCATGCCCCCTACTTTTACTTGTTTTTACAACTGTTTTGGGGGAGAATACATGCTCGTTTTTAACTAAACTCAATGCTTGTTTATACTTAAACTCGTTACTTGCTCTTACTTGAAACATGACTTATTTACTTATTGTACATTGAATTACCTCATTTTGGACGCAAGTGTTTAAATCATATATGTTAGTTTGTAGCCCCACTTTACTTATACTTGTTTCACAACTATGGGGTGAGAATCATGCAAAACATTTTCTGGACCACTATAATGTTCTTACTTTCTCAAAACTATTACGTGGAATTAGCCTAAGACACTGAATCCCACATGCCCAAACTCATGAACCGTTAATTCCTGCGGGGAAGCACGAATGCTATAAATAGATCTATTGGGGATGACACCCCCGTTCGGTTTGACCGGATAGGCAAACGCGAGCGTATAACATGTCGAAACACGAGTGTCACAGGATAGACACTTGCAAGGGCTTTATTTAACGTGCTTCTAGAGCATGCACACTGTCAAGCTTCGGTTGCATGAACTTAGTGCTGACGTAATAGACATCACTTTTGTGTGACATTATATTCGTTGTAATGGTCACATACTCTGCTCATGGTCCACACTTCAAACTTTGCCATAAGATAAACTTTATTTTCATGACATTGTGAGTGACACAATGGTCACAAAACTTTATATTGAACTCACATTGCTTTTACTCTACATTTTTATACAAACCTATGAACTCACCAACCTCGTGTTGACACTTTTTAGCATGTATTTTCAGGTTTAAGGCGATAGCTAACTTTTGAAGGCTTTTGGCATGGCATGGCATGGTTATGGATGACTCTGATATATATGAGACCGCTTTATTTATTCTATGGGCCTATTTCCGCACTATTTTTGAACGATGTAAATTGAATATTTTGATAATGAAAGTCATTCTAAATGGTTGAGATAAAAACCGTTCTTTGTACTTGTATTATGATACCAATTGAGTAGCATCCCAGTGAAATGTATGCTTCCGCTGGACCCGTTATTTTTGGGGTGTTACACCCCTACAAACAGCCAAACCCCCATCATCACACCTAGCCTGTTTCCCCCTCCTGCACACTCAACCCTCCCCTTGCATCTCAAACAAAAGCTACACTCCAAAACCTCACCTCTGGCTTCAATTATCTCCAAGAAAAGGCCAAATTCAATTTGGGCGCCAAATTCAAACAAGGGTTAGGATTGAAGCTACTAATCCAATGGTCAAGAAGCAAGCTGGGAAAAGTCCAAGGAACCCCCCAAACCCTAATGGGGAGCTATAAAAAGAAAGAGAGAAGCTGTGGTATGGGGTGTTGTTTTTTTTAAGCTTAATTTAAGTCAAATTATGTTTCAATGTTTTTCAGTCCCAAGTTAGTTTAAGTAATCTGTAATCTCAGTTGTACTATTGAAGTTTCCATTTAATAAATTCAAGTTTCATTTACTTCTTGGCATTGTGCAAATTTTTATTTTAATTCAAAGTTCTAAAAAGTTGGAATGTTGTTTCTGAGTACCATGTTAGACTGATAATCTCACATAGGGTCCTTGTGAAACTTATTTAAGCTGTTAGAAACACCAAACTCAGTTAGTCATAAAAAAAGCAAAAATACAAAAAATAGTGAAAAAATCAAAAATAAAAAGAAAAGAGAAGAAGAAGATGCAGAAGTGATGCTGAGAATGGAAAAAGGGGGTTAGAGACTCATGAGAGTCAAATAGGTTGTTCTTGGTTCACCTTGGTTCTGAGCTTAAGCAGTTGTGAGTTCATATTCTACTTCTTAGCATAATCATTGTAGCAAGCTTATTGCTTATTTAGTTGTGTTTAATTATTGTTGTTCCTGTTTCTTTTGGATCTTTAATTCTTATTAAATAAGGATTGGTTAATATTTCATAGTCTTGTTAGCATTTCACCTCATTTCTATTTTTAATTGTCTAAATGGTAATTTGGTGAATCATGGATAAAAGTAGCTAACAGGTGTGTCTTTGTGCTTAATTGAGCTCATCTAATCATAATATGACATATTGAAGTAACATCCTGGCTTAAATCACCTTAACTCAGTAAAAACCACAAAATCAGGTTTTAAAAGGGCGTTTGGTTCTACTTGTTTCCCTGTGATAACCTTTGATTCAGTAGTGATATTCAGTATAGACATGTTTGTTTAGGTTCATATAGGATAGATTAACTTAAAAATGGTAGGCTTTAAAGATAAAAAGTCAATTTTGCTTTTAATCTCACCCCTGGTGATAACTGTTGAGGATTTGGATTTCATAGGCATCCATCTAGTTACACAAGTAGGTAACTTAACTTAAACTGGTCTTAGTCTAGCATAATACTTCATTTTCAGTGATTTGAGATTACTCATAACTCAAAAAAGTCAACTTGAAAGTACACAGAAATAGTCAAAAGTAGCAATAGGTGAAATATCTCATTTTTTGTGGGAATTCTATAGAATTTTGTACTTGGATTCAGTCTCTGAAAATTGTTGTGCTTAATTTATACCACCTAAAATTCATAATCATAGTTTTTGGTGAATTTTGTGATTTTTTTCTATGGATCTTTTTATCCCCCAAAGTCACCTGCAGGGGGACTGATTCCCCTGTGCACAGTCATTCACCACCACACCACCACCTTTGGTGGTGGATTGTGGCCACCTCAGTGGGCCCCAAGGCTTGATTCAGCTTCCAACTTGTTCACAAGCAAGTAGGCTAGCTTTTTCATCCAAGCTTGAGCCCTTAACCATTGTGGACCCCACCTGGTTTTGGTTTGAACGTGTGTCCCCAAATCTGTCTCAGCCTAGAAATTTTGTGCTTACTATTGTGCTTATTGCTTAATCAGTGGGTACATTTAGTTGTTTCTTGTTCATAATTGTTCACATAACTTCAATAAACCAGATTCCACCATTGTGGACCCCACACAAGCTTATTTGAGCTTATTTCCTTGTTGGTCAAAGAAAGTCAAACTGTTGGATTTTTGGCTTAGCACACAGCTTATTTTTTAGCTTAAGCAGAAGTCCCTTCACAAAAGTCTCTTATTTTAAGTAGTTTAACAGATTTGTAAAAGAAAATTTGGAAAAAGACAACATTAAATAAAGTGATAGCTTCTATTTAAGCCATTTGGCTTATTTTTCTGCTTATTTATAAGCACTTCTCATTTTTAAATTTTTCTTAGGCTTTTCATAACTTAAAATAATTTTAGGAATTTTTTCAGATTTTTCCTTGCTCATTTAGTATTTTTCATAATTAATATTAGTTTAAATCAATTAAATAATTAGTTTTAATTAATATTAAATAATTAAAAAGTGGAAAAATTAGGTTTTTTGTTTTAAAATTAGTTTTATAATATTTTAGACTTTTCTAAATTTAATTTTCATTTTTCTAGTTAATTTTCATAATTAATTAATAATTAGTTTAATTTAGTTAATTAAAAAGTAATTAGAAATTAGTAATTAATTAATAGTAATTAATTAAATAGTGTAAAAATTATTTTTCTTTTTCTAAAAATTTTCTTAAGTCATTAGGATTGTAAAAATATAATTTTCACGTTCGTAGGACTTTATTTGCTCACGTTTCACTTTTTATTTTGCGCGTTCGCGTTATTTTTAATTCAAACGCGCGTTTTTAGGTTAACTTACGATTTTAGGTAATCTGATCATCAGTAATTGTTCCATTAGTGTTTCTAAGCCTTTCTCAATCATAATCTCGTAGTATAATCATTCAGACCAAATTTCTGATCCTCTTGTTAAATCACCCGATCACTTTAAACGTTTTTGAATACATTTGCTTACCTCGCTGGGACATAACGACCCGAGAATACACTGTACTCCTTGGTTAGTTGGTTTTAGACGTTTGAATTGGTTGACCATCACCTGGGAAACTTAGTTGACCGTTTGGAACCAATCAAAATTTGGCGCCGCTGCCGGGGAGGTAGCTGCGTAATCAAAACGTATTTTAGAGATTAGTGGTTTTTCATTCGTCACTGTATAAACCCACCACCCTTTTTGTAAATTTAAATCATAAAACAAAAATGTCATTAACACTTTTCCTAAAGTGTTAACAACACCAAAAATATCAAAAACAAACAAAACATATCGTTACGTTTTCTATATCGCGTTTCTTTTAAGGTGATTCTTAAAGAGATACTATTTTGGTAAACGAAACGATACCAAAAATATTGTCCAAAAGTTTTTAACCCATACACAAAAACCCAAAAACATTCATCTCTTTCTTGTAAATAATAATTCTACATAAAAACAAACCGTCGCAAACCAAGGCAGAACACCTACCAACTGGGGGTGTGGACATAATAAGTTCCCAAACCAAAGATAAAAACTTGCCTTTGTATCCTTGTGAGTGGTGTACCTTTCTTAAAGAAGCCATTCATTTGTGATTATTGGTTTAAGTTCACTGTTGATTTGCCTCGATCTCGTTTTGTTGAAATTTTGTGTTAGTGCATGCGCACTCGTTCACAATCGAAACAAAATCGTCAACTGAAAAACGTAACTGAGTTACGTCATATTGTTGAGGATCCAGTTCCGAAAATGGACGGTAATCAAGAACCACCCATCATAGATGATGCAGCTCCTGATCTCCGAACGATGAAGGAGTTGTGTCAATCCACAATGCTCGGAAGAGGCGGCCCCATTGCCCCTCTTAACATTGCTGCCACTGATTTTGGACTTAAGCATCACATGATACAACAAGTCCAGAATTCGTGCCAATTTCATGGTTTACCTGGTGACGATGCAAACAAGCATCTTGATAAATTTCTTACCGTCACCCAAAGCACGAAGCAGAATGGTGTCTCCGATGACGCCCTTCGTCTATCTCTTTTCCCTTATTCTCTAACCCATCATGCCACTGCATGGTTTGATCGACTTCCTAAGAACTCGATTCACACTTTCAAAGAAATGGTGACTAAATTTTTAGCCAAATACATTCCACCATCCATGGTTTCCAAGTTACGAAATGACATTAGTAACTTTCGTCAGCATCCCGAAGAGTCTCTATTTGAGGCATGGGAACGCTATAAGCTTTCAATTGATCGGTGTCCTAACCATAATATGTTACTCGTTACCCAAATAGATACTTTCTATAATGGGTTGACCTTGAGCACCGTGATATTCTCAATGCTGCTGCTGGTGGGACCTTTATGAAAAGGCGCCCCGAAGAGTGCTATGATCTCATTGAAAACATGACTGCCTACCATAATTTCTGGGATTCCTCAGCTGAGAGGGAAGAGTCATGTAAGTCTGTCACTCCAGCATCTTCTGAAATAGCGACCCTCACTAAAAAGATGGCTGATTTCGCTACGGCTATGTTGAGGATGAACCAAAGTATCCAAAATCAACAAGTCCAAAATCAACAAGCCAAAGCCGTTAACCCAAGTTGTGAAACTTGTGGAGGTCCACATGCTTATTCCGAGTGTCCAGCCACTAGTAGCTACACTCATGAGGACGTATATGCTGCTCAAGGTTCCTATAATTCGGGAGGTAATAACTACCAACCGCAAGGGGACCGCAATCTTCTTAGCTATCGTTCTAACAATTTCCTTGGACCTCCCGGATTCAATCAAACCCCTAATGTCCCAAACCGTAACCAGAACCAAAATCAGAATCGAACAAACCAAGGTTACCAAAACCAAGGAAATGTCAATCAAACCCAAAACCAAGGTTTCCATCATAACCAAAACCAAGGTTTCCAAAATCATGGAAACTACAATCGAAACCAAGGTCAAAACAACTATAAGGGAAACAATTCTCTTGGACATGGCAACCAACATCAGGGAAATTTTCAAAACCACGGTTCCAATCAAAATAACCGCGCTCAAAATTTTCCCAATCAAAATCAAGCCATCACTACAACTACTCAGAATTACCCTAACCAAGCTCCTCCTAACAATACTCAAGCAATTGTTCCAACGGGTCCTTCACATGAGGAGTTGTTGAGACAATTCATGAAATCTCAGGAGGAAGTAAATAGGGTGATGATGACTCAGATCGCAGACCTTGTTAAGAAGTCTTTAAATGATCGACCCTCGGGCTCAGGTAATACTTTACCTAGCAACACGATCGCTAATCCGAGGGGCGATGTTAAGGCGATCACAACGAGAAGTGGTGTTTCCTATGATGGTCCCAAAGCTCCTACTACCTCTTCTTCTCCTCCAAAGGTAGTAGAACTTGAGCCTGAGGTGACAAAGGACAAGGTGCAATTTACTGGCCCACGAAGTACCGCACACGTCCATCCTCAGGTTGTACCAGAAACCGTGCCAGAACCAGGAGTTGTCTTTGAACCACCAACAACTCCTGGAGAGAACCCTAAATCCAAACCTTCACTACCATATCCATCTCGGTTACAAGACCAGAAACTCCACGAAAAAGCAAATCATCAAATGGAAAAGTTTTTTCAAATTTTTCGAGATATTCATTTTGATATCAGTTTCGCGGATGCTCTCCTTTTGATGCCTAAATTCGCATCAACAATCAAAAATCTGTTGAACAATAAAGAGAAGCTATTCGAAATGGCACGAACTCCACTCAATGAAAACTGCTCTGCAGTTCTTTTAAAACAGCTTCCCGAGAAGCTAGGAGATCCGGGAAAATTTCTCATTCCATGTGTTTTCCCCGGAGTGGTTGAGTGCTTCGCCTTGGCCGATCTAGGTGCAAGCATCAACTTGATGCCTTATTCAATATGGAAAAAGCTCTCTCTTCCGGAACTCACCACCACCTGCATGACTCTCGAGCTTGCAGACCGCTCAACATCTCGTCCCCTCGACATTGCCGAGGATGTATTTGTTAAGGTGGGGAACTTCGACTTTCTGGCAGATTTTGTGATTGTTGATTTCGATGCTGACCCGCGAGTGCCTCTCATTCTTGGGAGAGGATTCTTAAGGACGGGTCGTGCGTTAATCGATGTGCACGAAGAGGAAATAACTCTTCGTGTTGGTAATGAAGCAGTAATGTTTAACCTCGATCAAACTTCGAGGTACTCCTCTAATTATGACGCCGAATCGGTTAACCGAATTGATGTCATTGATGTTGCGTCTGAGGAGTACTCTCAAGAACTTCTTGGTTACTTACCGAGTGGCAGTCCTACTCCATCCACTGAGCCTATCATATCTGACTCTTCCCCTTCTCTCACTCCTTTTGAGGGAAGTGACTTCCTTTTGGAAGAGGTCGAGGCTTTTCTCGCCCAAGATAGTTCAATTTCGGGTGAATTTGATGAGAACTATCTTGATCCTGAGGGGGATATTCTTTTGCTAGAAAAATTGTTAAACGAAGATCCATTTCCCCCTCTTCCTCCAAAAGTACTTCATAAAGAGGAAGTCAAAAATGTTGAAATAACTGATGACTTGCCTGAGGTTGAACTTAAGGACTTGCCGCCTCATCTTGAATATGCATTTCTGGAGGGTGACGATAAATTACCCGTCATAATTGCTAAAAATTTAAGTGTTGAGGAAAAGGCTGCTCTCATAAAGGTTTTGAAGTCGCATAAACAAGCAATGAGACTCTCCGACATCAAGGGCGTTGACCCTGAATTTTGTACCCATAAGATTTTAATGGAGGATGACTTCAAACCAGCAGTCCAACACCAAAGAAGGGTGAATCCAAAAATTCATGAGGTCATTAAACAAGAAGTTTTAAAACTTCTTGATGCTGGATTGATTTACCCTATCTCGGACAGTCCCTGGGTTAACCCAATACATTGTGTTCCAAAAAAGGGTGGCATTACTGTTGTCACAAACGAGGAAAATGAGTTGATTCCAACTCTTTTGGTTACGGGTTGGCGTGTCTGCATTGACTATCGCAAGTTAAATGACGCCACCCGCAAAGATCATTTTCCTCTGCCCTTTATGGATCAGATGCTCGAGAGATTAGCGGGGAATGAGTACTATTGCTTCCTCGATGGTTTCTCGGGTTACTTTCAGATTCCCATTGATCCGCAAGATCAGGAAAAGACCACTTTCACGTGCCCCTATGGAACTTTTGCTTATAAACGTATGCCATTTGGTTTATGTAATGCTCCGGGCACGTTTCAAAGATGTATGATGTCCATATTTTCCGACATGATCGGGAAAACTATGGAGGTCTTCATGGACGATTTTTCGGTCATTGGGGATTCGTTTCAATCATGTCTCTCCCATTTAAACAACATACTCAAACGTTGTGAAGACACAAAGTTGTGTCTAAATTGGGAGAAGAGTCACTTTATGGTCAAAGAGGGCATTGTCCTCGGCCATAAAATTTCAATGAATGGGATTGAGGTTGACAAAGCCAAAATCGATGTCATTGCAAAATTACCTCATCCCACTACCGTCAAAGGTATTAGGAGCTTTTTGGGTCATGTCGGTTTTTACCGTAGGTTTATTCAAGATTTTTCTAAGATCGCCCGGCCTATGACCCATCTCCTCGAAAAGGATGCTCCTTTTATCTTCTCACCTGAGTGCGTAGAAGCTTTTGAAACTCTCAAGAAAAAGCTTACTGAGGCACCTATTCTTGTTGCCTCCGATTGGGATTTGCCCTTTGAACTTATGTGTGATGCTAGTGATTATGCTATAGGGGCAGTCTTTGGGCAACGCAGGTCTAAACACTTTCAGTCTATACACTATGCAAGCAAAACGATGACCGAGGCTCAAAGTCATTACACCACCACTGAAAAAGAATTATTAGCTGTGGTGTATGCCTTTGAAAAATTCCGGTCATATTTGATCTTGACCAAAAGCATAGTGTATAGGGATCACTCGGCTTTGAAGTACCTTTTTGCAAAACAAGATGCAAAGCCGAGTCTACTTCGTTGGGTTCTCCTCCTACAAGAATTTGATATCATTATTCGTGATAAAAAAGGAGCTGAGAACCTAGCTGCTGATCATCTCTCCCGTTTGGAAAACCCCCATCAAGATGTCTTCGAAAAGAAGGAAATTAATGAAACCTTCCCTCTCGAGACACTCAATGCGGTTGCCTTTCGTGGAGATTCTATTACCCCTTGGTTTGCCGACTTTGCAAACTACCTTGTGGGTAACTTTATTGTGAAAGGGATGTCGTCCCAACAAAAGAATAAGTTCTTTAAAGATGTGAAACATTATTTCTGGGACGACCCCTACCTCTTCAAAATCTGTGCGGATCAAGTCATCCGGCGGTGTGTATATGGTCAAGAAGCCACTGAAATTCTTAAGGCTTACCATGCTGGTCCCACGGGGGGCCACCACAATCCAAACTACACCGCCAAAAAGGTGTTTGATTCCGGTTTCTTTTGGCCCACGATTTATAAGGATGCCCAAGAATTGGTCAAATCCTGTGACGCTTGTCAACGTCACGGGAATATTTCACAAAAGAATGAAATGCCACAAAATGCAATTCAAGTTTGTGAAATCTTTGACGTATGGGGCATTGACTTTATGGGGCCTTTTCCGTCATCTCATGGAAATAAGTACATACTCGTGGCTGTTGACTATTTGTCAAAATGGGTTGAAGCGAAAGCTTTACCCACTAATGATGCCCGAGTTGTTGTAAAATTTTTGAAAGCTCTTTTTGCTCGATTTGGAACTCCACATGCTATAATTAGTGATCGTGGTACGCATTTTTGCAATGAAAAATTTGATAAAGTCATGCAAAAGTATGGTGTAACTCACCATCTTTCTACTGCGTACCACCCTCAAACAAGTGGACAAGTAGAAGTTTCCAATCGTGGCATCAAGAGAATCTTAGAAAGAACCGTTGGTGAAAATCGTGCATCGTGGTCGGATAAACTAGATGATGCACTTTGGGCTTTCCGTACAGCTTACAAAACACCCATCGGGTGTACGCCTTACAAGCTTGTGTACGGGAAAGCGTGCCATCTACCGATCGAGCTTGAGCATAAAGCCTATTGGGCTCTCAAGCATGCCAATTTTGACCTCAAAACTGCGGGTGATCATAGGAAAGTTCAATTGAATGAATTAAATGAACTTCGTGATCAAGCTTACGAGAACTCTTTGATCTATAAGGAAAAGACAAAGAAGATTCTTGACTCCAAAATCAAGAACCGCGATTTTAACGTTGGTGATCGAGTCCTTCTTTTCAACTCTAGACTCAAGATCATCTCGGGAAAGCTAAAAACCCGATGGACTGGTCCATTCACTATCGTTAAGGTTTATCCTTATGGCACCGTCGAATTATCTCAAAATGACGGCCCTAATTTCAAAGTGAATGGACATCCTTTGAAACACTACTTTGGAGAGGACATACCATCCATGGTTGTCCCGGATCTCCAAACTTTCCCCAAGGACAATTGAATTCGGGGATCGAGTCAAGCTAGCGACTCGATAAACAAAAACAGTAACAACAACATAGGTTTTCACCCGTGTCTCTGATTTCTTTCTACTTTCTACCACCCTAGTGTGGGGGAATGGCCAACCCCCCGCTATTTGAAATGTATATATCTTTGAAAAAAAATGTGTGATTGTATGTACAGATAAATAAAGTAAAAAATACAAAACAATATTTCCACAGTTAGCTTTTAATATTATCTTTTTACGTTCAAAGAGTCGGCATAATCGCCGGGACTTTGAATATTGAGGACAATATTCAATTCTAAGTGTGGGGGGGGGGGGGAAATTCTAGCGAATTTTAAGGCAAAATACTTTCAAGTACCCCCATTTTGGCCCAAATTTTTCAAAAATTTTTCACTTTATTTCAAAATTTTTGTGGTAATCAGTCCGCCGTGTCTAAACAACAAAAAGGATTGGCTAATCCAGGAGCAAACGGCTCTTGTAAAGATATCTCAAACCCGTTGATGGCTTACAATTTGCCCAAAATTGTATGGTAAATCAACTCGCCATATCCCATAAAGCGAATGAGTTGGCTAGCCCGCAAGATTATGACTTGTGGTAAAGGCAGTGGAAAAACCATAATTGGTAATCAGCTCACCAAGATGTTGACTATTCCATCAAGAGTTGGCTAGTCCAGAAGCAAACTGCTTTTGGTAAAGACTAATCAAATCCGTTGACAGCTGGTGGTTTGCTCAAAATCACATGGTTATCAGGTGTACCACAGTTCTAACATCTGGCTACTCCAGAAGTGATGGCTTTTGGTAAAGAGTTTAAAATCCATTAAGTTTTTCTCAAAAGATTGCTAGGGACTGGCAATAGTTTAGTGTGGGGGATTGATGAGTGTGTAAATACTCATCATTTTTATCGTATCTGAACTGCCAAAACATCCAAAAACACCCAAATACGCATCAAAATACTGGAAATATCCCAGGATTGTGTTTTATATGTTTCTGATGCAAAATGTTTAAAAACAAATGAAAAACGAACAAAGTTTGCACAATTGGCAGTTTTAGTCCCTCAAGTTTCAAAAATTGACAAAACTAGTCCCTGGAAGTTTAAAACGAAAGAAAAGTCAATCCAAGGCATAGAAAAGTCAAAAATTATAAAAAACGATCCTTGGGTGAAAACTTTGAGAAAATTACATGTTTGGTCCCTAAAGTTTCAAAAATGGCACAAATGGTCCCTGGGTGTAAATTTCTGGAAATTGTCAAATAATGGTCTTTTGGTTAATCACTTTGGCAACTTTGGTCCCTATGATGAATTTTGGAAGATTACATGTTTGATCCTTAATTTTCAGCCAAATTACAAATTTGGTCCTTGTGCAAATTTCAAACCAAACGGACACCTTAATATTACTACTCTCTCCCTATTATCCAAAACCAAACACAACACAACCCAATCCAACACCCTCACCAGCCCACTCATAACTTGGCCCAAACCAATCAACAGCCCACCACCACACCCCATCCGTTTTCTAAATAATACTACTCCCCCTCGGTCAAACTTTGACCTCCACCGCACCACCACCTCCACATCACCACCTCTCCACTCACCCCTACAAACAGCCAAACCCCCATCATCACACCTAGCCTGTTTCCCCCTCCTGCACACTCAACCCTCCCCTTGCATCTCAAACAAAAGCTACACTCCAAAACCTCACCTCTGGCTTCAATTATCTCCAAGAAAAGGCCAAATTCAATTTGGGCGCCAAATTCAAACAAGGGTCAGGATTGAAGCTACTAATCCAATGGTCAAGAAGCAAGCTGGGAAAAGTCCAAGGAACCCCCCAAACCCTAATGGGGAGCTATAAAAAGAAAGAGAGAAGCTGTGGTATGGGGTGTTGTTTTTTTTTAAGCTTAATTTAAGTCAAATTATGTTTCAATGTTTTTCAATCCCAAGTTAGTTTAAGTAATCTGTAATCTCAGTTGTACTATTGAAGTTTCCATTTAATAAATTCAAGTTTCATTTACTTCTTGGCATTGTGCAAATTTTTATTTTAATTCAAAGTTCTTAAAAGTTGGAATGTTGTTTCTGAGTACCATGTTAGACTGATAATCTCACATAGGGTCCTTGTGAAACTTATTTAAGCTGTTAGAAACACCAAACTCAGTTAGTCATAAAAAAAGCAAAAATACAAAAAAATAGTGAAAAAATCAAAAATAAAAAGAAAAGAGAAGAAGAAGATGCAAAAGTGATGCTGAGAATGGAAAAAGGGGGTTAGAGACTCATGGGAGTCAAATAGGTTGTTCTTGGTTCACCTTGGTTCTGAGCTTAAGCAGTTGTGAGTTCATATTCTACTTCTTAGCATAATCATTGTAGCTAGCTTATTGCTTATTCAGTTGTGTTTAATTATTGTTGTTCCTGTTTCTTTTGGATCTTTAATGCTTATTAAATAAGGATTGGTTAATATTTCATAGTCTTGTTAGCATTTCACCTCATTTCTATTTTTAACTGTCCAAATGGTAATTTGGTGAATCATGGATAAAATTAGCTAACAGGTGTGTCTTTGTGCTTAATTGAGCTCATCTAATCATAATATGACATATTGAAGTAACATCCTGGCTTAAATCACCTTAACTCAGTAAAAACCACAAAATCAGGTTTTAAAAGGGGTGTTTGGTTCTACTTGTTTCCCTGTGATAACCTTTGATTCAGTAGTGATATTCAGTATAGACATGTTTTTTTAGGTTCATATAGGATAGATTAACTTAAAAATAGTAGGCTTTAAAGATAAAAAGTCAATTTTGCTTTTAATCTCACCCCTGGTGATAACTGTTGAGGATTTGGATTTCATAGGTATCCATCTAGTTACACAAGTAGGTAACTTAACTTAAAATGGTCTTAGTCTAGCATAATACTTCATTTTCAGTGATTTGAGATCACTCATAACTCAAAAAAGTCAACTTGAAAGTACACAGAAATAGTCAAAAGTAGCAATAGGTGCAAAATCTCATTTTTTGTGGGAATTCTATAGAATTTTGTACTTGGATTCAGTCTCTGAAAATTGTTGTGCGTAAATTATACCAGCTAAACTTCATAATCATAGTGTTTGGTGAATTTTGTGATTTTTTTCTATGGATCTTTTTATCCCCCAAAGTCACCTGCAGGGGGACTGATTCCCCTGTGCACAGTCATTCACCACCACACCACCACCTTTGGTGGTGGATTGTGGCCACCTCAGTGGGCCCCAAGGCTTGATTCAGCTTCCAACTTGTTCACAAGCTAGTAGGCTAGCTTTTTCATCCAAGCTTGAGCCCTTAACCATTGTGGACCCCCCCTGGTTTTGGTTTGAAAGTGTATCCCCAAATCTGTCTCAGCCTAGAAATTTTGTGCTTATTATTGTGCTTATTGCTTAATCAGTGGGTACATTTAGTTGTTTCTTGTTCATAATTGTTCACGTAACTTCAATAAACCAGATTCCACCATTGTGGACCCCACACAAGCTTATTTGAGCTTATTTCCTTGTTGGTCAAAGAAAGTCAAACTGTTGGCTTTTTGGCTTAGCACACAGCTTATTTTTGAGCTAAAGCAGAAGTCCCTTCACAAAAGTCTCTTATTTTAAGTAGTTAAATAGATTTGTAAAAGAAAATTTGGAAAAAGACAACTTTAAATAAAGTGATAGCTTCTATTTAAGCCATTTGGCTTATTTTTCTGCTTATTTATAAGCACTTCTCATTTTTAAATTTTTCTTAGGCTTTTCATAATTTAAAATAATTTTAGGAATTTTTTTCAGATATTTCCTTGTTCATTTAGTATTTTTCATAATTAATATTAGTTTAAATCAATTAAATAATTAGTTTTAATTATTTAATAATTAAAAAGTGGAAAAATTAGGTTTTCTGTTTTAAAATTAGTTTTATAATATTTTAGACTTTTCTAAATTTAATTTTCATTTTTCTAGTTAATTTTCATAATTAATTAATAATTAGTTTAATTTAGTTAATTAAAAAGTAATTAGAAATTAGTAATTAATTAATAGTATTTACTTAAATAGTGTAAAAATTATTTTTCTTTTTCTAAAAATTTTCTTAAGTCATTAGGATTGTAAAAATATAATTTTCACGTTCGTAGGACTTTATTTGCTCACGTTTCACTTTTTATTTTGCGCGGCGTTATTTTTAATTCAAACGCCCGTTTTTAGGTTAACTTACGATTCTAGGTAATCTGATCATCAGTAATTGTTCCATTAGTGTTTCTAAGCCTTTCTCAATTATAAACTCGTAATATAATCATTCAAACCAAATTTCTGATCCTCCTGTTAAATCACCCGATCACTTTAAACGTTTTTTAATACAATTGTTTACCTCGCTGGGACATAACGACCCGGGAATACACTGTACTCCTTGGTTAGTTGGTTTTAGATGTTTGACTTGGTTGACCATCACCTGGGAAACTTAGTTGACCGTTTGGAACCAATCAGTCGTATCGTATCTAAAACGACTTATTTATCTATGTCACGTTTAGGATTACTTGTTGTTGAACTCACATTACATTTTCCCTTTACATTACTTGCTCGAGGTGAGTTTCATAGCTCTATCTTACTTGTTTATACTCATTTTGAAATACTTGGGGTGAGAGACATTGTTTGCTTTTATATACAGACACAAGTACATAAAACATTTATGGAATGCCTAAGTTACCACATTTGCCATTAGGTCCCCATTTATCATGAACCATTAATTACTTGAAAGCACAAATGTTGTTAATAGATCTATTGCGTTGACACCCCCATCTAGGTAAGTAATGCTTACTTGACCGGTAGTACAGGTCAAACGAACGCATATCATTTGAAGAACTTTGGGTGTTTGGCAAGACACCTACATGGGCATACTTAAATACATACCGAATACGTTAAGCCTTCTGGGTCATGAGCTTAATTAGTGCACTTGCAATACTTCTTTTGTGACATTGTATTTGTTATAATGGTTATACACGAAAATCTTGTGGTCCACTTTTACAATTATTTAAACTATGAACTCACCAATGTTATGTTGACATTTTTATCACGTATTTCTCAGGTTCGTAAGTTGCTTGGTTTGGTATACATAGAGTCCATTCTAGTGTCGCCGTTGGCAGTTACATTTACGAGATTTTCTGCATGGAACTAATACAATTGATTATTTTTTCAAAAACTATCTTTATTGTTGTGAAACTTGAGAACTTGTTGTATTCAAAACTTTATGTTGTTTTAATGAATCAAACAATGTATTTTTAAAACGGCTCATATAGAGGTCGTTCTTTATATCTTGTCTTTGTGCTATGAACGTCACGCCTTCGGTTACCTTTCCACTGTGACATTTTGGGGGTGTGACATGTAATTTATGTAGTACTCTATGTGTATTGATCTACCTAAATCAGGTCATCTATTGATTAATTTTATGTTCAAGCTATTAAGTTATTATTCAAGTTATGTATTATGTTTACGTTATTTTCTAGCAGATCAAAAGTAGTCAGGGGTAAAAGTGTATGTAAAAAATGAGAAAAGAACATATGGAATGCCATCCTGCTATTGTTTTAAGTCAAGAAAGAGTCGGAAAAGCAAAATAAACGAGCATTGTTTAGTTAGTATGTCTTTCGAGTTTATTGACTTAGCAGTACGCAAAATGTAATTGTTTAGATAATTAGCTTGCCACTAGTAAAATTCTCATATCCCATAACCCGTATTCCTTACATGAAGCCTTACGTTACAACCCTTTGTAAAAACCTCTTTGATAGTAGACTCTAGGTGCTTACTCTAAAGTGGTGGATGTTTGATCAGTTATCAAGCCTATGGTTAATCTACACACTATGACATGGTAAGTGAGTGAATTTTCCATCTCCATATGTTATATCATTTGTATACACCCGAGAGATGTGAGTATCCAAACATTTATTATATAAGGTGTTAGTCTTATAAGTCCATTCTTGAAACTCTCAAAAGTTTATTGTCAAACGAGTTGTGTCGTGATTTATTTCTATACTAATGCTAAAATACCCCTAAATTTTAATATTGTCTAAGTTAAAAGCACATTTTCTTGAGGATAAGCAAATCCAAGTGTAGGGATATCGGATGAGGTGCAAAATCATATTATTTTCAGGGGTCATTTATCCCTTAATGTAATGCACATTGTATTATTTATGGCCCTAAATCCTTTCTTTTTGAGTTTTAGATGTTTGGAAATGATTTTTCTGGAAATGTGCGAAACCCAGGCTCATTTAGACGAAGAACGGAAGAAAAATACAATTTCTGTGTTGTAACCGGCATCTCTGATGTCGTCACCAAAAGTGCCCAGAAAGTGAGATTTTGAAGTGTCTTCTGTTGGGTTAGTGTGTGGAGACGGGCATTGTGACGCCGTCACAATCCCTTAGTGACGTTGTCATACCACACAACCTGACGCCGTCGCACTATGGCTGTGGAGAAAAACCCTAACCTGATTGATGACGTGACAACATCACATCTATAACTTGATGCCATCACAACCCGAAAGTGTATATTTACTTTTCCCTTTTTTTCACATTTTTGTGTGGAATTATCGAGAGATAAACCCTATACGATTTTCAACTCTTTATCAAAGCTTTTTAGACTCAAATTTCATATGTATTGAAGGGACAAGTATTTTGTTTAATCATTCAAGTCATGTTTATCATTAATTGTTTGATTGTGTATTGTGCTTGTTTCTCCGCTGCTATGCTATGCTAAATTCACTTCTTAGGGTTTTGCAGGAAAATTATTAGTTTATAATTCTGCTTCCTATCGATTCTTTGTTCGATTCTTTGCTTATAATAGATGTTCTATGATACCTGATTGACATCCATCCCCCTAGATAATCGTCGAGAACGCATGCTAGAAACCTGGATAACTTGTGATGTTAGTTTCCTCGCCCCTCTAGTTAGTAGTATAGTAATTAGATGGCCTCTGTATAATGCATGTCCCTCTAGCTTAAGCCATCGCATGATATTAGTTAGAACCGTTATATAGGAATCATAGGCATTTGATCATTCAAGGAAGTGATAATTGATAGGTATAATTAGATATTTAGCAAGGAGTAGTGCACCCTAGGTAAATATACTTTTACCTCTCATTGATTTACACCAAATATCTCTTCTTCTCTATTTAATCTTCTCTCAATTTTGGATTAGTATTAGTTAAAACAAACTCCCTCAAAACCCTGATTATTTACTTGCTTTCATAAAAATATTAAAATACCAAAAAGAATCTTCCCTCGTCTTTAGATCATTAGACATACATTTCGAGTCTACCTCACTATTCCCATAGAGAATGACCAATCCTCCGCACATACCTATACTACACTACAACGGTTGGGTACACTGCCTAGGGGGGTTGTAAAACTTCTGTGTTACAATCGCCGCATCAAATTTCTTCCCAGGATTCGACCTCAAAGAACAGAACTTTATGTAGCATATACAAAGTTCACATGAAAATCAATGTTTGCATTTTGTATATATTAAA
This sequence comes from Artemisia argyi, assembly GCA_030686995.1. Classification (NCBI taxonomy): domain Eukaryota; kingdom Viridiplantae; phylum Streptophyta; class Magnoliopsida; order Asterales; family Asteraceae; genus Artemisia; species Artemisia argyi. Next base: position 102,922,040 of record CM060697.1, read on the forward strand.
ATTTTATCAGATTTTGTTATGTCTAGTATAGAAGCAAAGACACCCTTTTATAGTTAAGTTTTGGGCGGTTATAAACCAACCAACATGACTGTTGGTTCCCTCCAAAACTAACCAACACAACTCTTCATCATACATGTTGGAAATAACTATCAAATAAAATAACTGTAAACACTAAAAAGACATATTTAACTGTTTTTTATTAATGCGATAAAAACCATGATGAGTTTATTTTCAAATCAATTGATGCAAAGGTGCAAAGTACTAAGTGCTATGATTAATTAAATATATAATATATAGATATAATATAAACCAAACTAACCTTTCATTAATTCCCTCCAAAAACCTCCCAAAAGACTTTCAAACATTTAAATACAATTGCACTTATTAACCCACTTTAATTTCTCTTCTCTCACCACATACATATAGTACACAAAAGTTGTTGATAAAACCATAAGTGACAATATTAATAGATACTACCACCAGTCTCACATAATATGTTAATACAAATAATGTCCAAAAGTGTTATTTTTATTTTTCGACATCTCTACGTTTTGATAATAACAAAATGTAAAAACGTCTTAGGTCAAAATTAACGTAAGCAAGTTTTTAATCGTAATATTCCATTTCGACGTAAATCACTTAAGGTGAGAACAAACAAATTTACAATTTGACAAATAGTCAAAGAATTAAATTTTTATTCAAAGACTTCACAATTTTAATGTGACAAAACATTTTTACATTTTTAAGGTGAGAACAAACAAATTTACAATTTGAGAACAAACAAATTTACAATTCAAAGACTTCACATTTTTAAGGTGAGAACAAACAAATTTACAATTTGACAAATGGTCAAAGAATTAAATTTTTATTCAAAGACTTCACATTTTTAATGTGACAAAACATTTTTTCAAATATAAATTTTAACAATTGTTTTTGAATTAAAAAAGAAATGTTTAATTAGGAAAAATAAGTTCAAATACTGTAACAGCTATTTTTCCCCTAAAACAACTCAAAACATCCCCAAATAGACCTTCACCACTTAAAACAAAAAGATGGGCATTTTTGTCTTGGACGGTACCACTAAACCTGAGGGTACCATTAAATTTAATGGTACTGTCTGGCATTTAACGGTATCATTTTCTATAAATACTGGACTATTTTATAGTTCTAAGGCACCAATTTTCACATTTTTTTTTGAGTTAAATCCTTCTCTTCCAATCTTGATTTTTTTGATCATTTAGTTAGTTTATTTTTTGTTTAAGAGTGATCCAATCATTCAACCAAGTGATCATCTTCATTCTTCTACTAGTGCAAGAGAAGAACACACTGTATCGAGAAGATACAAAGTGTTGTATTATTAGTTTAGTGCACTTGTAACACTTGTTACGTACTTGTTGTATATTGTTATACATCAAGATATTTGTCATTGTATTTAGTTAGATTGTGTTGATAGTGTGTAGATCGGGTAGATCGAGTGTAGATTGGAAGGATCTTGTGAAGATCGAGTAGATATCATTAGTTGTGTGACTTGTGAGAGGATCGGGTAGATCGTGAGTGAGATTGGTATTAGCTAGATTAGTACTTGACATCTAGCTTAGTGTCGAAAATTGTGATAAGCAACATTGTATGGTTTTCTCCTCTTGAAGGGAGTTTGTTGACATAGTGCTTAGAACTCTCGAGTTAGGTACTTGGGGAGTAGAGTAAGGCGAAGAGGAGCTTTGTTACCGAACCACGATAAATCTCGGTGTCTTTGCTTGATCTTTCCATCTCTCACTTTTTATATTTCATAGTTATTTTACTTTTGTATTGTTATAATTGTGTTCATATTACAATTGATTGATTTCACCGAAACTCGAATCAAAGTTTTTCAAAAATAGTAATTATAACGACTTAAAAACGTTAAAACTATTCAACCCCTTCTAGTTTTTCACATAATAGAATAATTAAATATTTTAAATGAAAATCAAAGATAGTATACAAATTTGCTCCTCGTTAAGAATAAATTGTAATTTTATGACAACATTGATAATAAGTATAGACAATGATATGCTTTATGTGTCGCTTGAAGATGTATGAGCAGCAAGCCACCTATCCACAATGACCATAGTTTCTTCAGGCTTGTACAATGCCACTGAATGACCCGCACCCTACACAGTACAAAAGATTTGTTTATTACCGGTTCTAATATATGGTTAACTTTTTGTTTCTAAAAAATATTATATACATCTCAGTATCATCCTTTCACTCTAATTTTAAGTGATTGTCATATTGGAGCATACTAATTTACTCATTCCATTCAGTGGGTAGTATGCATATATATCGGCAGAATTAAGCTTCGTTTAGTGACTACAGTTTAGTTAATACTATCTAATTGGCTAGTGTTTCAAGATAATCAAAATAATATGTGTCAATAAATATGGCTTGAGATCGACTTGAGATTTATGATTCTTGCCTTTATAGTTGCATAAGTTAACGAGTATTCATTCTTGGCATACGTCATCTCATACCTGCAAAAAACACAAATTGTGTGCTTAGCTACTAATAAATCATAACCTTCATACATAAAGGCATTACTTAAATATACAACCTAACTTTGAGCTTACCCGCCAATCTGAATACCATTATACCATGGATCCCATGCCCTTTCAATGGGAAGATCAAGGGACGTTATCCATTCCTCTGTGCCCACATATGGAGTTGTCATATCATGATCGCCACTGTGAATTGGTGTATATAGAGTGATATATAAGTTATCATCATCCCCAAACTACATATCTTCAAAAAAATCATACATGTACAAAGATTTCTAATAATGCTAGTCCTATTTATTCTATATTTTAATCAATTCTTATAAATAGTTAAGATAATGTTTAATATGAGATGTAAAAATGTTTTAATATCTATAACCTTTTACAAAATGACAAGAATCTACAATTTTATTTAAAAAAAAAAAAAAAAAAAAAAAAAAAAAAAAAGGTGAGTTAGGGTTTCATATTAAGAAATAGTAAACCATATCTCAAAATGATAATGTCAAATAATTCTCAACCACTATAAAGATGCCGTTAAAAGATAGATAGAAATTGATGCAGGAGCATCCCATGCCTCGAATCATTTGGTTGCATATCTCGAGTTTTAAGCAAGTTATTTTGTTTCCTTATATGTTTATTTAATATGTTTTTTAATAATAGAATGGATAAGAATTATATTCCTACTCAATTCTCGTTCCTAGAAGATAGGGATTTTGTGGGTCGGGTTTTATTTTGTTGCCTATAAAGTAAGGCTTTGACAGTGCAAGTTTTCAGTTTTTGTGATAATAAATCAAGAACCCTTTGGGTGACTTTTCTTATTGGTGTTTTGTTTCTCTTGTTCTTTGGCCATTGACTATAGATCCGCATCATTTGGTATCAAGAGCCTCAGGTGTCAAAATGGTGGGGCGTGGTAGACCTCCTCGTAACGCTCGCAGAAACGCCGGTCGAGGCAGCGATGTCGAACAGAGAGACCCACGCGATATTGAGATTGAACGCCTGCAACAGAGAATCAGAGACCTCGAAATCCAACACGAGATTCGGGATGAGGAAACTGCATCGAACACAAGCGACTGGGAAGAGGAGGAGAACCCTTTTGGTGCACATCGTCAGAATCTTCGTGGGATGAACCGTGATGACCCTTTGCGCAACTTTGGAATGAAGATAGAGATTCCAGAGTTTGTGGGAAAGGCACATCCCGATGAGTTTATTGATTGGTTGAGTACGGTAGAAAGAATTTTTGACATGCGGGATGTTCCCGAGAAATTGAAAGTGAAACTTGTTGCTATTAAACTGCGTAAATCAGCATCGCTGTGGTGGGATCATGTGAAGAATCAGCGCGTGAAGGATGGGAAGTCCAAAGTGGAGACATGGGCCAAGATGAAGAAACAATTGCGGGCGAAATTTCTTCCTGTTAATCATAGACAAGAAGCTTTTATAGAATACCACAATTTTTCACAACAAGCTTCATCACCTGTTGAGCATTTTATTGCCGAATTTGACCGACTTCGCATGAGGTGCGATGTGGACGAAGAAGAGGAACAAGTAATTGCTCGGTTTTTAGGCGCTCTTCAGCCGAATATTGCTGATGTAGTCCATTTGCAACAATATTTGACATATGAGGATGTATGTCGGTTGGCCCTTAAAGTTGAAAAACAACAAAAAAACCGGGTACGAGCAACAACCAGTCGTGTCACGAACCCCTCACGGCTACCACCAGTAGCAAATAGCACGAAACCATCTTCTTCAAAACAGGCTGATGTCGGGATTGGTACTACAGGAAACCCCACTAACTCGCGAGTTCTACGTTGTTTTAAGTGCCAGGGGTTGGGACACATCGCGAGGGAATGTCCAAACAAACAGCTGGTCACAATTTTGGATGATACTACACCTGTATATGACACAGAAAACGACGAGGACATGGTCCAGGAAATTGACGAACTCGTGTATGCTGACCAGGGAGAAGCTTTGGTGACTCAACGTGTCTTGAATGTGAATGTGGTCAAAACCGGTGATGATACGTCATGGCTTCGAAACAATATCTTCCGTTCTAAATGTACGACTAAAGGTAAAGTTTGTACTGTAATCATTGATGGGGGAAGCTATGACAACATGGTGGCAACAAGTATGGTCGAGAAGCTTGGCCTCGATGTACAAGATCACCCGGACCCTTATCAGCTCACTTGGCTAAAAAAAAAGGGAGTTTCATCAAGGTTAGTAAACGTTGTCTTGTTCAATTTTCAATAGGAAAGAAATATAATGATGAGGTCTGGTGTGAAGTAATTCCCATGGATGCGTGCCACATCCTGTTGGGACGACCGTGGCAATATGATCGCAAGGCTAAACATGACGGATTTTTGAATACATATAGCTTTAGAAAGGAGGGTCTAAATATTGTGTTAGTGCCACTTGATACTCGCCAGAATGCTGATGCCCATATTCTTACCAAATCGCAACTGGTAGGGTTAACAAAACTTAATCCTCAATTAAGCATGCTTACTTTAGTAATCACCGAGGCAAATCCGGTTGCACCGCTAATTCCAGACTTAGTCCAACCTTTACTATCTCAGTTTCAGGATGTGTTTCCCGATGACATCCCAACCGGTCTACCGCTAATGAGAGACATACAACATTGCATTGATTTCATTCCGGGTTCTACTATCCCGAACAAGCCGGCGTATCGCATGAATCCCAAAGAGTTTGAGGAGTTACATAAACAGGTCAATGAATTACTTGAGAAGGGTTTAATACGCGAAAGCATGAGCCCGTGTGCCGTCCCGGCCTTGTTGGTCCCGAAACACGGTGGTACTTTTCGCATGTGTATAGACAGCCGAGCCGTCAACAAAATAACAATAAAATATCGGTTTCCTATTCCTCGTTTTGACGATCTAATTGATCAGTTACATGGGGCGAGAATTTTCTCCAAGATTGATTTACGAAGTGGGTACCATCAGATTCGCATGCGTCCTGGGGATGAGTGGAAGACAACTTTTAAGACACGTGAGGGGTTGTATGAATGGATGGTAATGCCATTCGGTTTATCAAATGCTCCGAGCACTTTCATGCGTCTCATGAACCATGTCTTTAAACCGTTTATTGGTCGTTTCGTTGTCGTTTATTTTGATGACATTTTGGTTTACAGTCGGGATACCACGCAACATTTGTCAGATCTACAGCAAGTTTTCTGTGTTTTGCGGGAACAAAAACTATACGCCAACGAAAAAAAGTGTCATTTTCTTGCTAATGAGGTTATCTTTCTTGGTTATTTGGTTTCAGAAGAGGGCATTCGGATGGATGCCACAAAGATCGAAGCAATTACGAGTTGGCCTACACCAACTACGATACATGATATTCGTAGTTTTCATGGATTAGCATCTTTTTACCGACGTTTTATTCGCAATTTTAGTAGTATCATTGCGCCCATGACGGAATGCATGAAGGGGGGCAAGTTTAAGTGGACCAAAGAAGTTGATAAAGCGTTTGCCGAACTAAAACAACGGGTCACACAAGCACCCGTGTTAGCCCTTCCTAACTTTGATGAAGTATTTCAGGTGGAGTGTAACGCATCTGGGCTTGGTATAGGGGGAGTTTTGAGTCAAAATCAAAGGCCAATCGCATTTTTCAGTGAAAATTTTAATGAAGCTCGCCGCAAATATTCCACTTACGATAAGGAATTCTACGCGATCGTTAGAAGCTTGGATTATTGGCGGCATTATTTATTGTCTGCTGAGTTTGTTCTCTTTTCTGACCATGAAGCTCTAAAATACATCAACGGCCAGCATAAACTCAGTCCTCGCCATGCCAAGTGGGTGGAATTTCTACAAGCATATTCGTTCACAATCCGTCATAAAGCAGGGTCTGCCAACGTTGTTGCTGATGCTTTGAGCCGCCGACATGTTCTTACCTCATCATTACAAATTCAGGTACCGGGTTTTGATACTTTTCGTGACTTATACCAGGATGATCCAGATTTTCGTACCATTTGGAGCTCTTGTGCTACTACACCCTTTCGGGATTTTTCGAAACAGAATGGATACCTATTTAAAGGTCGACGGGTTTGCATTCCAATGTGTTCTCTTCGGGACTCAATTATTCTGGAAAGTCATGCGGGGGGTTTAGCCGGACACTTTGGACGAGACAAAACACTCGCTTTAATCCGTGATCGTTTTTATTGGCCTAAAATGGAACGGGACATTTCACGTATCATTAAACGATGTCGTGTTTGCCATGTTGCAAAGACGCAACATACTAATGCGGGTTTGTACACTCCACTGCCTGTTCCCGCAGCCCCATGGGAGGATGTCAGTTTGGATTTTGTTATGGGTTTGCCTCGCACCCAACGTCACAAGGACTCGATTATGGTTGTCGTTGACAGGTTTTCTAAAATGGCCCATTTTGTGCCATGTTCTAAAACATACGATGCGAGTCAAGTTGCACGGTTATATTTTGCTGAAATTGTGAGACTTCACGGTGTGCCAAAAACACTCACGTCGGATCGGGATGTCAAGTTTGTAAGTCATTTTTGGCGCACACTTTGGACTCGTATGGGTTCAAAATTACAATTTAGCAGTTCACACCATCCTCAAACCGACGGACAAACGGAGGTCACTAATAGAAGTTTAGGAAATTTGTTGCGTAGTCTGGTAGGTGATAATCCGAAACAATGGGATCTTACATTGCCCCAAGCTGAATTCGCTTATAATAGGTCCACTAATCGCACGACGGGGAGGAGTCCATTTTTTATTGTGTATGGACGAGAGCCAATTACCCCGCTAGATTTGGCGCCAATTCCAATCACGGAACGGATTAGTGTTGAGGGAGATGACCGATCTGCAGAGATTAAAGAACTTCATGCACAAGTGCGAGACACTATTATTAAAAACACTGAAAAATATCAAGCTCAAGCCAACAAACATCGTAAGCAGGTTGTGTACAAGGAAGGAGATCTCGTTTGGATTCACTTGCGTAAAGAGAGGTTCCCAGCAGGTCGTTTTGGCAAATTGCAGGCTCGTGCTGATGGTCCTTTTCGGGTTCTCAAACGGATTAATGACAACGCGTATAAAATTGAACTCCCTGGGCATTACAATGTGTCGGCTACCTTCAATGTTGCTGATTTATCTCCGTATGAGGGTGATTCAGACGACGACCTTAAATCAGGGGTGCCTCCTTTTCAAGACTGGGATGATGATGCAGGAGCATCCCATGCCTCGAATCATTTGGTTGCATATCTCGAGTTTTAAGCAAGTTATTTTGTTTCCTTATATGTTTATTTAATATGTTTTTTAATAACAGAATGGATAGGAATTATATTCCTACTCAATTCTCGTTCCTAGAAGATAGGGATTTTGTGGGTCGGGTTTTATTTTGTTGCCTATAAAGTAAGGCTTTGACAGTGCAAGTTTTCAGTTTTTGTGATAATAAATCAAGAACCCTTTGGGTGACTTTTCTTATTGGTGTTTTGTTTCTCTTGTTCTTTGGCCATTGACTATAGATCCGCATCAGTAATCGCATCTGTAAGAGTATTTGTAGTACCTTAGGATCAAAATTCGACAACTTTTCGTAGCAAGTTGTTTATAATAGATGATACTGCTGAAGATGTCATATGAGTAAAACATGGTGTCGTTCTTATATAAATAGAAATGAATAGTTTCATTCGTCTTTTCCCATGTCTCTATAGTTCCCTACAAAAGACAAATCATGAAAAGTATTGGTACATCAGAGTAGAGTAAAGGATTCGTTATGCGATGTGGGTAGAATAATAACATTTAACTTCACAAAATGTTAAAAAAAATGGATCAATCACAAGTAAAGGACTTAAATCATGCAGAAATGGGTGGATGTGAATTTTGAGTTTATCTATGGACCTTCCAATATGGATGCAAAAATCTGTTAAGCTCAACTACAACAAATTGGCTGACCAAATTATATCCATCTCCATTAAATTATAAGATACAATTGTTAACCCAAACAGGGGTGAACACAAAAACCGTAGACATAATCGAAACCAAAAAAGCCAAAAAAATGGCACCAAAAAACCAAACCAATTAAAAAACCGATGGAAGTTGTTTTGATTTTTAGAGAAACCGAATGTTTGGGGTTGTTTTCGGTTTAATACGAGAAACCGAGCCGATAGAACCGCCCCGCCCCACCTTTATATATCTTTCATAACTTTCGAAAATAAAACTATCAATATAAAGGATTTGTCACTTGATGATTTAAACAAATGGTTTGATATATCTTTTTGGACAATTGCACTTCTTTCGTAAAATGATAGGACTTGCATTTCATACTTTTTTAAATGATTATATGTTTGTTTTATACAGTACTTTATTTGATAGTTTCTTATTGTTATATTGTGCTACTGTTAATCTCCTTTGTATGATTTTGTTTGGAAACTTAATATTTATGTTCGATGAAAACTTTACTAGTTGTTATTTCTTTATGGTTAAAATCATGACGAAAAAAGTTAAGAGTTATAAGAGAACATAATTAACTAGTTTATCAATCGTTAAATCAAAAGGTAATACTAATACTCTACCACTAGCACTAGCACTACCACTACCACTAGCACTAGAACTATAATAATAATAATAATAATAATAATAATAATAATAATAATACACTAGCACTAGCACAACTATAACTATAACTATAATAATAATAACTATAATAATAATAATAATAATAATAATAATAATAATAATAATAATAAATAATTAAAAAAAACCGAAAAATCAAAACCATACGGTTTGAAATTTTCAAAAACCAAAATTTCTGGTTTAGGGTTTGATTTTAAACCAATAACCGTCTCATGCTCACCCCTACCAAACACCCTGTTTTCGAATCAAGACAATTTGCTAACTTCTTCATTATCGTGGTTTAAAATCCACAAAGTAAGCTTCTAAACCTTTAATTCATGATTATAGACAATGGTCTTTAACAGTTTTTAATATTATCCATTACATTTGTTGAAATCATTGATTATATGTTCGTTTTTTAATATGAACACAAGATTAAGGGTTTATGATTAATTGGATGATTTGATCTAATTGTTGTAGTTGGATGACTAAGTTTATGCCTTTAGATCACTCGAAATACATTTCATTGGACTTTAACCGGTTAGATTTAGAGATTTAGATGCAAATTTGTGCGTTTGGATAAACAAGGCATGAACCCGTGTCCGTCACGAGGTTCGAAGTTTTTGAAAATCACTGGATTACCTTGTCACAGGGTACAACACATGATAGGCATCTCATGAGATCTTTTTTGAAAATCACGGGATTGATTTTTCAAAAAGCTTCAACATGTTAAGATCTTTCTTCGGTATCATGCACAATTTGAAGACTACATTCGAGCTAAGTTGTAGATAAAAGATCAAGACCTTCGCTTTTCAAGTATGCTAATTTTGAGCTCAAGAATTAAAGATTAAAGTCAAGTTGATGCATTCAAATATATAAGTGTGCTACAAGGTCGTCCTCAACTATCATATGGAATTCTCAGCATTACGAGCTATAAAGCCACTAAAGACTTGAAGAATGTAAATTTAAATCTAGTTTATCATTACATAGGGGAGATATTTATCCTCAATTGTAACGATAATTTTACTAGAGTAGGATACGTGTGAAAATAGTTCATTATATAGAGACTAGTGTCGTAATTTGTTTATTCTTATGTTTGTAATAGCTATATATACCCCTTCTAGTCTTTGCCACCGGGGCGGGGGGGGGGGGGGGGGGGGGGGGTTGCAATATTACACTTTCATATTTACACAAATCTCACCAATTCTTTCCCCTCTCTCTAACTTACACTCTCTTTCTCTCTAAAACTTTAATCCATAACATAGTTATTCGATCCAACAATTTTTTTTTTTTTTTTAAATTATTGGAAATCATAATCTAACTTTTGTATCAGGGATGAGCACATAAAGCAGAATTTAACATCATGGTATTTTGGATTATTTATTATTATGTTGTGGTTTATAGGGACGGGTGCTGTCATAAGTATAAAGATTTGGTCGATTGTGTAAACTAAAGATGAGTCACGCTTTTAGAAAGTCAAGAAGTATAAAAGCAGAGATTTGGTAACAATTAAGTCTATATATTTTTGGGAAGAGGATCCTCTCAAGTTGGTAGGACAACTTGACTCAAGTTAAAAGATCATTAACTATTGGATTAAAATCAAAAGTCAAGATTAAAAGAGAAACCGAATCATCTTGACTTTTGATTTTAATCCAATGGTTGAGGATCCTCTAACTTGAGTCAAGTTACTTGACAGAATCCTCTCCCATATTTTTGTCCATGTTTTCTCTCTCTCTCTCTCTCTCTCTCTCTCTCTCTCTCTCTCTCTCTCTCTCTCTCTCTCTCTAAAAAGTATAAAGATTAGGGTTCGCTGTCTGACTTCTTTTCTTCTTTGTATACTTGAAACCACTGATTAATTCTTTTTATCGGTGATGTTGTGATAAAAAAAAATAAGTGGGAGGTTGGTTGACTTACATCTGGTGTTTTGTCTTGTTTGATTAGATCTTTGTTATAAAATTTTCACAAGAATTTTCTTCTGAAACTAAGATCTTAAGCTCTCAAAGTGGTCCGTCATTTGGCATTGTAATTTGTAGTGATGGTGGAGTGATTTCTTTTATTGATACTTTTTGTGTTTTTCAAATTCCAGGGTAGGGTGTCAGGTTCAGGTCTAGCCTTTTAGGGGGCGTTGGTTAGGGTGTCAGGTTCAGGTCTAGCCTTTTAGGGGGTGTTTGGTTCGTTGTAATTCATTGTAATTGTAATCTGAATTACATTCCAATCATGGTTGGTTGGCAGAGTGTAAGTAATTGTAATTCGGATTACATTACAGTGACTGTTTGGTTTGCGTTGTCATTTTAATTCAATCACTCCAATTACAACAAGTGAAGGAATCCAGATTACATAGGAAGTTGGATGGAAAGTTTTTAAGTACGTCGTCGTCGTCTTCATCATCATCATCATCATCATCTTCGAAAACTTGATTCCTTTAGGCTTGTCACAGTAAGCATAGTCGATCGATCGATTCAATCGATCGCAATCGATCAACCTTGTTGTGGAGGGAATTGAGTGATCGATCGTTTGGTACTTTTTGGAGAATGAAGGTCGCAAATGCGATCGATTGTCCTTTTGTGTTTGTGTGTTTATTTTTATTTATTTTTTCTTTCTTAGCCCTTTTTTTTCCTCGGCCCTTGTGTTTGTTATGTTTTGACATAAAAGTTAAAACACGAATTACATTAAATAATAAAGTGAAAAAACGAAATACATAGTACGATTAATAGAAACACAAATTCATAAAAGGAATCATCTGAGACTCAACCCTCCTCACTCGAAGACTCCCTAAACTCACCATCATAATACTTGCCTTCCATGATGTCAAACCAGTTCTTGTTAAGATGTTCAGCATCCCTGGCTTCCTGCTCCAAACGAGCAGCTTCCTCTCTTGCCTCATTTTCTCGTATCTCTCTCAGTATTGCCTCATCAAGCTCAAGTTCTCGGAGACATTCCTCAGAAAAGTTAAACGGATTGTTTTGGAGGTCCACCGGTGGAGTGTTCACCGGTTCATTTTCCGATTGGAATACCGGAAAGATATCTTCTGGTGGAGTGTGATAAACTTCATCTTCTGGTGGAAAGATATCTTCTGGCACTTGTTCTGGATTTGGGAATTGTTGTGAGAAGTCTTTGCGAGACATTGTTGTGGAGAGAATGTGTTAATAAATTTTCTATGTGTGTGTTGTATGTGTAAAGCCCACTCATATTTGAATTTTAAATTTTGAATTTGAATTTTGGTGGGATCCCGCTCAAAGTTGAATTTGAATTTGAATTATGATATTGAATAGGGTTCGTTTTGAAAATATAAAGAAGAAAGGGTTTTTTTTGAAAAAAAAATGGATGAAGGTCGCCCTTACTGGGGCACGTAATCGCCTGAAGGTCAGTGGAGAGAAAAAGTTGACATGGCAGAGAAAATGGGATAAATTGACCCTCCTTACTGTGTCCGACCTTAAATCAAAAATATTAAAACAACAAATGAATTTAACAATTCACATGATCCTTTTTTCTTTTCAAACCCAAAAAATATATTGTGGAAATCTAAAAGAGATTGGTTGTGGCGGTCGAATTCCGGCGAGTTGCAGCAGTCAATGGTTGAGGCTGATGGAGAAATAGAAGCGGTGGTTCATGATTTATGGGTTTAATTTAATTTTGATATAATGATTGATTATTGGTTTTTTAATGGGTTTAATTTGATTATGGTTTGATGATGGAAGAAAATAATCAAGTTGATCATAATAGCTGATTCATAGTTCTTTAAATGATTCATAGTTCTTTAAGTGGGTTATTTGGGACCCCCTTAGTAGGGGGTTTGAACAGTAGCATGCATTGGAGAGTTGTAATGTGTGCATCATGGTGTTGTATTATATGTTTCGCGATTTGTACGGTTAACTAATAGAGAGAGTATATGTACATGAAATTACAGTCATGTCCCAATAATCCATCTTTTAAACGAAATGTTTGCTTAGATAATTGTATTAAAAAAAAAAACCAATAAATGCTTTTAAGTTAGAAATTGATTAGAATGTGGGTTTGGTTAGACCAATAGTTATAAGGCTGAACCAAAACAACACCCTACACCATCACATCAGCGCCATATCAGCTTTTTCTCTCTAAGATCAAATACTCGTAGTAAAAGAACCGCACTTACAACCAAAAACATACCCCACAAAATTAAAAAAAAAAAAAAAAAAAAAAAAAAAAAAAAAAAAATTATTCGGTCCGGTAGCTGATCAAATGAATTGGGTGGGGGCACCTGTCCGGCTAGTCCCCAAGTAATAAGGGGCACACGTCCGGTTGGGTTTGGTTTAGGGTAGAATGGGGTAACACCTCCTATTGCGTTTAGTTTTAGATTTGTAGGGTAAAAAGAAAATAAAAAGTCATGAAAAAAATCAAGGTTGAAGATGAGTGTTGGTGAATGACCTAAATGCCGCCACATGAACAGCACGTGACCACATTTGACGAAAAAACATAACGCCCGTTTGTAAGAACCGATCGGTTACAAAGTGTCCACCATAGGAAGGTGAAACTGCGTGTAAACCACATTGTCAAATTTATGTAATTAACTCTAAACCAAATCATACTTTTTAATACTTTCAACTCGGAAACATTTTTATTTGCTGCTCAAAAGTTAATTATTGTTGCTTTTTTGAGTGAAGGGTGAATAAGTTAATAAATTAATTATGAACTTGTTCAAAAAAAATAATAATAATTAGTATGAACGACATACCTCACGAACATGCAGAGCTTTCTGAACATCTTTATCGTTTGCCCAAACATTTATAAATATGTTATCAGCTTCCTAAAAATTAAATATATGAAGAAAAAAAAAACAAAAAAAACAAAAAAACAAAACTGATTTATCTTGATTATAAATGTATGATTTTATAATAAAACATCTTCCCTGCAAAATAAAAGGTTGCTTATGAATTTGAGAAATTAAGAAAATTACCCGACAAGTTGGCTCTGGATCTACATCATCACACAACGGGTCTAATATATTTCCTAATTTTATTCCACTTGTGCACTGAAAGTAGGAATTTCATTTATAGTTTAGATAGAAACATAATTTACTTAGTTGATCAAAATGATCCATGTTTACCTTATCCACCTGCTGCAGATTATCTGAACATATAGTGTTACTTGGATCATTATATATGTAGTTGCCACGACAAGTTTCTTTTGTAGACTGGGATAAACACAAATCAGCCAGATAGAAAGCATAGTTTACTCGCATTAAGATGTCAATATCTCACGATCAGTGGTTATATAAACATGTACCTCATAGATATCGTCTGATATAAGTGCAAGCCGGTGTGCATACTCAAATCTTGAATTAAAGTCAATAAATTTATCAGTCACAGGGCTAGAAATTAGGCATCCCTGTATAACAGAGGAATATAAGTTAATCTAGTGTAATTTCAAGTTCAAAAAAAAAAAAAAAAAAAAAAAACTTTTACAATGTATAACAATATGATATATATATATTTTTTTTGAACGGCGATTTTATTAAACACAAACTAGCAAGGAGCTAGATTACAAGGAAATAAGGGAAGGGTTTTTTAGCCACTCGTTCCAACCAAACGAGGCTTTACATCTATGCTTAGACCAATGAAAAGAACTAGAGATAACATTATCCAATATCATCGACTTCATAGGAGTTTTCTCATCAAATAGGATCTTGTTACGATAATTCCACACATACCACCAAAGCGTATACCAAACTCCCTCGAACATTTGTTTGAGCTTAGACGCCATCCGACTTGAAGTTAACCACGTCTTCCATTCATCATACGAGTTCACTTCTTCGTAATCCATGTTCCACCACCGAACAATCTTTTTACCAATATCCCGAATCATACTACATCTAAAGAACAAGTGCTCCGAGGACTCGATATGATAATCACAAATGGGACAAGAAATATCTTGAATGTCAATACCTCTAAGAGAAATATTAAACCGAGTAGGCAGGGCATCACTCCTAATTTTCCAAGCTAGGACATTGACTTTTATAGGAACACACTTAACCCATCTAGTCGCCTCCCCGATATTCGGAAGGTGCATCTCATCAATTTTCCTCCGAATAGAAGCCACCGAAAACTCACCCGTACTCTCCAAATTCCAAACCCACCTATCAGCCATAGGCACGAGGTTGACCGATCGCACCACCTCCACCAAATTTTCCAGTTGTGTCTGTTCGGCTCCCCCCTAGGGTTACGTCGAAAAGAACTTACTAGATTAATGTCGCTCAACTTTGAACTAACGGTGACCTCCTTACGGTTCTCAAGAGCGAACAGGCGAGGAAAAAGATCTTTAAGAATACCACCCTCATACCAAGTGTCCGACCAGAATTTAGTCGATTCCCCATTTCCCATCTTATGTTTCAAAAAATCAAAAATATACACACCTTTTATTTGCAACGCCCGAACTTCATTCATAATAGATAACCAGCAAGATCGACCAGGAGCCTCCCATCCCGAATTCACTTTACCATTGGCACCATGAATAGCTGTAATTACTTTTGCCCAAAGAGAGTCTTTCTGATTGAAAATTTTCCAAACCCATTTAATCATCAAACCTCTATTTAAAGCATATAAGCTTGACACACCAAGCCCTCCATGTTTTTTATCCGTCAAAACATTATTCCACTTCACCCATGAAGCCTTGTTACTGCCCAACTCATGACCATTAAAAAAATGACCCCTAATTGATTCTAAGATTTTCAGAACCCTTTAAGGAACTTTGAAAATCGACATATGAAATATAGGAATTGACCCTAACACCGATTTCAACAATGTTAAACGATTTCCAATGGATAAAGTTTTCATTTTCCATTTAGATAACCGAGTTTTCACTTTCTCAACGATCTCCTGCCATGCATGAACACGCGACATGGCTCCTCCCACTTTAGTACCAAGATAAGAAAAAGGACTATTTAGCACTAGACATCCCAACTTTGCAGCCGCATGATTGACATGCGAGCTTTCCACATTAACCCCCATGATCTTACTTTTACTCAAATTAATCCTAAGGCCTGAAGCATGATAAAAACATTCTAATACGTGAATCAAAGTGGAAATATTATCATTGCTCCATTGCCCGAGAAAAACAGCATCATCCGCGTAGAACATGTGTGAAAGACACAATGACTGATCCAACGTAATGCCCTTAAACAACCCCGCATCCACCACCCGCTGAAAGGATATATGAAGACTTTCCATTATGAGAATAAACAAGAAAGGAGATAACGGGTCCCCTTGCTTCAAACCTTTATAGAATTGAAATTCATCTGTAGGACTTCCATTAACAAGAATAGAACCCCTTGAAGATGTAAGACAACATTGAATCCAATTGCACCATTTATTCCCAAAGCCAAACTTCTTTAACACGTCATCTAAGAAATCCCATCTAACCGAGTCATAAGCTTTCTCAAAATCCACCTTAAAAATTAAAAATTTCTTCTTCTTCTTATAACACCATTGTAAAACCTCATTAAGAATAAACGGACCGTCTAACATTTGTCTCCCAGCAATAAATGCTGATTGCACTTCGTCAACAATATCTCCCAAAACAGTAACAAGTCTATTAGTCAAAATCTTGGCAATAATCTTATAGATACTCCCAATAAGGCTAATGGGTCTAAAGTCCTTGACCAAATTAGCATCCGGGACTTTCGGGATCAAAGCTATAAAAGATGAATTACACCCGGAGGGAATATCACCATGATTGAAGAAATGTTTGACTGCCACATACACATCATGCTCAATAACAGACCAAAATTGTCGATAAAAGTCAAATGTGAATCCATCCGGGCCCGGGGATTTGTCTATACCGCAATCCCAAACAGCCGACTTAATCTCCTCTTTAGTCACCTCTCATTCAAGATCCACACGTTGCTCTTCTGAAATCGATTTCGGATAACGCATATCAATACTAGCACGCCCCTCCACAGGTTTAGCAAATCTGTTTTGAAAATGATTCAGAAATTCCCGTTTAACATCATCAGGTTGTTCATTCCACACACCATCAACCATAATACCCCTAATATTCATTTGGTTGCGATTTTTATTCAACATCCCATGGAAAAAACTCGAATTTTCATCTCCTTCGATGGACCATTTGACCTTGGCCTTTTGAGCCAAATCCATAGAGTGAATTTGGTCAATGTTACGTAACGCGTTCAACACCTCCAACCTTTTCCTCGCATCCTCTTCTGTCCCTGGGCCTTTGTCAATAACCTCATCCACCAACCGTAACTCCTCCTTAAGTTTCTCAGACGAAGCTTTTCTTTCACATCTATTATCTTTAATCCATTTCCTAATATTAGTTTTAAGGAATCTCAACTTACCCGCCAAATTTCGCATACCATTCGACCCGTCTTCTGGAGCAGTATTCCAGGTCCCAGAAACAAACGCGTTAAAACCATCTAACTCGATCCAATGATGAAAGAATCGGAAAGGAACCGGACCATAATCATGAACCACCTCTCGTAAAAGAATAGGCCTGTGATCGGATAAGTATCTATCCAAAGTGATAGCACTAATATGAGGGCAAATATTGAACAGATTATTGGACACAAAAAACCTGTCAAGCTTGCTCATTTTAGTCGCGGACTTATGGCACCAAGTAAAAGCACTACCTCCAAGGTGAACTTCCTCAAGACCAGCATTATCGATAAAAGAATTGAAGACATCCGCCCCGTGAGCGTTGAAAATCGAACGAACCTCATTGAAATCACCCATAATCACTACCTCTCCATGCCACTGATTAACAACATGAACCAAGTAATCCCATAACATACGTTTATCTCTTGGATCGTGTGGAGCATACACCGCAATTATAATGAGATCAATACCATATTTTAACCAAACACCCCTAATAATGATAAAGAAATCCGAAATCGTGTAATTATTTTTACGAAAAGCATTAGGATCCCAAACACACAAAATTCCTCCCGAATTGCCTACCGAATTACTGTGAAGATAATCAAAAACAGAATTACCCCAACATCTGCGAACGCAGAAAAGATCAATCTCCTCCAGCTTAGTTTCTTGAATCGCCAAAAAATTTACCTTATTTTTAACACACAACTCCTTCGCCCAATCTTTTTTGGCCTTTTGGGCAAGTCCTTGAATATTAAGGGACATAAAATTCATCGATTTACCATCGACTCTCCATGTGATTCAATAATATTTGATAAGTTATTAACCACCCCATCCATGTTATATCCCATTGTTTGACCGATTTTCACCACTTCCTCCATCAAACACAAGAAAGAACCCCCTGAACGCGGCGCCTTCGATTTTTTAAACCGCCCAATAGTAACAGATTCTACATCATCACCCTTAGAATTAGCATTATTAAAGACACCATCAACCCCATTAAACTCCTCATCTGCATTGCCATTAACTGACTTTTCCCCCATGTCACTACTATCATTCGTCTCATTTTTAGGTGTAAACCCCGGTGGAAATTTAGGACTAGAATTCTCATCATTCTCCTTTTTCTTCATACCCTTTGTTTTCTTATTTAGTAACGAATAAAAACCAAAAGGATCCTCCGATATATCTCCCTTTTCACCACTTGCTTCATCAAGAACAGTTTCAGGAACTTCACCCGTGTCGCTATTTTCGCCACAATTATCAACTTCTATATTCTTATTATCACCTTCCAGAGAACCATCATCAGATTGCTCCTCATCTTCCGCATCCTCAACCAAATCAGGAATCCAACCAAGGACTTCCTTAGCACGAATCCAAAAAACTTTCCCACGGAAGATGATCTTAAAGTTTTCATATATGTTCGAAAGAGACTTTGTGTACAAGCATAGTCTTTTCGAGTGAAAACAATTATCATCAATGTCATCAACATCAATTAAATCCCCCCACTTAGTAGCTATCCTTCTGAAAGTATTCATAGACCACAATTTCAAAGGAACACCTTCGACTTCAACCCACACAATACGACCATCAGGTTTGATGTCCAAAGATGCTTGTCGTATCTCCGAGAACCACGAACTTACCCCCACATTATCACGAAACGCCTCTTTCGTCTTAGTAGAGGAGAACTCCAAGAGGACCCACAGTTCCCCTAAGTATCTAACATTGAAGTCTACAAAACCCTCATTGAGCAACGCAGTCTTAAGATTCGTAAGTGACGCGAATTCTTTAACCCTACCCATCAAGGATTTGGACAAATCTCTAGAAAGCACACAATCTTCATCAAGAACAATAGCAGGGGAATCCATATTTCCCATTGTATTAATATTTTTAACCACATTAGCAAACGACTTACCACTCCCTATACCCCCACTGTTCAAGTGAGAAGAATAATCGACATCCCTATGTTCCACACCATTATACTTAGCAGGAATATACCCCTTGTGCAAAGGCTCCCTTTGAAATCTCGCCAAGTTAGCATGTAACTTGAGTCGTCCCACCCAAATCGTACATAGATTGTTCACCAAACGGTCCACATTAAACACGTTTATAAAACGGACAAAACCAAAACGCTTACCCTCTTTCGACCTCTTCTGTGGGATAAACGAATCGACAACATGTCCATATTGTTTACATGATTGAAATAAGTCCTTCGCCGAGAAAGAATCAGGGAAATTTGTAACAAAAATCGAAGTAGATATACGATTAACATCATCTTCTTTGGATTTGTAACTTCCCATGATCACCTCACTTGTGTTGATCTTGAAACCCTAGATTTGTTGGATGAAAACACAATCCAAAATTGTATACTTTCAGCAAGAATTATACTACCTTTTAAAGAAAAGTGATCAAAGCAAGTTGAGTTTAGTATTTCAAACATATGTTCTTGTGGTACAATGATCTCAAGTTACTTGAATCAGTTATACATAAAACTGAAAGAATAAGTTTGCAGGTGTTATATATTGATATACTAGTTTAATGCATACTTTAATATTCAGTTGTGGTTGATTTCCACGTTCATTGCCTACAAAAATTATAGAATTATGAGTAATAGTTAACAGAAATTTGAACACGAAAGATGCATCTTGAATGATCAACATATCATAATTATTTGTATCAGTGGAAAAAATAGCACAAAACAATAATACCCAAATCGTGTTTGATGGCTGGCTTATGAGATGTCATATATGGTAGATCTCTAAGAATCTATTATCAAAGCCACAAACATTTATGGTTTACCTTATTCTTTACACTTACCAGGTCAAACTAGCACTTAGGCAGAAGACCAACATGCTACAATAATCAAGCTTTCGATTTCAAGGGTCATTAAAGTTTCACCCACGGTCTTGGATGTTACATAATAACTAGCTGGATATATGAATATGATGCAAGATACAGTTTTTATTGAGAAGCTCTTACCATTGTATGCCTCTAAAGCAACAATTGGGACGACAATGCCCATGTATGAAACCCCTGATATGTATAACGGATTATTTAGAAACCTCGGATGTTCGACGAGCCACTGTATTTACGTATACATGTACATCACATAAAACACAAACATAATTAAATCACAAAAAAGTATAATAAAAAGAATAATCACCTTCCAAAATCTATTTGACTAGCATAAAAGGCCTTTGGGCCAAGAGTACCAAACATAACGTTTAGGTGGTTATTGAGTATGGATCTCCTTAGAGAGAGAGATGGATACATGAATATCACAATCAAAATGAAAACATGGATGTAACAATATATTAGGACTGTTTTTTTTTTTACCTTTTTTAGAAAATCATAGCAATGTAAAGCTAAAATGGAATAACTACTCCTCGATGCTTCCCAAGTTTTAGCGTATGAAAATCCTACACCAGCCGGTGCATCTACAAATATAATATTAGCCGCCTACAAAATTTCATAATTCTTTGTCACTGCACATAAATACAGTAAAAATCTACTCGGTTCATTGATAACTTATCATAAAACACTTATCGTTAAAAATAATCTATCGTATATATAGAATTGAAGAACTGGTCAAATGTACGTATCTAACCATTCAAGCGTAACATTTGATTTCTGTGCAAAGTTGCAAACATATATTAGATGTATTTTGAAATATGACAATACCAAGTTATAGCAAATGAATTATTTTTGCATACAAAAATTAACTTTTTTATTTTTTTCATGTTGATTCATTGTAACTCTCTCGGAGTTATTCATGATACCTTGTTGAACTAGTTAAATGCGTGCATAGTATATTTTTTACTTACCTATGTTAATGGTGATGGTTATACAAGGTAAAAGGGCAATCGATTTTATTAGTATTCTCAATGTTTGTGAAAACTCATGCATTTTCATGTCCAAAATCAATATAGCTAGTGTCCTTGTGGGTGGCCGTAAGCATTTTCAAACCAGGATAGTTGAATACTGACAAGTTCAAGAGACGGGAAGATGATCACCTATGTGTTCTCGAGTTAGAGTTATGAAAAAAAAATGAAAAGGAAACAAAAAAAGTTGTGTTCTCGAGTAGCACTTAAGGAGGAAAAGAAATGTAAATGGAATGAAAGTCAATGTGATTTTGTTGATTATTAAAGTAAAGTGTTTCCTCCCGATTTTAGGGGGAAATGTTTACTTAATATTTCTTTACTTTTCTTTAAAATGACAAAACTCAAGAACAAAATGCATTCCTGTAAGTTTTCATGTATGCCTTGTAGTTATCACATGCATTTCTAATTAGTTTCCCACCATTGGTTATGAAATGTTTTAGGCTATTATTATGCATAGTTTATAAAGACCGTATATGTAACTGTAAGTCATCATGCATGTAAGCTTTAGTTCTTTATACTTGCTAGAATGTATAGGGGAATTTGTGTATCGAAGATGCCACTTATTTCTATCTTGGCTCACATTTGTGGCATAAACTTTTTTTTAAAATGTCAAGATTGCCCTTATCTCACATAACATCATTGTATTCGTAGATTTCGTAAAGCACAAAAATAATAATAATAATAATAATAATAATTAAAAAAAAAACACTGACTTTACTCTCCACAATTTACAAAGCATAACTTGCAAGTCTTTATTCTTTAAACTGAAACTCAATATATTATAGGAAGATCGTTAAACGTTTTATTACAAAATAAATCATGGGAAGAATAAGTTCGTAAAGAATGATCTTTTGCAAGTGTATGGAATGAGGAAGGAGGTAAAGTTGCACGTTTCTTGATGGAGGATGAGGGAGGAAGGAAAGAAGGAACAAGGGTGGGAAGAAGAAAGAAAACATTGTAATACTTCATAATACTTGGTGATACTTTGTAATAGTTTTACAAAAGAAGGGGCGGAGAATAGAGAGAGTTTATTTGAAGATAATTTTTCATTACGAATATACTGCGAATTTTACGATATTTCACGAAAAAAAAATAATTTTTCTTTAAGAAAATAGAGCAAAATATAATATCAACTTGAAGAGCATCAAATATACGTTTATGGTATAATTTGTTTGATAATTTTTTATTTATTTTTAATAATTTTACATATATATGAGATTAAAAGAAGTTGGTGTTGTTATTTGGATGAAAGAGATTATCAATTTCGTAATGGCAATTTCATCATTCACTTATTTGAGTTATATATTAAGCAATATGCTACAAAGTTAGATAAAGTTGTAAATAAGTACATCTTTGGTCACAGAAATGCAAATTTCCCCGGGTATAACAATACAATATAAAACTAAAGTTAAACACTTAGAACATCCGTCATGGATGGTCGTGCGTGCGGGTCACCCAAGGGAAGGACGCTCCCCCCATTACGACTCCCCTCATCGACGCATCTCCAAGGCCAAAATGAGAGGACTTGGTCGACTAAACGACCATGTCGTGTGAGTTATTTTGTGTGTGGGTGTTTTCATTAATTGATTTTTTTAAGTACATTTGTGTTTAAGTGGGGTATGTTTTTTTGTGGTAACCGTGGTCGCCTTATTACACTAATTTGATTATGAAGAAGGTTGTACAAAGAAAGTTGAGTTGACGCTGATGTGACATTAGTGACTGCGATCATGTGTGCTTGCCATTACGATTAGTCTTATGGGCTATTCTTCGAGTCCCATTTAAGTGATACGTAGTATAAGTTGTAATCAAAATTCAAAATCTGGATATTGTATCTTTTTAGTTAGGTTGTTATTATGCATACCCCATAACTCACTTTTAACTCTTCCTGCCTCATCTTTTACTTCCTTTATTGAAATTATAATGCAGTTTTTTGTCGGTGTTTGTTTCGTATTTTTTATAAGTTTATATTACTTATTGTCAAACTTTATATTTTGTTGTTCCGTATTTTTTGTTTCGTAGTTTTATAACAAAGATAAAAAATAAAGCCAATGATACAAAAATTCAACATTTAGTGACTTCTTTTTTGAACTTAACATTTAAGGACTTATTAGCACCAAAACAAAAGTACAATTATATCGTAACTTAACCAGGTGTTTTAAGCCAAAAGAAAACCTATGCAATAAGAATACGAACCTTGTTCCACGAATTTGGATTCAAGTCTAAAGTAATGTTATTCCTGCTTGAAAGTTCAAAGTTAAAACTAAGTGGGCCTGCAATAAATTGTTACATAACGTTAACCAAACCAATCTTAAATTTTGTAGTTGTTTAACACTTCGATATTTTTTTTTTTACAAGAATTTCGTCACTTAAATTTTAGACAATACATATAAATTGAAAAAGATGTTTTCCTTTTCGTTTTTTCCAATTTACGCTTAAGTTCGGCTTGTGGTTGTTAGTTAATTATTGAGCCATATTTACAACTTTACAACGTACGTCTCGAACACGGGAATATGCCTATGTTTAAAGTGTGCAAAAAGTTGTTTAGTAGAATCCTAGCTTTAGAAAAAGGAAAATGGTCTAAAGATTGTCACATTGAAATTATTGTATCACTTTTTATTCCCTTTTTCTTGACATAATTTTAGATTTTAGATCGAGCGAAAAATTAAAAATTTTGAGAAATCATGAAAAAGTCCAGAGAAGTACTGGGGCCACCAGTGAGATACAGTAGAAGTAATATACTGGAGTATCATGTTTACTTGTATATTAACTGTATGTCGACAAACAGTTTAAATAAACTATAAATATTAATTTTAACTAATACGGAGTAGTAAATATACTACTAGTATCACGTTTACTTGTACTCTTGTAGCATATTGTCGACATAAGACACTTACCAAATTGGTAAAGAAAGGGATAAAGTCCAGAAGTGCCCGGGCCACCAGTGAGATACAATAGAAGTGGATCGGCCAATGAGTCTCTTTGTGACTCAACAAAGTAGTAAAATAGCTGTACTTGGTTGTCCTTTCCCACACCAACATATCTTTCCAAATAAATGTAAAAGATAAACATACCAAAAAAAGCATCATGACGAGTAAATCATAAAATAAATGAGATTAAAAACATACCCAGTTTCAAGAGTGAAAGGGAGATCACCATGAAACCCAGGGAGGGTGTTGATAATTGACTGAGATTTTGATGAATTTACGAGACACATAAAGATGATAAGAAGGAAATGCTTAAAGTAACTAGACACCATAATTGACAGTGACTCACGTAGGGAATAGTTTGAGATACAGTTATCGCATAACGTTCTTAAATAGTATACGGACGAGTTGTTAGGTAGGGAATTAATAAGAGCCTAGGGAGTGGTAATAACTCAACGTTACGTCAGCGGTACATTATCTCAACACCAAATAACATAAAACTAAAAAACATCATAAAATCATAACACCTAATAACATCACTTTTTGAGACCCACAAAAAAAAAAGAAAAAAAAAAACTGCAAACCACATAACTTGGCCTAACACCGGGTGGGGGAGTGATAACACTAAGGTTGCTCATCAGTCCAAAACCGGACCGGACCGAGACAGAATCAAGCAAAAAATCTAGACCGAGACCGGACCGAATGTGGTCGGTCCTGTCTCGGTCCGTCTCGATCAAAATAGGCTAAATGTCCGGTTTTTAAGCCGGACTGAACCAGACCGAGACCGAAATTAGGAAAAACCCTAGACCGAGACCGGACCGAATACGGTCGGTCCTGTCGGTTTTGTCGGTCGGTCCGGTCCATCTGGTCCGTTTGCTCGCCCCTAGATAACACCACCATAACTCAAGTTATAACTTGAGTTATTACAACAACTCAAGTTACAACGCAAGCCCAACGCACAGACAAGGGAAATGGTTCTAACGTCGTTGCCAAGTTATTCTCGTGCCACCTAGACAATAACGCCGGGGAAGCGTTACCACTCCCTAGGCTCTAAGAGCAATGCTAGACCCACTTACAAATTTCATACAAAAAATTCACTTGTTGACGTCTCAGCGGGTGATTGGTGCATTTTTTTGGCAATTTCTCTCTTCTCTCTTATTAAAAAAAGAGTAAATTACACCGTTGGTCCTTAAACTTTTCCCGGATTTCATACAACATCCAAAAACGGAAATTGTTACTTTTTTTATACACGATCGAGAATATATTACACTGCTAGTCTAAAATTCTAACGAGCGTTAGTTTTGCCAGTTATCTCGGTCCTTACGTGCAAAGCACATGAGGACATTTTTGTCCGAACATGTTTTTTTGTCATTTTCATCTCTTTTCAACCATGAATTTGTGTTTACTGTAATCTTTTTGTCCTTTAATTTTTGTTTCATTTCATCTTCTTCCTTCAATTTGTGTTACCTGAGATCCTTTCATTTTCTTACTTCAATGGAATTTGTTCTTGATTTTTAATTTTTTTAATATGTTCATGATTTTCAAGTTTTGTAAACACAAATCAAACAACACAAATATATTTTGATTCAAACGCAAATCAAACAACAAAAATATTTTTTAATTCATTATCAACATAAAAGATTAACAAGAGGCAACAAATCATATGAGCTAATCATTATATTGAGTTTTGCAAATTCAAAGTACGAAACAATGCTTATTAATGCTTAAACTGAAAACATTTTGATTGTTATTTTCAGGTGTCACTATCTTGATAGGGTGGTGATATCCACGCCCTCCCTATTAATGTTAACCAAGCCCTCTCTACAATGTAGGGTACTTTTGTGTTTTTTTTGTTTTTTCCCTTTTTTGTCGTTTTGTGGTTTTTTTTTTTTTTTTTTTTTTTTTTTGTGTTTAAATAGAAAGGAGTATATGTATATGTATAATAATGTATATGTATAATGTTTGGTATATTTGTGTTTAATGTTTTGTATATGTATAATATTTTGTATAATAGCACGTTAAATATTACCACGTTAAATAACTGCAACAACGTATATGTATAATGTTTTGTATGATATCACGTTAAATATTACCACATTAAATAACTGCAACAACAACTGTTATTATTAAATTAAACGACAACGTTATACATATTATTTAAAAACAACAACATCTACGACATATGAAGATTATTCATCTCATTTAAAAGATCATGGAGCCGGGCACTTGACTGACAAGCGTGATCCTCAGGATTTCTTGCCATTTCTAACTCCATCTCCAGCGCCTTTATTCTTGCCTTCAACAACTTGTTCTCATTTTTTGTAGCAACGCAGTTTGAGCAATGCGTTGAAGAAGAGGGTTGATTAAAGTGCTCTGCTTCAAATTCATCTTCCCACGCGAAGTATCGACACCCATACTCTTTTGTACCTGGCTGTTACATGTTAAGAAAATAATAAGAAATGTATTTTTAACAAACAAATTATTTACATAACTAAGCAAACGTATGATTATTTACCACTGAAAGAGGACATGCATAAAACAGACGCCCACGACTACCATCTTGCCAGGATTTCCGTTCTACAATAAATCCTCTATTACATCGGCACCAAAAAGGATTTCTTTGGCTCATCTGACCAAAGAATTTGCATAATAATTTACATCAACAATCAATAATGTTATTACTAATTTAAACAAATAATAACTGGTACAGAACTAACACTCTACAAAAAAACAGACTTTTAAGTTTCAAACAATTAACATTTAAACGATGTTGAATAATCATTTACAACATATGATTCACTATGTTTACAATGGTTTTGTCGGTGTCTCTATTATTTACAACATAAATCAATGAACCATTAGTCGATGTTGATACAAAGTTTTCCATTCGGCTGCAACTGGCTCTCTGAAATGCCTCCATTGTGGGTGGATATAGGGTAGTCGAAAATCTCTGTCGAGTGTCAGTACAATGTAGTGAGCACCCACACGGGCAATCACAATGGGGTCGGTTCCTTGTGATGAGTTTGGCCTGGTAAAAAGCGGAAAACATGTGTTCCAACCTTGATCGGATATAAATACAACAGGTCGGTGAATGCTTGAAGCGATAACCAGCCCCGTGAGTGGCATCACCATCCAGCGATCATTAGGTGCAGGTCCATTGAACCAGTTTATTGTATACCAAAGTCGGTCAAAGTCTTGTTGCTGCCACATATCTATGTATCTTTGCCTATGATAATCTAACTCTTGCAATAACATACCTCTGACTTCGTCCCACCTATTTTCAAGTCCGGGTCTTGTGTAGTGATGGGTGGGAATCGCACCTTGCTTTACCTCTCGAGGGATCTCGAGAAGCTTACAACCCCCACCAGGCAGTGTACCTGATCGTTGTAGTATAGTATAGTGACAAGTACCGGGGGATTGATCGTTCAGCTTAGGAATAGTATCGCTAGGATTAGAAAACCTAATTAATAGTTCTAGAGGTGAGGGATGATTATTTTTGTATTTTTATATTTTTATGAAAGCAAGTAAAATCTCGGGTTTTGAAGGAGTGGGCGGAATTAGTTGCTATTCAACTAACCCAAAGCTATTAAAATAATGAAAATGAAATTAAACTAAATTATACTAAGGTTGTGAGCAGTGATTGGAGAAATTGTGTTTACTTAGACTTCACTACTCCCTAGATATCTTTTACATGTTAATTACTTGTTACACTTGTATGAATGACAGATTGTATTCCTTAATACCATTCGTGGGGTGACATACATAACTCCCCAACTCTATGAGCTCTTATCTCCTCCTACACCATGACCCAGCACAACTATAGGGATTGTAAACAGTGGCTCATGCATTAAATACAACCAATAAAGACCTAGTACGCCTCGGTTCATGTTTCTTAAGACGTTCAAGCATGTTACCATTTGGAGATCTGCCAGTTTTCTTAAGCCTAACATATAAATCATTCATTCAAAACAAGAATAGACAAGTAATCAACACATAATCAACATCTAGGTTTCATTAGATCTAAGCAAACACAAAAGAGATCTAGCCTAGCATAATGGAATTGAGACAATAACAAGATATAAACAACCAACACATAGACATATTGATTGAATTGAAAGTACACTTATCTCAATTACAATGCAAGGTCTCAAGGGTTTGGAACCCTTGAAAAACCTGTAAAAGAGGCACCAAAATCGTCTTTAGGGTTTCACCAAAACTTCTCTCTTCTTAATGAAAAAAACTAGAAAACTATATATAGGAAAAATAGTCTGACGGCGTCAAGAGTTACTTGTGACGCCGTCACCTCGCCGCCATATACTTCCTCGGACGGCCTTGATCCACTTATGACGGCCTATGTGACGCCGTCACCACCCACGGTATATTAATTTTGCCACTTTGACGCCGTCACGAATCCTTCTGACGCCGTCACCACCTTCGGTGTTTAATTCCTCGTGTCTGACGCCGTCAAGATGGTGGTCTTGACGCCGTCACCTTGTATTTTCAGCATGGAAATTTGGTACTTAGCCGTTTTCCTCACTTTTATGCTCCAAAAACGTCCAAAATAGCTTCTTTTCCAGAATTCACTCTCCAAACACCTAAAATCACAAAAGGAACGATTTAGGGCAATATTTGATCAAATAAAGTCGGATTCGGGCTTAAATGACCCCCTAAAAACGGATCATTTTTCGCCTCATCATGTAGCCTTTCCCTTTTTGTGGGTAGGTTAACACCTTGATCTGCCACCTTTGAGTGGTATGAATACCTGCTCTGGCCTACCCCATTCCCCACAGAAAAGGCTTATAAAGAAACTTGGGTGGCGTTTAGTTGGAAAACATTTTCTTTCATTTCCTATTTCTTGTTTTGTAGAAAAAGGGAGGGGAGTTTGATTTCCACAAAACAATGGAAAATTTAGAAAACGCGTTTAGTTTGAGAAACATGTGTTTCTGTTTTCCATTTTCCAAAACTAGAAAACATGTTTAAGTATCGTTGTTTTATATCTCAATTCGCTAATCACCTTAGTAATATTATAAAAACATCATCAAAACACAAAAACAAATATTACAAACTAACCAACTAAATTATAAAATAAATAAAAAAATCTAATACGAGAAAAATAAAGAAATTAAAAAATTAAAATATAATATCAAATAACGTTTTCTTTCGATATTTTTCGTTTTTGTCCGTTTTTGTTTGTTTTTTTACGTTTTCGTCTGTTTTTTTACGTTTTCGTCAGATTTTTTACGTTTTCATCCCTTTTTTTTTTCATTTTCGTCAGCTTTTTTACGTTTTCGTCTGTTTTTTTACATTTTCGTCCGATTTTTTGGGTTTTCGTTTGTTTTTTACGTTTTCGCCCGCTTTTTAACTTTCTTGTCAGGTTTTTTAAGTTTTCATCCGATTTTTTTCATTTTCATCTGTTTGTTTACGTTTTCGTCAGATTTTTTATGTTTTCGTTCGATTTTTTATGTTTTCGTCCGTTTTTTTACGTTTTCGTCAGATTTTTTACGTTTTCGTCTGTTTTTCTACCTTTTCATCTGATTTTTTATGTTTTCGTCCGTTTCTTTACGTTTTTGTCAGTTTTTTTACGTTTTCATCCGATTTTTTTATGTTTTCGCCCGTTTCATTACGTTTTCATCATTTTTTTTACGTTTTCGTCCTATTTTTTTATGTTTTTGTCTTTTTTTTAACGTTTTCATCCGTTTTTTTACGTTTTTGATAGACTCTTTACGTTTTTGTCCGATTTTTTATGTTTTCATCAATTTTTATACGTTTTCGTCCATTTTCTTACGTTTTTGTCCGTCTTTTTACTTTTTTGTTTGATTTTGGATGTTTCCATCTGTTTTTTTATTACGTTAAAAGTCTGGCGAAAAAGTAAAAGATCTGACGAAAACGTAAGAAAAGGGAAAAAACGTAAAAAACTGGAAGAAAACGTAAAAAAATCTGAAGAAAACGTCAAAAAAACGGACGAAAACGTAAAAAATATGACGAAAACGTAAAAAAAAAGACGAAAGCGTAAAAAATCTGACGAAAACGTAAAAAAAACGGACGAAAACGTAAAAAAATCAGAGGAAAACGTAAAGAATCGGACGAAAATGTCAAAAATCTGATGAAAACGTAAAAAATCTAACGAAAACGTAAAAAAACGGACGAAAACGTTAAAAGTCTGATGAAAACGTAAAAAAATAGACGAAAGCATAAAAAATCTGACGAAAACGTAAAAAAAGGACGAAAATGTAAAAAATCTGACGAAAACGTAAAGATTCAGACGAAAACGTAAAAAATCAGACGAAAACGTAAAGATTCAGACGAAAACATAAAAAATCTGACGAAAACGTAAAAAATCTGACGAAAACGTAAAGAATCAGACGAAAACGTAAAAAATGAGACAAAAACGTAAAAAATCTGACAAAAACGTAAAAAAACGGACGAAAACGTATAAAATCTGACGAAAACGTAAAAAAACAGACGAAAGCATAAAAAATCTGACGAAAACGTAAAAAATCTTACGAAAACGTAAAATAACGGACGAAAACGTAAAGAATCGGACGAAAACGTAAAAAATCTGATGAAAACGTAAAAAATCTGATGAAAACGTAAAATAACAGACGAAAATGTAAAAAATATGACGAAAACGTAAAAAAACGGACGAAAACGTAATAAACTTGACGAAAACGTGAAAAACGAACGAAGACGTAAAAAACGGACGAATACGTAAAAAAATCTGACAAAAACGTAAAAAAAACAGACGAAAACGAAAAAAACGGACGAAGACGTAAAAACGGACGAAAACGTAAAAAATCGGACGACAACGTAAAAAATCTGACGAAAACGTAAAAAAATAGACGAAAACGTAAAAAATCAATCGAAAACGTAAAACAACTGACGAAAACGGATTTTGGGGTATTTTAATGGAAAATAGGGGAAAACAAAAAAAAAGTGTTTTGTAGTTTTGTGTATTAAAGTTGGAAATAGGAATTTTGCGTTTTGTAGAGAATTTTATTGGAAAACACTAACTTGAACGCGATTTCTATTTTCCTTGTTTTCCACAAAATATTTTGTGGAAAACAAGGGTATTTTCCCTCAACTAAACGCACCCTTGATATTGGCAATGATGATTTTATAAAGAAACTTGATATTGGCAATGATGATTTTATAAAGAAAAGCTTGATTTTGGCATGGTATTTCCAAATGAAAGGCAAAAAATTTTTTTTCATTTTGCAACATTTGATGTTGCAGCCAAATATGAAAAGCAGTTTTGTTATAATTTGAGCTTTTACCTGAGTTGTGTAAAATTGTGAACTCGACATTTGTTGATATTGTTCCCAGCCTTCCCTATAATGTTATCCAAGCCCTCTCTAGACCTTAGGGTGTACTTCTTGATGGTGGATTATGGTTGGTGATTCTGTGGTGGGTTGGTATTGTGATGGTGGATTATGGTTGGTGGTTGATTATGTGTTGGTGGAATATGGTTGGTGGTTCTGTGTTGGGTCTTTGTGGTTATGTGGTTGTTCTGTGTTGATATGGTTGTGGTTCTGTGTTGATATGGTTGTTGGTTCTGTGTTGATATGGTTTGTGGTTATGTGATTGAGCTTTGTTTATAGTCAGCAAAGCTATAGCTTGGGAATCTTACTGTTGGGCTTGCTTGTTTTTTACAAGCATGCAGTTTGGGAATCTTACTGTTTTGCGACATTTGTATCAATTTGTGATTGTGGAAATCTGCTTTTGTGGATTGGATGTAATTGTGGATATCTGCTTTTGTGGATTGGGATTGTATTAACAATCTGTGATATCCAGGCCCTCCCTATTTGGTTATAACCCTTATGTTTGTGTGGAATCTGCACTTGGACAATGGTTTTAACTTTGTGTTTCACTTTTGCTTATAAGGCGATGACGAATGGTTTCTAAAACCCGAATGGATGGCGAAGTGATATTTTTATCACTTGCGCAACCTTCAAATCCGAGCCTAACTAAAAATCTACTTTTTTTTCGATAACGTTTTCAAATCTGAGCCTAAAAGGCGATGACGAAATCTGTGTTGTGTGGAATCTGCACTTTTAACTTTGTGTTTCACTTTTGGTTTTTCACTTTTGTGATTGTGTGGAATCTGCATATGTACAATGGTTTTAACTTTGCTTTGGTGGTTCTGGGTTATTATGTTGATGATATGGGTGGGTTGGTGGTTCTGGGTTATTATGTTGATGATATGGACAATGGTTGGACAAAACAAAACAGACAGACAAAAAAAAAAAAAAAAAAAAAAAAAAAAAAAATTACTTTAACTTAAAAAAAAAAAGGACAAAACTGACAAACAGTAAAAAACACAAAAATTGCACACTGACAAACAGTGGCCTAATGTTCCCACACCCTCCCATAGGGAGGGTTGTGTTAACACAACCCATCTTGATATTAAAATGACGTTGACATTCATGTCGACTTACAATATACCATATTCAATCTTCAATAGGAGCCATCTATTAACTTTCCTCATTTGCTAAAGAGTATGACTCCAAAAGAATTTTCTTTTGTCTCAATTCTTTGAATATCCAAACATTACACATTACTAGACGAATACCCGTGCATAGCAACGGAATTTTCTAGCGGCAAACAATTATAGTTATGATATTGTGGTAAGTATTTCGTGTAACGTTCAAACATAAAAATATCAAAATGTAATTGCAAAAGTTTATGATATGCAATAGTTCAACTCATATTTTTTTAACATGTATCAAATAATATATAAAAACATTTAGTGAAAGTGAAAATAAAACATTAAATCAATTATGAGATAACTAACAATACACGTTATTCGTCACGTCAAACTTTTTAGTACACAATATCATCGACATTTCTTTGATTTTTCATTTCCCTCTATCTATCTATCTATCTATCTTCTTTCTCTACTTTATTCTATGAGTTAGCACAAGTTGAAAATGAAAATGAGGATTAAAGCGTGTCTAGTCTTGAATAAGATATACGTAGTATTTTAGAAAGTATTTAATTTAAAAAACATTTTTTTTTTCTTTCAACTAACTAATGACATTTGAATTGACATTGGCACTTTTAACAAATCATTCCTAAATCTAATGATTACACATTTATCAAATCGTTCCTAAGTAGTATAACGGTTGACATTTCAATTTATCAAATCATTACAACACGTATGTTTGAAGTCAACTTTGCTACATATACTCCGAATACAACTTTAAGTTTTCAAAATTTTCAATCTTCAAAAAATGAGATAAACCAAGAAATGCGATAAACCCTTTTATATGTACTATAGAAAGAAAGAGTAAAAATTAAGATATTTAATCGCAATACATATATTTACCAACTACATAACTAAAATTAAAAAAAAAATAAAAAAAATAAAAATTCTCAAATTCTAATAACTAATTTAGATAACAAAATTCACAAACAAACTTACAAAGATACTTACAAAACAAAATATACAAAAAAATTTACATAAAAGATTACACAAAGAAATTTACAACAAATTTAAGTAACAATTATTTTGAAGAACCTACTCATCAGGGCAGCAAATTAAATAGATATTCCAGCGAGTTAATGGGGAAGATCTGAAAAAGGTCAAAAAATCAGATCTATAAAACAACCTTTCAAAACTCACTAAAACATCTAAACTTTCAGAGAATTTACAAATACTAACAACTTTATAACAAAATTTACAAAATAAATATTATAACAAATATTAACAACTTAAAAAATATAGCATACACATCCCGACAACACAAGCGGCGACATCATCTTTTTCCGGCGAGTCAGCAGCAGCATCTACTTTTTCTGACGACAACCAGTGGTGGTTGTAACAAAAAAAAGCCAAAATATTTATACAAACTCAGATCTACAAATAAGCCTATAGATCTATAAGGTAAAACCTTCAAACTTGATAAATAGACATAGATCTAATAACAATGCTCAAGAAATACCTTACAACGTGAAGAAAAAAACCTTTTGTTAGGTATTGTCTCGATGGTAGTGCTTCTATGGTGGTTGGGCTCTCGGTAGAGGTGTAAGTTTCAAACGACGGATGAGTTTTGTGATGGTTTGGTATGGTGCTGGTGATGTTCGGTGGGAGGAAGTCCGGTTGTGGAGGGGTCCGGCGATGGAGGGTTGGTGTGGTGATGGGACTTGTGGTGTGTGTGTGTTTGTATAATGTGATATGAGAGAGATATTATTTGTATAAATTGTGGCTAGCCAAATGAATTCCAGATTTTACAGCATCCTTGCCATATATGCAAATATAAGTTTCAAGTGTACATTTAATTACTACAAAGAAGTCAACCTGTTATTTTGAAGTTTCCTTTGTGTATTGTTTGACAGCAGGCAACACGGTTCACTTTAAGTTTCTGTTTTCACCATTAATTTCCTGTGATTGTTTCCATGAATATGAATATCAGTTTCAATATTAATTTCCAGCGGCCATAAATTTCGCAGGGGCAAAATCGGGATTGACCGAAAGTTCAGTTTTTCACTTTTCTACTTTGACCGTTTTGTCTTTATAAGTAGTATAGATATGCATATAACAATAAGCGGCTTAAAAGCCCATTTGCTTTTGCCTTTTGTTTTTGTTTTTGTTGCTGCCCTTTGTTTATTCACTTTTGTTGGGGCGGTTTTTTGGGAGCCCAATATGTAAAATAAAACTTTGGTACCCGACCCTGGCTGTTCATCAGAACTCACAACTTCCTCTTTCTCAAAGGTTCCGACCGGACCTTACATCCACCGGCGTTTTACCGGAATCCGACCCAAAAAAATTACGTTACTGTAGTGCTACAGTTGTCTGTGATGGGTGTACAGTAACGCTAATATTTTAATCAGTTTGTGGTTATTTGGCTGCCAAATGTTGCTAGGTACAGTGCCACCCTTTCTTCTAGCCACATATTAGTTTTGGGTTGGTTTATTTTGGTCTGATTGTGGTTCTGGATTCTTCATAACCACACACACAATTTTTTTGGGGTAAGCCAAATTTAGGGTTTTTATTCTTTTTTAATTCCGGTTATTTTTTCTAAAAAAATTTGTATTTTTATTCATAATTTTATGTTTAATTACAGCCGTAAATGTGTGATTACGAACGTTTATCTGTTTGTTTTGGGAGAATAGGTTTCAGCAACCTTTGGCTTTCAACAGGTAATAGATTTCTTTTAAGATATTGTTATGATCTTTTTTTATCTTTCATAATGGGGTTTGTTATTTAGTTAATTTAGATTAGATGGTTAAACTTTCAATTTATTTGTAAATTGAAATTAGGTTATGGTATTTGATGTTTTTCATTTCGGTAAATATTGTTTATATTTATTTGGTTTTAAAAGGTTTTAAGTGCATAAATGGTGTTCCAAGGATATATCTTTCAAATGATTGGTGTGAATTTCTTAATGTCGTTTGTCATGAGTTTCGATAAAGAAATTATTTGTTTGAGTTGATCATTCTTAGGGTTAAGTTGTTATTGGCTTTTAAAGATTAGTTTTTATGTTGGTCTTAATATGACGTAGTCTATTTTGGTTGGTGTTATTGTTGTTTTCGTGTTATAACTTCAAGAGCTGAAAAATATATTGACACAAAAATGACTTGACCTGTAGTTTAAAGAACTGAAATTCAGTTATGTAGTGAAGTTAATCTAAAATGAAAAATAAGCTTAAATTCGGTTGTGTAAGAGGTGTTCATTGTATGTGGTTTGTAAAAGTTTGTAACTTTTACCGTGTTTGGTTTGTAGGTTGATGTTATGTCACTGGAACACGAGTTTTTTACAACCAAGTGGATCACTGTAGAAAATCATGGTTTGTGCAGGGTTTGCTGCCAATGTAGTTTTGGTTTCTGGTGTTTGTCTGCTAGATATTAGTGAAGCTAATGTTGCTTTAGCCTTATCCGCTGCTATCTTGACAGGGCATCATGGTAATGTGTTTGCAGCCATGGGGGTGGACTCATAGCTTGGCAGGGCAACTCACTTGGTTTGCAGCCATGTCGTACATCATGTGGGTGGCGCTGCAAACAGCTATGTTTGCAGCCATGGGCAACAATATTGGCTGCTTATTGTTTCTATCGATTTGTTGGTTACGCTGGCCTGCATTAAGCTTGCAGATGTGACCACCTTGCATGGAATGCAATGTATACTTTTTTGCAATTTAATTTAGATTGCTATATCAAGGCTACGATGAGTTTTAACGGGTCATGTTAAAAATGAGATTCCCTGTATCTTGGCATGGCATCCTGTTAGAGTTGCAGCCATGACGGGTGCGTCCATTTTTTTCCTAATTGGTGCCCTATCTAAGCCTATATTTGAAAGCTTGATATCTTGAACGTGTGAGCGATGATGAACTTTCTGCATATTAACTATTTCATGAATGTGGCTAGCGCATTCCCGCAACTTGGCTTGGTAACAAGGGCTGTTTTGTGGTTGCAGCCATAGCGGGTGCGCCATGTTGCCCAAAGAAAATACAGATCTGAGCCCCATCTTAGTGTGCATTAAACATTCTTTATTAGCTTGGAAGAAAAACTACACAAGGTATATTTCTTTCCTAATTTATCGTTTTAAATATCCACATTTTGTGCTTATGGATTTACCTTTCCTTTCTTTCTTTTTTTTTTTTTTCTTTTTTTTTTTTTACTCAATGCATGTAATAGCCAGGACAAAACCCGTGTTGTCAATAATAAGGAACCGGTTCACAGCCCTGATTCCGAAGTTGAGTAAAATACCTTTTGATCGCTTTTTGACTAATGTCTATTCTTTGTATAAAATTGTTTTAATTATTTGCTTTTTCTTTTTCAATCTGGTTTTTGTGTGGGGGATTTTTTTAATTAATTTTGGTGTTATGTGTGATTTCAGTATGAAGCACTTGGTTGGTTATGTGGTGGATTGGGTTTTTTGCAACTCTTGGATTGATGGCTACCTTGAACGACAAAGCTTTGAAGATACCATTTGTAAGTCATATGATTCTGATAGCTATTTATTGTTATTTATGTAGTAAGGGGAGGTCCGTTAAATATGTAAATGAATAATGATAGTTAAAGGCTGAATGTCCTTGCTAGAAGATCAAACATTGTGAAATGACTTGACTACGAAGGTGGCAAAGATGATAGCCACTATGAGACTGAATATGGTGAATTGAGCTTCGACTACCACATGAACGACCCGAACGTAGAAGTTTCTACCTCAGAAAACTCGGTGGAGGTAATTTTATATTGTCTTTTGGTTTCTGTGTGTTATATTACGCATGTCGTTTCAGTTTTTTCTACTGATTTTCTACAGTCGGTTACAATGTACATATTTGGACATCCAATCGGTAGACAAGTGTCATTTACTGAACGATTACATTGAATCAAATCATGTTGGAGATTAGTGCACGGCCTTTGTCAACAATGAAGGTGAGTTGAAGTATGGTGCTACTTTAAAGTATTTAATTTTTTTTTTTTTTTTTTTTGTTATTCTTTTCTTAATATTTTTTTTTTTATTTTATTTTATTTTTATTTTATTTTTTTCCCTTTTGAAAGTTTGATCTCATGACAGAGGTACAGTTTGTTGTCACTAATGTGTGGCGCATTGCTTAAATCTTGCTTTTTATAATTGATATCTAGATTGCAGATTTGTTTCACTGGGATAAAGCGTATTTGTTATTGTGTACAGATTTTGGGAACTGGTATTGTGACATTGTCCGTATGTTGGCCGGGCAGCATCACAGAAGTGATGATGACACTCCTCGCGAAGGTATGTTTTTAGGGGTGTTTATTCGCCTTATATAGTGATATAGTCGTCTTATGGCTTATTTAGTTTTAGGCTTATGCTTCATAATCTCTTTTTTTTTTCCTTACTTTAAGACTTCTCAGCATAGATAAGTTACTATGTCATAATGAACATACATAGCCACAAAAAAAATGAGGTTATGAAGCATATGCCTAAAACCAAATAAGGCATAAGCTGGCTTAATAAGCTGAAACAAACACCCCCTTGATAATCTGACTATCTTTTTTTATCATTCCAATATCATATGCCCGATATTTTAGCGCAACTGCTTCTACTAATAATCGTAACTTTTCCTTTTTTATAGAACTAACTTTTGGATTTCCACTGAATTCGCAGCAACCTGACCAAAGCGATTACAATTACCACCCAAGATCATGTTCCGTGCATACCATCTACTGCAAGTACGCCCGCAACAACAATAAAGCAGTGTGTTCTTCTTTGCGTGAACATGTCCGGAATCCGGTTTGAAAAATGGGCCAAAACAGGTGAAATCCAGCAACATGGCTGTTACTATAATATTTTTAAAAAAAAAAAAATTGGTGCGATATTTGAAATACATTTTATTTCACCTTTGTTATTTACTTATTTTGGAAACAAAAGGTGGAAATTTGATAATTAGTTTTGCATATTGTCATGTTTAAGTTAAGCTACGTATAGTTTTTTTGAACAATGAACGGGTCATTTAGGAACGGGCTGCATAAAAATGGGAGTGTTTAGGAGCGGGAATTCTACTTGGGTGGTTGTGTTATAAAGTCAGTTGGCAGTGCTGTTAAAGCTCACGTGTTCACCACATTTTTAAACTGTTTTCATCCTATAATTGGGCTTTTATTTGTGTAACATGCATTTGAAGATGATGGGAAAGAGGGGTATGATCAGAAGCTTAAAGATTGAGCAGCACATGTACATCTTTAGGTGCGTGTATAATGGTTAGAACTTTCTGAAATGTATCACTATGTTTGAATGTATAAGACTTTATTTTGGGTAAGTTTGATGGATTATGCAATCTTTAAGGGTGTTTGGATATTGATTTTCCCAGGCAAAAATAATTCTGATCTATGTTTTAAACTTTTAATTAGTTCAAGGATAGCATATGAGTAACAATGTTTTATTTGTTTTTTAATGGTGATATTTTTAGGAGTGCTAAAGGGTGTTTGGTTGTTAACGATTTCGTGCTAACGAGTGGTAGTTTTCTATTGTTTGAAAGCAAGAGATGGCAAGGTGTCTTACTTCATTTATTTGTTATAATTTTGCTACCACTGTCCAGGTGTTGAATGAATGTTCTGAAGTAGAGAATTGGTTGAGAGAGAACAACTTTAGGACTCGCTTCTGAAGCACGCTGATCCAGTGCAAGGTATATGGGGAAATAACGAGGTAGGCGCATTGAACCAATTGCTTTACAATACGATTGGTGGTGATTTTAAGGTGGATGTTTTAAAACCCAGGCTAGAAACTTAATCAGTGTACATTTAGGTCAAGACTGATTCGAGATAATTGCACAATGAAATATAGGGTGACACCGTGACAGTACCATAAGAGAAAACTACATATAAAGGAATCATATCTCAAAATTGTTTCTTTTAGAAGAGATGCAACCATAGAAGATTTCTATCAAGTCCGTCTACAGGTGTCAAACTCTTAATCCAGTGATGAAGGTAACGAAATTGCCTTTGCACAAACATTACATCAACTTTATTGCATATTTTGTGTTCTTGTTTTTCTTCGGTCTTGTGGACTTGGGGTAATAATACCTATTACAAATCCTGTGTAAAAGATAATGCACATTGGGCATATTGAAGTGTTATTTATCCGTTTATAAAGCAGATTGAAATGAGATCCGCTAAATTGATGTGGCTGACATGCCAATTGGGATCAGAATCTTAACTAAGACGATACTCTAAGGTACTTACTTGCCCCCAATCCAAAAACCATACAAGACTCGATGATCAAGCAGCAACTTTCTTAGCCGTCACGGAGTTGATGATGGTTGCAAAATCAGAACCCTGTAAAAAGCATGACAACAAGTCAACAATCATTCAAGTGTCTCTTCCTACTCTATTTGGGTGTTTTCATTTAATCTTTCTTATTACCGAGCTGATTTTATATTAGAATTTTCATATGAGGGTGTTTAGGATTGCTTATTTTTTTTCTGCTTATGATTTTCCTTAATTGAGCAGCTTATGCTTTTGCTTACAATTATTTTTTCCACTTATGCTTATGCTTATATTATTATTTTTACGAGTATGATTACATGCAGAAAAAATAAGCAATCCCAAACACCTTCTAAACTGCCTCAGCTTAAAAAGGGTAGAGAAGCAGAAAAAAATAAAAAATAAAATAAAATCCCAAACACCGCGTTTTTAACCGTAAACAATTAGGTCCACAATATAACCAAAGAAGACGTGATAACAGCGATACCTTTAGAGAAGCACCACCAACAAGAAATCCATCAATGTCTTCTTTCTTGGCCAAATCAGCTGAGTTTCCCGCATTTACAGATCCTGAAGAGGTAGTATATAATATCAGATCACCAAAACCAATCACTGATGTGCCGAACTTTATGATTCCATATAGGAGACTCCCCAAAAATAAAGATTTACAACCTTCATACGTGCTAAAAATTGTCACTCCATTTTAGAAACCCAACATAAGATAAAATAACGAACAGAACGACCAAATATCATATTAATATTGTGTGAGCAATGATGTGCATGGCTTAAATTCAATCACTCACAAGAATTAAAGCACGCTCGTACCATTCAAATCATATTATCTTTCAAATAAAGTAAACATTTAGGCCACAAGGTAAAAAATATTAATTAATACCTCCATAGATGATGCGTGTCTTAGAGGCAACTTCAGCTGATACATTTTTAGCAAGCCAGTCACGAACAGCCACGTGTACTTCCTGAGCCTGCTCGGGTGATGCCACTTTACCGGTTCCAATAGCCCAAACAGGCTCGTATGCAATTACAATGTTATCCCAACTTGATACCGCATCTGCACATGAAACAAACATCTCATTCATTGCCATAGTTCAACTCATTTCAGGATTCTAAACATTATGTGATTTAAAAATATGATGTTATTGTGCTTTATTGCTCTTTACGCAAACCATGTTTTATTAAAAGTACAAAAATAAAATTTGTTATTATTATAACATGCGAACAAAGAGTATAACCTTAAGGTAACGATCAAATTTGTTTTTTCCTCTTTTCTTTTGTCAAATTTGTTTTTTCCTCGTTTCTTTTATGTAAAGAAGACTATTGAAAACCAGAAAAAGGTCATATTTGGAGTGTAATTATACAACCATAGGGATTAGAGCAGCTAAAAACACTTGGAGTGAAAGAAAACATGCCTGCATAGGCTTTCAATTGCTTGAAACAGACATCAAATGTTTTGCCTGCTTCTCTTTCTTCCAACAGTTCTCCAATGCAAGCAATTACTCCAAGATTCTGTCCCAAGGCATAAGCAGCCTTCTTACCTATAAACTGATAACATTGGAAGTCCATCAGTTACCAAAGCAAGGGGCATCTATTTAGACCTTCAAAGGGCCCATATAGTCCAAGTAAAAGTTACCTCATCATTTTCACCGATAACGTGCCTCCTCTCAGAATGCCCAAGAATCACCCATTTGCATCCAATATCTTTCAATTGCTCAGCACTGCAATTAGTGGTAAACTTATGTTACAAACCTACTGGAGAGGTAAATTTATGTCACAAAATATTTAATGGGCTGCCAAGTAATGGACCAGTTATCCTTGTATCAACAGAAAGAAGCATATAAACACAGGTAAATGGGCAGGTTATATCAAGTAATATATTTTGTTAAATGAAGACGAATACCTGATCTCTCCAGTAAAAGCTCCACCCTTTCCAATCCAAGAATTTTGAGCAGCTATCTCAATA
The DNA here is from genome assembly GCA_030686995.1 of Artemisia argyi. Taxonomy (NCBI): domain Eukaryota; kingdom Viridiplantae; phylum Streptophyta; class Magnoliopsida; order Asterales; family Asteraceae; genus Artemisia; species Artemisia argyi. Next base: position 102,963,961 of record CM060697.1, read on the forward strand.
CGGTCAGTTAGAGAGCTTTTTACTTGATCAATGTAAATGAAAGGGGGTCCCACAACAACATCTGTGCAATGACAAAGAGCTCAAACTGAGACCAGAAGTTACAAAGATCATAAATAATAATTACATATCCACCAAATGTTTCCAAGAACACGAGAGAATTATTAACTTAACAAGAGAAGATCTAGAATTAGAACGATCTATCTAAAATTTAGTTATAGCTTCTTTAAAACTACAGTTTATAAGAAAAAAGCAGTTCGTGCAGGTGAACTCATTCACCCCTCTCAGTAAAAATCCCTGATAACCAAATGAGGACAACTATAAACCCTTTGGTTGGTTACAAGTTTGTAATACTATTACTATCCTTTTGAGGTTAAGATTTGAAAATTTTCCATATTACCTTATAGAAGTCCCATAATGCAGGCACAAAACCATTTGGAGTGTAGCCCTTTTTGGTAAATTTAGAATAATTTATGGAAATATCAAGCTATATGAGTAGTAGGCAGTGATTAACACCATGCTTTGCTATCTATGCTACAGTCATAGGATGTAAGCTTGTCAACAGAAATGGTATTGTCTAATATGCAAAATGCAGGACATAGAGGAACTCGTTGCTTATACCTGAGACAATTTTCTTGTGCAAGCTACAATTTTATATACAATTTAATTCTCCTTGATACTATCACTTTGGTTAATACTTACAGATGACCCAGGTGAGTGATGTATACTAGATTCCAAATAGACTTAAATGGAAGATCGATAAGCTATTTGCATCATGTCACAAAGGTCACTTAAAGTGGTTTGTATGAAAAACACTTATGGCTTAGCCACTTGTATGTAAATCAGAGATAAAGATGAAAAACTAACCAACATCAGGCTCCAAAGTTGCACTGTTCAAGTCTGAGACTAGCTGCTTGATCGAGTCTTTTGTTCCATTCTAGAGCAAAGATTACAAGAAAAATCATTAGAGGAATTTACAGCTACGTGAGACATGAATAGCCATGCCACTTTTAGAGGTTTGAAGAAAAGGTTGAGAGTTTCAAAACTCCTATCAGTTGGAATTTGAATAAATCAAGCAGAAGACAAACATAAATGCTTGTCACAAGAAGGTTTTAAAGTTTTAACCATACATTCATTTCTATCTAGAATAATTTATACTAGAATAGATCAACAAATATAAGTCTTGATCTTTAATGTAAAATAATATGCACAATTTCATTAAATATAAAATAAAACTATAAAATTGTCTTTGACTTGGCAAACACCCATGATAATTCATAACAGGTGTCGTCAAATAAAACGCAACGATACATATCATAGTTTATGACGTCACTCATCATGAGCTTGGTAATGCCAAAAACTTGTGGTTTTTAAACTTTAAAATCAATAGTGGGAAAATAGAGAGCACGGTTACTTACACACTTCCAGTTGCCGCCAACAAAGAACTGCAACAAAAGAAAATAAAACGAATTATCAGTCAATAATATAAAGAAACGGTGCATGAGACAAAAACCAACACAAAAGTAATCTAAGATGCTCTGTAACATATACATTTATCTATACTATCTATACTACATTATAATGCATTTGGGACTATTCTATAATTAGAAAGGCTTAAAATTCAAACTTTTTATTTCTTATTATGGAAAGATTTCAAATATTGATTGAAAAAGGATTTCAAACATTAATTGCAGAAAACTGAAAACTGAAAACAGAAAAACTGAAAAACAGAAAACCTGAAAAAATGAAAACTGGAAACCAGGAAAACTGAAAACTAGAAAAACAGAAAAACTGAAAAACAGAAAACCTGAAAAAATGAAAACTGGAAACCAGGAAAACTGAAAACTAGAAAAACAGAAAAACTGAAAAACTGGAAAACTAGAAAAACTGAAAACTGAAAAACTGAAAACCTGAAAAACTGAAAACTTGAAAACCCGAAAAACTGAAAACAGAAAACAGAAAACAAAAAATAAAAAAGTAAAAGAAGAAAATCTCTACTTATAAAGCATGAAGACAATTAAACGTGTAACCGACCGCAAAATATAGTCACAAGGTACCCGCCGCCGCATTGCGCGGGTACCGTTCTAGTTTATAACAAAAGTTCTCATAATGCAGTTTCTCTTGCTTCTATGTCCATTAGTCAAACCACATTCCATTCATATATAATTTTCAAGCAGTGGCATCATGAATTGATCATATTGGTCAGTCAATGCAATCTACATTCTACATTCTATGCCTATTAATTTCCCTCCAAACACTCCAACTTCAATACATTTGATACATTTTAAAAGGTTACTTGATGAGCTTATTGAAAATTCAAAGAGTCAATGAATAAGCCCATTCTTAATGGCTAGTGAGCTTATTTGTTGTTCAACTTTTCAAGAAGCATGAAGCCCATCAAATAAGCTTACACAAACAGCCCTACCAAAACCATATAACGTTATTTTGTTCAGAACACCATTTTTAAGTTTTTGTCATAATAATCGTTCTAATTACACTTGTTTTTACATTTTCCCCAAAAACATACTCAATTAACATCGCATACAGATAAAATAAAAATACATTCTTTTCATTGCAAGTCAAAAATTAATTCATTTTTCAGTATGAACTCAAATTATCAAATGCTACTATTACCCGTCGTTTATCATTCATAATATAATACACAACACAAGTACAAAATATGACCAAAGTTTAAAAGTACGGAAACGAGTTTCGAGGTGTTTTCCCTCCGCCTCAAGAGGCGTAAGCCTCGAGGCGGACCGAGGCGTAAGGTCGAGGCGGAATTAAAAAAAATATAGAAATTATATATATATAAGTTTTAATAAGTATTTATATATTTTATATACATACTTTATAAACTTTTATATATAAGTTTAAGACTTAAATGTAAACTATTAAAGATAGAGGGGGTCAAATGTTTAAATACACAAACTTATTTTAAACTTTTTGAGACTAAATGTAAAATAGTGAAAGATAGAGGGGTTAAAAGTTAAAAAGTCTAAACTTATTAAAACCCTAAAAGAGTAAAACAAAGTTCCAGCCGTTATATCTTTCTTCCCTCTTCCTCTCTTCCTCCTTGGGTTTCTGGCAGATGTTGCACCGCCGCTGCCGGAATTCGTCGCCGGAAATCACGAATCCGGCGCTATATGGGGTTAAAAACCCTAAAAGTAAATCGATTCAAGGTACAAAATCAATACTATTGATTGATTTGGCTCAAAAAAAAGAAAATCCGCCTCGGCCCTGAGGCGCCGCCTCATACGCTTCACCACCGCCTCAGGTACATGAGGCGTACGTTCCAAAACACCCCCTTGAGGCGCCGCCTCATATGCGTTTTATGGCCGTTTCGCCTCGAGGCGCCGCCTCAGACCGTTTTTTTAAACCATGAATATGACCACTTTATATGTTAATTAATCTCACTCCTGAAACAATTATCAACTAACACGTATATTATGTAAAAAAAATACATTGTTATTTCATCTTTTATCATTATACACTTGACAAGTACAAACTGGACTTGTGAAACTTTTTCAAATACTAGTTACATAACTTTTATACAAAACATTTAAATTATCTTATTTTACAAAATGCTAGTAGTTTAAAAGATATCGCTACTTGTGTATTCTTATACAAAATGCAAGAACTAGTTTATTATGATTCATATTTTTATACAGTAGTTAATTATTTCACTCCTACAATTAACACTAACTAATTAATAATCAAACACTCATATTTTTACACTTTATTAATTAAGTAGTATATATATGTATATAATACTATATATATATATATATATATATATATATATATATATATATATATATATATATATAAAATGTTACTTGTTTTAATTAAATCAAACAAGAGATCTATAATAAATAATAATAACGATTAAAACAACTAACTGTATTAATAAAAACTACCTTTCCGGTACCGGCCATAGCAACGATACCTCTGTTGACACGAGAAGCAGAAGCCGATGATGATCGGAGTTGCAAATTAACGGATTGAAAAAAGGACTGAGAAGTGGTGGAGGAGCGGCGGAGAGAAGTGACGGCGGCGGTGGATTTGGGACCGACGGTTAGTTGAGAAGTTGATAGCATCGCCATTGCTGTTTATTTTTTAATCAAGTTTTCAGTGAGATGAAAATGGCTGGCTGGCTGGCTGGCGGTGGGTTGGTAGAGATACTGTGAGTGTGAGTGTGTGGCGATGAGTTTAACGATAGATAGCTTTCTTTTGATTGCCTTTCACTCACTACATGTGAAACAGCTGTCTTTTTACGCGAGCTTTGGCGCGTGGATGCAACTCATGCAAGTCAATTTTGGTCTATTCAGTGTTGTTGGTTGGGTGTACCAATAAACTTTCGCTTGTATGGACGTTCAAGTCAAAACCGGTGGCGATAATTATCATGTGCAAGTGTGGGTGACCAAAATCGACCGACTCTTGAATCCTGTTTCGAAGTTGAACCGATCTTAAACAGGTCGGGACTCGGTTTGTGTTTTCCGTTTTATCGGGATCCTGTCCCGTCCCGACTGTCCCGAAACCGAACCGAGCTTAATCGGGTCAGGACTCGGTTTGTCGGGTTGTCAGTATTCGGGATAGTCGGGATCGGGTTGGGATGAGTCGGGAGTGGCCCGATGCTCAAAACTATGTGCAAGTGGTCAGCTGCGCAAGGCCATCATTTGTGAGGGGTATTTGATTTAATATATATTTGTTGTATTTTATATATCTCTAACTTGATTTTTTTATTTCTTTCTTAAATATTATGTGAAAGGCCTTCGATTAGCATATATTCATTAGTATTTATATATGTCTGAGAATATTATATTTTGAATTTTTCATAATTGATTTACGAGGCCTCATTTATAGTTTTGCACTAGATCACCCAAATCAATGAGACGACCCTGGTCAAAACTCATTTTGGCTGTCATATAACTTCAGCAAAATAATCATTTTCAATTACGCACTCAAAAATCTCCTTTCTCATAAATTAAGCTAAAATATTCTTTTTGACACTTTTTTTTTCCCCCTAAACCAACTAGAGTAACATTTTATTCATGAAAATAAAAATACAAATTACATTAAAAAAATAAAAATTTGTATTAAATTTAGATTAAATTTGCAATTTTCTTAAAACCTTTAGACTAACTAAACATAATTTTAAAAATTTAAGGGTATAAATTGATATATGTATAAGGGTACAAACAAATTTTAATTTTAAAACAAAAATTTTAGAAGGAGAAAAATGAAGTCATCATCTTCCTCCTCTACACAAGCTCACACACCATAAACACGCGCGCACACACAAACTCAACACAAAAACTTGATGAAAACACAAATTCAACACAAAACATCCCAATTAAAATCAGAAAAACAAAACAAAACCCGTCTTTAAAATCAGACATCTTTAAAATCGACGCATTTCATCGAACATCTCAGTAAAAACACCACTAGTTATAAAGCGTTTATAACCTTACAACAAAGACCTATAACACCCCCCCCCCCCCCCCCCCCCCCCCTCCTCTTTGAGTTATAAGGGTTTGCGTTATAGTGACGAGCCAAGTCATAGTCTTTTCTCATTTTTCTTTTGTGTGTGTGTTGTATTTGTGTTTTATTGAATTATATGTGCAGCCAAGTGTCATATAACTTAAGTGATGAAGACAAAGTGTATTTGAGTCAAGTTATAAGTTTCGAGTTATAAGAGAAAAAACTGAAATAGCAGCAAAAGTGCTATTAATCGAGCTTTATAACTCCGAGACACCTTGTGCTCTAAGAAAACATGTAAATCCGGTTTTTGAAGCATAAGCTTTTGTAAGTATTGGTAATTTGTACCAAATAAAAAGAAAATAAGATGTGGAAAGACATACACAAACATAGGATATGTGGATAAACGAGTTATGACACCTGCAGCTGCTACGTGTCTTGTGAAATATGGGTTTGACATGGATGGGACTCATGAGAGTCTCTGTGTACCCGACCCACCATACCAACTCTTGTCTGCAAAGCACATACTTGACATGTTTTGTATTCTTGTTACATTTTTTTTATTCCAAATTTTATACTTCTTTGATAAAAAAAATTAAATAAATAGATAAATTATAGAAGCAAGAAGATTATGACACATGAAATACTACTGTAGCACATTCAGAAAGAAATTACACACAACATATCCAACGATTTTAATAAGTGATAGCATAAAATTAGGACATGTCATATAACTACGTCAAGTCGTCAACCATTTTTCAACGATATAATCTAAATTCGTTATTTGTCGTATGTAAAAACTTATATAAATCGTTTCTAAGCATTAACGCTCCGTTCTCGAGTTATTTTTTAAAAGGAAAGGAAAGGAAATGATAGGAAATTGAAATTTTATTGTGTTCTCGAGTTTTTTTTTTGACAGAAAGGAAAGGAAACAGGAAGGAAATGATAGGAAAATTCTAGTGATTTTCCTATAAGAATTTTCCGCCCAAATATGGGCGGATTTGGACGGAAAGTATTTTACACTCGCACTATTTAGTATATAATGACCAATATAACTTTCAATATTTACTCATATTCGACTCTTATGATAAAATGAACATATCTAAAAGTGCATAAATGTAATTATGTCTCTTTTTCTTTCTTTTCTTCCCAACTCGAGAACACAACATTATTTCATTTCCTTTCCTTTCATTTCAACTCAAGAACACGAAATATAAAATCAACTTTCTTTCCTTTCCTTTTCATTTCTTTTCTCTTCTTTTCACATCATTTCTATTCCCACCTAGAAAAACTCAAGAACGCAGCGTAATAATCACATTGCATTTTATTGTCTTGACGTCTGGCCAAGTTTTTTTTTTTTTTTTTTTTTTTTTTTTTTTTTATTTTAATCATTGGTTTCTGACTCGACATTGCGAGCTGACTAATTAACCAACCCGAGTTTTAATATTTTTCGTAAAATCTCATTTGTCCTTAGCAAAGTAACTTTACTAACAGTTTATGTGACCAAACTACAAAGGAACTTCTAATGATCCTCAAACTTATGTGACCAAACTACAAATTCAACCAAACGTAACAAAAAAAATAAAACACTGTAGAAGTAATAGTTTATGGCAATAACCCATTCCGGGGGAAACCCGTTACCACCTGAGATCAGCGTGGACCCGGTTAAGACAACATAGTCTGGCGGGGTGGCGATGAGGCCTTCGCTGTCCGCGAAGGTGATCGTTTCTAAGTTGAAATTCATCTTTAAAAAAAAAATAACCCATTCTGGCATTCATGTGGTAAGGGACAAAGTATATAAATAGTGGGGTTACTTACAATGTAATGTTGACATCTGGAAATACGATAGATAACAAAGGAGTGGCTAGCATCAACAATATCGAAATGCCAATGGACCCAATCTACGAATCAACCTTTGCCCGAACAAATTATATCCGTTTCGACTACGATATTTTTAAGATATTTTATCAAATGTTGTATTGTAGTTGAGTCAAGATTTAATAGTTACACGATCAACATAAGTGTATGGATACTGGGTTTATGACATATACGAAATATGTATATGTAACAACTCGTCCAACATTATCAAATTTTGAGAAATTTAATCCCCTGACAAGCCTAAAGTTGAGATTACCATCGCACTCCATGTTCTCAAAAATATTTACCATTCGAAAGAGAGAAAAACAAAGTCTTTACCTAGAGAAATGCGTTAAGGAAAGGGCATATGTATAAAACTTTTCAACGAAAACAAAATAGTGCTTAAACTCTTTCAAACTAGAATATATTCCAAACACATATGCCATAGCTCCTTCTACATTCTATCTCGTTTTTAGTATAAACTCGAAAGTGTTAGGCCACTCCTTTGATTTAAGCTTGGGTTACAAATGGTATGAATCATAGACGGCCAAAATGGATAGAAATGAATATGAACTGTTTTTTAGTTAAACCCGAAATCATTAAGGCAATTCCTTTTTGAATACTAGAATTCCCCGTGGGATATCATGTTTCTTTATTGAGTATTTATAGATTAAAATGCATAAAAAAACCCAAATGGCCCTAAATCAACAACCGGACATGGGCCATATCTAATACTCTCTCGCAGTCTGAGCAGCGAAATCACGAAAACTCGGACTGGAGTGAGAAACTAAAAAAGAAACATTATCGCATTAAAAACATAACTTTTTTGATGAAGAAATTTGACAGCACGCGAAAGCAATTCTTCAAGAAGCAGCAATGGCAAAAGTAAATAACATATTTGTTGATGAAGACATTTAATAGCAAGTGGAGATCGATCTTCATCATGCAACAATAACAACATCGGAAGCAAAAGCAAAGACAAAAATAAAAGCAAATAGTAGACTTTTTTTTTCTTTTTTTTTGCGCGGCAGTCGACTTCTGGCGACGCGTGGCGTCCAGCGGCCGAAGGGGTGATTCAAGTTGGCCTTTGCGCTTGGATAATCAACCACAACCATAAACCTAATGAACTCAAGGCCACAATTAGGCATTAGGCTTGGGATCTAACGTAGTCGGTAGTCATTTGCTTTAAGCTATGCGAGATGTTACAATCCATCAAGCGTTTTACAAGTTCACATTCTAAACCATTTGTGCAAGTTTATACTCCCACTCGAAAGATTAGCCTCCAATTAAGAACCAACATAATTCAACGCAACTCCCCCGTCTCAGCTTGCTCAAGTGTTCATGATTACTTATAATCTACATCCTCAGATTGTACCACACGATGTCAGACAGGTACACGATGTCAGACAGGTTACAGTCGTCCAAAGTCTGACGTATACAACATCTTAAAACTTTGCATTCAAATATTCAAACTAATATTGTAGTAATATTGTGTGAAAGGTACCCAACCCATATAATGCAGAGTGGGATTCACGGGTCTTTTAGAAAGAGAAAAAACAAATTAACGTAGTTCAGAAGTATAAGACTCATACACTAAATACTTGCAACTTCTTTAGGTAGGATAGATATTACTACATACAATGGTCGATACAAGCAAGACGTGTTACAATGTTACATTCTTCTATAACTTTCTTTTTTCTTGGGAGGGGATTCATTCTAATTCTATAACTACATGTCAAGCACCTGGTTCAAGGGGTGAAAGCAATTACAGTACATGTGTTTTCTTTGTGAGAAGTTAGCAATCTATGCAAATCAATAACACGATCAGGGTGGTGATGCTGATCTTTGGTGATCACCATTTGCGCCGCCAATGACACTAGTTGATGAGGTAGCCTGTACAGTACCTGATAACGAACACCCACTTGCAGAATTCTCATCTGTAAAGCTAGTCTCCTTCCTATGTAACTTTTTGGGTTTTGATTGACCTGGAGAACCATCCTGCAGAATAATCAACAACGTTAATTCTTTTTTTACTCTGTATCATTATTAAAATTTGAATAACAGTGTAAAATTGCTCTTAAAGTCCTATAGGAAAATCGAAACAGTACAATTTATCTACCGACAGTTATTCTGTTAATCATTTCTGCCACTGAAGTGTCCTTTTCTCATATTTTATTAAGCATGTAGGCTTTTTACATTGGAATGATAAATAATTTACATCTTACACAAGTGAAAATTTTAAAAAGAAGTTTTAATTGAAAAGCGAATGAAATTCAGTTAAAGGTAAATGGCATGCAACAACTTCAGCCGCTAACTGCCATTTTTGCTGCAAATTGTACATCAATTTGGTTGTTCTTTTGCAATTGCCTACCAACATTAACCGATAATATGTTCTATACTTCTATCTTTAAGACAACTTAGCATATTCAACCATTTGGTTTCCAAAGAACCAACATAGTTGTCGAAATGCAGAAAAAAAGGTACATAACCCATGCAGAATCTAGCATACAAGACACTTTGGTTACTAAATTCAATCAGCCGTGCATCTATTCACTATTTACTCTCAGCTAAAGTATTTTTTCAGCCTTTTATATATTATGTTTGTTGATATTGGAAGTGTCAAAAATGCAGTATTTTAAAAGAGAGATGATTTGCACACTCTATCAAATGCTTGATACACTCTAATTAATTGTGTTTGGACATTTATACCCTCACATCGGTGAAAGTGTAAGGATAACTGTGAGGGTGTAAATGTCCAAACACAATTAATTTGAGTGTCCCAATCATTTTATGAAGTGTGCAAATCACCTCCCATTTTAAAATGCTATCTGTCATATCCTAGTTGCGTTTGTGTATCACTAGAAAGTTTTGCTCTTTTTCCTTCATTTTCTTTCACAAAATTATGTCGTTCTTCCTTAATTTTCCCTCCCTACCCTGAACTTTTTCAACCACGGTTTGTAATCAAAGCGATCATTCTTTTGAATATGCAAAAGAAGACTATAGCTTATAGAAAAAGCGACTTTGAAATCACTGGAAGTTGAAGCGCAAGAGATAAAATTGCACATTGCATCCTTCGCCCAAAATGATTCGTTAACCATTTCTTCTCAAGAACCATATTTTATTTGCAACACACGATTCTGTAATGCTACGATCTACAGGTGGCAATTTTGACCGATTTACTTATAAATGGGTCGATGCTGTTTATGATTCCATCTCTTACAAGCCGAAGATGTAAAATCAAAGAACTAAGCATAAAAGGAAATGGCTTAAAAGTCACAGCAAGTGTATTTTTTATGCATAAAACTGATACGAACCCATCCCATACTAGATCACATCAAGCCACAAGCTAGGTGTAGAACCCACTCCAAAAAGCTAGCTCAGATAATTGTTGTAAACTTGTAATCATATTTGACACAGTAACATAGAGCTCAAGTCAACCCTTACAGACCCATTTCAACCAGCACAAAAACATTAACCATTTTAGGCCGTAACCCGATATCTCTAGTATAAAATGTCAAAATTTTATAAAACTAACAAAATTTATGAAGTGCAGGAGCTGACCTGATCTCCTGTAGATCCGGGTGTCTTGAGCTCTAATTCGGTTGCAACATCATTAGAATCCCCATCTTTTCCACTTCCGTTCTCCCCTTGCTCTGATGATTTGTTTCTAGAACCTTGTCTGCTAGAGACCTGTGACCTAGTACTTGTCTGCACAACTGGAGATACGTATTGAACAGGTGGAAAGAAAGCGGAACCAGGATTGGAAACAACCCCTGGATTTTGGCTTCCAAAAAAGGGGTAAGGCTGTATGGATGGATGCATTGGAATAGATCCAGGTGGCATCGGCATTTGCATTGGGACCGGGTAGGGGTATGAAGTGGGGTGCATTACAACTGATTGGTCCATATGACCCCATGGGTACATAGCCCTAACCCTTTGTTGGTATTGAAGGTTAAGATTCTCAATATCTGATTTAAGGGATGCTTTTTCTTCTCGTAAATCATGCTTCTCTTGAGTCAACTGTTACCATTCAAAGGAAAAAAAACAAAGATTCATTAAAAGTCCAAAATTTCGACCGATCTATTATGTACGGGTCAATTCCGGTTAGGTATAATATATGACGAGTCAACCCAGTAAAATGAAATAGATCAAGTTAGCTTAAACGGAGAAGGGTCGTGAGCCACACAGTGTATTATTGATGCATACAACAACCTACATTAATCAATGAGATTATTGTTGTACAAAAATTTAAGTTGTGAGATAATCATAGCTGGCACACTAATTTAGGGCAGAAATGTTCAGGGCTAACCAGAACCGACTGTACACAATAACCCATTATGACCTGCTACCTAGCCTGCCCGACCCACCAACTTTGCTACCTATTAAGGTTCAGCTTAGTACACTACTGGTTTGCAATCTTCAAAGCTGCAATTTTTGCTTGATTATCAAACTGATTATACCATTGTCTTTCACCCGAGTGATACTTAGGGAGACTTAAAGATAGGGTCACTTTCCAGTTATGAAAACTAAATAAACATAGCGTTTACAAAGGTTTTAGAAATGTAAAACTAAATTAAGTTGAAATTCCAAACCTGTCTTCTGATTAGAAAACCATCAGTAAAAGTTTTTTAAAAAAAAAAAAAAAAAAAAAAAAAAAAAAAAAAAAAAAAAAAAAAAAAACCCTTTAAATTAAAGGTTACACTACAGAAGACAGTTATCTATCTTCAGCTTTCTAAAAGGCCATTGGCATTTTGTTGGAAATGGAAAGCATCGCCAAACACCATATTTTTCCATATGGAAATATATATTGCAATCATTGCCAAATAATACATCAGAGTGGATCACAAGCAAGCTTGCCCTTTCACTTGCAAAAGACTATTATTTTCAAGTTTTAAACTACATCTTCTAATTGCCAAAAAAGTTTGTTTTGAGTTGTTATAACAAGTGGCAGTAAGTCATCCAAAAATTCGTGAATGACCATAATGCTGATGTCTCACAGCCGCAACTGATTCTAGTGAAACAAAAAAATTACCTCACGAGATTCTTCAGTGAGTGTCGTGTACTCAGACTTTAGTCTGCTGACTTGAGCAGTCAAATCATTTAGCATCTGGATTGTATCACCAAGTATAGTTGCCTTGTCAAATTTTGGTCTTTCAGGATCTGCGCAAATATTTTAACATTTTTAGCATTTACGAGTAACTAATAACATCGCCTGTAGCACAAACAGAAGCAGAACAATACTTTTAACAAACGACACAGAATATTGCGTTCGATATCAGATTCTCATTCATATGAATGAGATGAAAATAAACACTATTTTACTGTTATTTTTATATTCTAGCAATATGCCAACACTAATGATCAAGCACAATTTTTTTAACAGCATATGAGAAGATTTGATTTTTAATAAAAGGCACGCACACAATTTGAGTTGACATACCAAGTGTCTTTCCCAATTCAGTAAATTGCTCATTTAGACGATCCCTTCTTTGTTTCTCTCTGTCAGCTTTTTGAAGCTTTCTGTCTTTCGGTTCTGGTGCAGGCCTTTCGGCAAAAATAAACAGATGTCAAAAAAAGTAAGCAAAGCGATAACTGGTTGAATCAAACTGTTCTACATTCCAAAAAATTCCAAGAATTAGTTTTTAAGCACCCCATAACCGTTGTGAAATTTCCTTTCGCAGAAAGTTTCACAATGAATACATAATGGGCCATCATCATAGTCTCGAATGGGGTGAAAACGATATTTGACTACTGACTTAAAGTTTAAACTAATTCTTACAACTTGACGTCATAATAACCAATCTTGAGTGTTTGCGTAGTATTGGGTAATCTTATAATTATTGAGGGTCAAATAACAAAGGGAAGGCCATGAAGCTGCAACATTTATTCTCGTAAAGTTTTCATGTATGTACATAAAGGGACATCATCAAGTCTCGGAAAACGTAGAAAGGGATATTTAGACTTTTGCGTTTAAAGTTTAAACTAATACTTACAACTTGAAGTCACAAACTCAAAATAAGAAGATAGTATAAGCACTATAACTATGTGATTATTACAACTTGAAGTGGCAATAAAACATATCGAAATATTGGAATGTTTGCAATTGCATGTCTGTATAAAATGTAACGCGGCCATTACAAACATGATGGCACAGTAAGCAACTTCGTAAGTTTAGGGTAAAAGTGCTTACGGTGATCTTTTGTTATTATTAGGTTCAAAAAATTCAGATTTCCGGTATAAAGTAAGAACTAGCCGTAAGTAAGGAAAACTGTTTAAAAAAATGTAAATTTAGCCACCGATCCATAGATTCATTCACGCAGACATTTGATTCAATACACATTAATCGGTTTCAAGACATACATAGATTTATCCCCTAGAAACTAAGCGAATCAAGTCAAACTACCCTCCGAACATAGCTAGCTGAAACAGGTAAATACATAATGTAATTTTCACACAAACTCAAGTAAAGGGATATTTAGTATTGCTTGTTACATTGATTACGCTATTTAGTGGTTTGACAATGATGCATTTTTTTAAAGATGTAGAAAGAGAATTAAACAGAATCAAATAAGCAGTTTGATTAAGCAACTTTTCACCCTCAATAAGCATATTTTATTTCTAACCAAAATACTCTAAAAACTAATAATCAACCAAACATGATAAAATGCAGAGTTTAAGTAAATCATACAAACATGAGTTAATTAAAATAAGGTTTATAAGTAGTAAATTGAGATTAAAAATATAAAAATAAATACCTTGATTGAGTAATAGTGTTGTTGTTGTTATCAAATGGAACAAGATGAAATTTATTATCATCCATTTCATTCACTGATTGATTAATTGATTCTGTGTTTTTTAATTTGAGGGTTTATTATCTGATCCAGCAAGTTTGCAAGTGGATATACCCGCTAGTTTTTATTCGGGTCAACCTTTACCCGATCTATATATATAGTTTTTAAGCTTTTAAAAATATAACCATTATTGCCCCCAAAATACTCGAGTAGATGCTTTAGAATAAAAAAAGTCATCTTGATGTTCTTTCTTTAGAAAAAAGATAGAATTGAGATTATCTATTTCAGTTAATTTGGAGAAGCAGTCTCCTTACTTTCGGGTTGCATGTTACGATCTTACATCGTCCAAGTATAAGATCGAGTGGTGTTTTATAATGTCTAAAACTCTAAGTGTTTCCTCCTCCTTCAAGCTAGCTTTTTGGAGTGAGTTCTACATTTAGCTTATAAACAATTGATATCGAACTCTTTCGTGAATTGTTCTTCCTTCTGTATTCCAATTCACCTTACTGTTCGTATCATTTGGTATCAGAGCTAGCCCTACCTGGTTTCAACACTCGGAGTGGTGGCTTGGACCCAAAGAAGGGTGTCAACCGTGACCAACATAGTCATGACCAACGAGCTCGGAGTGGTGGTCTATTGAGTGGTGCCTCGGACCCAAAGAAGGGTGCCGATCGTGACCAACGAGGACGTTGGTTCCTTTAAGGGTGGGGTATTGTTACGATCCCACATCGCCCAAGTATGGGATTGGGTGGTAATTTATAGGGTTCGTTTAGTAAGATGGAATGAAATATCAAATAAATGGAATAAACAATGTAATGGAATGAATGACGCAATGTAATAATCCATTACCGTTATTAATCATATTTGGTTGGTAAGATTTGACGTAATGAAATCGATAAGAAAAAGACTAAAATGGTCATCGATGATAGAAAAGTTATTTAATGTGGTTACTTAATGATGACTTTTATGTAATTTTCATTCCAAAATAATAGTTTTTAGTGTAATGAGTCATTCCTTGCAATGAATCATTACATAGTAAATGTGTAAACAAACAAGATATTTTTATTCCACCGTAATAACCTTTTCCATTCCCAATTTAATAAGCGAAATTTATTTACATATAGTTTTTACACAAATTGCTTAGGCTTAGATATCGCATCGGTTCCTAAAGATAATTGCATTTTATGCCATCCGGTCTTAGCTATGCCTAAATCAAAACTTAGCAGGTCACCAAATCATCATAGCTACGCAAGCACTGTGAAGCAAATATCATTCCGTAAAAATAAACGCTAACTATCAGCAAATTCACAAAGCGACAGCCCACACGAAAGCTGCTTACACTCACACATAACTTTTTTAACCCTTTTGATTCTAAAAATCGTGCATGATAGAACCGCACCATAGGATCCCAACATTCTCAAGAAGCATTAGGGGTGCTAGATATAATCCTGAGGGAACACGTAGCAAAGCCTAAGACAATACCAAACACTCTCGTAACTTATCAAGAATTGCTTGCACATAACAACAACATAGCGCAGAATCTTAACATTCTCAAGAAGCGTTAAGAGTGCTCAATATAATCATAATGTAAAACACAACAAAACTCAAGATTACACCGCACACTTACACTTCTCAAGAATCAACTGCATTAGGGTTTAGTCAATGAACAAAACATTTTTAGTTACTGTAAACTCCTACCTTGCGGTACAAAGTTATGAAACAAATCAAATATGGGCTCAGATATCTTATTGGCTGCAAAACACCATGGATTACAATTTTGTTTTTGCATCAAACTTAGTAATATGTATCACAAATTTATTTTATATCAAATTTAATAAGTTGAAAATTTTATGCATCAAAATATTATTTTTTATGAAGAATTGCATGTATACCCACTAAAACTTGAATATTTGCATATTTTCTCATTTATAATTTTTTAATGCATGATATACAATGCAACTTAAGCATGTTGGGGGGATATATATATATATATATATATATATATATATATATATATATATATATATATATATATATATATACAAATATGCAAATTTTAATAGGTATATATGCAATTGCCATTTTTTTATTGCATCGAAAAAAGTATAGAACTAAAAAAAAAAAAAAAAAAAAAAAAAAAAAAAAAAAAAAAAACAGTCTTTCTATGCACCAAATGCACTCTATTGAAAAAGTAAAATCAGAATCTTTCAAAGAAATTTTTATTTCCTAGGGCGTTTGGTTCATTTTTTTTTAAATGCATCGATTTAAAATCCTTATAGAATTTTAAATTTTAAATCCTTGCATTTAAAATTGTGTCATCTATTTGGTATGCAAGATACATCACCCCCCCCCCCCCCCCCCCCCCTCAAATGATCAGTGCGGCGACATCCTTAGAAGAAAGAGTACGGTAAATTACAATATTATCTTCTATTTGCTTACAACAAAGCCAATTGACACTATATAGTGTCAACATCTTCTTCAATAAAAAAAGAAACACATATTTCTCCGCAAGAACTATAATCTGAATTTTCGTGAACAAAATCTTTTTATTGAATAAATCTAAACTTCAAAAGAAAAAAAGGCATATAAATAAATAAAAAAATAATTCTGTTAAGCTAATCACCAACACTTTCATATATGTAACAAAAGATAATGTTTTTGTATAACGTAAAGAAGTAGTAGGATGAAGAAGAAGATTTAGGGGTGCTTGGTGGGGGTAAAGGAGGTGGGGAATGGGTAAGGTATTCAAAAAGGTCCACCTCACTCATTATTTTGTTCTTGTTTAGTGAGTGCAAAGGGATTAATTACCCCGTAGTGGGTAATCAACCATTATAGAGTAAGGGGTGCTTGGTGGGGGGTTTAAGGGGGGTGGAGAATGGGTAAAGTATTCAAAAGGGCCCACATCCCTCATTATATCGTGCTTGGTATGGGAGTGCAAAGGGATTGATTACCCACCCACTCATTCCTTGACATTCCCTTTCCATTTTCTTTTCCCCACTTTGAATCAAACAGACCCTTAGATTTTTATTTCAAGGTTATTAATGTACTTTTCTACCCATATTATATCCCCGCAACATTTAAATCAGCTCCTTATCTAGTGGATTAAAAAAACCTCCTTTTTAATGTATTTATAATATAAAACCACCTTTATTTTTTGAACCAAACATATTGAAGGAATGAATTTAAAATCCAAAACCACCCGAAACATTCAAATATTAGCCAACCAAACAGCTAGTAAACACCAGGGTAATAGAAATAGGGGAAATGATCCGTGCTGTAAATGATTCCTGTTGTGTTACAGCACAGAATGAATATGCTGTAAGACAAAAATAAAGGACCATTTGTGTTAAGCGATAATAACTAAAGGGTATAAAATGTAAATGTAAAAAATAATACTAGTAATAATTCAATAAATTAAGATTAGAGTCAAAACAACAACACAAGGAAACCAAACCTAAAAAACTACTACTACTTCATTGGTGTAACAACTAACAACACTATTGTTGACTTTAGATATCTAACAAAAAAACATGGCGAAAATTAGGGTTTCCTCCATCTTCTTCACTCTCCTTCTTCTTCTTTCATCTTCATTCTTATTTCAAGGTACGCCCATTTAAACCTTCATCTTATTCCAACTAACCCCTTTTAACTTCGCTTTTTAATTCGATCAAGATCCTTTTTTTTTTTTTTTTTTTTTTTTTTTTTTTTTTATTTGTAGTGACCCTTTATTGAATTATGATTGATTCTTTGTAAAGTTTATGTTTTTAGATCTATAAGCTATTAAAGTAATAATCTTGATGTTGTTTTTTCGGTTGACTTAAATATTTGGTTGTTGTTGACTAGATGTAGTGATTCTAGGAATTATGTTTTGCAAGAATTATATTTAGTTTTAAGGATTTTGTTATAATCTTGTTGGAAGTTTAAGAATTGGGAACATTTAATATGTTTAGTGTTATTTGAGGTTGACTTTATTGGTTTGTTGTTGACTACATGTAGTGGTTTTAGACTTTTATTTATCTGTTATTATTTGTGATTTAAAGTATTTATTGCAATCCTTAGATATTTGACGAATTGGGAGCATGTTAGGAATATTAGATACGGAGTATGTATTTTGTGAAGCTTGTTTGGTAGTAGTATGATTTTGCTGATATTAGGTGATAGTTTAAGTTTGCTACATTATGATTTGGTTTCGAAATGGCTATATCGGTTGCTAATGATGTGGATTGAATTTTGACCATGTAACATATAAATGGATCGATATCAAGTAAGAAATGGAAGCTGGTCAGTTGGATTGAACGGGTGAATCAGTAAATGACATTGAAGTGTATTCGAATGCAAATAAATCGTAGATTCATCTTACAGAGTTTTGTTTTCTGTAAGAATATAGTTTTTATAACTAGTTGCATTTTAGAAGGTCAATAGATGGTTAAAGTGTTTGTGGGTCAGTCCAACCTGTTCTTACCTCCAACTCATTTGAGTATTTGACCACCTGTATCTCCATATGATGTGTATGTGTTGATCATATGTGTGTGATTATTCTCGAGATTGTTTTAATTGATGCTGTTGCTCCATAGTTGCTAGGTGTCAGTCTGACTCAGAAGATGCTGAACTTGTTGCTGAAACCGTTGAGGAAGGAAATCTTGGAATTGTTGATGACGAGGTTCAGGATTTTGGTATTGGAAACTATAGCCCAGCTCCAGGTGTCGAAACAGTATGTGTCTTCCCAAAGAACGCTGCAAAAAGTAAGTAAATGTTACTGTTTTACTTGTTACACATAAAAAAAATTATACAAATTTCTTTCAAAAAGTTTGTTTACGCCTTTTAGTTTCTAGGAATAAATTACTTATAAGAATCGCTATTCTTTTTTGTGTCTGCAGCGGTAGTAGCAGGGCAGGAGACCGAGCTTTTAATTGGAATGAAAAATGAGGGTAACATTTTGTTCATTCAGTATTGTTTTAGTCGCTTTTCTTTTTTAAGCATAAGTATTTTATTTATTCACTTTTACGCGATTTGCCATTGTTAATGCATCAATTTGTTTATGTCAATGTTAGTTGTGACTCTGCATATGCAGAATCGATCTCACTGGCTACTGTTTCTTGATGATTAGGGGACCAGCATGTGAAGGTTCTTGCCGTTCATGCTAGTGTACACTTGCCTTTTGATCACAGTATGCTGGTTCAGAATCTATCTGCAGTGGTAATGCTAGCTATTTGCAAAAAATCTTATACGCTTCGAGCAAATTATATCTCCTAGTTGTGGTTAATTGAGTTCCAAGAATAATTCTCCTTTTGAGTTTTACAAGTACCTATATACATATTTGAGACCATTTAAAAGATTACCTATATAACAGACTGAAGGTCTTTATATTTGCTTATTTTATCTCTCAATTCTTTAAATACTTGGGGTTTTCAGACACTCAAAAGTTTCTATTATAACTTCAAACAGCAATAGCACATCCAAACTCTTATCAGTCAATTTAATTACAACTCATTTAGTAATTCTGTTTATGTAATATCATATAACCGTTTTTAAAACACACACCCAAACACCCCAATAATCTATGTTTACATGTATCTAATAGACATGCATTATAGCACGATGTCTCGAACTCTTGCTTGAAACAATCATTTTGATGGAAATATTATTTTTCCCCCTCCATTTTGGAACGTCTTATATAAGTTATATATGGTTTGGGTTTATGTTATTACACACTCATGATATTTATCTTCGCAGGCATTCAACAATGCATCGGTTCCTCCTTCAGTTCAAGCTACTTTTCCCTATATATTTGCTGTCAGCAAATTCTTACAGGTAGATTTATCACTATTACTAGAATTGTTCATAACCATGGTTAGGTATATATGAGCAGAAATCTGTAGCGCTGATAAGCATGTTTTTGTTATTGCAGGCTGGAACATTTGATCTTGTTGGAACAATAGTTTATGAGATTGATCAGCTACCATACCAAAATACATTTTACAATGGTACCATTGAAGTTACTGAAGCCGGTGGCTTTGTTAGCGTCGAGACCGTGTTTCTAGTTTCCCTTGGAATTGCTCTTCTTGTCTTTGCTGGTCTGTGGGTTCGCGGTCAAATACAAAACCTGTCCAAGGTATGTTTACGCCCATGATTTGGTTCTGTATGCAAAAGTTGGAGAAATAGTTGGTTTGGGGAACAAGTTAAAATGGTTTTGGGTCTAATGGAACCGATGTTAATAATCTTTGTAGATAGAAATAGTGACATACTGTGTCATGTATAATTTACGTATTATCATTGAGGCGTTTAGTCAAGCTTTTGTAAGCTAAAACCCTCTGCTGCTTTACTCAGAAAACAAAGAGGGCGCCAAAGGTGGAAACTGGAACTCGGAACGTCGATGCATCTATGGATGAGTGGTTGAAGGTTGGTACCTCTCACCTAAAAGCTTCCTCAACCTTGTTTTTGTTCATTATTTTACCTAGTTCACAAAATCTGTCTTCATTTGTTTTAGGCTCATTTATATATTTTAATTATAGTAAACTTTTTTAGCTCTTGACCTTTTGATACTATACATGATAATTACGTGACGAACGAACAGTGGGTGGGTTGGGTATAACTGGTCACATTTATTCAGGCGACCTACCTTAACCCTTTTTTTTGGGTCAAGTTTTGCACTTTATTAAATAGTTACCGTAATGAATCTATGATCACTAAAAAACTAGATTTTTGGAATAATAATCTACAAGCATGTGAGTTTATATTCAACAGTTGACTAATGAATCTATCAACATTCTTGCCCAAGAATGCCAAAAAACACTATAGTTTGCCATATTTAAACCATCATTTTCTAGGAAATGGAAAAGAGCACCACACTTTGCAAAAAAGAGGGATTAGGGATGCAAAAGCAACAATTTATTGGATGGTAGTTTTCTGCGTTATTCGTCCACAGCTTTTCCAATGTTATCACAAGCTAGCAAACTATATTGTTTTTGGCGGGTTTGCCTGTTTGGGTTTTGCTTATTCTATAGAAGATAGCAATAAGACCAAAAACCAAATATGCTTTTCAATTTTTCATATTATTCAATCTAGTTTGGGCTAATAGGTTTATGCTAAGATATGATGGTAAAAAAGTAGTTTCTTCCTAAAAACCTTTTTGGAATAAGTAGGTCACACATCTGGATATTCTATATTTAGGATGATTGACTAATCGATTTATGTTTCCAGGGAACTGCTTACACTCAATCAAAGGCCAGCAAGTCAAAGAAGAAGAAGTAGATCTGTGTTGGCATATAGATTCTTGTAAGTTATGTTTAGTTGAGAAACGCCACTTAGACAAGTATACCTACTACACTGTTGTAGAATGAGGGACACACTTTTACTTAAATCGGTTTCTTGAAGATTTTGACATGTTGAGCCACGTTTAATACTCATTTAGTTATTTGTTAAACATTTAGCATACTTTGTTCACTATCTTGTATGCCTTGAGGTATCAATCAAGAGTCCATGTCAAATTTACCTTGCTAGATTATTAATTCTGGGGATACGATCCACAAAACAGAAATGTGTGTGAAGACATGAAGTAAATGGTAAGGAACCTGGAGTATTTTATATACAACTGATATAAGTAGAGGTGGCAATTCTCGACATAATATGATAAGGCTTTGGTTGAGGATAAACATGTTGTGTTAAAAAACAGGTCAACCCGTCTAACCTGTTTAATAAACGGGTCGTGTTTGGGTTGAGTCAGTATTAAACATGTCAACTCGTAAACTTGTTTAAGTATGTAAACTCGTTTTACTTGGATAATGTGGAATTTGGATTTAAATGTATTTTCTTATTTACTTAATATTACATTGAACTATGATCATAAAAATATGACATTTAATTACGATCATAACTTGGATATTAATTGTAATTATTGTATAGTTATTTATATGGTTTATCATTTATCAAATCATTATATTATTTTTGGATTAGAACTAGTTGAATCGACAAACCAGTGGTAACCTTCTTCATCGTTTGAACTATTTATTACTTTAATACGTTAAACGGGTCAAAAACGAGTTATATGATACATGTCTGGATTAGAGTTGAGCTTTTTGACATGATTAGTAAATATGTCATGTTGCGGTAGATATTACAAAAATCTGGATTAGAGTTGAGTTTTTTGGTACGATTTATAAATAGGTTGTGTTGGGGTAGATATTGCAAAAACCTGCCACCTTGAAAACCCGAGTAGGTCAACCCGAATAGGACTTTGTTGCCACCCCGGATATTAAGAAATGGCAATTGTGTTGGTGATTTTAGTGTCATCGATCATTTTAGTGTAACGGTGATTTACTCGAGACCAAATGAATTTCAAGTTAAGTTATAATACGAGTTCGGAGGTGTGGAGTACACGCTTGTATAAACTATTAACTTGATTTCAAGTACTATAATGGTAAAGGTTGTGAATATATATCAAGGAGTGTTTTTTATAGTGACAGAAATTATTCGTCACAATAGTGTTGCAATGGTTCAAGTGATATGGTTATTCGTGTTAGTGACAGAAACTGGTCGTCGCTAATGGATATATGTCTTCAATAAGCTACAGTTAGTGACAGTTTTAACTGTCACAAGTTTGTTGTAGAAAGTTATTGAAGAGTTGTAACCATTTATTAAAAAAGGGTGTGACTTTTCACCAAAAGTCACAACTTTTCCAACAACCACCAATATGTTTATATATATGTAAACATGATTTGGTCTTCCATATGAACATATATTCATATCAACAACACATACAAATTCTCCATGTTTTGCTCTTTTTCTTGTGCCTACAATTTGAGTGTTAATTCTTGTCTTATCTCTATACAAATTTCGTGTAACCCAAGACACAAATAGGGTCGAAATATTGTATCATAAAAGTGAACTTTTACACGATTCAAGAATTTTTCCGGCAACATTATCATGACCCGATTTACTAACAAATTGTTGATTTGAGGAACCTTGAGTCTTAAATATTTGTTATCGCCTAATGTGGAGTTGTGGACTATCGATATTGAATAGGTCTTTCTGGTTTGATTGGTTCACGGGTCTCCAAGATGCATTTGGAACAGCATGTCGTAATGGGTTTGAGCCTTTTAGGTCTGGGCTAACGAAAGACTCAATGTGGATACGAATAAACAAGATGTCGGCAAAGCAGCTTTTGGTCATGGTGTGGTGTTATGAAGAAAATGAATGACTGTCGAGCACTGAAAAGTTAGGTGCCTCGAGTACAAAAATTTTACTAGTAATAAGAAAGGTTTATTGTTAAAAAAAATTAGTACTACATGATAAGAAGAAAATAATATTTAGATTTTGTCATTAAATATTTCTGCTTAATATTTATGAGCATTGTTATATCTTCTTATATCATTTGCTTACTTATCTTTCTACTCACATCAAATTCTGAAATGTGTATTTCACTCATTATCTCCTTTTAATTAAACTGTCAATTTTTTCACTTATTAGGTAGAAAGATTAGTAGGAATATAAAGTAGGAATACATAGGGTGAGTTTAGTTGGAGAATCTCTAGTTTTGTAAAAATTTGGAAAGAAATTTATTTTCACAAAACACTTGAAAATATAGAAAACGCGTTTAGCTGATGTTTGAATTTTCTATGTTGAAATGGGAAGAAGAGTTGTGGGTTACAAATAAAATCAAGGAAAACAACTAAAATTTGTTTTGTAGTTTTTCTTGTTAAATTAGAAAATAGAGAATTTTGTGTTTTGCAAATCATTTTGTTGAAAAATGTTGATTCGAACGCGATATCTGTTTTCCTTGTTTTCCACAAAATATTTTATAAAAAACAAGGGTGTTTTCCTCAAACAAAAGCACCGATATCATTTCTCTATTCCTATATTACTAAACGAGTACCCGTGCATAGCAACGGAAATTCCTAGCGGTAGACATTTAACGATATGCGGTATTATGATAAATGTTTCGTGTAACGTTCAAAATGGAACGTGAAAAGATCAAAATGTATTTGCAAACGGTAGTCCATATACAAGGGAGTACAAGTTGTTGGTGATCATCTAAAAAAGGAACACTTGCACAAGGGTGAAATTGATATTTCATGATGTTCATATTTACCATCTTAAGGCAACACCCATTGATTCAATATATCAAACACAATAATGTAAGATGAAAACTTCAATACATGGTTATGTTGCAATCAAAAGTATAACATTGTTTTTATATGTTACGCACAATATTTCTGAATAGAAACAACTAAAAATAAATTCTTCTTAGAAATAGTGATATGAACCTTTGGAAAATATGAAATAAGGAATAGATAAAACTCTTCGCCTTTTTTCATAAATTGAAGATTAGGATCAGGATCAAATTCATAACATTCTTCAAGACCGTCTTCCGTTTTGAACTGAGGTAAACGTACAACACAAAGGTACTATAAAGTCGAGAAAATTTACCAATAAATTGTTACCGCACATAAATTTATTATAAGCTCCACTTAATAATGAGTTTCTTATATTAACGTCCAATTCAAATGTAGTTTTCAAAGTCAACCTTGTATATAGAGATTGTTACACACTTGCCTTTTTTAAAACACACAATCTTCTCCTTTCTATTTAACTTACAATGCGTTTTATTTGGCATGGTAATAAATGGTTTTATTTGCATGAAATACTCTCCTACTATCATTAAATATAGCGACTTGTTCTCCTCTATGCAATGTCCGGTTTTCAAATTTGAAACCATTTCCATAAATAGTTTTCTTAACAGTAGAGATGTCCATTCTTGATATGGTAGATGTCCATTCAAATTTGAAACCAGAAATGATTTTGCATCTCCATGATTTTTTGAGGTTGTTTATATAGGCAAGATTTAGGTTTCAAGAATTTGAATTTTGGCGCTTAGTTAATTTCACAAAGCAAATCGCATATTTGCATGGTAAGTAGCTTCCGTATATTTGCATGATATGGTAGTATGCTGACTTTTTCACTTTGTGTGGCTGTATAATTGTGTCTTATATAATTGTGTCCTACTTAATAGCAAATCGCAAAGTGAAATAGGTAGTATGTTCCCGTATATGGGCCATCCTTAGAAGGAGTTTTTGACTTGGCATATTAATTGTGTCCGAAAGATTTAATATGTTGACTTTTGAAGGGTATTGCGATTTCCAGTTAATACTTCCCATTAATAATTTCCGTTTGCCATTTATTGTTTTTCACAATTCCACTTTTTCACAAAGGTAAAATCGGAATTGACTAAAACTTAAGTTTTTCACAATTTCACTTTTTTCACTTTGACCAAAAATACATTATAAGTAGTATAGATATAATGGTTTATTTTCTTTTTGTCTATAATTTATGGTACCTATATAGAGGGATGACAATATAACATTCATTTTATTTAATGCATTGAGACATTTCATAAATACAATCTTAAGCATTAATAAAGCAAAAGGCATGGTCCAATTAAACACAAAAAACAAATCATCTAACTCAACAAAGACATGTAAAAATAAATAAAATAAAATAAAACAAATAATTAAACTTGATTACATATAGTTAATTCTAATACCTTTATGAATATTTTGTTAAAAACTACATGTATATCAAACACGGTTTAGTTCGGGTAACCACAAATATTTGAAAATAAAAACTGAAATTGAACCGTGATAACAGAGTTTTTCCGTTTCAGGTTTTTTCGATTTCGGTTTCTTGATTATCGTTTTTTATGGTTTTGGATTGAGCGGGTCAGCTCGGTTTGTCGGTTTTGTAGATTTTTTAAACAACCATATCCATAAAGTTTAACTTTATATAAAGACTTAATTACGTAAATGGTCCATGTGGTTTTCAAGTTTGTACGGATTCAATCCCTTTTCAATTTCAATATGGGTCCAGTAAGTGTGGTTTTGATATGTTACGGATCCAGTCCACTTTGCCCAAATCTGTTAGTTTTTCTGTTAACTCAAATAAAATGACAAAAATACCCTCATTTTCATTTTTTTTTATTTTAGAGTTAACTGCATAAATGGTCCCTGTGGTTTGAATAGTTATACGTTTTCATCCGTTTTTATACGTTTTCGTCTGTTTTTATACGTTTTCGTCCGTGTTTATACGTCTTCGTTCGTTTTTATACGTTTTTATACATTCTCATAAGTTTTAGCCATTTTGATACGTTTTATCTGTTTTTATACGTTTTCGTCCATTTTTATATGTTTTCATCCGTTTGCATACGTTTTCGTCCGATTTTATAAGTTTTTATACATTTTTCTGTTTTTATACATTTTCGTCCATTTTTATACGTTTCCTTCAATTTTTATACGTTTTCGTCCGTTGTTGTACGATTTCTTCCATTCTTATACGTTTTCCTCTATTTTTATACGCTTTCTTCCGTTTTTATACGTTTTCATCCATTTTATACGTCTTCATACATTTTCATACGTTTTCTTCCATGTTTATACGTTTTCGTCCGTGTTTATACGTTTTCATCTGTTTTTAATTTCCTATATATTTTCGACCATTTTCATACGTTTTTGTCTACGTTTTCATCCGTTCTTATACAAACCACTGGGACCATTCATTTTTTACGTTTTTATACGTTTTCTTACCTTTTCATACGTCTTTGTACGTTTTTATACGTTTTCGTCCGTTTTTATAGCGATAAGAATGGACGAAAATGTATAAGAATGGATAAGAAACGGTCGAAAACGTATAAAAAACGATGAAAACATATAAACACAGACGAAAACGTATAAAAATGAATGAAAACGTATGAAAATGTATCACATCCCGTGATTTTCCTCATAATTAAAAACGTTTAATTATAAATTAATCTCCGTCATTATTTCTAATCACCATTTTTACAAGAAAATTTAAAATTTTCTTTATTATATTGGTCGTTACAAACCTATATTTTCAGAACATTTTTTTTTCAAATTTACTATTCACCAGTTACTATTCACCAAACACTATTCATCATTTCACTATTCATCGTTTTTGGAGTCGGTTAGTAATATTGAGATGTTTTTCAAAAATTTTACTATTCATGAAATACTATTCACGAAACACTATTCGCTTCCGGACTCACGTAAACGTTTCACTAAATCTTAAATAAACTTTTATAATCATAATTTATTTTTCCTAATCCAAATTACATCTAAACGGACCCTTAATTACTTCTAAGCCCAAATACTATCGTGGCATGTTACTATTCATCAGCCCACACATTTCAAGCCCAAAATCCTTATAATGATTTTGTTAATACTCGACTAAACCAAGTCAAAAACGCTCCTCGTACACTATTTCTACACACGACTCATGTATATTTTTACCTTACCTCATTTCTCACCTATCCAACTCCAAGTACGTCAATTTTCAGTTTCTCATGTCAAGCCTTACTATATTTTACGGGACGAAGTATTTGATTAAAAAACAACCCACACGATTATCAAATATTTCAAAACTAAACCATTTTAAACCCCGCTTGTTTCTTTAAACTCCTAATAATAATCCTAGCATGAATTCATGTTTAAATGCTAAAGTTAATCAACTATAACCAAGTCTTACATGAATGTCCAAATCGTATGCTAATAAAAATAGAGGTCGACATACACTTTTAAAAACAAAAGGATGTACTCCCACTTTTCAAGCTCACACAATGCTTATTATATGTTCTTAGGCAAGGTACTAGTTACATTTTATAATGAAATCATACGTACTATCATAACTTATAGATACTTACACACTTCACCTCCTAGCACATGCAAACTTGTGTACTACAACTAACTTATATAAGTCCTCATTTCCATTTCATTCATACGTACACACATAAACACTTCACATCCTACCTTGACTTTTCTTTCACCCTACAACCCTACACCATCTTGTCTCATAAATTATACCCTTTGGACACCCCAAAGCTAGCATATATATAATCACCTTTTGCATGCATGCACAAGACACAAACAAACTAAGTTCTATTCATTTTGACAATTCGTGTACACAATTATATGGTTGTCGACATGTATAAAGATCACAAGGACTTTTGTTTATCTCCTTACACACTCCACCTTAAAGTCATGTGGACCTTAGTATACTACAAACCAAACCGACCCTTAGTTCTCTTGGTGGTAATCGGTTCTAGACAAACAAGGACAAGTACAAAACCATGTTATTACTTAAAGTTCTTACACACTCCATATACTACTTCCTTGACTTTCCCCACTTCCTCTTGCCTTGTACGCCACCTCCCACACATCACAATCAAATGATTTCTACAAATTGTGTATCCAACTAGTTCCTATATAAGCCCTCACCCATCTCCTTTCATGCGTACCTATACACAAATATTTCACATCCAAAACTCAAACAGAAAGAAACTACTTTGCTACCCCTTTCTTTTGTTCTTGTTGTACGAGAAGTAAGAAAAAGAAACATTCAATAATCTTTTACTTGTTTGGTTTTTCTGTCATTCGAATGACAACACAACTACAAAGAAATCTTTGCCTCCTTCTTCCCATTACATGTGTATGCTTACACGCATGCATGCAAACTCCACACTTTCATGTTTCACAAATTGTTCTATGTCTCCTCATGGCTGTGAACGAGAAGGTTAGCCAAGCTCCCAAACAAACCCTCATACGTACATGCAACTTCTCCTCCAAATTCACATTTCAAAATATATTTCTAAGTCTTTCCTTTACTGTGGTGCATACGAGAGGTGACCTGTAATTCCCTAGGTTCCAAGCATCATTCAAGTCGACTAGGAGATGGACACGGTTTGTGGTTGATCCCTTAAACGAGCCACACCTTTCTGCTTTCGACCTCTAGTCCATAACGTGAGGTCCTCCCCACCATTCGTGGTGTGGTAAGTCTTTCCTTATCTTCCCCTTGATGTTGTACGAGGGGGGAAGAACAAGAAAGGAGAAGCAGAGTCGAAGTTGGTGTTTGGCTTTGTCTCTCGTTCGTCCCTCGTTCGCATTTTCACTTCGTCCTCTCACCACAAAACCTTGGTGTAGTAAGTCTCTACTACTCTTTTCATGCGTACATAATCCTTTCTGTATGCTCTAGCATGCATGCTATTACTCATTCCTATCGTAGATCATTTTAGTTGCAAATGTGGCATCCTATATCCTTGTGTGGCTATGTATAAAGAGGCGTAAAAACAAACTACTATTAATAACGTATAACATATTTTGAGACTCATTCTAAGTCGGGTTACAAATCGTACCATAATAACCCTTGATATTAAAACTAGACGATATGTATTAACTCACTTAGGATTGGGCTTTAATAAACTATTTTGGACATGTAACACTACGGGCTAAAGGCCCAGCCCATTTCCTTATAAGCCATAGAAATAAGCGGCCCATAAGCTATTCAAATAAGCCGAATAAAAATGAGCTATTTCTATAAGTTCAAAATAAACAAATAAAACTTGACTCTTTGAAATAAAAATTTAGTTTTACAACTTATAAGCTTTTTGGACTAAAAATGCAAATATTACGAGACTAGGGGTTAAAAATGTAACTTTTTGAAACCTAAGGTATAAACTGTCATATTGATAATCTGAGGTAATAAACTAAATTTATGAAACTTTTGAGTATAAAATATGTAATATTAGAAGAGAGTAGACATAGAATGTAAATATATATAAATTTTGGACTAAAATTGTAACGTATTTAACTTTTGGGTTAAAAGTGTAGATTTCATATAACTTAAAGGTTATTACAGAAACTTAAATACATTCTAACTAAGTTATATTTTGAAGATTTGTAATTTAATAACATGTATAAACTTTATATGTAAACAACAATAGATAGATATTAATATATATATATATATATATATATATATATATATATATATATATATATATATAACGTAATAATGAAACATATTACTATTTAAGAATATAAACATTAACGATACTTTATACTTAAAGACAAGTTATATAGTATATAACCTTGTTCTTGAACTTCAAGCGTTTTGCCACGCAAGCCACCTCTGCCACAAAACCATTTCATCATCTTTTCATCATAACGATTAATCGTTATTCATTAATCGTTATTCAATTACCAAATAGTATTTGGTTAGATTCTCAGATAAATTTATTTATCAGGTTCCGTACTAAGGACGCTTCCAAAATCATTCTCATACTCTCACTCGCACTTACTTTCATCATTCCTAGTATCACTTAAGGTGAGTTCATAGCCTCGCTTTTACTTATTTAAACATTTTATAAACCTCGCGAGGGGGATACATGCTCAACTACTACTTTTACTTTCAGAAGTATTTTAAACTATTTACAAATTACTGTGAGTCATAGCCCCTACTTTTACTGGTTTTATAACTGTTTTATAAATGTTTTTGGGGGAGATACATGCTCAACTACTGTTTTCACTTTCATAAGTATTTTAAACTATTTACAAATTACTGTGGGACCATAGCCCACCATTTTATACATTTTATATCTCATGAAGAGATAGCTGCTATAAACATGTTTACAAGTAACTTTTCAACTGTATGCTATATCTGATTTCTATTTCCTAAGTTTACTATTGCCAAAAGTCCCTCATATCATGAGCCTTAGTCACCCGTAGGGTGAACGTAAATAATTGTGGATAGATCTATTAGGGATTGACAATCCCCGTTTGGGCGTTGGAGAAAACTACCAAACGCACTTTATTTGAAATCTAATAGGTTACTGGCAAGAACCTATCCCGAGGGCCCTTGTTACTATTATCCATCATTTATGATAAGATCTGTTAATCGAATGAGTGTCATGAGGCTTAGGGAAATCAGGTTGTAGTGTCGTGGGCGTATAGCAACGTAGCTCATTATTTTTATCAAATTACTAATTTGTGTTCACTATATAGCAGAAAATCATTATTTATTGGCAAAAACAAACTATTTTGGTGTTGACCCAATTAGGGCAAAGCAACAAACTATTTCATGTTAACTTTGATTTTGATAAATCAACTGCTTTTGACTATAAACACTATGGATTTTACTCACACTTTGATTTTGATAATAAATCGTTTATTACGAATCGTATAAACTCACAAACTCTTTTGATTCTTGGAAATCAACTACTATACTTATAAACTCTATGAACTCACCAACTTTTGTGTTGACACTTTTAGCATGTGTTTATCTCAGGTCCATAATGAGCAAGGATGGTACGGAGGAGCACGGATTCTTACAAAGGCTATAAATTTTACTATCATTCGAAAACTTATTTAACAAATTTTGAAACCACTGGGACCTCATTTTGAAAACTCTGATATTTATAAAATTCGAATGATAAATGTTTTAAAATGACTAAATTGATAATCATTTTCTACTGAAAAACTGTGAGCTATGAAGTAACACCCAATCTTTATTCCGCTGCAAATATTTTAAAATTTGGGGTGTTACAGATTGGCATCAGAGCTTTGGTTATAGCGAAACAGATCTAATTTAGATCTGAACTATAACCGTTTTTACAAACAAAACATTTTATAGCCTTACGCTCTCCATGCCTTCCATCTGTCAGACGATTATGGAACTTCTAGATAATTTATGCTACAAGCAACACTCTAGTATATTGATACATACTCATTAACTATTTCAAGTATTATACAAATCCTTCCTAATTGTCTTATTCCCATCTTTATAGATGCGTATGACATACTCTTTCCATTTCCCCAAAAATCCGAGCATGAATTACCTTGTCGATTAGTATGGATGTTAAGTCAGAATCTTAAGATGATTTACAATGTCTTAATTTGAATGGATTGAGACGCCCTTTTATTCAAATCAAGAAATTGTACATCATTGAACCATAAGTCTATATTTCCTTAGTTACATGGTTTAGGACGCCTCTCTATGTAAATAACGAAATATAGATAAGTAGGTTTAATTATATCTGAATTGACAGGCATATGAAACCAAGAACCACTAAATTTCATTAGAAACCCCGTATATTGATACACAACGATACAATTAGCATTTGTAATGCTATTGTTACAAATATCACTAGGTAAGGCATAGAAAAACCAATCGGTTGGCCTGCCAATATCCTATACGATAACACCACTATCCCTGCAAGATCAAAAATCACACAAATGAAACGTTAGTGCATGGTGCCATTTTACGGTCCCAAAACAACGTTTCTATTGTACCACTATCGTTTACCCCCATATTTCATCCACACTAACAGCCAAAACCACAATTAGCACGAGAAGTGCTATAATCCAATCCAAAAACTCCAAATCTTCCCTTGGGATGTAGGCCAAGAAGATGGCTGACACCGCATACAAAATTATGAGAAAAGTATAGGTGTATGACATTTTAAAAATCTTTGGATGAAAGAAAAATGAGTGGTGAAGAGGAAAAGGTGGGATATGTAAGGCGGTAGCCGTAGACTACTATCCTACCCACCGACGTTCCCTATTCACTACACAAAGACAAAATGACTTTCATCATTCCCAAAGGTTGATAATTCATCAATTTTCTCTAAATCCTTATCCAAATCTCTCTTTGTAAAAATCTGTATCAACAAAACTCGTTGTTTAACGGGTAGGTTACCCGCACAGATTTTTGCATTTATAAATCATAAGAAGTATCTAAACACGACAGAATAAATAAATTCTCATCCAAATTTTGCTCACAAGGAATTTTATTTAACCATTCAAACGACAGATTCTTAAAAACAGACTTGACAGAAATACTTAAAAATATTACAAACAAACTAAAACTATCACATTTCAAGGGTAGTCTGAGTGATCTCAAGTCTGAGAGTTGTTGGAGTCATAACCCTCATCTTAAGGATCAAAACTCGCCAATCTCTCTTCCTCTATCTGAGCCTCCCACCTGCTCAGCTCCCGCTCCATGTCAGAAGTCCAACCCCCATCACCAACATCCACATTTTCCTCAAAGCTTGGCTGGAAGTCATCCAGATCTTGCAATTGTTGTTGTTGCTCAACAACTCTTGGTGTGGATGAACTTGATGCACCATTTTGAGGTTGTTGTTGTGGTGGTGGTGGATTTTGTTGTTGTTGTTGTTGTTGTTGTTCAACCCTAACAACACCAAAATTTTCTTCAAAACTCCAACGAATTTTATTGGAGATCTGGGCCTGGGTCTGACCGACACAAGCCCACAACGCTTCAATAACAGCGGCGTTCTTGCGGCACTCATCCTGCAAGAACTTGTCAATCACCTGTCTCCTATCCGCCGATATGTCTGTGCATCTCACGTAGCGTTCTCTAAGTTCTTGATTTAATTGTTTTGCCATCTCAAACTGATTAATGGCCTCCACGATAGCATTCTGGCGATCCACGTCGCTATTCTCAGTTTCCGCCCTGATAAACAATCGAAATTGTTCAGGGGTGTGTGGAAGTCTGCAAGGCATTGATTTTTTTTCTCTCGTTGTTGTGTGTGTATGTGTGGATAACCCAAATCATGCCGGTAGTATTTATAAGGGTCTGAAAAATATTTTTCCTTTATTTTATTTTGTAGACATGACCGTTGGTATTCAAACGGTAAAATTTTCAAAAAAAAAATGTTATTTCTTTATCGGCTACAGAAACTTAGAACAAATCCTGTGTTGTCTCTTAAAAATTTAATAAACAAGTTTTCCTTACAATAACCAAAGTTTTCACAAACTCTCTCTAAAAAGTTTTCATTCAAACCTCCCGATAAAAAAAATCTTAGACCAGAATCCCGGGACGGGATTCAGTTTAACGGGTAGGTACTATCACATCCCGTGATTTTCCTCATAATTAAAAACGTTTAATTATAAATTAATCTTCGTCATTACTTCTAATCACCATTTTTACAGGAAAATTTAAAAATTTCTTTATTATATTGGTCGTTACAAACCTATATTTTCAGAACATTTTTTTTTCAAATTACTATTCACCGGTTACTATTCACCAAACACTATTCATCATTTCACTATTCATCGTTTTTGGAGTCGGTTAGTAATATTGAGATGTTTTTCAAAAGTTTTACTATTCACGAAATACTATTCACGAAACACTATTCGCTCCCGGACTCACGTAAACGTTTCACTAAATCTTAAATAAACTTTTATAATCATAATTTATTTTTCCTAATCCAAATTACATCTAAACGGACCCTTAATTACTTTCTAAGCCCAAATACTATCGTGGCCTGTTACTATTCATCAGCCCACACATTTCAAGCCCAAAATCCTTATAATTATTTTGTTAATACTCGACTAAACCAAGTAAAAAACGCTCCACGTACACTCTATTTCTACACACGACTCATGTATATTTTTACCTTACCTCATTTCTCACCTAGCCAACTCCAAGTACGTCAATTTTCAGTTTCTCATGTCAAGCCTTACTATATTTTACGGGACGAAGTATTTGATCCAAAAACAACCCACACGATTATCAAATATTTCAAAACTAAACCATTTTAAACCCCGCTTATTTCTTTAAACTCCTAAAAATAATCCTAGCATGAATTCATGTTTAAATGCTAAAGTTAATCAACTATAACCAAGTCTTACATGAATGTCCAAATCGTATGCTAATAAAAATAGAGGTCGACATACACTTTTAAAAACAAAATGATGTACTCCCACTTTTCAAGCTCACACAATGCTTATTATATGTTCTTAGGCAAGGTACTAGTTACATTTTATAATGAAATCATACGTACTATCATAACTTATAGATACTTACACACTTCACCTCCTAGCACATGCAAACTTGTGTACTACAACTAACTTATATAAGTCCTCATTTCCATTTCATTCATACGTACACACATAAACACTTCACATCCTACCTTGACATTTCTTTCACCCTACAACCCTACACCATCTTGTCTCATAAATTATACCCTCTGGACACCCCAAAGCTAGCATATATATAATCACCTTGTGCATGCATGCACAAGACACAAACAAACTAAGTTCTATTCATTTTGACAATTCGTGTACACAATTATATGGTTGTCGACATGTATAAAGATCACAAGGACTTTTGTTTATCTCCTTACACACTCCACCTTAAAGTCATGTGGACCTTAGTATACTACAAACCAAACCGACCCTTAGTTCTCTTGGTGGTAATCGGTTCTAGACAAACAAGGACAAGTACAAAACCATGTTATTACTTACAAGTTCTTATACACTCCATATACTACTTCCTTGACTTTCCCCACTTCCTCTTGCCTTGTACGCCACCTCCCACACATCACAATCAAATG
Organism: Artemisia argyi; assembly: GCA_030686995.1. Lineage (NCBI taxonomy): Eukaryota > Viridiplantae > Streptophyta > Magnoliopsida > Asterales > Asteraceae > Artemisia > Artemisia argyi. The sequence continues at coordinate 102,999,280 of CM060697.1, forward strand.
ATTTCTACAAATTGTGTATCCAACTAGTTCCTATATAAGCCCTCACCCATCTCCTTTCATGTGTACCTGATGAGGCGAAAAATGATCCGTTTTTAGGGGGTCATTTAAGCCGGAATTCAACTTTATTTGATCAAATATTGCCCTAAATCATTCCTTTTGTGATTTTAGGTACTTTGGGAGTGAAATCTGGAAAAGGAAGCAATTCGGACGTTTTTGGAGCATAAAAGTGTAGAAAACGCCAAAGTCTTAATTTTCTATGCTGGGAACAGTAGGTGACGACGTCAAGAGTAATTTCCTAACGGCGTCAAGAGCAAAATTCCATGACGACCCAGTACAGATTTGACGGCGTCACGAGGGTAGGGCGTCAAGAGTAAAATTCATGACGGCCTGGAAATGATTTAGTCTTGACGGCGTCAAATGTAGATCAAGGCAGTCCAAGAAGAGTTTTGGCGGCGAGGTGACGGCGTCACAATGTTTGTCTTGACGCCGTCAGACCTCTTTTCCTATATATAGTTTTCTAATTTTTCACATTAAAAAGAGAAGTTTTGGGAGAAACCCTAAGTACGATCTTGGTGTAACTTTACAGGTTTTTCAAGGGTTCCAAACCCTTGATACCTTGCATGTGTAATCAAGATAAGTGTTCCTTTAATTCAATCAATATGTCTATGTGTTGGTTGTCTATATCTTGTTCTTTTCATAATTCCATCATGCTAGGCTAGATCTATCTTGTGTTTGCTTAGATCTAATGAAACCTAGATGTTAATTATGTGTTGATTACTTGTTTATTCTTGTTTTGGATGAATGATTTATATGTTAGGCTTAAGAAAACTGGCAGATCTCCAATTGGTAACATGCTTGAACGTCTTAAGAAACATGAACCGACGCGCACTAGGTCTTTATTGGTTGTATTTAATGCATGAGCCACTGTTTACAATCCCTATAGTTGTGCTGGGCATGGTGTAGGAGGAGATAAGAGCTCATAGAATTGGGGAGTTAAGTGTGCCACCCCATGAATGATATTAAGGAATACGATCCGTCATCCATGCAATTATAACAAGTAATTAACGTGTAAAAGATGTCTAGGGAGTAGTGAAATCTAAGTAAACACATTTTCTCCAATTACTGCTCACAACTTTAGTATAATTTAGTTTATTTTCATTTCTAGTATTTTATTTTGATTGCATTTTAGTATTGGGTTAGTTGATTAGCAACTAATTCCGCCCAAATCCTTAAAACCCGAGATTTTTAATTGCTTTCCATAAAATATAAAAACACAAAAATAATCATCTCTCACCTTTAGAACTAGTATTTAGGCTTTCTAATCCTAGCGACACTATTCCTGAGCTGAACGATCAATCCCCCGGTACTTGTCACTATACTATACTACAACGATCAGGTACACTGCCTGGTGGGGGTTGTAAGCTTCTCGAGATCCCTCGAGAGGTAAAGCCTGTTGCGATTCCCACGCATCAAGTTTTTGGCGCCGCAGCCCGGGGAATAGTTATTGTCTAGGTTAGAATTTCTTTTTATTAGGTCTACTTGCTAGATTCCTTTCTAGTAAGATTTTATTTTTTATTTTTTAGTTTTTCTTTAGTCTATCTATTTCTTTGTGTCTTTGTTCGTAACCACCCGACATCATCGACAACGTGAACATTTTTGAACCCGTCATCCCACCACAACAAAACCCACCATTAGAACCCCTTAGGCCCTGAACCTTAGGAGAGTATTCCCGACCTAGCCGCCAAGGCTACCGAAACACCATTGAGCTCACCGGAGCCAATGTGACCCCCTTGCGATCCGACATCATCCGGTTGGTGCAAAGCGGATGTGCATTCCATGGACTTCGTTCCGAAGATCCAAACCAACATCTTAAGGACTTCCTCAAAATCGTAGATTCCATAGACCTAGATGTTGCAACTAGAGAGACTACCCGTTTACGCCTATTCCAATTCTCTCTACGGGATCAAGCTAGTCAATGGCTTGAGCGTTTACCCGCGGGATCCATCACCACATGGGATGATCTCACCACTCGTTTCCTTGCTCAATTTTTCCCACCGGGGAGAACTACTAAGCTTAGAAATGACATCTTGATGTTCCAACAACGTCAAAATGAATCTCTTTATGAAGCATGGACTCGTTTCAAGGACTTACTCCAAAAAGTCCCTCATCATGGCATAGATCTTTGGCTCCAAGTCCAAATCTTTTATGACCATATCGACATCTCCACGAGGCGAGCCATTGACCAATCGGCCGGTGGTAAGCTACGTGATCTTAGTGCGGAACAATCATGGGAACTCATAGAAGATCTTGCTCTCTATGACAACGAAAGTTGGAATGATCCCCGTGATTTGAACAAAACGGTCAAGGCAATATCTTTGCCTTCGAACAATTCTAGCACTCCCGACCGTAGGATCATGGAACTTGAGGACCAAGTCAAGTTTCTCATGAAACCTTACGAAGCTCCTAAGCCTTCAAGCCAAGTGAACAAAATCACTTCTTCATGCGAATTATGTAATGGTCCCCACGACACTCGTGATTGTGTGGAACTCCCCGGAACAGCTTTTGCGGACTACGCATCCACGCGTACCGATGAAGCGGGAGATAAGTGGTACACTTTCAAGACCGAGCCAAACACTTACGGTGATTCATACAACCCCTCTTGGAAAAATCACCCAAACCTTAGGTGGAAACAAAATCAACCCAATTCTTCCAATCCGCCTAATCGTTACCAACCAAACGGCCCACCATCCAACCGTACTTTCAACAACAATCCTTCTAACAACTATGGTAGTACCAACAATCTTGAAGGATTAATGTCAAAGTTCATGGCATCTCAAGAAGCTCGCATAGCTAGGTTTGAAACCGAATTCAACCAACAACAAACGGAGATGACCAACAAAATTGACAACTTGTTGAAAGCCCTCAACAACTAAGCGTTAATCACACCTAGGAAGGACACTAGGGACTCCAATAGTGGAATCCAAATTAAGGATCCCTCATCATCCAAACATGTCCACTTTGTCAATGTTGTCACCATTAAGCCGATAGATAAGGAGATAGAGGAGAGTGACAAGGATGAGAGTAGGGAAGTTGAGGTTAACAAGGAAGAGGAATTAAAGGAGGTAGAGCCTATAGAAAAATACTTTGATAAATTGCCCACCAAGGAAGAACGGGAATACCATAAGGATTTATTCGATAGTCCCGAGAGACCATATATCCTTGGCACCCCCCTTATCAAAATGGGAGACCCCTCTAACATTAACATCCCATGCAATATCGGGCACATGCATATATGGAAAGCTTACATCGACCTCAAATGCCCCGTGAACATCATGACTAGAACTTATTACAATTGGGTGATGAAGAAGCAACTTGATTTTAGGATGATGCCTGATAAGAATCTGATAAGTAATTTTGCAGGAAGGGTGAAGGGACTGCATGTGATTATAGGAAATCTCACCTATGAGATCGATTTTATGATAGTTGAGGACACTCGTCCGGTGATAGATGCTTGCCTAAGTCAAATAATATTTGGAAAACCATTTGTTGAGGCCACTAGGATGAGTTATGATCCGACTTTAGGGATAGTTAGATTCAAGGGAGAAAATGATGAAGTTGCCTATCAAATGCCCTACAAAATTGAGCAATACCGCCTTCTCTCTAATTTCGAAAAGGAACACAAGCAAGCGGCTTATTATAGGAATGCTGAGGATAGACGTAGAGGAGTAGAGTATGTAAAGAATAGAATGCTTGGTTTCTACAAAGAATGCTTGCAACTAGGTCCGGAATACAAAACTGGATTATAGGACGACATAGAGAGTGGAACCAATGATGAGGTCACGTAGTAACCCATGACCTTGAGTCTAGCTACAAGACTCGTAAATAAAGAAAAGCGCTTCTTGGGAGACAACCCATGTTTTGTTTGTTTGTTTAATTGTTTGATTGTTATTTACTTCCGTATGCATGCTTAGTTTTTATTGTTGGTTGATCATGTTTCTAAACTAAATAGTGGAAATACTTTACTTTGTTGTTTTGGCCTAGTCTTAACTCCACCTAAAAGTATTTTTGCAAAAGATAAGTGTAAGGGGAAACCCCAAATATGTTTTTAAGAAACAAACCGATCATGATTCTCCACAATAATAAATGAACATGTATATTCGTATTTGTTAGAGTCAAATGCTTGTATTGAGTCATAATGAAGTTTTGCAGGATTTTCCAGGAAGTAGGACCAAGTTTTTCCAGAAATTTTCCGGAAACTTAACATAAGAATTTCTGCAGGTCAATTCTGACGGCGTCAGGAGTTTACTCTTGACGGCGTCAGGTGTAAAAATCTGGAAATTTTACCGGTTTTGTTTTTCTAACGGAGTCTTATGGTTTTTTTGAATTATTAAGTTTTATAATCTCCAGGAGATCTGCAAACTTCATTCCACAAGCATTATATCTTATCTTGTTTTCTAGGATTTAGTAACTTATATAGGATGCCGCCGATTTTACGCGAGGTTGTCTTGTCTATTTTGTCAGGTTTTACAGGTTATGTATGACAAGAAGATGATTTATATTCTGGAAGGGAAGCTTTGATTGTTCATTTTCTTGGAGGAAGATTTAACCTGGCCACCTTATTATCCATACCGAGCGAATCAGGGGAGTATTTGATTTCATTCTCTTTACTTTTTCACTTTTACATTCTTTACTTGAACATTTGGGACAATGTTCATCTTAAGTGTAAGGGGAGGGTAAAAAGATGATACCTTACATATGCACTTTCGCTTGAGTTTGTTTTGTTTAATGGTAGATGTGTAATAAAACTATGAGAAACACTTGTTAGAGCAATTTTAGCGCCAAATTTAAAATTTTTTACAACATTTAGGAGTGAAACTTTAGCCATAGCAAGCGTCTCATGGATAGGAGATTGTATGACTAGCACATAACCGTATATTCAGAAAAATTTTCCACCCAAATATGTGAGGTTCGCCTTTAGATTTGATAGGAAAAACATTTACTATTAGTGCTTATGAGTGTACCGGTAGTATTTAGATTCTAGAATTTGCGTTAGTGATGCATCCCGAGACCGCTAGTGAGACTACATTCGTGTGGTAGGATTTACTACATGATAAGAGGCATTAGGATCACCCTTGTGTTAAACCCGTATCATAATTACTTGACCATTTAAGTCATATTACTTGGCTAGTTAAGTCAACTAATTTTTCCCACACCCTTAGCGTTGTACTCATTTTTAGTACACGAAACCCCTAGTACACCCCTCCGAGCCTATCTTTTCGTTTCTAACTTTAAGCATTTTACTTAAAGGAAGAATTTGTTACACCCCACTTAAATGTACAACCAAATCGCCTTAGCCTTCCGTGTATGCGCTCATTTTTAGTGCATTATTGTTATTTGTTAAACCCTAAGTTAACTTTCTAATTGATTACATGGTTGCTAAGTCGAGTCATATCCTTGTACATATTGTTTTGGGACGATTGGGACTCATGGGCAAGTACTTATTTTATGGAGTAATGGGGAAGAACATCATTTATTACCCCCATATGTACGTTAATCTTAAAAGTGCTCCAAGTGTTTTGATTTTCTTAATTCGAGTCATTAGATTAGTTGATTGTAAAGTATGTAAAGATTCAAGTGTAAGGGGAATGATCATCCCCTATGATGTATTATTTTGGATGGTAGGGTAAGAGTGTATGAAAAAAAAAATCGAAAAATCAAGAAAAAGAAAAGAAAAAAAAAATAGAAAAAAGGAAAAAGAGAAAAAACATACGGACTACCATCCTTTTTTATTCTATGTTCATTTTATGTTTTTGTTATTTTTCATTTATTAGCTTAAGTCGAGTCTAGTCTTGGCTTAGCAACGCCATATTGTACATGTAATTAACCAAGAGTGTTAACTCGCCACCAGTAAAACTTCCTTTATCCAACAAAACCGTGTATTTCATATCCCTACACCTAACGTTACAACCCTTTAAAAGACCTCTTTGATAGTTTATCCTAGGTGCTTACGCCATGTGGTGAAGGTTTGATCCTTTCCCAAGCCTATGGTAATCTATTTTGCTATAACAGGTAGTGAGAGATATCTTCCGTTTCCATATTGTAATTTACACTTTATTACACCCGAGAGATGTGAGTATCTAAACACTATTTGTGAGGTGCTTATGTATGACCTCCGTGCTTGTCTATTGGTCTTTAGTGGAACGATTATTTGTTGTAATTACTTTTATGTTAGTGTTAAATGACCCCTAACTTGTATTTTGAGTAGAATAAAAGCGCATTTGCTTGAGGACAAGCAAATCTCAAGTGTAAGGGTATATGATGAGGCGAAAAATGATCCGTTTTTAGGGGGTCATTTAAGCCGGAATTCAACTTTATTTGATCAAATATTGCCCTAAATCGTTCCTTTTGTGATTTTAGGTACTTTGGGAGTGAAATCTGGAAAAGGAAGCAATTCGGACGTTTTTGGAGCATAAAAGTGAAGAAAACGCCAAAGTCTTAATTTTCTATGCTGGGAACAGTAGGTGACGGCGTCAAGAGTAATTTCCTGACGGCGTCAAGAGCAAAATTCCATGACGACCCAGTACAGATTTGACGGCATCACGAGGGTAGGGCGTCAAGAGTAAAAGTCATGACGGCCTGGAAATGATTTAGTCTTGACGGCGTCAAATGTAGATCAAGGCAGTCCGAGAAGAGTTTTGGCTGCGAGGTGACGGCGTCACAATGTTTGTCTTGACGCCGTCAGACCTCTTTTCCTATATATAGTTTTCTATTTTTTCACATTAAAAAGAGAAGTTTTGGGAGAAACCCTAAGTACGATTTTGGTGTAACTTTACAGGTTTTTCAAAGGTTCCAAACCGTTGATACCTTGCATGTGTAATCAAGATAAGTGTTCCTTTAATTCAATCAATATGTCTTTGTGTTGGTTGTCTATATCTTGTTCTTGTCTTAATTCCATCATGCTAGGCTAGATCTATCTTGTGTTTGCTTAGATCTAATGAAACCTAGATGTTAATTATGTGTTGATTACTTGTTTATTCTTGTTTTGGATGAATGATTTATATGTTAGGCTTAAGAAAACTGGCAGATCTCCAATTGGTAACATGCTTGAACGTCTTAAGAAACATGAACCGACGCGCACTAGGTCTTTATTGGTTGTATTTAATGCATGAGCCACTGTTTACAATCCCTATAGTTGTGCTGGGCATGGTGTAGGAGGAGATAAGAGCTCATAGAATTGGGGAGTTAAGTGTGCCACCCCATGAATGATATTAAGGAATACGATCCGTCATCCATGCAATTATAACAAGTAATTAACGTGTAAAAGATGTCTAGGGAGTAGTGAAATCTAAGTAAACACATTTTCTCCAATTACTGCTCACAACTTTAGTATAATTTAGTTTATTTTCATTTCTAGTATTTTATTTTGATTGCATTTTAGTATTGGGTTAGTTGATTAGCAACTAATTCCGCCCAAATCCTTAAAATCCGAGATTTTTAATTGCTTTCCATAAAATATAAAAACACAAAAATAATCATCTCTCACCTTTAGAACTAGTATTTAGGCTTTCTAATCCTAGCGACACTATTCCTGAGCTGAACGATCAATCCCCCGGTACTTGTCACTATACTATACTACATCGATCAGGTACACTGCCTGGTGGGGGTTGTAAGCTTCTCGAGATCCCTCGAGAGGTAAATCCTGTTGCGATTCCCACGCATCAGTACCTATACACAAATATTTCACATCCAAAACTCAAACAGAAAGAAACTACTTTGCTACCCCTTTCTTTTGTTCTTGTTGTACGAGAAGTAAGAAGAAGAAACATTCAATAATCTTTTACTTGTTTGGTTTTTCTGTCATTCGAATGACAACACAACTACAAAGAAATCTTTGCCTCCTTCTTCCCATTACATGCGTATGCTTACACGCATGCATGCAAACTCCACACTTTCATGTTTCACAAATTGTTCTATGTCTCCTCATGGCTGTGAACGAGAAGGTTAGCCAAGCTCCCAAACAAACCCTCATGCGTACATGCAACTTCTCCTACAAATTCACATTCCAAAATATATTTCTAAGTCTTTCCTTTACTGTGGTGCATACGAGAGGTGACCTGGAATTCCCTAGGTTCCAAGCATCATTCAAGTCGACTAGGAGATGGACACGATTTGTGGTTGATCCCTTAAACGAGCCACACCTTTCTGCTTTCGACCTCTAGTCCATAACGTGAGGTCCTCCCCACCATTCGTGGTGTGGTAAGTCTTTCCTTATCTTCCCCTTGATGTTGTACGAAGGGGGAAGAACAAGAAAGGATAAGCAGAGTCGAAGTTGGTGTTTGGCTTTGTCTCTCGTTCGTCCGTCGTTCGCATTTTCACTTCGTCCTCTCACCACAAAACCTTGGTGTAGTAAGTCTCTACTACTCTTTTCATGCGTACATAATCCTTTCTGTATGCTCTAGCTTGCATGCTATTTCTCATTCCTATCGTAGATCATTTTAGTTGCAAATGTGGCATCCTATATCCTTGTGTGGCTATGTATAAAGTGGCGTAAAAACAAACTACTATTAATAACGTATAACATATTTTGAGACTCATTCTAAGTCGGGTTACAAATCGTACCATAATAACCCTTGATATTAAAACTAGACGATATGTATTAACTCACTTAGGATTGGGCTTTAATAAACTATTTTGGACATGTAACACTACGGGCTAAAGGCCCAGCCCATTTCCTTATAAGCCATAGAAATAAGCGGCCCATAAGCTATTAAAATAAGCCGAATAAAAATGAGCTATTTCTATAAGTTCAAAATAAACAAATAAAACTTGACTCTTTGAAATAAAAATTTATTTTTACAACTTATAAGCTTTTTGGACTAAAAATGCAAATATTACGAGACTAGGGGTTAAAAATGTAACTTTTTGAAACCTAAGGTATAAACTGTCATATTGATAATCTGAGGTAATAAACTAAATTTATGAAACTTTTGAGTATAAAATATGTAATATTAGAAGAGAGTAGACATAGAATGTAAATATATATAAATTTTGGACTAAAATTGTAACGTATTTAACTTTTGGGTTAAAAGTGTAGATTTCATATAACTTAAAGGTTATTACAGAAACTTAAATACATTCTAACTAAGTTATATTTTGAAGATTTGTAATTTAATAACATGTATAAACTTTATATGTAAACAACAATAGATAGATATTAATATATATATATATATATATATATATATATATATATATATATATATATATATATATATATATATAAGGTAATAATGAAACATATTACTATTTAAGAATATAAACATTAACGATACTTTATACTTAAAGACAAATTATATAGTATATAACCTTGTTCTTGAACTTCAAGCGTTTTGTCACGCAAGCCACCTCTGCCACAAAACCATTTCATCATCTTTTCATCATAACGATTAATCGTTATTCAATTACCAAATAGTATTTGGTTAGATTCTCAGATAAATTTATTTATCAGGTTCCATACTAAGGACGCTTCCAAAATCATTCTCATACTCTCACTCGCACTTACTTTCATCATTCCTAGTATCACTTAAGGTGAGTTCATAACCTCGCTTTTACTTATTTAAACATTTTATAAACCTCGCGAGGGGGATACATGCTCAACTACTACTTTTACTTTCAGAAGTATTTTAAACTATTTACAAATTAGTGCGAGTCATAGCCCCTACTTTTACTAGTTTTATAACTGTTTTATAAATGTTTTTGGGGGAGATACATGCTCAACTACTGTTTTCACTTTCATAAGCATTTCAAACTATTTACAAATTACTGTGGGACCATAGCCCACCATTTTATACATTTTATATCTCATGAAGAGATAGCTGCTATAAACATGTTTACAAGTAACTTTTCAACTGTATGCTATATCTGATTTCTATTTCCTAAGTTTATTATTGCCAAAAGTCCCTCATATCACGAGTCTTAGTCACCCGTAGGGTGAACGTAAATAATTGTGGATAGATCTATTAGAGATTGACAATCCCCATTTGGGCGTTGGAGAAAACTACCAAACGCACTTTATTTGAAATCTAATAGGTTACTGGCAAGAACCTATCCCGAGGGCCCTTGTTACTATTATCCATCATTTATGATGAGATCTGTTAATCGGATGAGTGTCATGAGGCTTAGGGAAATCAGGTTGTAGTGCCGTGGGCGTATAACAACGTAGCTCATTATTTTTATCAAATTACTAATTTGTGTTCAATATATAGCAGAAAATCATTATTTCTTGACAAAAACAAACTATTTTGGTGTTGACCCAATTAGGGCAAAGCAACAAACTATTTCATGTTAACTTTGATTTTGATAAATCAACTGCTTTTGACTATAAACACTATGGATTTTACTCACACTTTGATTTTGATAATAAATCGTTTATTACGAATCGTATAAACTCACAAACTCTTTTGATTCTTGGAAATCAACTACTATACTTATAAACTCTATGAACTCACCAACCTTTGTGTTGACACTTTTAGCATGTGTTTATCTTAGGTCCATAATGAGCAAGGATGGTACGGAGGAGCACGGATTCTTACAAAGGCTATAAATTTTACTATCATTCGAAAACTTATTTAACAAATTTTGAAACCACTGGGACCTCATTTTGAAAACTCTGATATTTATAAAATTCGAATGATAAATGTTTTAAAATGACTAAATTGATAATCATTTTCTACTGAAAAACTGTGAGCTATGAAGTAACACCCAATTTTTATTCCGCTGCAAATATTTTAAAATTGGGGGTGTTACAAAATGTAAGAAGACGTACAAAAATGGACGAAAACATATAAAAACGGACGAAAACGTAAAACATAAGAAATTGTATATTAACGGACGAAAACATATAAAAACGAAAGAAAACATATAAAAACGGATGAAAACGTATAAAAACGAATGAAAACAAACTGAATAAAACGTATAAAAATGAACAAAAATGTATAAAAACGAAATAATACGTAATAAAATGTATAAAAGCCTATAAAATTGGATGCAAACATATAAAAACGAATGAAAACATATAAAAACGGATGAAAGCGGATAAAAATGTAAGTAAGCGTAATAAAACGGACAAAAACGTATAAAAACGGATAAAACGTATGAAAACGGCTAAAACATATAAAAACATACGAAAATGTATAAAAACGGATGAAAACGTTTAACCAGTCAAACCACAAGGACCATTTATGTAGTTAAGTCTAAAAGAAAAAAAAAAAAAAAAAAAAAAAAAAAAACGATGATAATGAGGGTATTTTGTCATTTTATTCGACTTAACAACAAAACAGACATACTTGGGCAAAATGGACTGGATCCGTAACATGTCAAAACCACAGTGACTGGACTCGTAACAAAATTGAAAAATAGACTAAATTCGTAAAACTCGAAAAACCACAGGGACCATTTATGTAGTTAACTCTTATATAAGCCAAGTATTTATTTGAACAAATGAGAAACATTACTCACTAAAATATTTATTATCACAATTTTATTATGAAAGGCATTATCTTTGGTTAAAGAGTTGAAATATATTATATAGAATTCTTGACATGCAAATTTATTGTCACAAAACATGGTTCATCGAAAATTTATATTTCAAAGTACCAATCATCGCAACGTGCGGGGTACCCTGCTGGTTTGATATATGCATTTTCTAATTTTGAAACATTTTGAAATGATAATCTATTTAGATGTGTACCTAAAATACCAACAATGTGACAAACTAAAAGTAGAAAATTTATTTGACAAAAACTAATAAAATAAGTGTCAAATTATAAATATTTTTAGACCATTATCATTTCGTAACAAGATTTCTTCTATACCTTTTCAATTAAGTCACATGTTCTTCAATCAACATATTATTTGTTTTTGCAAAATAAAAAGAGAAAGTAATTAGAAATAAAACCATTAAGTCACATGCTCCATTCATGAGGTGCAGAATTAAAGAGAAAAGCTGAAAAATAATTGTCTTTTATTTATTTTATTCTCTTCTTTTATATGTTTGTGTCCACCCATAATTGAGTTAGAATTATCTATAATTTTAACAATATAAATTTAGTGAAATCTCGTTTATCTGTTGGACCCCTTTTTCAAAAACTTGTACAAATGAACCTATTAATGGTATACAGTAATACAATCCGATCTTTTATTTGTTGAAGACAACCATTCCATTGTAATTGTCCTTGTTATTGTATAGCACGTTTATGCGATGGTAAAAAATAAGACGATGTTAATGTCGTGAGATAGTCCTGTTCATAATCGGTGTAGGCATTAATGCTTCACGGCATGTTTATAAAATGTAATAATCAAGTAGTGTATAATGTATTTGATATTTGCTTAAAAATAGTCTTGGCTTTAGTTTTGTAATTCACAAAAAGTAAAACAATATCTAAAATCTAAAATATATGATAATAACGTATCATTTTTTATGTTGAATGTTTGGCAATGATTCCACAAACATCATTTTTACAATGTACTTAATTTAAATAAAGTTTGTGTAAACTTGTAAAGTAATATAATTTACCTAAATAAAATGGAACTATATCAATTTCTTTCATAAGTTTTTATTTTAAGATCATATTTGGCATACAGAAGATCATGCTTATTTTTTGAAAAATAAGTTATTTAATATATAAACTTTGTTCGACAAATATAACTTATTAAAGATTAAAAAAAAAAAAAAATCTTTACTCATCTCTTAAATTCAAATACAATTCATGTAACTTATATAAAATAATATCAATTTTTTTCTACAACTACGTATCAAGTTATAGCAAAAACTACTTGCGACAAATATACCTAAAGAGATTATAAAGGGCATACAAGTAATTTTCCTACGCCGTTATTTTCAACAATGTGATAAACGATTTATATCATGCATATAGATTACTAATACTACGAGTAACAAGATTTGTGAGTAGTATACTGTATACGATGGATGGGCTGAATTCGTTATGAGTCATTTATCTTGGAAAACTGCATCGCCACAATCTTTTTAGGCAATGGTTAAAATTTACTCGTACATTGCATGATGGTATCTTCATTCATTTTTTGTTTTGTTGTTCATATTTTCAGCTAACTGAGATACATAACTTGGACTTTTGTACCAGTCAAAAGTCATGAAGTATTGAACCATATCACACGTTTGGAATAAAACTTCTGATTTTGTCTTTATTTTTCATATTTGTCATTTTCGAAGTAAATGTGTCGACATTCGACTATCGATGAACTTTGAGTAAATGCTTTGGCCGGATGGTGAAAAGATTGGAGTAATTTTTTAATGTGGGCCAGTATAATAAGCTGGCCTCTATTGACTTGACATTACGTGTTTGCACTTTTGTTTCACATCTTCTTGATAAATCTTCGAGACTAAAGACAAATGAATAGTAAGCCACGGGTAAATTTGATCTCATCTAAATAGGCCAACTCTTTTTGTCTTTTTTTTTTCTTAAAATATTTAGTTTCACCCATTTACTCTTTACCATATTCTGTTTTCTAAGACTGCTCCCATCGCAGCCATGGTGAGGAGATGGCAAGCCTTGTTGCTGCGTGAGTATGGTTGGGAGGTGATGGTGATGGATCGGCAAGGGGGAGAGAGAAGGGACGAAAGGTGGGTTTCTCACTTTTGGGAATACGTGTTAGTGGGTAGTGTTTTATTATTTTTTTAAGATTGTGAGTGTTTAGGATATATTTAGTGGGGTATGTTAATAATTAAAAAAATGTGTTGAAAGGTGAAGTGATATGTTATGGTTGGGAGTGAAAAGTGAGATGATGGTGAAGGAGAGAGAAAGTTGATGTGGCGCTGAGGTGGAAGGTGAAATGGTGTGAGGGATGGGGGTAGTCTAACCACGTAACTTTTAAAGTTAGGCTAGGTGCCTAGGTGTAATGATGATTGCAAATACAAGTTTCAGATCAGTTTCTCTCCGATCACCAACAACGTCATTAACATAGTATAATAACACAAATAACATAATCGCTCAAACATACTTCGTTTAAATATAAATATATTTCACAAAAACCAAATTCACAACTTACACACACTCAAAAGAATTCGGTTGTCCCACTCCACAAGTTAGTGGGTCCAACGACCAACTTCCACACAAAGTTGATTGATCAACGTGCCCTTGGTGGTGTGACTTTTAACAATCGACGCGACAAGAGGGATGTAGGACACGTTAGTTGTGTTCTATTACATGCAACCTTACATGCTTGACTTATAGTATTCCAAAATCTCACACTTTTACCTTATTCGCATTTTTGAGTCACAAACATTATTGGTGTTGTAACTTGTAACTCATAATCTAGGCATATAGTTTCACAATTCCTTTTTGGAGAAAAGTTAAAAGTGGAAGTGACATCTTGTTTTGGAAGGATGTTGGGTTGATGAGTGACAATTTTGATGAATAGATTCTTTCGCCAATCTGCATATTTAGAAAACAAAAACTATAATGAAATTAGTAACGTCTCAATTAAAGATATTGTTACATTTTGAAACCCGATAAAGTACTTTTATATAATAAAGTACTATATTTAAAGTTTACCATTTAGTAAGTATTAGAATAATTTTGGTGTTTGGTTTATCATTTAAGAATAAAAAAGAAGTTAAAGTTAAAAGTTAAATGATGAAGTGCTAAGTGTAGAAAGTTAGTGTGGCCAAATTATGAAAAATGGGATTTGAGGATCATAATTGCCAAAAATTCAAACTTGTACCAGATTTATTTTGGATAAATATCCACCTCTTGACTTTTGTTGACTATTCTGAAATATTCTATACTTGTGTAGTGTGTAGGGCTGAACAATGGGTCAAACCTGACCCGAACCGATCAAAACCAACCAGACCCAAAAATTGAATAAGGCTAAAATGTGAACCAAGAATCGAACCGAGAAAAACTTATCAAAACCGAAACCGAATTGAAACCGAGAAAAAGCTATTTTGAACAAAAAAAATGTGTTTAACCCGAACCAAAACCAAACCGAGTAAAACCGAAATATTTATACAAAATCGATAACTGAACCAAATAAGGTCGTTTCGGTTCGAGTCGGTTCTTGGGTGATTTTGCTCATCCCTAGTAGTGTGTGTGTTGACTTTAGCAAGGAATAATGGTGGAAAAGAGTCTTGTGTGGGAATTGATCAAGATAGAGAGATTGTTGTCAAGACCTAACTCCTAAACACCATTCCTAACAAGTGAGTGATGATTAATTTATGATCTGACAGTGTTTTAAATTAGGGTTTATTAGATGAATTTTGGGGAAATTGGGTAAATTTGGAGTTTGAGATAAATTAATATGTTTAAAAGATAATGGGTGAAGTCCGTATAATGATTTGTGATGATTTAGTGATTTAGCCTAATTAGAAGAAATGGGTATTTTTCTTAATGATCTTGTGTGATGATCACATGTAAATAATGGAGTGTTTGAGATAAAGAAAGGATTCATATGAACACATTTGTTGATCACGTGCATGTATAATAATGGGTATTTGGTTAGGAGGATGGATAGTAGACACACTTGTTATAGTTGAAATAGAATGTTAAATATGAATTTAGTTTCATACAAGAACCAAGTGATAGAGATTTGACATTTCAAATAGAGTAATTGCGGAATTGAGGTAAGTAACATGATTAATACTTGTTATAGTTATCATATTCATGATTTTGATATGTGGTATGTTATAGTTTATATTTGGAACTTGTTATAGCAACTTTGATCCAATGCTTGTTATATTTAGCTAAATATGAATTAGCTAAGGTATGTTACAGTTTTAGTTGCTCCTAATTTGCCATTATAGTTGGTTAATGGGATTAGTTAACCAAAATGCTTATGATGAGATTTTGTTATAGTATGTATTACCATTTACTTACTAAGCTTTATTCTTACATGTTATAGTTGTTGTGTTTTGTAGGTTCAAGCAGAGCAGAAAAAAGGTAAAGACAAGGAGTGAAGTAGGAAGACTTAGATGTAGAAGTTTGTTACCCATTTTTTGCTTAACAGGTAACTAGAAGATCTTGACCGAGCTTAATTAAGTTTGAACCCCCAAGCGTCAAAAAAATGGTTTGTAAATGTTGTTTTAAAGTGTCAAGTCCAGGGTGTGTTATGAAAAAAAAAGTTTATGTAGTTAAAGAATTTTGGTAAAAATGGAAAATCCGATCATACCCACTTTTGAATGTTAAAGGGGTCAAAACTTGTATGGAAACTGTATGTTTAGTTATAGTAATGGTTATATTTTTGTATAAATATAACCACATCCTGTTATGTTTAATGACAGTCACGAAACATAAGAGAATGTCAAATAAATAATTTTGGTGCAAAATGTTTTGCCACGTCCTATTATGTTTCCCGTTCTACATTATACAGAGCTCATTTATTATAGTTCTTGACTTTTTATCAAATTGAATAAACACTCTTATCAAATAATGAAGTAATTGATCTTACTTCTCAAATTTGAAATACATTTAGTACTTTAATCGTCACTGTCATATTTTACAACTTTAAAATATGTTACATGCTAATCTCACAACAGTTGCGAAATAGCATAACATGAAATTCATTTTCATATTCGACTTGTATGTTGATACAATAATTAGTAACAAACTTTATGGCAGTTCTGAAAACAAAGTACAACGGCTTACATGAAATTGAGCATTAATGCCGTCAGATATCCCAAGGTCAGTTAACTATGTAATCACAAAATGTGGCACCCGTGATGATAGTGCTAGGTGTATTCCTTTATTTGAAAAGGAATATTATTATGCGTATGTTTTTAAAATAGTTAACGTCCTGATCAATACAAGGCCGATACCATTCATAAAGTTACTTGACTTAACGACAGACGCGAAACAGAAAAGGATGTCGTACAAACAAATTTGGTCCAAATTCTTTTGCCATGTCATGTTGTGTTACCAATACGTTGTTATATGAAGCTATGTTATTCTTGGCATTGCCTTTTTGTCGTTCAAAATAGAAATTGTTATCAAATAATGACCTAATTAATCTTGCTTTTCAAAACTGAAATACATTTAGCCCTATCGTTACCGCTGTCATACTTTAAAACTTAAACTGTACACTGATACACTAATCAACAATATACTTTGCGGCAGGACTTCAAACAAAAAATAGCATCTCGCAAAAGGCTAAACTTTAGCTCCAACATAAATGTCAAGGTTAATTAAACTGCTACTGTATCTGCGTTCAACACCATACCTATTATTCTTTATTCTGTTCACAAAAATCACAAACTGCTACCATATTTCAATTAGTTGTACTATGTGAGTCTAAAATTGTAGATGTTTTACCGATTTGGTGTGCACTTCGAGTAGTCAATATGCTGGAATGCGGTTCTTTTCGTGACAAGTTCCCTATAATATTTTTGAAGGTTGTAATGACTTTGAGTGTATTTAGTAATCCTGAACATCATAGTTGTACTTAGACCATCATTTTCTGTTATGGTTCGTGTGTAAAGACATGCCTATTCTCGAGCAACCTATCCATGTCCATAATATCAGGTCTGATGCTCTAAACATGGATAAGTTGTTGGAGAACAGAAGAGTTGAAACATATGCCAAAAAAATTCTAGTAATGGGAATTTTTGTGAAACAAGTAGTTATGTGTTCAAAATATGTTTGTGGGAATTCCAGTCATGACTTTTTGTCTAAAAATATGTTACAAACTGCTTCATACTAATGGTTATCTACTTTTACGTTACTTCCAAATTTTTGCAAGAATAGTTCACTGTTGAACATTTTAAAAATGGGTTTTTTCTTCCTATTTCTGTATGGTCATACACACATTGGCTATAATAAATCTAGATGGGCTTTAATACAACTATGAGGCGCTGCATGTTGAGATGGCAACGTACTACATTTGCAGCCATATTGTGCAATGCATGTTTTGTAAATTACTAACGTACCTGAGCCTTTTGTTTTATCGGTTCTAACCTATTCAACTATTTTTCTAGCATTTTTTTTTTCATATTGTGAAGAAACAGGTTTGAAACTAATGAACTACAAGCGGGTTATAACCATATAATATTGACAAAAAAAAAAAAAAAAAAAAAAAAAAAAAAAAAAATCCTATGTGAGCCCTAAAACACCATCCAAGAAACAAAAGCCACATACAAGTTTCCACTAAAAAAAATAAAATAAAATAAAATAAAATAAAAAAAAGGAACCAACATTAAGATTATAAGTATTAAAACAACTACCATAACACTCATGTCAAAACTACAACCATAATTATATAAGTACCAGAAACATAGAACATCTAAATTCCTAACTACACAAAAAACCCAGACTACAGACCCAACCAACATGCAGAAACGTGTCTACAGACCAAGAAGAGTAGCTATGAAAGCCATCATCCGATTGGCATTGCAACGAGCTTCATTGACCCTCAACCTGTAAAACCTCAAACTTTTCGCATCTCCTTCTTACGCCACTCTCAGCGTAACAAGGCTCCTAAAAGCAGGAACCGAACCAGTTATTATCTCAAGCTCCCTCATCATCAACACCCTGTGATTCATACGCTCCTGTATCTCAAAACACATCCTCAGAGCATAACGAGCATTTGCCTCTCCATGTGTATTGAGTTTGCATCTTCAGCCAATCTTTGCAACAAAACAAATTGTTTCCTGTATTATCTTTTACTTATTTTTTGGTATGTGTTTACAAAGAGTACAAACAAATGATAGCAAAATAGGTTGTTAAATATCAAAGAAATCATTATGGAGACTCACATAGAGAGAAGTGATTAGCTGTAGAAAAATGATTACAGGCCTCTTAAATCACAAATCAGCCCCATCAGATACTAAAACCAAGAATGGACCATGTGTATGTTAAAACATATACATAAACTAAAAATTAGTTAATAAAATGTGTAGAAAAAACAAAAATTATGTCATGCATAGGCCTAAAAAATGGCATGAAAATATTTATACAAAACAGAGCATATAAAAAATATAGAGTACTTACCCAAACATTTTGGATGCGTTTGATATCCTATTATGAGAATGAGACTATAACTATGAGAGTGACTAAAGGTGTTTGTTTAAGATGAAGGGGTCCACCACTATAGTAATGAATGATAGATATAATTCATACTTCATATACATCAAGAGAGCTATGTATAGATCTTTCATAGGTGAGAGACCCTCCACTACTATCAAACTCATACCTATTGTCATTCTTGCCCGCATAAAAAAAAATAAAAATAAAAAAATAACAAATCTTGTACACAAATAATTACTGCCTTTATTAACAGCTACTGAATACAACCGGTACTTTTCGCAAACATACATTTATTTAACAAATATTTTTTAAAGAAAGGATAATTCACTTTATTTAAAACGGATCAATTCCCCATTTAAATTTATTTATCTCTCAATATAATCCAACAATAGTTTTGGGAATATATCTATAGCATATACCACGTGACCCATCCGTGACAATTAACCTTATACCAAACCACAGTTACACCTTGGTAACTTCTAGAACCCCTCACAATCTCACCACGCGTCCGATACTACCATCCAACGGCCCACATATCTCCACGTAAACAAAACCACGTCACTCACCCACTATATAAACCCCATCCCCAAACACCTAGCTAAACAATTAACCCTAGTAAACTGAAAAACCATTATCAATCAAATGGCAAACCCTAAGGTTTTCTTTGACATGAACGTCGGCGGTGCTCCGGCCGGCCGGATCGTCATGGAGCTTTTCGCTGACACTACTCCCAAAACTGCTGAAAACTTCCGTGCTCTTTGCACCGGTGAAAAAGGAACAGGTAAAGATCATATCAATTTGTAAAATTGTTGTTCAAATATATATTTTTTCTTATTCTAAATTCTGTTAATTTGTATATTTATGCTTGATTTTGTTAGTTTGTATTTATTTGTTCTATGTTTTATAAAAAATATATATGAATTGAACAATAATATTTTAAATTGATATTATTTTTATAGGTAAATCTGGCAAGCCCTTGCATTTCAAAGGGTCATCATTCCACAGAGTGATTCCAAACTTCATGTGCCAAGGAGGGGACTTCACCAGAGGCAACGGAACAGGCGGTGAGTCAATCTACGGGGAGAAGTTTGCTGATGAGAATTTCGTCAAAAAGCACACCGGACCTGGAATCCTATCCATGGCTAACGCTGGGCCAAACACCAACGGAAGCCAGTTTTTCATCTGTACTGCTAAAACTGCTTGGCTAGATGGTAAACATGTTGTGTTTGGTCAAGTTGTTGAAGGTTTGGATGTTGTGAAAGCTATTGAGAAAGTTGGATCTCAGAGTGGAACCACTTCTAAGCCTGTTGTTATTGCTGATTGTGGTCAGATCTGATTTGATTCAGATCTACTACTATGATTTTACTAGCTTTAATTCCGTGTTTTCGTGTTATGTCTAGTGATTGTGTGAGGTTTAATATGTGTTTCTGTTGATTTCATCATGAGGTTTTGTTTGATGAAGTTGAACTAGTAATGTGATAAGATCAGTATCGAATAATTAGGTTTTAATTTCACTGTTTCGTTATTAATTAGTGTTTTGTGTTAATTTGATCCATGATTTAACTAAATAATGTTGACATTGTGGATATTTGTTTTTTAAAGTGATAAAAAAATGGGTTGTTAAAAATGTGGCGAAAAAGTCATGTGACAATGAGTGGGATTTGTCACGCGTATAACATAACACGTGTTTATTTGTTTGGATTCATATGCCGTGCCTTATCCATCCGACTTTTACTGTAGACTATACTTTATCACGTAGCGTTTTGAACTTTTGACTATTCGATTGTTTTGGTGAAAGGTCATATGTACGATTGTATTTTAGTGATCTAACAAGGAATTTAAACTCGCATTGTATCATGAAAACACTTGTCAAAAGTAGGGGTAATAATCAAGTCGTGTTCGTGTTGACATATTCGGGTTGGCGGGTTGAAATAACCTCAACCCAAACACAATTCATTTATTAATCGTGTCAAGAAGTTCAACTTTAACCCAGACCTGCATAACACGTGTAACTCGTTTGTGACCCGTTTAAGTAAATAGGTCAAGTAGTGAATAAGATTGGTGGTTTGTTTATTTAACTAGCTTAAATGCAAAAATGATATAAGGATCTAAAATATGATAAAAATAACATACAAATAACTATACGACAATTTCAATGATATTTGAGTTATAAGTTATAAGCGTCAATTTCAATAAAATCTGAGTTATAATCATAAGAACATAACAAAATACATTTAATCCATATTCAACATTAAAACCAAGTTATATACTCCCTCCGTCCTAAAATTATTGTCCAGTTTGAATTTTCAAAATCAATTTGGTTCAACTTTGACCATAAATATATACTTTTTATTATATAATACTTGATGAAAAATTATACCATTGAAAAGTACACTTAAAACCCAATCTATTTATATATTTTGCATCAAATATTATATAACACCCACAAAAATATTTAAAGTCAAAGTAGAAGAAGAAATACTAAAAAAGTCAATAGTGGACAATAAATTTGGGACGGAGGTAGTATTTATTTTTAGAAATTTATATACTTAAACGGGTTCACGTGTTGACCTGTTTAACACTTGCTCAACCCAAACATGACCCGTTTATTAAACGGGTTAGAAGGGTTGACCTGTTTTTTTATCTTCAACCAAAACCTGTTTAACTTCGTGTCGGGTTCGTGTCGTTTATCATGTCGTGTCGAGAATTGCCACCCCTAGTCAAAAGGGTTACCCTCTTAAGCTAGACACAGGGGATTCAAATATCCCTTTTTCCTCTCTCCAGCCACCTGGCGATTCAGTGCCTCAGTAAAGACGACCGAGGTTTTTTTTTTTTTTTTTTTTTTTTTTTTTTTTTTTTTTTTTTAACACAAACTCAAATTTTATTAATAATTAAAATGTTACATATTAATTAAAATAAAATAAAAAACATTAAAACACTTATTCAAATTACATTAAAACGACCAAACTAGTTTGGACTTTGGATTATGATGATACCAAATGTCTTTCCACCAAATCGACTTTGAGGTTAAGATGAGTTGTTTTGTTGCATACCCTGGTAATTTCCAGCGATTCCTCATGCGTTCTTAAGGGCTCATAAGAACGGTGTTGCTCCGCCCGGAAGAATTCGGGAGATATCGCCCGCTCTTCGTCTTGAATTATTATATTATGTAATATGATGCATGTGTACATTATATGTCCAAGACGCTCTTTGTCAATAAACGGTTACAAGCACCCAAACGATCCCTAGTAATTTGGTTTCGTATTTCTTTAGGTTGTGACGCTTGATAAGCCTCCCAACAATCTTCCGCAAACATCAAAAACTCAGTAGTAACTTCATTTTCATCATCCGAAGACGAATTGGCAAAAAAGATTTCGAAAGAATTCATGGTGTGATTGAATATAGAGAATGTTTGAAATGAGGTATGTGAATTGGAGTGTGTTTTATGTTGTGTATTTATAAGGTATTTAAAAGATTTTTCATTTATTTATTATTTTTATTATTTTTTATTTTTTGCCTAACGGCTAAATTAATCAAAAGGCAACACAAATAAGTTTTTAAATAGTCGATCCACCAGCCGATTGATTTGTGGTTTTGTCTTGACTCGACCGAGTAGCCACAAAAGGCACGATCGATTGTGATCGATCGACTAACTCGATCCTCAACCCTTTCTGTCGCTAGCCTTAGATGACACCGTTACCGATATAATTAATGTACAAAGCGCAAATCAATTAACCAAATAGTGTTGACCTCCTGAAGTTTAATGGAGATTAGCTACACATACGAAATCAAGGTTGTGGTTGTTTAATGTGCACTTTTTTCTCTTAGGCAATATCATTTTTCTCGGTAAAAATAGAGCAATGCTATATCTACTCAATGTGATTACTTATTTTCATACCAATACAATTATATATCATGGCGCATTGCAGGGGCGGGTACCCTGAAATAAAAAATTTTGATTGAATTAATAAAAATGTCACGGGAAGTTATTTCGATACTTAAATTTGCCTCGAGAACGAAATACTAAAAGATTTGATAAACTACACTTCCCACCCTAGCATATATTTACAATCTTAGTCCTTAAGAGCATGAGTAGTGGTAACTCAGCTCTCCACGTTAAGGCAAGGTTAACGCATGTTAAGGTGCGTTAGTCGTTATTCGCGTTGGCGTTAAGGCCACGCTAACGCGGCTCGTTAAGCCCCTAACGTTGCGTTAACATGACTAAAGTAAAAAAAAAAAAAATGACACTTTTGGCCCCTCTATAGTTTTTTGTATTTTGGTTACAAGAAATTGTATATTACAAAACATCCCCTTGTAGTTCTTAAACGATACTGATTTATTCAAATACATACGATACATAAATACAAATACAAATGATACGAGAAACAAATACAAATGATACGGAAAACAAATACAAACGATACGATTTATATAGATTTGTAATTGTCTATGAGATCTGACTTCTCCTCCCACACTTGCAACACTTGTTCCCTAACCATTTTCAAGGCGATATGAAGTTGAAGATCCGTTTCATCATTTTTTAATAGAGTTTCTAGACCAACCCTGATAATTGGATGGTCTTGAGGCAGCTCATGTAACCTTTCCATCTCTGGAGCACGATCTTCTTTCTGCAACATAATTCTTGTTATCTCACCCAGCAAATTGTTAATCAGCCTTAGCTCTTTTTCTTGTTCATTTTCGTAGTCGTGCAAGGATATTCCTTTGCACCATAGATGGATCGTTAGTCATGTTGTTTGTGTGAGAGTATGCATTGTTGTTAAAAAGGTATTTATAGGTGAACTAGCCATTAAACGATATTGTAACGGAAACTAGCCGTTACAAATTTTATTAATATTGAAACTAGCCGTTAGACGGTACAGCGTAGGGAAAATGATACACACGATACGGAAAAGAAATAAACACGACACGGAAATACTTAACATAAAACACCATTACTCATCGTCTCTGTCTCATGCCAACGTGTTTCTCAGAACGGACCACATATGTTGATATTTAATCCCTCTCCCATGGCGTTTATGATAAATTCTGTTTGCATTGCCGAGACGACAAGGGTTTTCACTTGTACGCTGCAACTCTTTGTAAATATCATTATATCTACGACATTTAAGTAACTTTTAAGTTTAATGTGTGTTTAAATTTTAAGTAACTTTTAAGTTTAATGTGTGTTTAAAGTTTAAGTATTAATGTAAGTTGTGTTTTATTAGTTATTAAATGAAATATTAGTTTTAGTTGAGGGTTGAATTTGAAAATATTTGAGTTAAAGCTGAGTTATTGTTGAGGGTGTGTTTTTTAGTTAAGGTTAAAGTGTTAAAGCTGATGTGGCGCTGACGTGACACTGAGTTAAGTTATAACTCAAGTTACCACTACTCATGCTCTAAGGGTGCAATTGGGTTTACACAACGTCCAAAACACTTTCCTATATAAACCTCATTATATCCTCACTTAGGGTTTGACACCATTTCTCTCTCAAACCAGCCGCACCCTATTTCTTCTTCTTCTCCAGTCGTTTTTCCGGCCAAACAAACACCACCGCCAGCCACTTAAACTCACCGCTACCACCACCACACTCCTTACAACCTCCCCATCATTTTGACGTACATCATGTGCCAAGAAACACCTCCCAATACCACGATTAACACCACCACAACTCGAGTTCATCACCAAAACCATCTCTCTCGTTTTGTTGATACTGGCGGTCGAAGGTAGAAAAACCCACAACCCTTTTTGTCGTTCTAGCGACGGTGGGGCATAAGTACATGAATTTTCAAGAGTTTTTGATTAAATAAAGATTAAAAATAATAAATATGAAGCTAAATAATTGTTTGGTATAATTTTCTTTTTTTTTTTGTTGTTGTCGTTGTTATTGAGTCACGAAAACAAGGGATGCCGTGAGCTTGAGCTCACAGCCTTGTGTTTCGAGTCTAGTTTTATTGAGTCGAGTCTTGGTAACAGGTTCGTGTTTAGGTTAAAATGGAGGGTTGCAGATTGTGTTTAAATGATTGTAATATTGGGTGTAGGGGTATTTTTAATGCTATTAATGTAGAATGAGGGTTGTACATTATGTTTAAATAATTGTAATATTGGGTGTAGGAGTGTTTTTAATGTTATTAATGTAGAATGAGGGTTGTACATTGTGTTCAAATGATTGTAATATTAAGTGTATGTGTGTTTTTAATGCTATTATTGTAGAATTCTAAGAAAAGTGGTGTGATTTTCGATTCATGCTAGTTTTTGTTGTACACAATGCTTTAGTTGTAATTATGAAAATTGCTTGCTTTAAATGTTGTAAACCATACATCATTTTTGTACATCTGAATTTTTGAAGAGAGTCCTTCCTCTATTATAAGTAGTATAGATACACTAATCATTTTTCTTAGTTTGATTAATTGATTTTTATAATCTT
The DNA here is from genome assembly GCA_030686995.1 of Artemisia argyi. Classification (NCBI taxonomy): domain Eukaryota; kingdom Viridiplantae; phylum Streptophyta; class Magnoliopsida; order Asterales; family Asteraceae; genus Artemisia; species Artemisia argyi. The sequence goes on from CM060697.1 coordinate 103,024,756, forward strand.
AGAAGGATATGTAGGGTGAAAAAAAAAGAAAAAAAAAGGAAGAAATACCATTTTGTGTAAAAATATATATGATTGAAATATATCAACTTGAAAACTGAATTTGGACCGATAAAAACCAAAAACTTGAATTGCACCTTTTATCAACTTAGATCTTTTTTACGACTCGAACTCGAAACTTACTGTTGACCTATTTTGGACAGAAACCTACTTTACATGAAGTTATTCGACATCTTAGTTATTTGCATATGAAATTGAGCTTGAGCTTGAAGTTATCTTAGAACACTTTACATGAACTTATTTGACTACATAGGATGAATTGGCCCAGTACATTCGGGACCTAAACACAAATGTACTTAATTACACAACCTAAACTATGACAAACTGCAGATGTAATACTAATGGCTAACCATTGACAATGTTTACCCAACTACAACGCCCAAGTATATGCGTAATTGCCGAGCTTTTACAAAATCTGTTTGTCTACGCAACACGTCGTCTACAAAATGCGTTGTCGCATCATAAGACGATGTATTACTTATGAATTCCTCGTTACTTAATCTACGGTTGAGACTGAAGAGTTTTTTTTTTTTTTTTTTTTTTTTTTTTTTTTTGGTAGCCATTGCTTTCGACTAATTTACGGGATTTGAACCCATCGTCACACATACTCAAACCGGGTAAAACACTATTTTTTTCAGGAGATTGGTTGACCACTTCAGGTTTGTTGCACCTGGTGGGAATTGAACTTGAGGCCACACACATTTTAGAGTAATAATCATAAGACATTTTGTCACTAGGCCATCTCTTAGTGGTTTATTTGCATATGGTGTAACAATGTGTTATGATGGTTTATTGTGGTGTAACAATGTGTTAGCATAGGGCTTTTTAATAATAAATTACTTATTTATCAATAAAAATATTTAATATATACAAAACTTATTTAATTATGTCATTTTTAGTAATTTTGCAATAATAAGCTTCAGCTCTAGCTCTTTTGTCAAATAAGTTTATAAAAATACAAATTTTAATTTCGGCTTCTAATATAAGTCTTAGCCTCAGCCTTAGCCCCAGCTCCAGCCCCAACCCGAGCCCATTTCGCCAAATATACCATACTTATTTACACACAAAAATATCCAACATATACAAAAACTCATTTAATTATGTCATTTTTAGTAATTTTGCAATAATAAGCCTCAACCCCAACCCATTTGCGAAACGAATTTATAAACATACAAATTTTAATTTTGGCTTATAATATAAGTCCTAGTCACAGCCCAGCCCCAACCAATTTAGCCAAACATACCCAATATGTGATCTTTCAAAAATACAAAACTATAGAAATTCGATAATCCTTTTTTTATTATGTAAATATTTATTATGTAAATATTAACATGACAATATATGAGCATAATATATCCATATGTATATAATGTTTCGGGGCAGGGCGGGTTGAGGATGTAGTTCCCCGCTTCTCACCCCGAACCCGATAAAATTCCCCGCCCCGAAACCTGATGAGCATGCTGCATGCCCCGCCTCGCCAAAAAACTTCGGGTTTCGAGGAAAGTTCGGATTTTTTCCCATCCTTTTAATAAGGGTAAATATGACATTTTGGTATGTAACAAATGCATGCACCTATCATGAAATGATATTTTTGGACCAGGAAGTATCTTAATCATCTTCCCTCAAATTACCCGTGTTCAGTTTGAAGTTTTGCAGAATTAAACAATCGGAACTTGAACTCCCAAAACGGTGTCGTTTTGTTATATGTATATTCTCTGGTGATTTTAATTCAAATTAGTTACTAGTAATTTTATTTCACACAATATTATAACTTTGTTAATTCTGTTTAAAATTTTACAGAATCTGATATTGTCAAAGAGCTCCATCAACAAATTGTTCATCACTTGTAATTTTTTTTTTTTAATTTTTAAAATTTTATTATTATTATTTTTGAGAAATTTATATTGTAATAGTAAAGATTGAGAATAATAAGGATGATTTATTGTGACAGTTTCTATTGATGTTATGATATTTTTGTGATATATTACTGATCAGGCGAAAAAATCGATATTTTTGTTAATTTTAAGACTAAATTTAAATTGTAGTAACAAGATACTATATGGCTTTGGGCATAACTGATCCTATATCGTTGGCTGGACCGACTGAGTTTGATGTAATTAAGACCAACGAGCTCGAAAAGGTTTCTATATTTTTTAATGTTTGTCAACATTGGTGGTTTAGGAAGTACCTACTACATAGTTTACTTTTGTTTTGTTTTGTTATGTTTAGTTTTTGGTGGATGCTGGATTATATGAGAGTCACGAAGAGGCGATAAGTAGGGAAGAGGTTTTAGGGCGCTTGGATCAGGTTGGATTTTAAGGTTTTTGCGTATAAAAAAGTAACAAACTTTGGGCTGATCAAAATGAAAAAAAATGTATTCGAGTTTCAAATTATATGCAAAAACGCCATCTTTTACATTTTATTTTACGATTTAACCATTTGTTGCCCAAAATTGGCAATTGAATACCATTTTTGATAATTTTGACACCCTAAGTAGGATTTGGCCCATGGTTCGTTACCTTAATGTGCAAAAAACCCTTTTTTATTCGAGTTTTGTGGTTTTATGGGTTTTGTTAATGGTTTTTGTAAATTGAACAGATTGTGAAAATGTGGGTGAAAAAGGTGAGTCGAGCGAGAGGGCTAAATGAACAGCTTGTACAGCAAGCTAATGCCAAAATTTTTACCTCTGGATCCTATCGTCTTGGGGTATGTCTCTAATACGCTTATGTAGTTGATAATACGCAGATTTTAAGTTTCGACTATCAGGGTTGGTTTCCGTTATCGCGTAATATGTTTAGCAATGCTGCATTGACTTCATGTAAACTGTAGCAGTGTAGCTCACGTAGCATATGCTTACGCCATTAGTTTAGGAGAGAGAATAGTGACTCTTATGTATTTAGTTAGTTTAAACTTTCCTCGAACCAAGAAGTGATGACGAGAATAGATATTCAAGCGAAGTAGTTTTGTTTACAAGATCAGTGTGTGAGCCGCTGTTAAATTATTGTCATTTCTGTTTGTAGCTTGTGTGGGAAAATACTGTAAATCCTAAGTCCTGATTTTCGTGATTGATCATATTGATACAGTATCTTTATATACTTATTTGAGCTGATGTGTCAGATGTTTTGAGGCCATATTATTAATACGTTTCGTTTGGGAGAAGGCACTTGGTAGTAGAAATGGCTTAAAGTTAGTAGTGCTACTGCTGCCTGTATTGGTAAAAGCTAATGGGGTTGTAAGAGTTTGCCCTTTTTGACTCGTGCCCTTTTTGGACCCTTCACCTGAACTCGCCCGACTGGCCGTTTTGCCACCTCTAGTTGTTTGCAATAAAAGAGCATGACATCTAACTTTTTATGACTAAAATTTAAACATCTCTGCAAACGGTGTGACTGAAGTGTTTAGAATGGAAAAAATGAGAAATGACAGTTGATAAAAAATGTAACCCAAGATAAGTTGATGCCTTTTATCAGCAAAAAAATATGATACTGTAGCCTGTAGGTTTCCCAAAGTAATTTGGATTTAAAATACTATTAATTGTCATTCATCCATTTGGAAGTTATTTCTGGTCTCACCTTATCTGATATACATCTGTTAACAGGTGCATGGACCTGGTGCAGATATTGATACACTATGTGTTGGACCCAGACATGCAGACCGAGATGTACAATATGCTTCACTCTTTTGCTAATCTTGTAATTTTATCGTATTTGTTGGGCAGTCATCTTGATAATGGTTGTATGATTTGTCACAGGAAGATTTCTTTGGTGAGCTTAAAAGAATGCTCATAGAGATGCCTGATGTAACGGAGATGCATCCTGTACCTGATGCTTATGTTCCTGTAATGAAGTTCAAGTTGAATGGGGTTTCAATTGATCTTCTATATGCTCGACTTTCACTTTTAGTTATACCTGAGGTGTATTATACCTTTCTTGCCTTCATTATATTTTATACTGTAAAAGATTAATGGTGATAAACTAGATAAGGTTATGTGGGTTGCTAATGAGGATTAGATTACAGGATTTGGATATTTCTCAAGATTCAATACTGCAAAATGCAGATGACAAGACAGTTCGGAGTCTTAACGGATGTAGAGTTACTGACCAGATCCTGCGTTTGGTACCCAACATTCAGGTTTTGGCAATTGCTCCTTCTTTGTGATTCTGTATAGTAATATGAATTCGTTAGATACTGTAGTTAGCTTTACAGATAAACAGGCTATTGTCTAGCATTTTGTGATTTTAATTCTGTTTCATTTATGGGGTGTCTGTTAAATCTATTTAGAGGCGACAATTTGGGTGGGTTGGGAAACCGGCAATCATTTTTTTATTCATTACTAAAAACAATTTTTAAATTCTGATTACTAAAAAGTAATCTTATAATAGGAACTTAAATCTTTGATAATTTTTTTTAGGAGCTTCCCTTCTTCAAAAGTAGACTCTGGGCGACTTTCAAATCTTCAGTAAAGTCTACCCTCCTCCTCCCTTTATTTAAAAAAGGAAATGACCTGTTGGAGATCAGACACAATCCAAATCGACCCGTTTATATGTAAACGGGTTAAATTACAATATCTACTTTTTTGTGTGCTTTTCCTGGTCAACTAATTTACTCTTTTTTATTGGTTTTTCAGAGCTTCCGCACAACATTAAGATGCATGAGGTTTTGGGCTACGCGACGTGGTGTCTATTCAAACGTAAACCATTTTCTTTCAATGATAATATTGCAGATTTGATTAATAGAAATGTGTAGTTTGATGCATCTTACTCTTCATATTATTGGTATTCAGGTTGCAGGATTTCTAGGTGGAATAAACTGGGCTTTGCTTGTTGCACGGATCTGCCAGCTGTATCCGAATGCTCTGCCCAATATGTTGGTTTCTAGATTCTTCAGGCTTTACACTCATTGGCGATGGCCATATCCAGTAATGCTTTGTGCTATTGAGGAAGGATCACTTGGGTTGCAAATTTGGGATCCTAGAAAATACTTTAGGGATAGATCCCATTTAATGCCTATTATTACTCCAGCTTATCCTAGCATGAACTCTAGCTACAATGTGTCAGCAAGTACTTTAAAGATAATGACCGAAGAGTTTAAAAGAGGTCATGATATTTGTGAGGTATGGTACATGCGTTTGTTTTGTGTTGGAATAATGCGTACACCTGCAACCCAAGTTTTCAAAGGTTATCAAAACAGAGTTTCAGGCCAGTTGGTTTTGTTGCCAAATTTTGGCCAAAAATCCAAATCATGCTAAATGACGTCCAAAATTCAAAAACACATTATATGATTGAACTAAACTGTTCTAAACAGCTAAGGTTTTTAAATAACTTCCAAGCAAACACGTGCAACAATTACATAATCATCGGTTTGTTGTACTTTTTTCTAAAAACACATGCAACAATTTCCAATTAGGGGCATTTTTGTCTTTTAAGATTTATTCGACTAGTTTCTAGCCAGCTTTAATGAAACAAAATTGATGCTTGCTGTCTGGTACCTGGTTGGTCTTAATGGAACATATTGAATACTCGTGTGGCCTATGTGTACCCATATACTATTCCTTGATCTTTATAGAAAAAGAGATCCGTCATTCATTAGCTCATTTGCTACGAGCTTGGGGTCACTTTCACTTATGTTTTCTTGCTGGTGTAGGCTATGGTGTTAAATAATGGTAGCTGGCTTGAACTTTTTGAGCCCTATCATTTCTTTGAAGCATACAAGAATTATCTGCAGATAGATATAACTGCTGAGAATGATGATGATATGATGAACTGGAAAGGCTGGGTCAAATCTCGCATACGCCAGCTTGTATTGAAGGTGATTGATTATATCTTTAGTCGCATTCTGGCCTTCCTCTTGGAGCGTTTTTTTAAGGGGTGGTAATATTGACCCGTCTACTAAAAAATTGGATCTATTTGTGCTGTGTTTTTCTGAAATGGGTCACTGACAAAAATTAGTTAAAAAGGAACAGGTCAAACCAGATGAAATCCTCCCAAAGCCTATACTTATCACTTTATGTGTCTACTGACTTGACCTGATCAGACCCGTAGCACAATAATTATTTATAAGAGACTATCAAAGATGGAAAATAGTGTGAACGTGTCAACTGACCTGACCAGACCCGACCAGTAGCACATTAATTATCCACTATACACAAACAAAAACGTGAAAATGATTAATTTAGCGTTTATGTGTCAACTGACCTGCCCTGACCAGACCCATGCACAAGGTGACCCGTTGCAACCCGAGCTCATTTGACTCTTTCACTTACCGGCTGACTAACTCACCCATTATGCCACTTCTTTTTTCTTCCATTTATAATAATTTTTTTGTGCTAATAAACTTAGATAGAGAAAGCCACCAGCCAAATGCTGCAATGTCACCCACATCCATGCGACTTTTCAGACAAGTCAAATCCGTTTCACTGCAGTTTCTTTTTAGGTCTTCAACGAAAAGAAGGTGTCCCTGTGAATGGATCAAATAAGTTCGATATAAGAGTAACAGTTGAAGAATTTAAAACCAGCATCGGTTCTCGTTCATATCAATCATGGAAGCCTGGGATGGAGATATATGTAACCCATATAAGGCGTCGAGACATTCCTGCTTTTGTTTTTCCTGGCGGTATTCGACCTGCACGAGCTACTAGAGTGAGTTTAGAGGTAAGGCAGGCCCCAGAAACTAGTGCCGCCAGCAGTGTCAGTGTGGATGTAGGAACTTCAGTTGATGTTAATGTTGTTGATGGACCAGATGATGATACAAGGAAACGAAAACGAGAGGATGAGGATGTGTTGACTAAGTTGACTGCTCCCAAACTCGTTAGAATTGAAAACAAGGGAATTAGTGTGGGTGGTCCTTCAACTGATCCTTCCAAGGACGTTAACGTAATTGATCAAGTAGGGACATCTGTATTCAAAACTGAGGTTTTGGACCGACACAATGAGGATATGAGTGGTTCCTTAACTTCTAAAGAAGCAGAGAAGCTTGCGATTGAGAAGTTAATGTCTAGTCCTTATGAGTCCCATCAGGGTTCGCCACCAGAACTTGAGGAGCTAGAAGAACTTGATAAAAATAATAGTAATATCCAAGATAAGTTATTTAAGGGAAACATGGAATTTTCAACTAATAAAGAACTAGCTAATTCTGTGACAGCTAGCAATACTATAGGTACTTCTTCCAGTTCGCAGCTGAATGGGAGCTTAGAAGAACTTGAGGTTGGTTACCAATATCTTTTACTTATGAGTAAACTACTTATAATTGAGTTGTTTCTTATATTCTTATACATCATCGGTCTTCCTGTTGTAATTTCTGAAAGTTGAGGATTAATCAAACAGCATGTTTGTACACGCATTTGACAAAGTAGATTTGAATCTTGGTTCTTTCTTCTTGAGGACCTAATAAGGGGAGATGATTTCCACCACTTTTTTGTCGATACACCATTTCTTATTTTACAATAATGCCCTCACACGACTTTTTGATAGTGGTGACTTGCTTTTAGTATGAGCGTATCATGGTAAAAACGTAAAATTTGGTGGTATATGGATTGAACTAAGTAGTGTGCAAATCACTTCCCCCTAATAACACATTACTCTTGTATTTTGCTGCCTAAATAATGTGAATATTCCTAGAAGTAACTTTGCTTAATAAACAAGCTTTACCTATCGTAAATGGTATACCTCTTCACTTGATCATCACCGTTTATCTTGCTCTTATACACCCATTTGTTTCCAGTGGGTTTTCTTCCTCCTGGCAGTGGCATTTCACCAATGGCCGCCAAACATTTATCCTTTCTAAGCATAGCCTTCATCTTTTATTTCCACAATGAGAAATTATTCCCATTGAACTTTTCGATTTCAAATTTCGCCGCCATTGCTACAATCACAATCTTCTTTTTGACAAAATTACTATTTGTGGAGAATAGTAACGGATAATTTTTGAGCGAGTATAATCTTATTTATCTTTGACGTGGAGGGTCCACTTATAAGTAGCGGTGTTTTAGGTTTACTAAGAATGTGCTTTGGGAACCATAGTAATCTGTTTAGCATTCGTTATAATCTGTAGGCTTCAATTATTTATAATATGTATAGAGCCAGTAGATACTAGGCCTACAAGTAGTCCATAAACATTATTTCCAACAGTTTATGTATGGTTTCTGGTACTCTGTCAGAAATGTTGTGTTACATGAAGCTGAATACACTTTTGATCTTTTTTTATTACCTGTTTCTAGTGGATATATGTGTGTTGGTAAAACAGAGTTAGTTTGATAAGTCATATTTCGTGTAAAAGTCATACTTTTTCATCACACGTACCTCTATTAGTTTTGTACCAATTCGCGATACTTAACAATTTGTTTAAATTACCTACTTTGTTTATAGGCCCCTGAACTGGATGTGCCCTTGCCGAGTTCGGTTCATGCTACAGCTGCATCACAGAAAAAACCAATCATCAGGTACTTGGTTATGTATCTGCTATAAATAACTTGATTAATGTTTGTTTAATATTTATTTATATTTGGTCAGTTAAATACATCTAATTTATTAAATTTCTCTCCCAACATATATATGGGTGTTTGACTTGATGCACAGCTTAATGGTAGCATATGAGTCATAATAAACTTGAGCTATTGGATTCGCAATAGTGTCAACAGTTTCTTGCATTTTATTTTTTGGCATATGTAATTTCTTTCCGAAGAATAATGGGCAATATTAAAGTTTTGGTTTATTCGGCTATTCCTATTAAAATTGCCACCTCTGTTGTGCCCCAAATTATGAAAACAAAGTAACCCTTAATATGAAATTCCAAGATTATCAATAGATCGATCTTTTATGAATTATGAAGCGTATCACATTAACAACTCCTTGCTTGAAATGTTGTAACAAGCCATCTTCTTGTTTGCAGGTTCAGTTTCACCTCCTTGGTCAAGCCTACTGGCAATAGCTCCTGAAAGCGGTATGCAACTCCAGTGTAGAGTTTTCCTAGTTACAATATGTGCTGCCAGCCCCTCAAGAAACAAACAAGATCAATATTGCAGTCTGTTGTAGCGTAGTAATGATATAAATGTTAAAAAGAGTTAGCTTGTTCGTTACATACAGAAACAGTAGGCATGCAAAACAGCAATTGGTCATTGCCTATTACCGTAAACTAGCAAACATTGGGTTATCAACAAAAGCAAGCGTTAGTAATCGTAAAAATAGTTCAAGTTTCAAACTCTTATCAGTTATGTTGTTCTTTTTTTTTTTTTTTTTTTTTTTTTTTTTCTCTTCTTCTTCTATACTGGTTTTGGTGATCTAAGATACTCCAAAATCGTTTTTATTGATTGTGTATTGCTAAATTCCGTTTAGTGATTTATGGTGTGATCCTATCGTCTTGGGGTATGTCTCTAAATCACTTATGTAGCAATTAAGTTGATAATAAGCAGTTTTTAAAGTTTTGACTATCAGCGTTGGTTTCCGTTATCGCGTAATATGTTCAACAATGCTGCATTGACTTCATGTAAATTGTAGCTCACGTAGTATATGCTTACGCCATTAGTTTAGAAGAGAGAATAGTGACTCTTATTGTATTTAGTTGGTTTAAACTTTCCTCGAACCAAGAAATGATGATGACAATAGATATTCAAGCGAAGTAGTTTTGTTTACAAGATCAGTAAGTGAGCCGCTATTTAATTATTGTAATTTCTGTTTGTAGCTTGTGTGGGAAAATAATGTGTCCGAATTCCTTATTTTCGTGATTGATCATATTGATACAGTATCTTTATATACTTATTTGAGCTCATCTGTCAGATGTTTTGAGGCCATTTATTAATACGTTTCGTTTGGGGAAGGCACTTGGTAGCATAAATGGTAAAAAGTTAGTGCTACAGCTGCCTGTATTGGTAAAAGCTAATGAGGTTGTTAGAGTTTCCCCTTTTGACCCGTGCCCGTTTGGACCCTTCCCCTGAACCCTCCTGACCGGCCATTTTGTCACCTCTAGTTGTTTGTATAAAAGAGCATGGCATCTAACTTTTTAAGAAAGTATTATCGAAGGCTACTTTTACTTGGATCAGCAGGGACGGAGCAAGGAACAAATATGACTGGGTGCACAAGTTTTTTTTAACCGTAATATAATAGAGTTTAAGATGCTAACTAAATAAGACTAAAAACACATTTTGATGGACCGGGGTCATTTAAGATTCATTTGAGAAAAAATTGGTGTTTTTTCTTAAAATTAACACTATATCAAAAAAATTCATAGGTGTCCCGGGCACCCACAGGACACCCCCTGGCTCCGTCCCTGCTTGGATGTCTAGATATACAAAGAGACATGGTATCTATTGCATTGCTAATGGTGCATGCATAAAAAATTAGATATCATATTCAATAAACAAAGATGCAAAACTGTAAAATTAAAATGTATTCAAGGGACATCCAAGGTATAGTATTAGTAGCCAAGAACATTCATGGTTTGCATTATTAATTTGTACAATCAACCCCCCATCCATTTGACTTGACAGACAAGAAAAAAAAAAGTAAGGATTAAGTATCGATTTAAATATTGGAAATATGAAAAGTAAGTGGTTAAGTATCAATTCTTATATAAAATGATGATAAATGAGCCACATACATGGGATAAATGATGTATATAATATAATACTTATTTGATGTTATCACTCGACATTTTTGTTTTTCATCAAATCAACAACTTTAGATTTAAGTCCCCCATTCTTTTTTAAAATCCGATTTAAAAAATTTTCATAAGAAAACTTGTCATATTTGTTTTATTCAATTTTCCTCTGCCATTGTGATTCAAAATGTAAACTTTGTTTTTCAAGTTTAGCAAAAACAGTTTCAAATTTGGCAGTACGACAAGTCAATTCCTTCTTCAATTCAACATTCTTTTGCAAACATTCTTTTATACTTTCTTTGAGTAAAAAATTTTCCACTTCTGAAAACGTTTGTACTTTTTCAAAATCCTCAATCTTAATATTGCTCTTGTAAGACTCTGGTTTGATCGACTCGATTTGATTTATAAAAAATTCTTTTTGAATATATGAGTTTATGCAGAGATTGTCATATGCATCTTCATCGATGTGACATAAGTGATAAGTTAGATCAGTTTGCTTCTCAGAAATCAACGCCTCTTCAAAAACAATAAATTTATCGTTCACTTTCTTCATGGAAGGTTCTATATAAGCCTTTTGATTCGTTGTGAAAACCAATTATAATTATAGTATAGTATCGAAATGATCCGCAAGAAATACGAATCACCCGAGTCGTTTCCCAGTGAAGGTGAATGGAATCAAGAATATTGATTCGTGTAATCGTGATTTGAAAAGTGGTGAAAAAGGCAAATAGTGATCAAATAATTCAATTATCAACTAACAATTATTAAACATGCAAAGAGTACAAGCTAGTAATGCATCAAGGTCTAAAACGCAAAAACGGGAATGCACGCGCGATTATTAACGTAACGCGCGAAATAAAACGCGAATTTTAAGCCACACTAATCCTACGGACTTCAAAATAATTTTAAAAAGTTAAAAATGATAAAAGAAAATTTTAAGAAAAAGAAAAATATTTTTTTAGACTTTTTAATAATTTTTTATGAATTAAAAACTAATTAAACTATTTAATAATTAAAAGAAAATGTAAATAAGGTGAGAAAAATGCATATTTAATTTCTAAAATTATAAAATAACTGAAAATTATTTTCTAAAATATTTTTGGATTTTTCTGGGGTTTTTCTGATTTTTTTTTTGGATTTTCTGATAATTAAAAAGTATTAAATAATGATTAAAAATGAAAATTAATTAAGAAAAGTAGCAAATAAACTCAGAAAATTATGACAATTTCAGGGAAAATCTAAAATATTATTTTGAATCTAGGAAAAATAGAAAAAATGAAAAATAAGCACTGTAAGTGCTTATTAGCTTGAAAACAGCTTATATTAAGTGCTTATTTATAAGCACAGTTGACCAAACTTTGACCAAACTTTTACCAAATGCTTTTAATACTTAAATGAGCTTATAGAGACAATCCAGAAGTAATTTGATACTCAGAAGCACAAGTAGTAATCAAATAAGTTCAAATAAGCACTAGATATGGGAAATAAGCTAAAGAGAATAAGCAGAAGCCAAACAACACTTGAAACAGATGCTATATACTATATTAAGCTCAGATCAATCAAAATTTCCAACTTTAGATCACAAATAAGCTTATGCAGCCCTAATAAGCAAAACAGATATGGCAGAATTGCTCACAAAGGTGAGCCTAATAAGCTGTGAAAATAAGCACTAAGATGCAACTTTTTGGAAGAAATCTTTACACTACCAACCCAGTAACACAAATACACCTTAAATTCAGGTCCTAGAACAGATTTACTTAGCTAAAACAACCCAAGAACTTGGGTCAGAACTAGTGGTGCAGGGCAAGTTTTGTCCTGATAAGCCAACTTCAATGGCTTTTTCTGATAAGCAAAAGATATTCAAAACCAAATTTTCTTGTTGAAAAATGAACTCTTAGTACCAAGCTTTCCAAAATGTCAAACCTCAACAATTTCCAAACAATTTTGAAGCCTACACAAGCTTCCAAACTTTATACCAAATCTGAGTTTTAAAACCTTTTTGACTTTTTTAATGAACCAGAATGTTGACCAAAATGATTTTTGATTACACTAAAATGACCACAGAGATGTTAATAAGCTATTTTAAGATTATAATAAGCTACTATTAACTAATTAGCAACTACCTTAAAGCTTTTCTAACCTAAAATCTACTATAAGCTAACTGTATTGAGAGTTAAGCTAGGATTTGACTTTTTATCTAAATAACCTACTATTTTATGCTTTAACTAACTCTAATATGACCTAAGTGAACTTTCTAAACTACTAATACCCTCTGTATCAGGCCTTACCACAGCAAAAGACTTTCAACCAAACACCCCTTTAGGGTCAGTCCCCAACTCAAAATCAAACACAGACCTTTCTAATCCTCTTCAAACCAAACCAAAGATGCTCAATAAGATCCAATATCATGTAATATAACAGAAACACAGATCATAAACACCCATACTTAACAGATCAATGATATGACAGATATATGATATGATAAGGCAGTGAAAGAGCAAATCACCAACAAAACACTCAAAAGTGATGAAACAGCAATGACTAAGCACTATTAAGCTATAATAAGCAATATTCAATGTAAATATACTAGTATTATCAGATCTACACTATTATATCAATAAGCTATAAGAGATGAGAAATATGAAAATGAAACTCACAAGTCCAAAACCCCTCAGCTTGAACATAGGGGTGTCACTAAGCTAGCCTGTCTTTAGACAGGCCACTGGTCACCTTTATGGCTGTCTTTTACCACCAACAAGCTCAGCATATTGAAATAAGCTGAGCTTTGACTTTCGTTGACTTTTTAGTATATTTGGATTTTTGGAACAGGAAAACTCACAAAGTTCACTACAAGCTATATAAGCTTGAATGAGCTTGTGTATATAATAAAACAACAATGAAAAGATTTAAAAAGGAAAACAGTACATATCTTTTTTTGGTTTTTGTAAAGTTTTTATATATATATTTTTTTGGTTTTTCTTTTAATAACAAACAACAATAAGATGAGAACTAGTGAAGACAGAAGGTTAAAACAATGTAAATAACAAAAGAAACTTGAAACAGAAATAAAATAAAAATAAGCTATAAATAAGCAATAAACTGAAAAGACAATAAGTAAATAAGCTGAAATAAAAATGAAAATAAGACAAAAGAAATTAAACTTTCATTAATAAAACTGAGTTACAAAATAAAAATGGCAGAGTAACAGTGCTAAAACTCTACACAAACTAAACGTATGAAATGAGGGGGGTTTTATAGGGGAGCAGGGGAGGTGAGGTCTAGGGTTTTAGAAGATGCTAGAACTTCAATAGAGGCCACATATCCTTGATTCAATCCAAATCCTTGTCATCCCACCATAATTTTATCCGTTTGAATAACCTTATCTTGATTCCACGTATCACAAGCCAATCAGGAGGTTCAATTGAGCCACGGTGGAGGGTTATGACACCATCTGACAACGTGTCAGATGGTTCTAGAAAGATTCCTAGTACGAGGTGAGAATTTAAGGTTTTGTACGAGGTAATTAATGGGATACGAGGTAATTTGGGGGAGATGCACAGTAACAAGGCGCGAGGTTAATTTTTTATTGTTGTTTATTGGTGGGCCGGGTTGGATCGGGTAGTAGCAAGTGGGGTGGCTTTTGGGCTTATGTTGGGTAATAAGAACCTTGGGCTTGAGTTTGTGTTGTGTGTATTATTTGGACTAAGTTAATATGGGATCCGGTTGTAGTATTAATAAAAACCAAGGGACCATTTGTGTACAATCTGAAAATATGAGGACCCATAATGCCAATCTTCCATAATATTCTTCCAGGGGTCTTTTGTGGCTTTTCTTGGATACTTGGAGGTTTTGAGAGCAAATTCTTCAAAATATCTTCTCAAGGACCAAAAGTGACAACTCTTGAAAGTTGAGGGACCAAATGTGAACTTTCTTCAAACTTTATTCCCGGGTCACTTATGCAATTACTGAGATTTTGAAGCTTCATATGATCATGTGAGCCTTGACTTTCACCACTAGCTTCCCCGGCTCTGGCTTTATTCAAACTTTTCCAATTCTCGTGCCCGTTTTGTCATTTTCACGTGATTTTTCGTCTTTTCTTAAATATCCGTTCCTGCACATTCACAAACACAAAAACACACTTTCTTTGGCATTATTGGTTAGTTTTTGGTTTATTTGGTCCAATTTAGGCTAAGAAAAGGTGAGTGAATAAGCACTCACCAAAATCCCCCGGACTAAAGTATTGCCGTGTCCTCACGCAATGTGATCAATTCACGCTCACGAGATAAATAATTTCATAACTCTTCCTACTAACTTTGAAAAGTAGCAAGGAGGTTCAAAAGATATTACAAAATCATTTATTCCCGTAAACGCTCCGTTTTCCAAAATTTAATTTCTTTATTCTACTTTATTCTATTTTTGGACTTTTCTCACTTCATACTTGTGACGGTTTGTTGAACTTTCATTATTTTTGCAATAATTTTAAGGGTCTACGAGTAGAAACACTTCTATTTAAGAAGTGACCATTCGGATAAAAATCGTCATCCTTGATTTTTCACGAGCTCCCAAACTAAGCGTAAAAACGAGATCACAGCTTATCTACAAATTTAATGCTAATACTACTCATAAAAGTTACTCGTGGACACTCCTTACTCCCATGTCCTAGGTTTTTGTATCTCAATATTTTACTTTGTTGAGAAATGAATCGCTTCATATTTTCTCGTTTCAATAATTTTTAGTCCGATAGTGACACCTAAGTTAAAACGATAAATAGTTATTCATTTTTCTCTTAAGAAACACTGCAATAGAAATTCGGTCCACATCAAGGAATTTGGGGTACATACAATATCAAAGATATAAGTTGCGGAGTACAATCACGTGCACCTCATGTGACTAATTACTAATCACGTATCACATGCACCTCACGCGCCAACAACTTATTGATACATACATAGCTCTTATTCAACAATACTACAACTTTCATATTTTTCATTTCTCACTTTTTTTTTTTCATTTTTCTCATATTTTTCATACTTTTCTTGATTTTTTCTCATAACATCAATGGAAGCTTATCGGGTAGCTCCAAAACCACATGCATAATCAACTTTTGACTTTTTTTTTTTTTTTTTTTTTTTTTTTTTTTTTTTTTTTTTTACTTTTTGGTTCTTATTTTTGGTGTTCCTTGATATGTACCCAACTTCTAAAGCAAAAATTCTCTTAAGAAAATAAAGAACTAAATATTATTCAAACCGAAATACCACTAATTAACCTAGAACATCTATTATATATTGGTGACGTATCTGATGGGAGTAAAAAGCCACGAGTACCTCTTATGAGCTCTAAAGAGAACCACTACTCCACGTTTAGCATTAAACTTGTAAATAAACTCTATCATTTCTCGTTCTCTGCAAATTTAAGACCTCAAATAATGAGATTAGCAGATGCTTAGCCAATAATCAGCCACGCATATATAAAGTCAAAAACGGGAACTTTGCAAACTCTTGGAAAGAATTCGCGTTTTGTAGCTCCTAGTGTAAGTGACTAGCGAAAGCTTTTCAAGTCGTGCATGTATAAAGCCAAGTACGGGAGCCGACAAAAGAGTAGCTCCTAGTGTACAAGGCTAGCACAAACTTTTATGATTATCATAGGCTAAGGGAACAAGCTAGGGCTCAACACGCCCGGTCAAGTCAAAATATTTATTCCTACTCTCGCTAGCAAGAAAGTCAACGAGGTGTCAAAACACTTATTCAAACTTTATTATATTTTTGCACAACTTTTTTCAACTTTTTCTCATATTTTTGTGCTTTTTCATGACTTTTTCATTCACTTTTCTTCAAAAATTTTGAAATTTTCAATTTTTTATTTATTTATTTATTTATTTATTTATTTATTTATTTATTTATTTTTTTTTTTTTAGTATTTTTGGTGGAAAAACGAAGTTACGAGAGTACATGACATGGTGAAAACTGCAAGGTCAAAATCGAATCTAAGATTCACCCCCCCCCCCCCGGACTAGAATGAAACATTGTCCTCAATGTTTTACGGGCAAAGGTAATCCTAACAAATATCTAGGGCCGTTTATTAAGTATGCCAAAGAAAACGTTAGTCGATAAGATTTTCGGATATTGGATTTCCATAAGCAACGATGAATGAGACTCGAGTGGAGAGAAAGACAAAACCACGAGCACGAGAGTCATCATAAATCGGGGACAATCCTGGACAATCATCACAAACAACCACGAAACACGAGATTGGAAGAGGTACCCCCTCTTCACGTTATTTATTAGAAATTAGAAATATAGGAAGATGATTTGGATAAGCATGGGTTGCTACCCACGAAGCGCTTTGTTTTTGATTACCGAGTCACGTAGCTTGACTCGATCCCCGAATTCATTCATCCTTGGGGAAAGTTTGGAGATCCGGGACTACCATAGTTGGTACGTCCCCTCCGAAATAGTGTTTCAAACGGTGACCATTCACCTTAAAGTTGGGACCATCAAGTTGAGCCAACTCAATAGTACCATAAGGGAATACTTGTGTAATGGTGAATGGTCCAGACCAACGGGTTTTAAGCTTACCCGAGAAAATCTTCAAACGAGAGTTAAAAAGAAGCACTTGATCACCAACGTTGAACACGCGGTCTTTGATCTTGGCATCATGAAGTCTTTTTGTTTTCTCTTTATAAATTAAAGAATTCTCGTAAGCTTGATCACGAAGTTCGACTAATTCGTTTAATTGAACTTTTCGGTGATCACCCGTGGTTTTTAAGTCAAAATTTGCATGTTTTAAGGCCCAGTAGGCCTTGTGCTCTAGTTCGATGGGCAAATGACAAGCTTTCCCGTAAACCAGCTTATATGGTGTACACCCAATGGGAGTTTTGTAAGCGATCCGGAAAGCCCATAATGCATCTTCTAATTTGTCGGCCCAAGAGGCACTGTGTTCACCTACGGTCCTTTCTAATATCCTTTTTAAACCACGATTGGACACCTCCACTTGACCACTCGTTTGTGGATGATAAGCCGTGGAAAGACGATGTGTGACACCATATTTAAGCATAACTTTAGCGAATTGGTCATTGCAAAAATGGGTCCCACGATCACTTATGATGGCTCGAGGTGCACCAAATCGGGCAAACAGACTCTTTAAAAACTTAACAACCACTCGGGCGTCATTGGTGGGGAGCGCCTTCGCTTCTACCCATTTTGATAAGTAATCGACGGCCACGAGAATATATTTGTTACCCCTAGACGACGGGAATGACCTCATGAAATCGATGCCCCAAACGTCAAAAATTTAACAAACTTGAATAGCATTTTGTGGCATTTCATTTTTTTGAGAAATTTTCCCTTGACCTTGACGTTGGCAAGAATCACATGTCTTCACCAATTCATGGGCATCCCGATATATCGTCGGCCAATAGAAGCCGGAATCGAACACTTTCTTTGCGGTGAAATTGGCACCATGATGTCCCCCCGTGGGTCCACTATGGCATGCCTTAAGAATTTCAACGGCTTCCGTACCGTGAACACACCGCCGGATCACTTGATCCGCACAAACTTTGAACAAATAGGGGTCGTCCCAAAAATAATGTTGGACATCTTTAAAGAATTTCTTCTTTTGTTGGGACGACATCCCTTGTTTAATAAAGTTCCCCGCATGGTAATTCACAAAATCGGCGAACCATGGGGTACTTTGGTCAAGTTTAGTCACACTCCCAAGTGTCTCGAGAGGAAAAGCATCATTAATTTCCTTGTTCTCGAGAACACTTTGATGGGGGTTCTCAAGTCGTGAAAGGTGATCTGCAGCAAGGTTCTCAGCTCTTTTTTTGTCTCGTATTTCGACATTAAATTCTTGGAGCAAAAGAACCCACCGCATCAAGCGTGGCTTAGCATCTTGCTTTGCCATTAGGTATTTCAAGGCTGAATGGTCCGTATACACTATTCATTTCTTAAGGAGCAAATAAGTTCTGAATTTCTCAAAAGCATAGACAACCGCTAACATCTCTTTTTCGGTAGTTGTGTAGTGATGTTGGGCGTCATTCATGGTCTTACTTGCATAGTGTATAGGTTGAAAGTACTTATTCTTACGTTGCCCCAGAACTGCACCAATGGCATAATCGCTAGCATCGCACATTAGCTCAAAAGGTAAGTCCCAATCGGGGGCAACTAAGATTGGTGCCTCCGTTAACTTCAGTTTTAAAACATTAAATGCATCGACGCATTCATTTGTGAAGTTAAACGGAACATCTTTTTCTAAAAGGTGGGTCAGAGGCCGGACAATTTTCGAGAAGTCTTGTATAAAACGTCGGTAAAAGCCAGCATGACCAAGGAAACTTCGGATTCCTTTGACGGTCTTAGGATGAGGTAGCTTAGCAATAACATCAACTTTTGCACGATCTACCTCAATCCCAGATTTTGAGATCTTATGGCCGAGGACTATGCCCTCTTTAACCATGAAGTGGCTCTTCTCCCAATTTAGAACCAAGTTGGTGTTTTCACACCGTTTCAGCATATTCTCTAAATGGGAGATGCAAGAGTCGAAAGAACTTCCATAGACGGAGAAGTCGTCCATGAACACTTCCATGGTTTTTCCAATCATATCGGAGAAAATGGCCATCATGCACCGCTGAAACGTGCCTGGAGCATTACAAAGGCCAAAGGGCATTTTACGATAGACAAACGTTCCATACGGGCAAGTAAAAGTGGTATTTTCTTGATCCTGGGGATCAATGGGAATTTGAAAGTACCCAGAAAAGCCATCCAAAAAACAATAGAACTCATTTCCCGCTAACCGTTCAAGCATTTGGTCCATAAAAGAAAGCGGGAAATGGTCTTTACGAGTTGCATCATTTAACTTGCGGTAGTCGATACAAACTCTCCATCCGGTTACAAGTCTAGTCGGTATAAGCTCATTATCATCATTCTTCACAACAGTGATTCCGCCCTTCTTTGGAACACAATGAATCGGGCTAACCCATGAACTATCCGAGATTGGATAAATCATTCCAGCGTCAAGGAGTTTTATAACTTCCTTTTTGATCACTTCGTGGATTTGTGGGTTAACCCGTCGTTGTTGTTGGACGGACACTTTGTGATTATCTTCAAGTAGAATCTTATGAGTGCAAAATCGAGGGTCGATTCCCTTAATGTCGGATATTTGCCAAGCAATCGCACCTTTATGCTTTCGAAGCACATCTAAGAGTCGGGTCTTCTCCTCATCTTTTAAATCTTTTGAAATTATTACGGGCAATTTATTATTAATTTCCAAGTATGCGTATTCGAGATGAGGAGGTAAATCCTTGAGCTCGAGCTCCGGAGGATTCTCAATAGACGGCTTAACTTCTTTTACGTCTGCCATTTTTAAGTCTACCGGAGGGGAAGAAACAATTGGTTTTTCATTTAACAACTTTTCAATTAATAAAATATCCCCCTCCGGATCAAAGTTATTATTATCAATTTCCGGTGAAAATGATTCATTTGAAAGACAAGCATTGATTTCTTTCCAAGCGAGATCACTTCCCTCAAACGGAGTGAGGGAAGGGGAAGAATCGGAGACGATCGGTTCAAAAGAAGGAGTGGGATTGCCACTCAAAGCATCGGCGGTAAAACCAAGAAGTTCTTGAGAATACTCCTCCGTAGCTTCGTCAATAACATCGATTCGATTGACGGAAGAAACATCGTAGTCGGAGGAGTATCTCGCGGTTTGATCGAGGTTAAAAGTAACGGCTTCGTTTCCAACACGTAAAGTAATCTCCTCGTCGTAAACATCAATTAAGGCACGACCGGTCCGTAGGAATCCTCTCCCGAGAATGAGAGGAACCCGTGGATCGGCATCGAAATCAACAACCACAAAATCCGCAGGGAAATGGAATTTCCCAACATTGACAAAAATATCCTCGGCTATGCCCATTGGACGAGACGTAGATCGGTCGGCCAGCTCGAGGGTCATAAGCGTCGGTGTCAAGTTAGGAAGAGACAACTTTTTCCAAATCGACAATGGCATTAGGTTAATGCTAGCACCAAGATCGGCCAAGGCGAAGCATTGAACCATACCCGGAAAATTGCACGGTATAAGAAACTTGCCAGGGTCTTCAAGCTTTTCGGGAAGCTTCTTAAGAAGAACCGCTGAGCAATTCTCGTTCATTTGGGTTCTCGACATTTCAAAAAGCTTTTCCTTATTATTCAAAAGTCCTTTAAGCATTGAGGCAAATTTGGGCATCAAAAGTATAGCATCCGCGAGAGTTATATCAAAGTGTAATTCTTGAAAAATCTGATAAAATTTTTCCATTTGGTTTTTATCCTTCTCGCGGTGCTTTTGTTCGTTTTGACGTGACGGATATGGAAACTTTGTTTTAACCGGTGTTTCTTTTTCATTTTCATAAACAACCTTTTCCTTTCCTTTAGACGTCGGGACCACCGGAGGTTGGATGTCGTCGGTCCTTCCATTATTAATAGGAATTTCCGTATCCGTTGTCGCCTCGGGTTCACGGGCGACTACCTTGGGAGGTAGAGAAGAAGAGGTAGTCGGAGCCGTCGGTCCATCATAAGTAACACCACTCCTTGTGATGATCGCTTTAGCATCGCCCCTCGGGTTAGCGATCGTGTTGCTCGGCAACGTTCCAGAGCCCGAGGGTCGATCATTTAAACGCTTGTTAAGATCATTGATTTGTGTTGCAAATAACCTCGTTGTTTCCTCATTTTTAGCAATTAACGCTTGTTGACTTTGAATCAATTGTTTAATCAACTCATCCGTGGGCGACGGATTTTGAACCACATTTTGATTTTGATTACTGAAATTCTGCCCACGGTTTTGAAAATTCTGATTATTCTGATTCCCTTGATTGAAGTATCCATGATTATTATTCTGAAAATTCCCATTATTTTGAAAATTATTCCCTTGAGGCGGGCCTTGGTTGTAATTTCCCCGGTTTTGATTTCGATGAAAATTTTGATTTTGTCCTTGAAAACCATTATTTCCTCGGTTTTGATTTTGATTTAACTGATGATTACGGTTTTGCACATTATTGTTTTGATTCACTTGATTTGGTTGATTAAACCCGGGTGGTCCATGAAAATGGCTCGAACGGTAGCTGAGAAGATTTCGATCTCCTTGAAGAGGTGGGTAGCCGGTGCTACCCATGTTTGCAGCATACACGTTCTCTTGAGCATAAGAGCCGGTCGACGGACACTCATAATACGGATGTGGACCACCACAAGTCTCACAGCCATGACTCACCATTTTGACTTGATGGTTCGGTTTCTCAATAGACATATCATCGACTTTCTTTGTTAAAGCCAATATCATATTTTTCATTTCATCATTATTTTTCTCATTATTAGACACTTGATGTTTATTCCTAGACATTCTCACACGAGCCTTGTTCTCGATTATCATGAAGGCATCATTCGTGTTTCTCGCCAACAAGTTCCCACCCGCAGCAGAGTTGAGTGAGTCTTGGTCAACGTGACTCAACCCATTATAGAAAGTGTCAATCTGCTGAAGGGGTGTGAACCCATGGTTCAGACATTTTTCCATCAAATCTTTGAATCGGTCCCAAGCTTCACTAAACGACTCATCAAAAGCTTGTTGGAACCGAAAGATTTGGGAACGTAGATTAGAAGTTTTAGAGGGAGGATAGAAATGATTCACAAACTTGGAAGCAAGGTCATTCCAAGTGTGAATTGAGTTAGGCGGTTCCTTTTCCAGCCAAGTCCGGGCTGCTCCTTTTAAGGAGAAAGGAAACAACTTCAATTTCACCACATCGTGAGGGACTTGATTCATCCTAATAGTCTCAGCGATGTCGGCGAAATTTCGGATGTGTGCATAGGGGTCTTCGTTATCGAACACGTGAAAGGATATACCCGTTATTAAGTTGAGTAATCCGTGATTGATTTCAAAGTTGGCATTGATGTCCGGAATCACAATAGCTCTCCTCACACCGTTAAATGGTGATTGGAGTTGTTCTTCCATCGGACGCGGATCAAATGCCGGTTGTTGTCCCATCGGCGGGACAACATTGTGCTGCGGACCACCCATCGGCGGGGGCCCGTTGTGTTGTTCATCATGGTTCATCTCCTCGTCGTCGAGGAAATGAACACGATTCGTATGTCGTAAAACCCGCTCGGGGTTAGAGAACGGAGACGTAAGATTCTCAGAGGAAGAACGGGTGTGCATACACCACAAGCAAAATCAAAAAGAGAATGAAAAAGAAAAGAAGAAGAAGATTTTTTTTGTTTTTTTTTTTTGATTTTCTTTAAAACGTTACGTTAATTGAAAACCGTTTCCTTCAAACCACTCGCGACGGGACAGGAGAGAAGAATGGATCTCTCTTCAGCTTGCAATTTAATGTCAAAGCTATCCGTATTTCCCGCTTATTCGGTTGTAGTATGAAGTAGTCCGACAAACAACTAATTTAACGTTTTTGTTATATTGTTATGCTTATTTGGTTTACAACGCTCTTCCTTTCGGTCGAGTCGACGCAATAACTTTATTAATTTTTTTTGGTATTTTTGGAAATACTTTAGGAAAAGTATTTCTGATTTTTCAATATTTATATATATATACAAAAATAGAAGAAGGCTTAACAAAACACGATTTTTTTCAAAACAATGATTCAAAATTCACTTCAAGCCTTCCTCGGCAGCGGCGCCAAAAATTGATTCGTTGTGAAAACCAATTATAATTATAGTATAGTATCGAAATGATCCGCAAGAAATACGAATCACCCGAGTCGTTTCCCAGTGAAGGTGAATGGAATCAAGAATATTGATTCGTGTAATCTTGATTTGAAAAGTGGTGAAAAAGGCAAATAGTGATCAAATAATTCAATTATCAACTAACAATTATTAAACATGCAAAGAGTACAAGCTAGTAATGCACCAAGGTCTAAAACGCAAAAACGGGAATGCACGCGCGATTATTAACGTAACGCGCGAAATAAAATGCGAGTTTTAAGCTACACTAATCCTACGGACTTCAAAATAATTTTAAAAAGTTAAAAATGATAAAAGAAAATTTTAAGAAAAAGAAAAATATTTTTTTAGACTTTTTAATAATTTTTTATGAATTAAAAACTAATTAAACTATTTAATAATTAAAAGAAAATGTAAATAAGGTGAGAAAAATGCAAATTTAATTTCTAAAATTCTAAAATAACTGAAAATTATTTTCTAAAATATTTTTGGATTTTTCTGGGGTTTTTCTGATTTTTTTTTTGGATTTTCTGATAATTAAAAAGTATTAAATAATGATTAAAAATGAAAATTAATTAAGAAAAGTAGCAAATAAACTCAGAAAATTATGACAATTTCAGGGAAAATCTAAAATATTATTTTGAATCTAGGAAAAATAGAAAAAATGAAAAATAAGCACTGTAAGTGCTTATTAGCTTGAAAACAGCTTATATTAAGTGCTTATTTATAAGCACAGTTGACCAAACTTTGACCAAATGCTTTTAATACTTAAATGAGCTTATAGAGACAATCCAGAAGTAATTTGATACTCAGAAGCACAAGTAGTAATCAAATAAGTTCAAATAAGCACTAGATATGGGAAATAAGCTAAAGAGAATAAGCAGAAGCCAAACAACACTTGAAACAGATGCTATATACTATATTAAGCTCAGATCAATCAAAATTTCCAACTTTAGATCACAAATAAGCTTATGCAGCCCTAATAAGCAAAACAGATATGGCAGAATTGCTCACAAAGGTGAGCCTAATAAGCTGTGAAAATAAGCACTAAGATGCAACTTTTTGGAAGAAATTTTTACACTACCAACCCAGTAACACAAATACACCTTAAATTCAGGTCCTAGAACAGATTTACTTAGCTAAAACAACCCAAGAACTTGGGTCAGAACTAGTGGTGCAGGGCAAGTTTTGTCCTGATAAGCCAACTTCAATGGCTTTTTCTAATAAGCAAAAGATATTCAAAACCAAATTCTCTTGTTGAAAAATGAACTCTTAGTACCAAGCTTTCCAAAATGTCAAACCTCAACAATTTCCAAACAACTTTGAAGCCTACACAAGCTTCCAAACTTTATACCAAATCTGAGTTTTAAAACCTTTTTGACTTTTTTAATGAACCAGAATGTTGACCAAAATGATTTTTGATTACACTAAAATGACCACAGAGATGTTAATAAGCTATTTTAAGATTATAATAAGCTACTATTAACTAATTAGCAACTACCTTAAAGCTTTTCTAACCTAAAATCTACTATAAGCTAACTGTATTGAGAGTTAAGCTAGGATTTGACTTTTTATCTAAATAACCTACTATTTTATGCTTTAACTAACTCTAATATGACCTAAGTGAACTTTCCAAACTACTAATACCCTCTCTATCAGGCCTTACCACAACAAAACACTTTCAACCAAACACCTCTTTAGGGTCAGTCCCCAACTCAAAATCAAACACAGACCTTTCTAATCCTCTTCAAACCAAACCAAAGATGCTCAATAAGATCCAATATCATGTAATATAACAGAAACACATATCATAAACACCCATACTTAACAGATCAATGATATGACAGATATATGATATGATAAGGCAGTGAAAGAGCAAATCACCAACAAAACACTCAAAAGTGATGAAACAGCAATGACTAAGCACTATTAAGCTATAATAAGCAATATTCAATGTAAATATACTAGTATTATCAGATCTACACTATTATATCAATAAGCTATAAGAGATGAGAAATATGAAAATGAAACTCACAAGTCCAAAAACCCCTCAGCTTGAACAGAGGGGTGTCACTAAGCTAGCCTGTCTTTAGACAGGCCACTGGTCACCTTTATGGCTGTCTTTTACCACCAACAAGCTCAGCTAATTGAAATAAGCTGAGCTTTGACTTTCGTTCACTTTTTAGTATCTTTGGATTTTTGGAACAGGAAAACTCACAAAGTTCACTACAAGCTATATAAGCTTGAATGAGCTTGTGTATATAATAAAACAACAATGAAAAGATTTAAAAAGGAAAACAATACATATCTTTTTTTGGTTTTTGTAAAGTTTTTATATATATATTTTTTGGTTTTTCTTTTAATAACAAACAACAATAAGATGAGAACTAGTGAAGACAGAAGGTTAAAACAATGTAAATAACAAAAGAAACTTGAAACAGAAATAAAATAGAAATAAGCTATAAATAAGCAATAAACTGAAAAGACAATAAGTAAATAAGCTGAAATAAAAATGAAAATAAGACAAAAGATATTAAACTTTCATTAATAAAACTGAGTTACAAAATAAAAATGGCAGAGTAACAGTGCTAAAACTCTACGCAAACTAAACGTATGAAATGAGGGGGGTTTTATAGGGGAGTAGGGGAGGTGAGGTCTAGGGTTTTAGAAGATGCTAGAACTTCAATAGAGGCCACATATCCTTGATTCAATCCAAATCCTTGTCATCCCACCATAATTTTATTCGTTTGAATAACCTTATCTTGATTCCACGTATCACAAGCCAATCAGGAGGTTCAATTGAGCCACGGTGGAGGGTTATGACACCATCTGACAACGTGTCAGATGGTTCTAGAAAGATTCCTAGTATGAGGTGAGAATTTAAGGTTTTGTACGAGGTAATTAATGGGATACGAGGTAATTTGGGGGAGATGCACAGTAACAAGGCGCGGGGTTAATTTTTTATTGTTGTTTGATTCGTGGGCCGGGTTGGATCGAGTAGTAGCAAGTGCGGTGGCTTTTGGGCTTATGTTGGGTAATAAGAACCTTGGGCTTGGGTTTGTGTTGTGTGTATTATTTGGACTAAGTTAATATGGGATCCGGTTGTAGTATTAATAAAAACCAAGGGACCATTTGTGTACAATCTGAAAATATGAGGACCCATAATGCCAATCTTCCATAATATTCTTCCAAGGGTCTTTTGTGGCTTTTCTTGGATACTTGGAGGTTTTGAGAGCAAATTCTTCAAAATATCTTCTCAAGGACCAAAAGTGACAACTCTTGAAAGTTGAGGGACCAAATGTGAACTTTCTTCAAACTTTATTCCCGGGTCACTTATGCAATTACTGAGATTTTGAAGCTTCATATGATCATGTGAGCCTTGACTTTCACCACTAGCTTCCCCGGCTCCGGCTTTATTCAAACTTTTCCAATTCTCGTGCCCGTTTTGTCATTTTCACGTGATTTTTTGTCTTTTCTTAAATATCCGTTCCTGCACATTCACAAACACAAAAACACACTTTCTTTGGCATTATTGGTTAGTTTTTGGTTTATTTGGTCCAATTTAGGCTAAGAAAAGGTGAGTGAATAAGCACTCACCACCTTTAAAAGCTTTTTGACTTCACTCATGATCTCTATATCATAAGAATTAGATTTCAGTAGTTCATGCATTTTAAATTCTTGCTTTCCATGAATAATTGACAATGTTGAAATTATTTGATTTTTGAGATTACAAAAACTTTTTCTTGCTAAACTTTCAAATTTGTTTGAATCATATGAGTTTTCAAAGATCTGTTCCATATGATTTTTCAGTTTTGTATCTTTTCTTGAAAGAACATTTTCTTTGTCAATCAAACCATAGTCAACACGATGATAAGAGAAAAAGCAAATAGAGAGCCTCCTCCCGTTTGATCGGTTACGAGATTGGTGTTCTTATGTAAAACATGCAAACGTTTTTCAGTTTCCTCTTGAGAGATCTCTTTAGGCACAAACATATATCCTTTGAAAGTATCACGTCTCATGTAATCCACATTATACAAACCATGTTTGGCCTTATTTGCCATATCAAGATAAGATAAGTTGGAAAAACCAAGTCCCTGTTTTAGATCTACAAGTGAGTCTGGTTTAGGGATTAACATGTGTACAATCTAAATTATCTGCCCAGCTTTCCGGAGAATTGTCTCAAGTTTTGGTGATTCTTTGAACACAATCATCTTTTTTTCTTTAAGTTTTGAAACTCCGGATTCATGTTTCTTTTTAATGTTATCAAAAGTACAAATATTTCTTTGAAGTTTAAATTTTCCACTTTTTAACTCAAGAATTTCTCTTTTTAACACTAAGAGCCTTTCAGACTTTTCATCATGTAACATATCATTGATTTTTTTTTCTCTAAGCAAGCATTCTTATCTTTTTCAAATTTAATCAAGTTAACATAATTTTGAATTTGTGACTCAATTAATGCATACTTTTGAAGCATATCATATTGATCATGATCAATTAATTCATGAGTGCAATCAGAACTAATAGTGAGTACTTGAGAATCTCACATGTAGGCGTAAAACTACTTGTGTTAAGAATGCATGGAAGAAGTATGGCTTGGTTCCCAGTTGTTGAGTACTATGTTAAGAATACATGGAAGAAGTATGGCTTGGTTCGTGTAATGATGAACTCAAAGGGCTTCTTCTTCAAGTTTGCTTCTATTGAGGGTATGAATGGGGTATTGGAGAATGGTCCATGGTTTATTCAATCCACACCTATTATCTTGAAGAAATGGACGCCTAATACTAATTTGCTTAAGGAAGATCTGAATTCGGTTCCCATTTGTATAAAATTCCATGATATTCCTATTGTGGCATTTACTGTAGATGGATTGAGTGCATGTTGGAAGTAATCCAATTAATCTTTGTAAAGTCTATAGTTTAGTTTTCTGTAAATAAAAGTCCAATTAGAAGGCCTATTAAATATGTTAGTATTGGCCAAAGGCTGGACGGTTAGGAAGTTAGAATAAATAGGGACGTATTGTTTCATTGTATCTGTAGGATAAGTCATGTCTGTTAGAAAGTGTCGTTTAGATAAGTATATATATACATACGTATATACCAATTGTAAAGTAACCCTTTTCAGTTTTATATATCAGTTTTTTATTAAAAAAAATAATAAAAAAATAAAACAACTTAACTAATAACTAACTTTAACTACCAACCGCTATTCGGTTATAAACTATTTATCATACAATATTGGTCCTTTAACTATCGTTATTTACATATGTACAAGACTTACGCAATTACAACGCAATTACAAGGTCCAACATTTCCCCCCTTAATTGCGTAAGTCTTGTTCTTCGAATCTTCATCTTCTCTGCGTTAGTATCACCAACTCCAACAAACTTTCTGTTTTTCTTTCGATGTTCACCAAGTTGTTTGTTGATGTTGTCTCGTTGTTGTTTACTTGTCCATACTTGGCTTCTTCCCTTTCTTTTGTGTCGAATCCAGTTTTCTGTCCACAAACAAACGAGTATCCTTTATCTTTCCGGTGTTACTAACTTGTTCCTCACGTTGGTATCTTTTTTGTGTCGACTTGAATTCCTCTTTCTCAAACCGTGCTCTAGAACTTCTTGTTCTCGGTTTTTCTTCCAAAACATTCAAATAATGTTTTCGTTGTTTCTTTTGTCTTGAATTCCAAGTTCCTTTCCACAAAATACTTTGAAGTCTCTTCGGTGTTCTTTTCCAAAAAACGAATTGTTTTTTCCTTCTTTCACATTGCCTTCTAATCCTGACTCCATACTTGTTCTCTTTGTTCATTCCATGTGCTCCATCCTTCACTGCACTATCCTTCTGGCCTGGTGGGTCCCTGGCTTCTGCAACATACTGCTTTCTCCTACTTCTGTTGGCTTTTCACCCCAAGGAACTTTTGTAGTTTCATGGCATATCACTATTAAATTAATGAACTTCCTATAGCAATCTGTTATTGCTTTCTTTTCACCATTTTTCAGGCCTTGTAATTACGCAATGGTCTTTCATATGTCACTGGTCTTCTTGTCACCGAGTCTCTTCCGTTCCCAACGTGTTTCCCTTGGTGTCTTTTCCCTCTTTTGATCTTGATGATCAAAACTTGAATCACTTCTTGCAATCTTGCAACCTTCGGTCTTGATTTATTTTTCCCAGGTTTGAACCTTTGGCTCTGATACCACTGATAAATCGATGATGCTTGCATAGGTTTTATCAGACACAAGATTGACAAAGAAATGATTCTATAATAACTACAACATAAAAGTGTTTACATTGTATTTCTGGACACACATAAAACGTTACATTGTATCTCTTATTTATACTAAACCAATGATTTCCATATGAACCATCGTGACTGATCGAATAGGTGTGTTCCAAGAGACACAACCTTTCGGTAATAAACAGAAAATAACCAACTTAACTAATAACTAACTTTAACTACTAAACGTTATTCGGTTATAAACTATTTATCATACAATTTTGGTCCTTTAACTATTGTTATTTACATATGTACAAGACTTATGCAATTACAAGGTCCAATAGTGCAATGGCTACTAAGCTTGGTAACCCGATTATGCTTGATTCGTATACGAGTTCTATATGTATTCAATCATGGGGTCGTATGGATTATGCTCGTGCATGGATTGATATTAGGGCTGGTTAAGAGTTAAAGGAGGAGATGGTTATTGCTATTCCTAATGTGGAAGATGATGGAGAGATTCTTCACAAGGGTGGAGTACGAATGGGAACCACCTAGATGTGTCGTGTGTATGATATTTGGGCACGATGATATGTTATGTCCAAAATGGGTTGTTGAAAAACCACATAATGATGGTTTCCAATAGCCTCCTAGACAGACTTCTTGTGGTACTAATGTGTGATCTAAGTTTCAGTTTAAACCTAAGAAGCAAATTTACAAAGATGTCTTTAATTAGAATGGTGCTAGTTCAAGTGGTATGAAAAAGAATTATGAAGTAGAGATGAGCTCAACTAATCTGTTGAGGCAACATGATCAAGATCTCTTTATGTTTTAATGATGACAAATAAACCATCGAAACACATAAAATAAAAAACGTTAGCTCAAAATCGTCTGCTCCTGGCGCTGCCCGCGCGTCAACACGCGGGTGACGCGCCAGGAGTCTGTATGGTTCCGGGCGAATTTTGAAAGTCGGCTTTCCCCTTACCCGACAAATGTGGATCTTTCAATACAGGTATGAATATGTTATGTGCTTAATTGAGAACACTCGAAACGAGTTTTGAGACTTGAGAGATCCTACTTTTAAAACACCCATTTACAGGAAAACACCAACTCATATTTTCTAACTATCGCCTCTAGCCAAGGCTTTTCTAAACTCAGAGAGCTTATATATTTCACGTAACATCGTGTTGAAGCATCCATATGCTCATATCCCGTGCTTACGTCTTCTCTAATTACGTAACGGGTTTACTCCCTTATTGGTCAAACTAAGTAAAAGGTCACTTTGCGTAAACGCAACCTTTCCCACTTGGGTTATGCTTTACATCAAGGCAAAACACTTAACTTGTTTGAACCAAGGTACTAGTTGAGAACGTCGAGTCGTGGAAAGTCACGAGATATGAAACCATGGATCTCGACGTTGTGTTACTTGAACTTATAAGTAACTTATGATTTTCTCAACTTATAATCCTAATTGTCTAAACCTTTTCCTCTTAATGACAATTAGATTATGCCTTAATCTTCTCTTAATCCCATTTATACAAAAGACAAAACCAATCATATCCAATCATATCCAAATCAAATATTCTCTTACACAATCTCTTACACCCTTACATATTCCCTTACACACTACATCTCAACTATCCAATCCCTTACAACACATCTTAACCCTTCATATTAAACACATGGCAATTGTTGGAAACCCTAATATGGCTGCTCTCATCCTAGCCATTGATTTCAAATTACAACACATCACAACCATCCATCCAACCCCTCATCTCTATATCATCACATGGGTTTGATCTCAACCATTGAATTCAAACTAAACTCATCTCAACCATCCATCCAATCTCTCCTATCTATGCCAACACATGTGATTGATCTTAGTCATTGAATTCAAACCAAAACAATCCCAACCATTGATCCACACTTACTCCCCAAGCAAAGGAGGCTCCCTTTGATCTCATCCATCCAATTCAAACAAACTCATCTCAACCCTCCATTTCTCCTTCCCCCCCAAGCAAAGCATATTCCCTTGGAATATCCTCCTCAACCCTAACCTAAGCATGTTTGATCTTAACCATTCATTTCAAGTGAACTCATCTCAACCATTCACATTCCACACATGCCAAATTATTTGAAAACCAAGGGAGGCTCCCTTTGATCCAAGCCATCCAATTCAAACCATTTCATCTCAACTCTCCATCTCATTCTTCCCCCCCCCCCCCAAGCATTGGAATATTCCTTGGCATATTCTTTCTCTCTTTTCTATGCCATGTGAGGAGATACACTTCTACCCCTTCCAAATTACCCTATCTACACTTTAAACCCTTGGTAATTTGGTTTCTCTTTAAACACTTCACAAATGATTTTCCAAATTGGCTATTTGAGTTGGTAAACCTTAGAATGATTAATGTTAAGGTTTAGTGTGAAGTACAATTGGGGGTTTAGCAAGGTAAGGCATTTATAATGCCAAACACCCAAAGCCTCGGGAATATTTTCCCTGGGTGTCTGGCGTGCCTCCCACGCGTCAACGCGTGGGTGACGCGCCGGCCTTGGTAAAATATTCCCAAGTTGGGTCTTTGCCTATAAATACCATGCTTTGCCTCTTGTATTCCTCACCCCTTGCCATTATTCTTTCTCTTTAGATTCTTTCTCTCTAAACACTCTCAAATCTCTCTATCTCTCTATCTCTAATCTTGTGTTCTTGATTTTCATACTAACATCTTTGAAATAACACATCTATTTGCAAGGGAAGAATCACAAGAACCTAATCCACTCTTGTGATTGTGTCGAGGGTCTTCTTTTCTTATACCCTTTCTATTACAATCGAGTCTCTAGGTTAGGTTAGGACTTGGTTGAACAAACAAATATTCATTCATTCAATTGTTTGTAAGGGAAGTCTTGTGTCTTGGTGACCAAGCCTAGATCATTGGGGATCTAGTTAGGGTTTGATACTTCCGGGTGGAAGTCTTGGTAGAGATCTTTGTGATCCTTAGGTGAAGTCGAATCGCGAGATTCTTTTGGGTGGTTTCCGAGGGCGGAATATCGTTGGGGAGTAACTCCTTCTTTGTGAGCATCGATATCAGTGAATATCGGTGGAGTGAATTGTAACGGTTTGTAGTCCACCGAAAGGATTATACTAGTGAATAGTATCGAATTCTCGGATTCGCAACTGGATGTACGGATGGTATAAACCCCCCATCCCGAACCAGTATATACCGTTGTGTTCTTTACTTGCTTTATATACTTTGGTTGTGATAGTGGTTGTTGGATTATTTTACAACCACTTGGTGTTCTCTTTGGCTTAAAGTTTTTTAAACATCTAAGAAGCCGTATTCACCCCCCTCTACGGTTCTACAATTGGTATCAGAGAGGTATACTCAAGTTTTTTAGCATTAAAGCCTTCCCGAGAAGTCGTTTTAAGTCAAAAAGTTCTTTCCCAAAAATCTAAAATCCTAACTAAGATTTTTGGTAAAGTGGAGTATAGATCCATGGCTCAAGAGAACTATGTAGAGGGATGTTCTATGCAAAGACCACCTTTGCTAGAAACTGAAGGCTTTTGTTTTTGGAAAACCCGGTTTGAGACCTATGTTAGGTCCAAGGACCTTGACTTGTGGGAGGTCATTCAAAACGGAGACTTTGTTTTCATGATGTTTGATCCGGAAACCAAGTTGATGGTTGAGAAGCCATATTCGGAACTCAAAGAAGATGAGAAGAAGAAGATTGTCAAAAATCAAGAGGCTAAGATGATGATCTACAATGCTCTACCTCGAAGGGAGCTCGAGAGAGTCCATGTGTGCAAAACCGCCAAGGAGATTTGGCATTCTCTCATCATCACTCATCAAGGGAACTCACAAGTTAAGGATTGCAAGATTTACTTACTCATTCAACAATATGAGAAGTTTGTAATCTTGGAAGAAGAAACCATTGACAATGGTTATACACGATTCAATGCTATTATCACAAGCCTCACGGCATTGGATCCGAGCTTTTACAACAAGAATCATGTTAGAAAATTCCTTTGTGCTCTTCCGGTAAAGTGGCGACCTAAGGTTACGGCTATTGAAGAAGCAAAGAACTTGGCAGAGCTTCCTCTAGATGAGCTTATCGGGAATCTCAAAGTTTATGAAATGATTCTTGAAAGTGACAAAGTTGTGACCAAAAACAAAAAGGAAAATGGGAAATCTTTGGCACTTAAAGCTAAAGTCACTAAAAGTCATACAAGTGACGTTGGTGGTAGCCTTGAAGAAAGTGTTGAAGAAGAAATGAACAACGAAGAATTCAACCTCATGGCTAAGAATTTTAGAAAGTTCTTTAGAAGAGCTGGAAAGTTTCAACGAAGGAATCGGCTTGATAACCGCACTAATGATCGTAGAAACAAGAATGGTCAAGGCTCAAAGCGTGATGATGGATGCTTCAATTGTGGTGAAAAGGATCACTTCATTAGTGATTGTCCAAATCCTCTACATTACAAAGCGTTTGTTGGTGATGTATGGAGTGACGATGAAGAAGGCAATCAAGCAAACAAGGAAGCAACATGTCTTATGGCGATTGAGTCTCATTAGGTACAACATAACCCTACTACTAGCAAAACTTCTTTTATAAATGAATTGCAAGAGGAAAATGAGTAATTACTTAATAAATATGAGGAAGTATTTAGAAAATTAGAATTAACTATGAAGGAAAAACGCTCTTTTCAAAATGAACTTTCTAAAGCAATTCACAAAAATAATGAACTTGAAATTGAAATAAAAAGACTTGTCACTCTACATGAGAAAGTTGAACCATGTAAAGATTGTGAAAACCTCACACTTAAGGTTGTCTCTTTGATCGAAGAAGTCTCGGAACTTCAACAAAAGTCATTAAATGTTATAAAACTCAAAAAGAGTGAAAATGACACGTCCCAAAATAAAGAAGGCCTTGAACTTGCAAATAACGAGAAAACCACTTCCAAAAATATAGCTAAACCCCTAAATTTTGAGAAAGTAAACAAAAATAAAGCTCTCGAATCATCCGAATCCGACGCGCTGATTGACACGTCAACGCGCCAGAAGCGCGCCAGGATTCTGAGAAAAAGAGGTATTCAAACTAAAAGTTTTATCAAACCTATCAATACTCAAGTTCCTCTTGCAAATACTCAACATAATCAAAGACCCATTGTAGGGAGAAAAACCACAAAACCATACTACAACCCTGGTACATACAATGGTCTTAAATATATTCACGCTAGAATTGACCAAAGACCTCTCCTACCTACCCCAAACATGAGACCTTATTCTTTAGATCAAAGATATGAAAGATCTAACTTTCGAAACAAAACATATTTTCAAAACAATCCTTGGTCTACCCTTTCAAAATATGGAATTGAACAATTGTATTTATTCCTTCAAGACCCAAGAGTTTTCAACTTGGGCTTTTTATGTGCTAACCATGTCGGACCCAAGAAACAATGGGTACCAAAATTTTGAGATGCACTTCAAATGTTAGGTATGCTCTAAGGAAAGGCCACTTTCAAGATCTCAACCTAGTAATGATGTTGACGTTATACATACCTTACTTGAAATCATCTCTAAGGAAAAGGATACAAAACTAGGTAATGTGTCTCGCAATTACACTACTAATCTTGCATCCATTGTAGATAATTCAAATTTGTGGCATAGGAGATTAGGTCATGCTAACATGCGATTAATTCACAACATTGCATCTAAGGAATTAGTTAGGAAATTACCTAAAGAAAAATTTGATAATCATTTTTGTGATGCATGTAAAGTAGGTAAGCAAGTCCATGCAAGTCATAAGCTTATAAACATGATTTCTACATCAAGAGTTTTAGAACCATTACATATGGACTTGTTTGGTCCATCCGCTATTCAAAGCTATGGAGGAAACTTCTACACTTTGGTAATAGTGGATGACTACTCAAGATTCACTTGGACACTATTTCTAAAAACGAAAAATGAAGCATTTAATAAATTCAAAGCCTTAGGGAAAAATTTGCAAAACCTACTTGGATGTTCAATTGTTTCAATTCGAACGGATCATGGTAGAGAATTTGATAATGAAATTCAATTTGGAGTCTTTTGTGATAAAAATGGTATATCTCATAACTTCTCGGCTCCTCGCACTCCTCAATCTAATGGCATTGTTGAAAGGAAGAATCGGACGTTACAAGAAATGAGTCGCACTATGTTAAATGAACAATCCATACCTCAAAAGTTTTGGTGTCATGCCGTACAAACCGCATCTTACATACTTAATAGGGTCTTGATTAGAAAAATCATTAATAAAACACCTTATGAGATTCTTAGAGGTAAAAGACCATCCCTAGAATACTTTAGAGTTTTTGGTTGTAAATGCTTAATCGTCAACTCATTAGAAAACTCTAACAATAGTACAATACTAGTAATTACAATGGGATCTTTCTAGGTTATTCACTAACATCAAGGGCCTACATTGTGCTAAATAAGGAAACCTTAAAAGTTGAAGAATCATATAATGTAATCTTTGACGAAACTCCCCCAAAATCTAGAACATTGCCTTTAGTTGATGATGACATCATACAAGAAGATGCATGTCAAAATAAGATTGAATTGTCTAATAATGATCTAGAGGAAATACTACCTAGAATGGAAAATATTAAGGAAATAAGAGATCATCCAGTAGATCAAGTCATAGGAGAATTAGATGAAAGAACCCTTAAGTCACATGCCCAAGACAAAAGCAATGACTTTGCATTTGTATCAACCATAGAACCTAAGAACATTAAGGAGGCCATAAAAGATGAAAATTGGGTCATGGCAATGCAAGAAGAACTAGATCAATTCTTAAGCAACGATGTATGGATCTTAGTCCCATGTCCTAGTGGTTACACGATTATAGGAACCAAGTGGGTCTTTAAAAATAAACTTGACGAAAATGGTGTAGTATGTAGGAACAAGGCTAGGCTAGTAGCTCAAGGTTATAACCAACAAGAAGGTATTGATTATGATGAAACATACGCACCCGTTGCCCGATTAGAATCTATAAGAATTTTGCTTGCTTACGCTTGTAGTCATAATTTTAAACTTTTTCAAATGGATGTGAAAAGTGAATTTTTAAACGGAGTCATCGAAGAGGAAGTGTATGTTGCACAACCTCCCGGTTTTATTGATTTTCAAAAACCGAATCATGTTTATAAACTCAAAAAGGCTTTGTATGGACTTAAACAAGCTCCTAAAGCTTGGTATGATAGGTTACAATCTTTTCTCTTGCTTAATGAGTACAAAATGGGTATGGTAGATAATACTTTGTTCACTAAAACAAAAGAACAACATTTTATTATTATTCAAATCTACGTAGATGATATCATTTTTGGATCAACCTGCCAATCGCTTTGCGATGAATTTGCAAACTTAATGCATAATGAGTTCGAAATGAGCATGATGGGTGAACTTAGTTTCTTTCTAGGATTACAAATCAAGCAATTAAGTGATGGGATATTTTACAATCAATCTAAGTATATTGGTGAAATGCTTAAGAAGTTTGGCTTGGAAAATTCTAAGGCTACAAAAACCCCTATCTCTAGAAAACGAGTTCTCACCCTAGACAATGACAACAAATCCGTTGATAGTACAAAGTATAGGGGTATGATAGGAAGCTTGCTTTATCTAACGGCAAGTAGGCCCGATATAATGTTTAGTCTTTGCCTTTGTGTTAGGTTTCAAGAAAATCCCAAAATCTCCCACTTAGAGACCGTTAAAAGAATATTTAGGTATGTTAAGGGAACTCAACATCTAGGTCTTTGGTATCCAAAGGATTCAGGGGTAAAAGTATTGGTTTATGCCAATTCGGATCATGCGGGAGATATAGTTGATATGAAAAGCACTAGTGGAATATGCACATTTGTAGGTGCTTGTTTAACATCATGGTTCTCTAAGAAACAAACTTCCTTCGCCAACTCCATAACGGAATCCGACTACGTTGCGGCCGGAAGGGCTTGCCAACAAGCGTTATGGATGAAGCAAGCGTTTGTTGATTATAACGTCATATTAAACGAGGTACCTATACTATGTGACGATACGTGCTCTATCAATCTAAATTCAAGCCCAATTGATTACCCTCGCATGAAACACTGATGAGGCGAAAAATGATCCGTTTTTAGGGGGTCATTTAAGCCCGAATCCGAATTTATTTGATCAAATATTGCCCTAAATCGTTCCTTTTGTGATTTTAGGTACTTGGAGAGTGAATTCTGGAAAAGAAGCCATTTTGGACGTTTTTGGAGCATAAAAGTGAAGAAAACGGCAAAGTCTCAATTTTCCATGCTGGGAACAGTAGGTGACGGCGTCAAGAGTAATTTCCTGACGGCGTCAAACCTCAATAATAAAATCCGAGAGTTCATGAAGGCGTCAAGAGTTTTCCTGACGGCGTCAAAACCCCAAGAATTAAAATCCGTAGTTGATGACGGCGTCACACACAGGGCGTCAAGAGTAATTTGTGTGACGGCCTAGGCCTTGACGGCGTTAGAAGTAGATCAAGGCCGTCCGAGGAAGTATTTGGCGGCGAGATGACGGCGTCACACCTTTGTTCTTGACGCCGTCATCCCTATTTTCCTATATATAGTTTTCTAGTTTTTCACATTAAAAAAAAAAAAGAAGTTTTGGTGAAACCCTAAAGACGATTTTGGTGTAACTTTACAGGTTTTTCAAGGGTTCCAACCCCTTGATACCTTGCATGATTAATTAAGATAAGTGTTCTTCTAATTCAATCAATATGTCTATGTGTTGGTTGTCTATATCTTGATCTTGTCTTAATTCTATCATGCTAGGCTAGATCTCTTTTGTGTTTGCTTAGATCTAATGAAACCTAGATATTGATTATGTGTTGATTACTTGTTTATTCTTGTCTTGGATGAATGATTTATATGTTAGGCTTAAGAAAACTGGCAGATCTCTAAATGGTAACATGCTTGAACGTCTTAAGAAACATGAACCGAGGCGTACTAGGTCTTTATTGGTTGTATTTAATGCATGAGCCACTGTTTACAATCCCTATAGTTGTGCTGGGCATGGTGTAGGAGGAGATAAGAGCTCATAGAATTGTGGAGTTATGTATGCCACCCCATGAATGGTATTAAGGAATACGATCCGTCATCCATGCAATTATAACAAGTACTTAACGTGTAAAAGATATCTAGGGAGTAGTGAAATCTAAGTAAACACATTTTCTCCAATTACTGCTCACAACCTTAGTATAATTAGTTTATTTTCATTTTTAGTATTTTATTTTGATTGCATCTTAGTTTTGGGTTAGTTGAATAGCAACTAATTTCGCCCACTTTTATTTGCTTTCTAAAAAATATAAAAACACAAAAATAATCATCCCTCACCTTTAGAACTAGTATTTAGGCTTTCTAATCCTAGCGACACTATTCCTAAGCTGAACGATCAATCCCCCGGTACTTGTCACTATACTATACTACAACGATCAGGTACACTGCCTGGTGGGGGTTGTAAGCTTCTCGAGATCCCTCGAGAGGTAAAGCCTGTTGCGATTCCCACGCATCAAGTTTTTGGCGCCGCTGCCGGGGAATAGTTATTGTCTAGGTTATGATTTCTTTTTATTAGGTCTACTTGCTAGATTCCTTTCTAGTAAGATTTTATTTTTTATTTTTAGGTTTTCTTTAGTCTATCTTATTTCTTTGTGCCTTTGTTCGTAACTCTTTACCATCCGACATCATGGAAGGTGGTAACATCTTTGAACCCGTCATCCCACCACAACAAAACCCACCACTAGAACCCCTTAGGCCCCGAACCTTAGGAGAGTACTCCCGACCTAGTCATCAAGGCTACCGAAACACCATTGATCTCACCGGAGCCAATGTGACCCCCTTGCGATCCGACACCATCTGGTTGGTGCAAAGCGGATGTGCATTCCATGGACTTCGTTCCGAAGATCCAAACCAACATCTTAAGGACTTTCTCAAAATCGTAGATTCCATAGACCTAGATGTTGCAACTAGAGAGACAACCCGTTTACGCCTATTCCAATTCTCTCTACGGGATCAAGCTAGTCAATGGCTTGAGCGTTTACCCGCGGGATCCATCACCACATAGGATGATCTCACCACTCGTTTCCTTGCTCAATTTTTCCCACCGGGGAGAACTACTAAGCTTAGAAATGACATCTTGATGTTCCAACAACGTCAAAATGAATCTCTTTATGAAGCAAGGACTCGTTTCAAGGATTTACTCCAAAAAGTCCCTCATCATGGCATATCTTTGGCTCCAAGTCCAAATCTTTTATGACCATATCAACATCTCCACGAGGCGAGCCATTGACCAATCGGCCGGTGGTAAGCTACGTGATCTTAGTGCGGAACAATCATGGGAACTCATAGAAGATCTTGCTCTCTATGACAACGAAAGTTGGAACGATCCCCGTGACTTGAACAAAACGGTCAAGGCAATATCTTTGCCTTCGAACAACTCTAGCACTCCCGACCGTAGGATCATGGAACTTGAGGACCAAGTCAAGTTTCTCATGAAATCTTACGATGCTCCTAAGCCTTCAAGCCAAGTGAACAAAATCACTTCTTCATGCGAATTATGTAGTGGTCCCCATGACACTCGTGATTGTGTGGAACTCCCCGGAACAGCTTTTGCGGACTACGCATCCACGCGTACCGACGAAGCGGGAGATAAGTGGTACACTTTCAAGCCCGAGCCAAACAATTACGGTGATTCATACAACCCCTCATGGAAAAATCACCCAAACCTTAGGTGGAGACAAAATCAAACCAATTCTTCCAATCCGCCTAATCGTTACCAACCAAACGGTCCACCATCCAACCGTACTTTCAACAACAATCCTTCTAACAACTATGGTAGTACCAACAATCTTGAAGGATTGATGTCAAAGTTCATGGCATCTCAAGAAGCCCGCATAGCTAGGTTTGAAACCGAATTCAACCAACAACAAACGGAGATGACCAACAAGATTGACAACTTGTTGAAAGCCCTCAACAACCAATCATTAATCACATCTAGGAAGGACACTAGGGACACCAATAGTGGAATCCAAATTAAGGACCCCTCATCATCCAAACATGTCCACTTTGTCAATGTTGTCACCATTAAGCCAATTGATAAGGAGATAGAAGAGAGTGACAAGGATGAAGTTAGAGTAGGAGCCGAGATTAAGGATGAGAGTAAGGAAGTTGAGGTTAACAAGAGGAATTAGAGGAAGTAGAACCTATAGAAAAATACTTTGATAAGTTGCCTACCGAAGAAGAACGGGAGTACCATAAGGATCTATTCGATAGTCCCGAGAGACCATATATCTTCGGCACACCCCTTATCAAAATGGGAGACCCATCTAACATTAACATCCCATGCAATATCGGGCACATACATATATGGAAAGCTTACATCGACCTTAGATCCCCCGTGAACATCATGACTAGGACTTATTACAATTGGGTAATGAAGAAGCAACTCAATTTTAGGATGATGCCCGGTAAGAATCTGATAAGTAATTTTGCAGGAAGAGTGAAGGGATTACATGTGATTATAGGGAATCTTACCTATGAAATCGATTTTATGATAGTAGAAGACATTCGTCCGGTGATAGATGCTTGCCTAAGTCAAATAGTATTCGGAAAACCATTTGTTGAGGCCACTAGGATGAATTATGATCCGACTTTAGGGATAGTTAGATTTAAGGAAGAGAACGATGAGGTTGCCTATCAAATTCCCCACAAGATTGAACAATACCGCCTTCTCTCTAATTTCAAAAAAGAACACAAGCAAGCGGATTATTATAGGAATGAGGAGGATAGACGTAGAGGAGTAGAGTATGTTAGAAATAGGATGCTTGGTTTCTACAAAGAATGCTTGCAACTAGGTCCGGAATACAAAACTGGTTTAGAAGACGACCTAGAGAGTGGAACCAATGATGAAATCACGTAGTAACCCATGACCTTGAGTCTAGCTACAAGACTCGTAAATAAAGAAAAGCGCTTCTTGGGAGGCAACCCATGCTTTGTGTGATTTTCATTTTATTTGATTGTTATTTGCTTCCGTATGCATGTTTAGTTTTTATTGTTGGTTGATCATGTTTCTCAATTAAAATGTGGAAATACTTTACTTTGTTATTTTGGCTTAGTCTTAACTCTACCTAAAAGTATTTTTGCAAAAGACAAGTGTAAGGGGAAACCCCAAACATGTTTTTAAGAAACAAACCGATCATGATTCTCCACAATATTAAATGAGCATGTATATTTGTATTTGTTAGAGTCAAATGCTTGTATTGAGTCATAATGAAGTTTTGCAGGATTTTCCAGGAAGTAGGACCAAGTTTTTCCAAGAAATTTTCCGGAAACTTAACATAAGAATTTCTGCAGGTCCATTCTGACGGCGTCAGAGGTTTACTCTTGACGGCATCAGGAGTTAAAATCTGGAAATTTTACCGGTTTTGTTTTTCTAACGGAGTCTTATGGTTTTTTGTGAATTATTAAGTTTTATAATCTCCAGGAAATCTGCAAACTTCATTCCACAAGCATTATATCTTATTTTGTTTTCTAGGATTTAGTAACTTATATAGGATGCCGCCGATTTTACGCAAGGTTGTCTTGTCTATTTTGTCAGGTTTTACAGGTTATGTATGACAAGAAGATGATTTATATTCTGGAAGGGAAGCTTTGATCGTTCATTTTCTTGGAGGAAGATTTAACCTGGCCACCTATAATCCATACCGAGCGAATCAAGGGAGTATTTGATTTCATTCTTTTTACTTTTTCACTTTTACATTCTTTACTTGAACATTGGGGACAATGTTCATCTTAAGTGTAAGGGGAGGATAAAAAGATGATACCTTACATATGCACTTTCGCTTGAGTTTGTTTTGTTTGATAGTAGATGTGTAATAAAACTATGAGAAATACTTGTTAGTGCAATTTTAGCGCCAAATTTAAATTTTTTTACAACATTTAGGAGTGAAACTTTAGCCATAGCAAGCGTCTCATGGATAGGAGATTGTATGACTAGCACATAACCGTATATTTAGAAAAATTTTCCACCCAAAAATGTGAGGTTCGCCTTTAGATTTGATAGGAAAAGCATTTACTATTAGTGCTTATGAGTGTACCGGTAGCATTTAGATTCTAGAACTTGCGTTAGTGATGCATTCCGAGACCGCTAGTGAGACTACATTCGTGTGGTAGGATTTACTACATGATAAGAGGCATTAGGATCACCCTTGTGTTAAACCCGTATCATAATTACTTGACCATTTAAGTCATACTACTTGACTAGTTAAGTCAACTAATTTTTCCCACACCCTTAGCGTTGTACTCATTTTTAGTACACGAAACCCCTAGTACACCCCTCTGAGCCTATCTTTTCATTTTTAACTTTAAGCATTTTACTTAAAGGAAGAATTTGTTACACCCCACTTAAATGTACACCCAAATCGCCTTAGCCTTCCGTGTATGCGCTCAATTTTAGTGCATTATTGTTATTTGTTAAACCATAAGTTAACTTTCTAATTGATTACATGGTTGCTAAGTCGAGTCATATCCTTGTACATATTGTTTTGAGACGATTGGGACTCATGGGTAAGTACTTATTTTATGGAGTAATGTGGAAGAACATAATATTATTACCCCCATATGTGCGTTAATCTTAAAAGTGCTCCAAGTGTTTTGATTTTCTTAATTCGAGTCATTAGTTTAGTTAATTGTAAAGTATGTAAAGATTCAAGTGTAAGGGGAATTCTCATCCCCTATGATGTATTATTTTGGATGGTAGGGTAAGAGTGTATGCAAAAAAAAAAAAAAAAAAAAAAAAAAAAAAAAAAAAAAAAAATCGAAAAAACAAGAAAAAGAAAAAAAAAATAGAAAAAGAAAAAGAGAAAAAACATACGGACTACCATCCCTTTTTATTCTATGTTCATTTTATGTTTTTGTTATTTTTCATTTATTAGCTTAAGTCGAGTCTAGTCTTGGCTTAGCAACGCCATATTGTACATGTAATTAACTAAGATTGTTAACTCGCCACCAGTAAAACTTCCTTTATCCAACAAAACCGTGTATTTCATATCCCTACACCTAACGTTACAACCCTTTAAAAGACCTCTTTGATAGTTTATCCTAGGTGCTTACGCCATGTGGTGGAGGTTTGATCCATTCCCAAGCCTATGGTAATCTATTTTGCTATGACAGGTAGTGAGAGATACCTTGCATTTCCATATTGTAATTTACACTTTATTACACCCGAGAGATGTGAGTATCTAAACACTATTTGTGAGGTGCTTGTATATGACCTCCGTGCTTGTCTTTGGTCTTTAGTGGAACGATTATTTGTTGTAATTACTTTTATATTAGTGTTAAATGACCCCTAACTTGTCTTTTGAGTAGAATAAAAGCACATTTGCTTGAGGACAAGCAAATCTCAAGTGTAAGGGTATATGATGAGGCGAAAAATGATCCGTTTTTAGGGGGTCATTTAAACCCGAATC
Organism: Artemisia argyi; assembly: GCA_030686995.1. Taxonomy (NCBI): domain Eukaryota; kingdom Viridiplantae; phylum Streptophyta; class Magnoliopsida; order Asterales; family Asteraceae; genus Artemisia; species Artemisia argyi. Next base: position 103,068,789 of record CM060697.1, read on the forward strand.
CGAATTTATTTGATCAAATATTGCCCTAAATCGTTCCTTTTGTGATTTTAGGTACTTGGAGAGTGAATTCTGGAAAAGAAGCCATTTTGGACGTTTTTGGAGCATAAAAGTGAAGAAAACGGCAAAGTCTCAATTTTCCATGCTGGGAACAGTAGGTGACGGCGTCAAGAGTAATTTCCTGACGGCGTCAAACCTCAATAATAAAATCCGAGAGTTCATGAAGGCGTCAAGAGTTTTCCTGACGGCGTCAAAACCCCAAGAATTAAAATCCGTAGTTGATGACGGCGTCACACACAGGGCGTCAAGAGTAATTTGTGTGACGGCCTAGGCCTTGACGGCGTTAGAAGTAGATCAAGGCCGTCCGAGGAAGTATTTGGCGGCGAGATGACGGCGTCACACCTTTGTTCTTGACGCCGTCATCCCTATTTTCCTATATATAGTTTTCTAGTTTTTCACATTAAAAAAAAAAAAAAGAAGTTTTGGTGAAACCCTAAAGACGATTTTGGTGTAACTTTACAGGTTTTTCAAGGGTTCCAACCCCTTGATACCTTGCATGATTAATTAAGATAAGTGTTCTTCTAATTCAATCAATATGTCTATGTGTTGGTTGTCTATATCTTGTTCTTGTCTTAATTCTATCATGCTAGGCTAGATCTCTTTTGTGTTTGCTTAGATCTAATGAAACCTAGATATTGATTATGTGTTGATTACTTGTTTATTCTTGTCTTGGATGAATGATTTATATGTTGGGCTTAAGAAAACTGGCAGATCTCCAAATGGTAACATGCTTGAACGTCTTAAGAAACATGAACCGAGGCGTACTAGATCTTTATTGGTTGTATTTAATGCATGAGCCACTGTTTACAATCCCTATAGTTGTGCTGGGCATGGTGTAGGAGGAGATAAGAGCTCATAGAATTGGGGAGTTATGTATGCCACCCCATGAATGGTATTAAGGAATACGATCCGTCATCCATGCAATTATAACAAGTAATTAACGTGTAAAAGATATCTAGGGAGTAGTGAAATCTAAGTAAACACATTTTCTCCAATTACTGCTCACAACCTTAGTATAATTAGTTTATTTTCATTTTTAGTATTTTATTTTGATTGCATCTTAGTTTTGGGTTAGTTGAATAGCAACTAATTTCGCCCACTCTTCCAAAACCCCGAGATTTTATTTGCTTTCTAAAAAATATAAAAACACAAAAATAATCATCCCTCACCTTTAGAACTAGTATTTAGGCTTTCTAATCCTAGCGACACTATTCCTAAGCTGAACGATCAATCCCCCGGTACTTGTCACTATACTATACTACAACGATCAGGTACACTGCCTGGTGGGGGTTGTAAGCTTCTCGAGATCCCTCGAGAGGTAAAGCCTGTTGCGATTCCCACGCATCAAACACATTGAAATTAGACATCACTTTCTAAAAGACAACATAACTAAGAACCATATCACCATAGAGAAAATTCCTTGTAATGACAACATCTCTAAGTTCTTAGCAAAACCCTTAGATAAAGATCAATTAAATTATTTAAGATTAGGATTAGGAATGAGATTACTAGAAGATGATGAGGATATAAATGATAGATAGGAAACGGTGGAAGAATCTTTAGTACAAATCTTTAATTATGATCCACCAAACTCCTACTTTTCACAAATAATCATACAACCTTTTGTATTAACCATTGGATAATAACCCCCTTTCTACATCTTCATCCTCTTTTAAATCTCTAGAGACTTTTCTTAGAACACATAACTTCCTCCACCATACTTTAGAAAATAACACTCACAATAGGAATCATGTCTCATTCATAAGGGTCCGTTAACAATAATCAAAGAAATCAATACCCGGAGAGCTCTAATAGATTGAAAAGGTCATTCACGGATATGATGAAGAAGGAAGGTGATGATAGGATTAAGTTTGAGTATGAGTTAAGGACATTTGCGGAAAGTGAAGTGTGGGACTTAATAAAGGAACCATTAAGTCCAAGGTTGTGTGAAGATGAGTATTCCATTTGTTGCAAAAACACCGCACACATGGTCAATGCTCTCAAAGAATCAAGGATTGAGTTTAGGTTAATGCTCTTGTCCATCCATGAAGGAATCATGGAATTGCTTGCCACTATGTCCAAAATGAATAGGAAGTTGGAAGATGATAAGGTGAATGGGAAAGGGAAGATAGTGAAAGAAGAGTTCAACCTAGGCACAAACCTAGGAATCTAGACATCACATCTTTATGTTGCCATCAAGTACTAGTATAGTGCTTTTAGATTAAGTACTAGGATAGTTCTTGTATAATAAAATGTGTAGCATATTTTGTTCATGTATGCTTGGAATGAAATGCAATCTTTTGGAACTTATATAACTTGTCATATTATTGTGAACTAACCAATGTTGCAAGTCTCCAAATGGTAACCTAACCCATCTTGGACTTTCACATGTGATGATCTCTTGTTGGTTGCATGTTGTGATTTCTATGTGTAGCTAGGCCACCGCAAAGGTGAGGCTCTTGACCCATGGATCCCCGCCTTAAAACAAGGGGGAGCAACGATCTAGGGGGAGCTATGTTCAAGGGGGTGCACGTTCGATCCCGCCTTTTTGATTCGACAAAAGGGGGAGAAAGAATGAAAGCAAGAGGCATGAAGACCTTTCAAGAAATGTTAAAGGATTCACCTAATTACAAGACAAAGGTCAAGATGCAAGCTATACCAAAGGCGCGCTTTGTCTTCGCTAAGTTTGGTAATTTTATTTGCTTTCGGTTTTTGTTTGTCATCATCAAAAGGGGGAGATTGTTGAGGCAACATGATCAAGATCTCTTTATGTTTTAATGATGATAAATAAACCATCGAAACACATAAAATAACAAACGTTAGCTCAAAATCGCCGGAGCCAATGTCTGCTCCTGGTGCGCTGCTCGCGCGTCAACGCGCGGGTGACGCGCCAGGAGTCTGTATGGTTCCGGGCGAATTTTGAAAGTCGGCTTTCCCCTTACCCGACAAATGTGGATCTTTCAATACATGTATGAATATGTTATGTGCTTAATTGAGAACACTCGAAACGAGTTTTGAGACTTGAGAGATCCTAATTTTAAAACACCCATTTACGGGAAAACACCAACTCATGTTTTCTAACTATCGCCTCTAGCCAAGGCTTTTCTAAACTCAGGGAGCTTATATATTTCACGTAACATCGTGTTGAAGCATCCATATGCTCATATCCCGTGCTTACGTCTTCTCTAATTACGTAATGGGTTTACTCCCTTATTGGTCAAACTAAGTCAAAGGTCACTTTGCGTAAACGCAACCTTTCCCACTTGGGTTATGCTTTACATCAAGGCAAAGCACTTAACTTGTTTGAACCAAGGTATTAGTTGAGAACGTCGAGTCGTGGAAAGTCACGAGATATGAAACCATGGATTCTCGACGTTGTGTTACTTGAACTTATAAGTAACTTATGATTTTCTCAACTTATAATCCTAATTGTCTAAACCTTTTCCTATTAATGACAATTAGATTATGCCTTAATCTTCTCTTAATCCCATTTATACAAAAGACAAAACCAATCATATCCAAATCAAATATTCTCTTACACAATCTCTTACACCCTTACATATTCCCTTACACACTACATCTCAACCATCCAATCCCTTACAACACATCTCAACCCTTCATATTAAACACATGCCAATTGTTGGAAACCTTAATATGGCTCCTCTCATCCTAGCCATTGATTTCAAATTACAACACATCACAACCATCCATCCAACCCCTCATCTCTATATCATCACATGGGTTTGATCTCAACCATTGAATTCAAACTAAACTCATCTCAACCATCCATCCAATCTCTCCTATCTATGCCACCACATGTGATTGATCTTAGCCATTGAATTCAAACCAAAACAATCCCAACCATTGATCCACACTTACTCCCCAAGCAAAGGAGGCTCCCTTTGATCTTATCCATCCAATTCAAACAAACTCATCTCAACCCTCCATTTCTCCTTTCCCCCCAGGCAAAGCATATTCCCTTGGAATATCCTCCTCAACCCTAACCTAAGCATGTTTGATCTTAACCATTCATTTTAAGTGAACTCATCTTAACCATTCACATTCCACACATGCCAAATTATTTGAAAACCAAGGGAGGCTCCCTTTGATCCTAGCCATCCAATTCAAACCATTTCATCTCAACCCTCCATCTCATTCTTCCCCCCCAAGCATTGAAATATTCCTTGGCATATTCTTTCTCTCTTTTCTATGCCATGTGAGGAGATACACTTCTACCCCTTCCAAATTACCCTATCTACACTTTAAACCCTTGGTAATTTGGTTTCTCTTTAAACACTTCACAAGTGATTTTCCAAATTGGCTATTTGAGTTGGTAAACCTTAGAATGATTAATTTTAAGGTTTAGTGTGAAGTACAATTGGGGGTTTAGCAAGGTAAGGCATTTATAATTCCAAACACCCAAAGCCCCGGGAATATTTTCCCTGGGTGTCTGGCGCGCCTCCCACGCGTCAACGCGTGGGTGACGCGCCGGCCTCGGTAAAATATTCCCAAGTTGGGTCTTTGCCTATAAATACCATGCTTTGCCTCTTGTATTCCTCACCCCTTGCCATTATTCTTTCTCTCTAAACACTCTCAAATATCTCTATCTCTCTATCTCTAATCTTGTGTTCTTGATTTTCATACTAACATCTTTGAAAGAACACATCTATTTGCAAGGGAAGAATCACAAGAACCTAATCCACTCTTGTGATTGTGTCGAGGGTCTTCTTTTCTTATACCATTTCTATTACAATCGAGTCCCTAGGTTAGGTTAGGACTTGGTTGAACAAAAAAATATTCATTCATTCAATTTTTTGTAAGGGAAGTCTTGTGTCTTGGTGATCAAGCCTAGATCATTGGGGATCTAGTTGGGGTTTGATACTTCCGGGTGGAAGTCTTGGTATAGATTTTTGTGATCCTTAGGTGAAGTCAAATCGCGAGATTCTTTTGGGTGGTTTCCGAGGGCGGAATACCGTTGGAGAGTAACTCCTTCTTTGTGAGCATCGATATTGGTGAATATCGGTGGAGTGAATTGTAACGGTTTGTAGTCCACCGAAGGGATTATACTAGTGAATAGTATCGAAGTCGCGGATTCGCAACTGGGCGTACGGATGGTATAAACCCCCCATCCCGAACCAGTATATATCGTTGTGTTCTTTACTTGCTTTATATACTTTGGTTGTGATAGTGGTTGTTGGATTATTTTACAACCATTTGGTGTTCTCTTTGGCTTAAAGTTTTTTAAACATCTAAGAAGCCTAAGAAACCGTATTCACCTCCCTCTACGGTTCTACATAATCCTTTTGATGCACTTAATCCGATTGAGAAAGATGATGTGCTTGGATCAAATGGTGGGGTTCTCATCAGGTAAGAAAGTTGTCCAAGATGTGGTTGGTTCGGCATCTGGTAGTCCAAATACTACACCTTTGATTGTAAGGATTAATGAATTGGAAAGTCAAATGCTTGATGGGAAGCCACTCAAACCTTGTAAATCAACGCTTTCTATTTCTATTGTGGCTTCTAAAAAGGTTGATGATCCAGTTAATAAGGATAGTGATAGTGAAATGTTTGAGGTATACAACGAAACTGCCAATTTTATGACTTCTACGAACTCCAAGGTTAATAAAGCTTCTAAATGTTGCACTGGAGTGGGAAATAAAAGCTTGTGTGAACAATACAAGGGAGTTGAGATCAATATAGATCTCATATTCTTCATACACAAATACATAATGATGATGATAGATATATGCATGACTCTAATTGGGGAACAAGATATGGATGTCTAAGGTATATGGAATAAAAATATGACACATGCAATTATCGTTTTAAAAACAACAACCTAAATCCCAAAAGAAATTTACCATGACCAATACTTAAGACATGACAACGATTAGGACCTAATGCAAATATTCGACCAACTTATGCAAAAGAAAAATGAAGATGAGAATGGTACGTTCTTTAAAAAAATGTAGAAGAATGAGGAAGGATGAGCATGAATGGAAAGGGAAGGTGATGACAAAAGGTTGACAAATATGGTTTAGATTAATATATCGTTTGACAAAGGTAGATGATTGGGAATTATAGTATTTATAGGTGTTTTGTTGGTTGACGGCCGAAAGTGGATATGTGAAATGAGGTGGTAGAAATTGTTTGCCTATTTTGGTGACTTGACAACACTTGAAGCTTGAATGTCTTCTTTGTGTTCTTCACTTGCTAGAAAGTGGAAATAAGGGATATGACATTATGGTGACTCAACAACACTTGATGCATTTCATAAAGAAATTCACTTGACTTTTGACTACATAGGCAAACATGTTTATGAGAATATGGATATGACGGTTGCCCTTTGATTCAAAGAGCGACACAAGGATGAACATGGGTTTATGTATCATGAGAGATGGTTTGACTTTCAGGGATTTAAGTTTTAGTAGTGATGACACACTTAGTAGAATGTAGGGAATGGTTACATGGTTGAATCTTCTTGTGAAGATGACTTGGTGGATTTATTGGTGAAGATGTGAAATGATCACCAATTGGTGTGATTGGTGAGAGCGAAAGAGCGATGTTCAAGGAAGTAATTTATTTGGTAGGAGGTGGTGGTGATACTTTTGGTGGTAGAGACAATTGTGTTAAATCAATGAGGAGTGGTTGGAGATGAAGATATCCATTATGAGTTGAGATATCCATTGAAATTTGAGATTGAGGTGGTGGAGTTTTGGAGATGAAGATATGGTGGAGGGTGTTTTAGATGGTTCACTAGGAGATATCCATTGTGAGTTTATATATCCATTGATGGTTGGAGATGAAGATATGGTGGAGGGTGTTTTAGATGGTGCACTAGGAGATGAAATTTGAGATTGAGGTGATGGAGTTTTGGTAGAAGGTATGATATTGATTCTTGGTTTCTTTGAGGGCATGGAAATGGTGGATGACTCGAGATTGGTAATACAAAGGACGACTTGGTTTTTCATTTTACTTTAGTGGTTTGAGAATGTACTAAAACTATTTGTCATTAACAAAAGTGAGGAATGGTTATGAGGTTTGAGTGTGAGGTAGAAGGATATATGTGAGTGAGTGTGTTTTCCCTTCCCATTAAATTCATGCACACCCAGATGACAAAAACAAAGAAAAATCAGCACGAAAGCGATAAGATTGACAATGACACAAAGGATGAGTGACATTTTAATTTGCATTACGCTAATTAAAAATACTTAAACATTTTGGACGAAATATCTAAGTTGTCACATCTACTTAGAGAGGTATTAGATTAGTATCTAACTATCTCTTGACAAAGAAGTGAATTGTTTGGAAGGAAACAAGATGATGAATAAGGAAGTGAGTATGCATGGAGACTCTAGGACACTTAAGACAATTTTGAGACTATTATGACCTATCGGATTGTGACACTAAGATTCTCATGAAATAAGGGTATCAAATCTAAAGACAAGGAATATATACCTAGATGAATGAGACATATAGAGTTAAGCATGTAAAGGCATTTAGGCATGTATCATAAATAAGTGCAAAAATATATCATATCGAAATAATTAGAGAAAAACAAAAACTATTACAATAAACATGCATTCAATAACTAAGCAAATAATTACGAAGGCATACAATCAAATCACATAGGAGCAAATAAACATCTAGAAATATCATATATGCGAGATGCCATAAATCTAGGAATGAAAAATTCTAATGAGAAACAAAGTTCATAAAAGTAAACTAGCGTTAGGTATATTTAGGAAGAGCCATTTAATCAAGTTGGAGAATGAGTATGAGAATATTACTAGTGGTGCTTAATTAAGGCTAAACACGACCATTTTTACGGGTTACAAATACCCAACTTCTCACGTAGAGGCAATTCAACCGTTAGGTTAAATTGAGTTTCTAGACAATAGGTTCTCCGGTAGTCATTCTCTTTTTAGAAGAAATTGAGTTCCTAAATTTACCTATCGAAGAGTACCAAATATGAAGTTTGCTTGATTCACTAATACTTGGCTTAATGTGACTCAAACATCATGTTCTTATGATGGTAAATCTAGATGATATATTTTACTCACTATCCCAATAGAGATGTGTTGAATATTTAGATAAGAGAAAGTAAAATATTTTAATCTTTTGTTCATGATTTACCAGTTATTTGGTTTTAATGGCATATAACTTGATTAATTTAATGTGCTTAATTTAAAAATGCTCCTTAGCATATCTTGTGAAATGAATCTCATTAATATTATTTATCTTAAATGAGTTGCGATTCTTAAATGATATTAGAATGAGACATTTTTATGTTCTTAAACAAATATTATTTTATTGATTTTTGCCAATGTTATATACAATAATTTAATTAGTATTTGAAAAAATGAATTTTACTTGTTTATGCATTGTGACAAGTTATTATTCAATTCTAATAACTTATATTATTTCAAAAGGGAATGTGTAGTGCATTATCTTGTAACACAACCATTCACGCTACAAAGAGAATGAAATACATAGAATATATAGTGTGTATTATTCTTAAATGTGTATTTTAGCTTGAAGTGATGATTTTAAGTAGAGTGAGCAAAGTTTATATATGCTGTTTGTTTGCTCATGTTTGATTTTTTGGATATGACACATTTATCCATTGCATTGCAATATAAATTGCTTGAATATTTTGGACGAAACATCTAAGTCGTCAATCCTACTTCATTGTATGTTTTATGCATGTATTAAACATGTTATTCTAATATTTGGAACACAACTATTGGACACGTAGACTCAATATGACATTATCAACACAAGTGTGAGTTATAAATGCATATTCTTTCCATCTACAATGGATGTACTATAGATATTTTCATATCAATCTAGTGTGATTGAGTATGTAGATTCAAGACTATATCTTTTGTTGTAATTTGATATAATCTTGAAACTAAACAAATAAGAATCCAATTTCTTCTCCATAAACTAAAGCATGTCAATTAGATTTGATAAATATATCAATATAATTTGAATAATGAATCGATATAATATCAAGATATTTCTTGACCCTCACGAACACTTATTTAAAATAAATAGAAATCTTGATAATGTGTTCTATTAATCCTAAGATTATTTATGAATGAGATATGATTGAAAGTTGACTTATTACTTCATGATTGTTATATATTTTGTTTATGTGAAAAACTATTTATTGTTACATATAATGAACACACTTAGATTTGGAAAATACTTTTTCTTTTATATAACTACTAATGTTTTAAAATAATCCATTTTCTCATGTTTAAAACAACCTAAGGTAAAACAGGGTAATTTGTTGAAAATATTTAAACGTTTTGTTGAGAATAGATTAAATCGTTTGAAATATTTAGGTGACTAGATTTAACTCATTTACAAGATGTTTAAGTAACATTAAGCCATCTATACCTATATGTAATCCAAGAATAATTATGCAAACTTAATACAAGAAATATAGCATAAGATCTAGTTAGGCATAAACGGACAACTAGCTACAAACTAATAGAGTAAATACTCAGTTTTATACGAAGTCAAAATAGGGTAAAGCCTATCAAAATGGAGGTCCCCGTACCCAACCAACCAACTATAACGTGCTTGATTGATAGAGAAGTAAGTATGGGATTTCCATTACATTAGTTATCGGAGAGACAGGTATTCCCCCTTTCCCTCAACTCCTCTGTAAATCACTCATCACTATTTCTATTTTCACAAAATGGTAGAAGCCGATTGAGCAAAGAATCACACAAAACCGTTTGTAAATTGTAACCAAATCCCTAATTGCAAAAACCCTAATTGCAAAATCCCTAATTACAAAATCCCGAATTCCAAAATCCCTAATTCCTCTGACTATGTTGGGCGATTCAAGGCGGCAAGCATCGGAGGATTGGCAGGATGCTCCAACTAGGAAAGGCAGAATGGAGTATCAACAAGAGGGGGTAACAACAAGGCAATAACGAAGTTCTTCGTGTCGAATATCCCTCCAAAGTGTTCTTCTATGGATCTTAAGGATGATTTCGGTCGTTTTGGTAAGTATGAGGGGTCTTACATTGCCAGGAAACTGGGGGAAAAGGTTTGCTTTCGTTTTGTTTAGGGATGTTCAGGATGCGAAAAGAATGGAAGCTAATATGGTTGATGTATGGGTTGGATCGTATAAACTATTTGTGGCTGTTGCTAGGTTCGTGGATGGGGATTCAACTGATAGATCCAAGGTGGACACAAATAGGAAGGCTAAGATGAACAAGCAGGCTGACCACGCGATTCCTAAAGTAGGGGGAGCGCCGGATGGGTTGGCTATTCATGCTGATAGAGGGGTCAATAACACCGATGTCGGAGGTGGGCGATCATTTCTTGATCTGGTGATCAATAGGAATAAAGTAGATGTTATAAAGGTGGACGATATTGTGGAAGGTTTTGTACAATGGCATGGGGTGACTCTTGTTGGCAAAGTGGTGGATTTCAAAACCTTAACTTCGTTGAAGACGGTGTTGAGGCGTAGAGGGTGGAGTTCGGTGGGTATTAAGTATGTGGGTGGATTTACAGTTTTGTTGGTGTTTAACAGTATGGAGGATTGCGAGACGTTCTTGGCAGAGAAGATTATGTGGTCACTTTGGTTTAAGGGTCTGAATAGATGGGATGGTAACAATATAGGTGTGGATGAGCGATTAGCATGGTTACAGGTGCATGGAGTTCCGATTCAGCTTGCATAAGATCAAGTGTTTGACTTGGTTGGAAGTAGGTATGGTAAGGTGGTGCAAACGGCGAGCATGTCGGTTGACGATAATAATTTTTCTTATACTTACATTGGTGTGTTGAGTAAGTCTCGTAGTAGGATTGTGGATCATGTGGATATAAGTTGGAGGGGTATTACTTTTAAAGTGTGGATCGATGAAGATGTGGGTGAATGGATACCTGACTGTGTGGAGGACTTAGATGATGTATCCAATATGATGGAGAAGGTGGTTGATAGGGAGGTTGACTCACGGAGTCACAATGAGGACGAGAGGGGTGATGGGTTTATGGGAGATTATGAAGTGGGTGAAATCTGGGATGAAGAAGCAGTGCCAAATGTTCTAAATCCTGGGAATGTTTCTGGGGTCCCTCAGGAGTACAATGGGGAGGGTGCGGAGATTGGTGATTCTAGTGTGAGGACTGTCACTTCGGAGGTTCGAAAGAAGTTTCGTAGGAAATCGTTGTTCAAGCATAGGGGTGAGGCTAGTAGTTCCCATGAACGGCCGAAGAAACGTCCCAGGGATGACAATGACATGTTTGGGTCGGATAAGCTCATTGGTATTATGTCGCCTAATCCGGATCATATTCATAATGAGGATATGGATATACATGGTGGTTTCTTGACACCGGATCTCAATAAGAAGACGGATGTTGGGGTAGGTATTGAAGATACGGTTCTTCAACCGGGTGGGGAAGGGCTTCAACAGAATGAGAATGTTAGGAATATTCAAGGCCCGATAGACATTGAAGCAGTGGAAACAGTGAATTTGGGTCGTGCATTAGGTGCGGATGATTTGAATGATTTTGTTCCAAAGGTCCATGAGGTGTTGCGAAGTGAAGGTTTTCAAGAAGGTGATCGATGAATGTTTTATCTTGGAATATACGTGGTTTAGGGATTCCTGGTAAAGCGGACTGGATTCGGGGTCTTCGGGTGCAGCATGAGGTGAGTTTTATTATGATGCAGGAAACGCAATTTGTATCGTTGGATTCTCTGGATTTAGGACAGTTTTGGGGTATAGGTAAATTTTGTTTTGAATGGGTTCCTTCTACGGGAAGATCGGGAGGATTGTTATCTATATGGGATCCGAAAGTTTTCCTTATGGGGGCAGTAGTAAAACGCTCAAATTGTTTACTCATTTCGGGCAAGGTTAAAGGTAGTGGGGTTATGACTCACATGATTAATGTGTATGCTCCTCATAACTTGGTGGATAAACGGGTGTTGTGGACGGAGATTGGTGGTTTAGTTGGTGACGGGGCAGGGATGTGGACGGTAGCGGGGGATTTCAACTCAGGTACGTGTGAAAGTGATAGGGGTCATTCTATCTTTAATCTGGCCAATGCTAATGAGTTTAATGAGTTCATTGATGATACGAATCTGCATGAATACTCCTTGAAAGGGAGGCGCTATACTTTTGTGGTAGGGGACAAATTGAGTCGTATTGATAGAATTTTCGTTAACTGGAATTTTTTCATGGAGTGGCCGAGTGCCGAGTATATAGCGCTTGAAAGGAACACATCGGATCACAGTCCTTTAGTTTTGAAGACGGTGTCTAGGAATTTTGGGCCTAAACCGTTTAGGTTCTATAATTCTTGGCTTGGGCATGAGGAGTTCGGAGATATGGCTAGAAAGTCGATCGAAACATGAGTTTTTATGGGTAATCCGGATACTAAATTGATGATGAAGTTTAAATGGCTTCGTTATAATATTTCTTCTTGGGCTTCTGAATGCAAAGTTAAAGAAATGGAGGAAAAGAGTAGGCTGGTACATGAGCTTAGAGAGTTGGACGAGGTAATGGAAATTAGGGAGATTTCGGAGGAGGAGTTGTGGACGTTGGAAGAGATTAAAAGGCGTCTACGGGAGCTTGAAGCATTTTACCAACGTGATTTGAAATAGAAATCGCGAAGTAATTGGGCGTTACATGGGGATGACAACACTAGGTACTTCCACGGTTGTATTAATAAACGTAAGGCGGCTAATTATTTCCCTGGTTTGATGGTCAATGGGGTTTGGGAATCGAAGCCTCAAATTATTAAACAGGAGATGCTTAGATTTTTTCGAGATAAGTTCAAGGAGAATATGATGCGTAGACCCAAGCTCGTATGTTATGGGTTGAAGAAGTTAACTCAGCAGGATGTCGAAGGATTAATTACCGGTTTTTCGGCTCAAGAGGTTAAACGTGCGGTTTTTGATTGTGGACCAGATAAAGCGCCCGGGCCAGACGGTTTTAACTTTCGGTTTATCAGGACTTTTTGGGACTTGTTCGAAAATGATTTCTTGGATATAATGCAACATTTTCACAGAGTTGGGAGATTTAATAAGGGGGTTGGGTCTTCGTTTATTACGTTGATTCCGAAGGTGAGTGATCCGTCTCTTCTTGGGGATTTTAGACCGATTAATCTCATAGGGTGTGTTAGCAAGGTGGTCTCCAAAGTGTTGGCGAATCGGCTGAAGATGGTCATGAATAATGTTGTTTCAGAGCACCAATCGACTTTTTTGACAGGGAGGTATATTTTAGATGGTCGTCTGATGACAAATGAGGTGCTTGCGTGGGCAAAAAAAGCGAGGTAAAAAAATGTTTTTGTTCAAAATTGACTTTGATAAAGCATACGATAATGTGAATTGGGAGTTTTTATTATCGATTCTGAATCAAATGGATTTTCCTCCGTTATGGTGTGAGTGGATTCGCGGTATTTTGGTGTCGGCTAGATCTTCAGTTTTGGTGAATGGGTCACCAACTTTCGAGTTCGGATGCCAAAAAGGTATTCGTCAGGGAGACCCGTTATCGCCTTTTTTATTCCTTATTTTGATGGAGGCGTTTTCGGGTTTGATGAAAAAGGCATGTGACATAGGAGCTTTTGATGGTTTACGGCTGCCTAATGATGGTCCGGTTTTATCACATCTGTTATATGCAGACGACGCGATGTTGATGGGGGAATGGTCTACTGTCAATTTCTTGAATATGAAAAGGGTTCTCAAAATTTTCTATTTGTGTTCCGGACTAAAAATCAACTTACATAAATCGGTATTGTTTGGTGTTGGTGTGGATATCGAAGAAATTAAGTTCGAGGCCGATTCTTTGGGGTGCAAACCAGGAGCTATTCCGTTTGTGTACTTGGGCATCAAGGTCGGGGCAAATATGAATAGAATTTCGAATTGGGATCCAGTGGTGAACACGTTCAATAAAAGGCTCTCAAAATGGAAAGCGAACACTTTGTCTATTTCCGGTCGGTTGACTTTAATCAAATCGGTTTTAGATAGTTTTCCCACATATTATTTTTCCCTTTTCAAGGCGCCTATGAAGGTTATTAATATTATGGAAAGATTAATGAGACGGTTTCTATGGGGTGGGTCGGATGAAGTTAAAAAGATAAGTTGGGTAGCGTGGGACACTGTTACAAAAGATATAGGAGATGGAGGTTTGGGAATAGCTAAACTAGAGTTGAATAATAATGCGTTGATAGGTAAATGGTTATGGAGGTTCCTTAATGACGATTAGGCGATGTGGCGAAGAGTGATTGTTTCTATTCACGGTTCAAGTCGTGGTTGGGGAGTGGCGCCGGTTTATAATACAATTTCGGGGGTGTGGAAGAATTGTGTTACTTTTTGGAACAAATATAAGGTAGAGGGTGTTGGGTTTAACAAGATGATTAAGGGGAAAGTTGGAAACGGGGGGCAGATTCGTTATTGGTAAGATACGTGGTTGGGTTCGGAACCGTTAAAGGATACATTTCCGGGTTTGTTCTCTCTTGAAAAGAACAAACGGATTGTTGTTTCTGGTCGTCTAAAGTTCGTAAGGAATGTCCGGGTTCTTTGTTAGGATTGGAGTCGTGCTACGTTTACTTCAGAAGAGATGGATTGTAAACATAATTTAGAGGAGTTATTGCAAGAGGTTCAATTGGTAGATAGACAAGATGGGTGGGTTTGGTGTGATGGAAGGGCCGATGGTTTCAAAGTGGCTTTGGTTAAGAACTGGATGCGAGGGACGCCGTCTAGTGTTGGAAGGTTTGGCTTTAGGTAGAGTAAGTGGGTTCCAAATAAGTGTAACATATTCATGTGGCGTGCTTATTTAGATCGTCTTCCCACGAAGATGGCATTGTTGAGAAGGAACATTCCGGTGGATGATCAATCTTGTGCTTGGTGCGAGAGCAATGAAGAAACAATTGAACATATTCTTACAGGTTGTGGTATTTCAGCCGGAATATGGAATGCGTTATCTAGATGGTGCAGGATTCCAGGGATGTTCGTTTTTCACGTCCACAACTTGATGGAAATGCACGAGCATTGTGGTGCTTCCGGAAATAAGAAGATGGTCCTACATGGGATTATTATAATCGCGTGTTGGAGGATGTGGACAGCAAGGAATGAAAAAATTTTCTTGAATAAGGATCCTAACGTCGTGGAGATGGTAGCTGATATCAAGACCTTGGGATTTTTGTGGTATAAACATAGGTTTAAACAAGGGGCAGTGGATTGGGATAGGTGGTGTAAGTTTGATTTGATGTAATTTTTGGTTTCCGGGTTTGTTATTTCCGCCTTGGTGATAGCTTGCCCTTTGTTGGTGGTTTAATGAAAAGTCAATTTTTGAAAAAAAAAAAAAAAAAAAAAAAAGTACATGACACATATGCTAAAATATTCAAATAGCTAAATTTTAAATAGCAACGATTATCTAATATACTCTATTAACACAATAAAATAACAAAGAAGTTCACATAACACATATGCTAAAATATTCAAATAGCTAAATTTTAAATAGCAACGATTATCTCCTTCCAAGTGCACTTGTCGTCGTTTTGTGTATTATATACATCAATGTTTACTTAGCTCGATTTTATTTGAAAATAAAATAGTTTCCTCCCCTTTTTATAATTTAATTAAGATCAATATTTTGAAAACATAAATACTTAATTTTCAAAGATATACCAACAAGGAATGCCCGACTCGAAGAAAAAGGTAAAATACAAGTTTTACGTTAAAACGAGACACAAATTTTTGACCACCGTGTAGTATTTTGACTTTCTGACTTATTTAAGTTTTTAATGGTTACTTGTAAGTATTTTTAGATTAAAGTAGACTCAATTACCTTTAAAACGCCAGGTGTCATGACTTTTACAGAGTTACGGTTAATTTTATATGATTTTTCAAAGTTTTTGAAAAACTGCGAACAGACAGGCGGACCCCTTAAATATTTAAGGGGACCGCCCGTATAATTAAGGGGACCGCTCATCTGGTACTCAAAATTGCATTTTTTGTAAAAAAATTATTTTCTAAGTTTGCGGAAAGGTGTGAAACTTTATGAATTTAATACCAAACATATAACACTTGTTTTAACATACTCTTATTTCGAGCTAGTATAATTAGTGTATATAAGATCAAAACTAATACAAATTAATCAACAAAACACTTTTCATATTTAATCCTCCTTAATGGGTTATTTGATACATGGATCGTACTCAATTTTTAAAACCATTTGTTTTGAAAATTAGAGTGACGTGGCTCTGGTACCAATTGTGAAAATCGTAGAGGGGGGTGAATACGTTTTCATTTTAAAATCTTAAAATGTTTTGTATCAAATTATCTATTAAGTTAAACTCAATATGATAAGTGTGAGTAATACATCTAAGTCCATTAGACCATATCATATAATTATACATCCTATAACAATATTAACTTCTATCTATAACACAATCGATATCAAAACAATATAAGCAACAACTAAGACACATATGCAAGGATAGATATAAAGCGATACATGTGGCGATAAATGTGAGAATAAATGAAAAGAGATAAGAAAAAGGAAATGCAAACCGGACACGATGATTTATAGTGGTTCGGCTACAAGGACACCTTCCTTGCCCTACTCCACTCCCCGAGTCACCTACTCGAGAGTTCACAACATTACTCAACAAGCTCCCTTTAGGCGGAGAAAACCGTACACCAATTTACGACACTAAGTAAAATGTCGAGTCCTAATGCTAGCTAGGACCAAACTCACGACACGAATTCAATCACTACACGACTTCTACACACGACTTCTTCACACCACTGCTTCTTTAAAACTACACGACTTCTTCACGCCACTACTTCTTCATGACTACATGACTTCTTCACACTACTACTTCTTCACGACTACATGACTTCTTTACACTACTACGTATTCACAATTACATGACTTCTTCACACAACTACTTCTTCACACCTCTTCTTACACACCCATTGACTAACTACTAAGTAAGGTCATCTTGATCTACTTATTACATATACTTACATAACTTACTTTGACAAATTCACATCAATACTAACTAGACTATAATGCTTCTTTGACTTGATGGCAGGAAATATTCTTCTCTTACACTTGAGGGATTAAGCTTGAATCACTTGGAAACAAAGCTTTATGATTAAATAATCAAAGAATTTAAAAAGATATGTAGGAAGGGTTTAAATAGAAAGTTTGGAGTGCAAAAGGTTGAGAAAAATTCCAGGAATGATCCAGTATTTATAGGAAAAATTTAGGGCTGGAGGAGCGTGGGCGGTCCTCTTAAATAGGGTCCAGTCCCCTTAATATTTAAGGGGACCGCCCTTATAATTAAGGGGGCCACCTATAAAGTTTTTTCAGAACTTTTGTCTTTTTGTTGGGTAAAAATTTGAATTTAAAATATTTATTTTGAATAAAACATTTCTTATAAATACAAAAACATTTTGTATAAGTTTAAAAATATTTGTCCCACTTTATAAAAAAATGTAAGGTTTGTAAAAATAAAATTTCTTTTGATCATTCAACAAAATAAAGTTTGTTTGTTCATACCTTTAGTGATTAATTGTTTGATGCAAACTTATTTGTTGTTGAAGCATACTTGAGATGCCGAGAGATGTTGTCGTATGAATGCATAGATGATTTGTGATCACGAGTAACTTAAACGCTTTACGTTATGTGTTGTAACTTACATCTTTGTCATCATAAAAACATGAAGAGTATGTTTAGATTAAATATCTTAATATTTATGCCAACAATATATATAGCCAATTAAGGTCAAAATAATCAAATGGTTATAATTGCTTCTCAATCTAAAAATCTTCTTAGTAGAACCAAAGCCTATATATAAGGATAGAGTTGTAAAAATGGTAAATTGTATAGAGTAACTGCTTATTTAATGAACGAAGATAAATCTTTCAAGTCAAACAAAAATAATAATTAAGGCAATGAAAATGAAACAAAAAAAGTACTCCCTCCGTCCCATTTAAAGTGTCCACAATGGAATCTTTGCATGTCCTATTTAAAGTGTCCACTTGTACCTTCCAACCAATAAGATGAGAGTTTAGTGGGTAAAAGTAATATTTGATTGGTTGAGAGTTTAGTTAGTGGAATCTCCTAAAACTTTGTGCATTATGAAAATGGACACTTTAAATGGGACGGAGGTAGTATATAATTACAACTACATCAGTTATTGAATATTTTTTACTCCTATTAGAGATCAACAATTGACTTTTTACGTTATAAAGGGGAAAAATAAATATTGACTTAGTTTATTTGAAAGAATAATAAATATCAATTGGCTACACATTTATTGGTCATTGATTAAATTCTCATACTTTTGTCTATATAATTTCAATTGATTTTTCTTACAAAGAACACAAAATACAATGATGGTGGCCAAAGCTTTTCATGAGATGTCACTACTCATTTTCATACTTTTATTGATATGTTTTATGTTAAACCCTATTTTATCAAAAGATATTAAAGATGCTCAACCGGAAAAACAATCTTTTGAGGCAAATACGAAGTCACAGAACATGAAAGTGATTAAGAATCATCTTAAGAAGATCAACAAACCTTTTGTCAAGTCGATTCAGGCAAGTCTAAAAGTTATATTGATTGTTTTATATATACTTTGTTCCCTGCATTAGTTATTTTATGATTTTATTTTCTATTGTTTTAAATTAACATTTTAACATTTATGTCGAATTAGAGTCCGGATGGAGATACAATAGACTGCGTTTTATTCCATCAACAACCGGCTTTCGATCTTCCAGAGATTAGAAGAACACTGCCATTGGTACATACTTATTAAAGTTTTCGTTGACTATCTAGGGTTATGGTTAATATAAGGGAAGTGATATTTACACCACATTTTTTGATGCACACACCAAATTTATACATATATTATGTTGTAACTTGTGCATTAATGATGTGATATTGTGGTGAAAGAAACAAAAAATGTGGTGTAAGTATCACCTCCCTTAATATAAATATAAACTTTGAATCACGAATAGCCTCAAAACTTTCTATGAAATTACCATTACCCAAAAATTTGTTAGCAATTCAGTTTTTCTAATAATATTCATACACCCGTTACCTATATATTGTTATTCTTATTTATTGTTAAAAATAACAGGTATTACCAGAGTTACCAACAAGACATAACAAGTCAGAGTTGACATCTGAAATTAAGCAGCTTTGGAATTCAAATGGCGAATCTTGTCCTATTGGAACAATTCCAATTAGAAGAACAAGTGAAAGTGACATATTAAGATTTTCCAGTTTTGGCAAGAAACTTAGTACATTTCCTAAAGAGGGAAAACGGAGTGAGGTACCAGATTTGTATATTGCATGATTTTTGTATTTAAATATTTCTCAAGTGTGTATGGGTTTTTCTAACTTAACATGTGACTTAAGACCATATGTTAAAGTCGGTAAAAGAGAATTTCAGTTTATTGACTTAAAATAGTACATTTGATTAAGTAATTAAAGTTTTTAATCGTTGTTAATTTATCAAAAGCATTTTTTGAACTACAACTAAGAAAAAAAAATAATAATAGTGTTCAATTTATAAAGCTTTACATGTAACCTTGTGACACATTTTAGACAAACTTTTTGGTAATTCCATGGAGATGATAATTCCCTTAGAAAGAATAACTAAGAAAATAGTATATGGGTTTCTATAAATATAAGGTGGTACTTTGGTTAAAAAAAGTACGTCACAACTACTTATAAAGAAAAAAATGCTCAAATTTTGGCCTTTACTTAAAAACTTACAAAATATGAAATTTTGTTTGACTAAAATATTTTACGTATAAAAGATCTATTAATTATTTAAATATTTAATTACAATTTAATCCACAAATTTCTCCTCTCTCACTAGCTTGCACATCTATCTCATTTATTGTCGCCGCTATGCGTGAGTAATCGTCTCTTACTTAAAATTTCAAAAAATGGGAAATGTGAAATTGATAATTTACCCTCACTACCTACCTTCCAATTTTATACATTACATGCATATATTTTTCTTCGATGATTTTCATATACTTTCTTTCATGTATAATTATTCATATACTTTCTTCGATGATTTTCATATACTTTCTTTCGTGTATAATTATTCATCGCTTCAAATTTTCGTCGCTATACACGAATACTCGCCCAGTAACAAAAAATAACCAAACTTTAATTTCTATTATTTCAGTATTTTTTTAATACATCTGTAGAATTTGGAAATCTGCAAAACAACTGTTTTTCTCACTTAATTAGGATAAAAATTTATGTAAATTGACTTTTTCCAATGGTCTAACTGTCAGTGTAAAAAAAATTGTCTTAAAATTTGATTTTCTCATTTTTTTTGTTTGCAGCATGCAGTGGCGTTTGTAAACAAAGCATGTTATGGTGCAAGAGGAAAATTAAATATATGGGCTCCTAAAGTGACAAATAAAGATGAGTTTAGCCTTTCACAAATTTGGGTTAGTAATGATGTTGGAGGCCCACGAAACTCTATTGAAGCTGGTTGGATGGTACGTACCACAAACTGTTGCTTTGATAATTATTTACAATCTTATAAGCATCCTATGGTTTTATCATAGCATTACATTTACTTATGTTAATCAACGCCAACAAATATCAAATTATTCGTAGCATGACGTGTATGTACAGGTTATTTGAAAATGAAGGCTACCATGAGTTTCTAATTTGTGGTCTGAAAATCACCTCTCGTAGTGTATATACGTATATATTCTTAGGTATATGCAGTGTTGCAAAAATCGGCCGAATCGGCCGATTAATCGGCGATTAATCGGTAATCGGCCCAGGACCTTGGAGAGAATTCCACGGAAATCGGACTGTAAGTTTATCTTTGTAATGACAGGTTTATCAAGAAGTAAATGGAGACACTAGTCCTAGACTGTTCATTTACTGGACTGTAAGTTTATTGCTTGTTAATAACGTACTTTTTATTTTTCTTCAAAACAGTCACACTCTTTACATTTTGTACACTATACGATGTTATGTTAGTATCAATATAACTGTAATTTGAAATCCAAAATTTACAGAGTGATGGATATAAAAAATATGGATGTTACAATTTGATGTGTCCGGGATTCGTCCAAACAAATCACAAGATAAGCCTCGGGGCAGCTGTAACACCAATATCATCATATAATGGTCCTCAGTATGACATAGACATAACAATCTGGAAGGTAATTTTTTATTACTTTTTCAACCTTATATACATGTAATGCCATCATGAAAATGCTACAGTATTTGTTAGATATGAATGCATTTAGAAGCTTGAGAGTTGGGACTTGTATATATGTTTGCACTTGGAGTTAGATATGACTTCTATATATATTATAGTTGTGATCGAGAAACTTTTAAATTTACATAGAAGTGAATGGCATAAAAAGATCACGATCTCTACTTGATGTTGAAATATGCAGGACCCAAAGGGCGGCAACTGGTGGCTAGTTTTGGGACATGATCTTATTCCCAGTAATCTGATAGGATATTGGCCGTCATATTTATTCCAATACCTTGGAGATCATGCAAATTTAATAGAATTTGGAGGAGAAGTGCTACAAAATGATGGACCCGGTGCACACACATCAACCCAAATGGGAAGTGGCCATTTCGCAAGTGAGGCGTATGGGAAAGCATCTTTTGTTAGAAACATGGAATTGGTCGATAAGGAAAATCACTTCATTCCAATGTCTGACGAGAGTTTATATTCAGAACGACCAGAGTGTTATAATGTTCAAAGCGGGTATAATGAGGCTTGGGGTAATTATATCTATTTCGGAGGGCCTGGAAATAATCCAAAATGTCGTTAGTAATACAATGTAAAAAAAGACAATTGTTGTTATCATATGTTGGTTACATTGTTTTAAAGACACATAAATGTGTCTAATAAGTAAATTAAAGGGAAATTTGCAAAACTAACGTCGAAGATGACCCTTATTTTCAATTTAACTCAACTTTGTAACATATTGCTAAAACTAAGACACCGAATCACGTTTTGCTGAGTTTGTAACATATTGATGTCGAAGATGACCCTTTTGCACCTACTGCACAACTATTTCTCCTATATTTATCACTAGCCAAAAGACCAGTGAAATTCACGGGTATTTTAAAGAAACATGACAAAAACAATTCAAAAAATAAATCTTTCTATGAGATTCCAGGTATTCTATAGTTTCTTCCCGTGTCAATTGCCAATTCTTGGTCATTGAAATTCATGGCCGATTCGGATAGATAATGACTTATATTAAAGTTTATTTTAGAAAAAACCACATTAGTATAAGCAATATTAGTATAAGCAATTGTATAATATAACGTTGTTACTAATGAAACACGTGTTATATTAAACACGTAAGTCAAATAACCAAAAAATAACATAAACTTTCTTAAGGGCATATTCTAGTTTTTGTTCTTGACGAGCTTGTTTTTGTCGCGAGCATCATATCGTGTGTTAATTCATTTGTGGACATCTCTTTAGTTGATCATAAGTAATCAATTAGATACATGAAGTATCTCCAAACCATTAGATATACATATATTGAATTTAGAAAAGGCAATACTTAATCACGTTTGATTTTATAATAGTACACAAGTGTTTCACTAAACTTATAATTGCATGAAGAAAAATGTACCATTAGCAACTTCTAATAGATATTTAACGAATGCATTATATTTTTCACTTGTGATGAAGCAAACCATTTCGTTCAACGAATGCATTGGTATGTAAAAAGCGGCAGATAAACCCCAACACATTCTCGTTTTTAGAATGCACAATGTTTGCAAAAACAAAAAAGGAAGTAGATGAGCTAATAAAGAATCAATAACATGACATGGAATTCGACACAATAGATGATCATAATAAGCATTTATAATCACTCACATCTTAACATAACCAAACAAAAAGGAGGTGTTTCACATAATCCTTCCTCAAACTTAAGTTTTGTCTTAAAAGATTCATATAAGATTTCTCTGTCAGAGTTCATGATAAATACTTATCTAACGAATCATATCTGATTTGTAAAAATCATATATGATTCTTAAAATTCACATATGATTTGATTCTAACGAATCACATATGATTTTTATAAATCACATATGATTTTTCTGGGCAGAAATTTTGAAAAAAAAAAAAGTTCGTCGAAAAAAAATCGTCGAAAGTATAAAACAATGCATGTTATAGAAAAATAATTTAATTCTCGTTGCGATGGTTTCTTTTTTTTTTCGCGTAACGATTTATGGTTTGCGAGATATTTAATTTTAAAAAAAATGGTGACAGTTTAATTTTTTTTTTTTTTTTTTTTTTTTTTTTTTTTTTTTATTTTGATAAAAAAAAATGAGTGGCTAAGAATGGTTCATTAAATATGAGTTCTATATTAATTTTTTGGCTAGATGCATATACTTTTAGCTTCATTCCATACATTGCCTTAGAGCATTGGGTGTGGTGGTGTCATGGCTTAAAGCCGTGGCCCAAAAAGTGTTATCACATCAGCAAAAATCTCCACGACACCAGAAATCTCACGGCACCACATTTTGGCTATAACCGCTGGCACCAGAAATTCTGGTGCCGTCGGCCATTTTTTTTTTCTTTTACATAAAATAACATATAAACAATATAAACTAAAATAAACTTCATTAATTAAAAAAACACATTACATTTAAAAAAAATGCATAAAATTAAAAACCTAGTACATAAACATAGAAATAAAAGCCTAATACTCGTCGGTAGGATACTTTGCCCAGATTCGAGCTTGCTGTGCTTTCACAACCGCCGCGTTGACCGGATCCATCTTGCTTATATCCATTTGTAGCACGCGCATCTCCTCGGCAATCTTTTGAGATTCATATAAAGTAACTCGAGCGAGTGACTCTCGTTCGAGAACATCCATCTTTGTCTTGCGGTCTAACTCGTATTGTTGTTGCAACATTTCTTGAAACATTGTCGGTTTGAACTGGAACTAGCGGTCAAGTTTGACGAATGTTGACTCTTAGAAACCAGGTACATGGCCTCCGGCCGTGGCAAAACGTCGGGTCCAAAATGCTCGGGCTCCTCGTTCGTGGGCCGAAGACGGTTACGCCTTGCCAAAGTCGAGTCGGGATTTTTCCTCCTGTGCTTGTCTTTCAAAAACTCCCAAGCGCTCATGTGCTTAAAGTCATAACCCGTTTTTTTTAAACAATATGTGAAAACGGGTCATAAAATCTCTATCATTCTCTCCACTCATAACGGCCGTTTCATCCACCACCGTATTCCACTTTTTGATATCTTTATTCATTGGAGTCCACTTTCCCATCAGCATGTTTTTGGTACGAATATTATAGTTGAGTTTCTTGTCTTCCTTGTTGTATGCGTTGAGCACTTTGTACCAAAATATATCCCTTTGTTGATCCACACCCGTTTTTGGATCCTCCGAAACTTGAATGAAACACTCCGCAAAGATATACTCCTCATATTGGGTCCAAAAAGTGCGAGGTTGTTGGGACGGGACCACATCTTCGTCAACTTCTTTGTCTTTGTCTTTGTCTTGGTTGGTTTTCTTTGTCTTCGTCTTTGTCTTTGGCTTCTCGACATCGTCTTTGACCTTGATTTTTTTGTGGCCGGGGTCGGGACCACTTCTTCTTCTTCTTAGTCATCGTCATTGATGTCTTCGTCAACTAGATGGTAGGATGCATGGTCCGAATTTGGTTGGGAACGGGTGGCTTGGTTTGTTTATTGAGTTTGAGTAAATTGATTATATTGTTGTTGTTCTTGTAATTTCCATGGACTATATAGTGTTAGTTCTTCGGGATTCATATATGGGTTTTGGAATGAGGGAAAGTAACCCGATTGAGAAGACGAGCTTGACATTTGGTTAGGATGCATTTGGTTCATCGGGTCGTTTAGCATGTTGTTAATCCATTTTTGGTTGAGATTCATTTTGGATGGCAAAAAGATAATAGAAGTAGAGATAAGAAAGTGTGTGTGAAGAATGAAATAATAAAGGGTTATTTATAAGGTTTCTTGGGATTAAATTTTTTTATTTATAAATGTTAAATGGGAAAAAGTTGATAAAAATGGGTATGTTAATACGAATATCGTCTAAAAACGTTATTTATATTTTACAATCTTTGCTAAGTTTTGTTAACGACAAAGTACAAACTTTAGTTTTTAGTAAATCACAACTTTAGTTTTAGTCTTGCATAACTAGACTTTACTTTCTACATTTGCATTTTACATTAGACATAACATCTTCATATTACTAAAAATAGAAAATGTAATATGACATCATAGCTTACATCATGTGCATTTATAGAAAGCTTAATAAATCTAGTAGTTGACTTTCCATAAAGATCTCTTACACATTTGGATAGTCTCTTACTCAATCCATAGTGTGTTGACTTATAGAAACATGATTTGACATTGCTTGACATGGAAAGATCTCTTGTAAGCTTTGACTGTCAGACCCTGGCGGAACCTTGGGGGTACAAGGGCGGAACCCTTGTTTTGGTTCCGCCAGATCCGCCAATGGTCTGATGTGTTTGGGTATAAATACCAAGTCACTTACAAGAGATCAATTGATGACTTAGAAATATAATTTACACATATACTCTCTTCTAACTCAGTAACAACTCACTTGTGTGATTCTCTTATGTAGAAAGGAAGTTCACAAGTTCATTCAAGAAGTTACAAGTTTCAACTCAACGTTGCAAGACTTGTTAACATTAGCAATTTGTAAACTTAGTGTAGTTTATACTTCATTTGATTGTATATATTCAGGGGTGATTGGTTAGTATTTTAGGCCTTAAAATACATAGTGTGTAGGGAGTGGTTGTACCCGTGTAAAAGAACTCGACATCTAGCTTAGTGTCAGAAATAGTGGAAAGGCAACATTAGGTTGGTTCTACCTTGAACTAGGACCCGGTATCTAGCTTTGTACCGGATAAAGTGTAAGCAACGATTGTAAAGGTTTCTCCACCGGTGAAAGGAGCTTTTTAAATAGTGCTTGAAGCTCTCGAGTTGGAAACTCGGGGCGTGGAGTAGGGCAAGGAAAAAGAGTCCTTGTAGCCGAACCACGATAAACAATCGTGTCATGGTTTGATAGTTTCTTTCTTTATACTTGCATATTAATTATCATTAATTAGTTAGAATCGTTGATTACACGTAAAGCTTTTCAAAGATAATTAAAGTTAAAAAGCGGTAAACTATTCAACCAGCCTTCTAGTTTTCCACAATTGGCATCAAGAGCTACGTTACTCAAGATCTTTAAAATATATTGTATTTTAAAACTTGGATTGATCCATGGATTTTGAAAATCTCAAAGAAGGGCAATCTATTTTAAAGGCCACCGCTCTTTGAAAAAGAAAATGGAAAAGTAAATTTGAAAACTAGGTTAAATCAATTGATCAAGATCTTTGGCATGTTATTTCCATTGGTAATTTTAAACTAACAAAAACAAGATTTGAAAATCAAGATGACTATCTAAAATTTGATAAAAACACTAAAGCTAAGATAATGATCTATAAAGTTTTACCAAAGATTGAATATGAAAGAGTATAGTTTAGACAAATGACTAATGATATTTGGAAAAATATATTAAACTTTCATCATGAAAAATGTTAAGTCAAAGTTGATCAATTTGATTTTATACATGAGTTAGTAATATTAGAAAAACTAATTGATAGACATTTAGTTGAAAGTAATACAAGTACTACGAGTTTAAATGTTTTCAATGAAAGTATTAGTGACAAAGAAAACATGTGTCAAGCTCAAAGAAGATTCTTATACGAATCATGGAGTGACAAGGACGAAGAAGATTACAACTATCCGGTTTGTGTTTGTCTTTTTGTTACACCAACAAGTAAGGTACATTTTAAAACCAAACACTTTTGCTTTGACACATTAATCCTAAAGTTTTCTAAACTAGAAAATGAGTCTAAACTTTTATGTAACATGGACCTAAAAACTATCTTTAACAATAAACCTTCAAAATCCCTTGTGAATAAATTTGAAAAAGAAATAATGTTAGAAGATAAAATGTCTAGACTTGAAAGTAATGTTGAAATTGATCTAGGATGTATAATATGTCTAGATTATAAACATGAAATTTAAAGACAAAATGAAAAGGGAATAATGTTAGCTAAGTTTGAAGAAAGCTTATAATCTCTTGAAAGATTGTTGAAAAGTCAAAAGTTACTTAGAGATAAAACCGGATTAGGATTTAACTCGAATGCATCGTCAACAAGTAAAACAAAGCAAGTAAAGTTTGTTAAGCCTAGAAGATTTAGATGTAACTCAATCTCTAATAGAAACTTATGATAAAAGGATTAAGGATATCATGTTTCTTATGTTTATCTAACCTCCTTGGATTTATGAGTAATTGAGTTTCCAAGCTTTCCTACAAGTCAAAGATAAAACACTTTTTGTTTTTCTTCTTGGTTGCTTCTCTTTGGAACTTAAAAGGTACGCGTTATTCAAACTTGCCTATTGTTATCTCATGTTGTTAGCATTAAGAATTATCGTGTGTAGTACTAGTAATCCATACCTTTAATTGTTCTTTCTTTAGTAAGTTATAACGAGGATTAGATCCTCTGTGATCAAAGAATTTCCACATTACAACGAATAGGAGATATAAGGTGCTTCAGCTCTTTAAAAACTTTCAGGAATAGACACGAGAAACTTTTGAGTGAGTCTCACTTAATACTTGTCTACAAGTGAAATAACTAAGAATCTCCTAAGTGATAAGATAACCAACACTTTTGTGATACTTGCAAATTTAGTATAACAAAACACTTCACAAATGTTTGTAATATAACATCTTTTGATACTATACCTTATATTTTCAATCGTGTCCTAAGTCAACCACTCTTGTAATTAACTTTCATATAGAATGTACAAGGGTAATAAAGCACATTAGAATACGTTAGGATCGTTGGGAGAAAATGCTTTATAAACATCAAGGATTTGCACATCTAATTTGACCCATAGTCATATGAAGATGTATCTCTTGGACATTTACAAAACAACAAAACTCATAGTGTTTTAAATAAAGAAACCTAAAAAGTCAAGGAGTTGTTAAATTTAACATTCGACGAATGACCACCTCCTTCTAAGACATCACCTTTGGTAGATGATGACTTAGTCGAAAGTCCAACGATATTAAGAAAAGAAAGTTAAGAAAAATAACAAGGAAGATGAACTATTAAAAAGTGAAATTATAAATGTCAAAACATTAAGGACAAAAGTTCAAAATTAAAATAACATCTTTTATCGTGTGTCAGACATTGAATTAAGTAATATAGACAAGGTCAAAACTTGAATCATGAGTCATATTTGTGATTAAACAAATTTGATAAAAATAGTTTTTGGACATTGGAGTAAAACAACAATTGAAATATAATAGATCTTTCAAAATAGATAAAGAGGATGTAGAGTTAATCTATGAAAGACTTTTTGATAATTTAAGCAAGCAAGCTCCAAAAGAAAGGAACAATCACCCAAAGACATTCCTAGTCATTCACAAGTACACAATGATTTAGTTTTATATAACTTATCAAGAATGAGATTAGTGAATCCGTAGATAAAACTAAAACATAGAGAAATGTTTGGAAGTTTACTTGTTCTCACAACAAATAGATCCAACATTGTGTTTAGTACTTTTCTATGTGCTCGTTTTAGAAATGATCCTAAAACAATTCATTCTGAAGAGATTATTTGAATACATCAAAAGGTACTACACCTCTAGGATTATGGTATCCCAAAGGAACGGGAATAGAAACCATAGTGTATGCCAACTCGGACTATGCCAGTACTTAAGTTGATAGAAAAAGCACAAATGGTACTTGTACTTTTACACTTTCTTACTCAATGAGTCTCTAAGAAGCTTGAGGCTCTCAAATTAGCATCGGATGAGAAAGCATGTCAACAATCTCCGTTAGAATAAGCAAACTCGCGCCAACAACAGGATTTCACTTATCGACATTTTCATTCTTTACTTCAACAAAGGAACCGTCAACAAAAATGAGTCATTAGATCATAAACCTCATCAACCTTCATTAATAGAGCATTTGGTTTATCAATATGCTCGACATCAGTAATAATCTAATCCAATGAGCTCTCAATTAACATACTGAGATCTATCATCATCGCCTTGGTAAAAATGTTCATTGAGGAACATTTCAACCACGAAAGTTTCGTACGATAACCACATTGTCAACATTTTCACAAAACCTCTTGAATAAGAATCATCCATCCTTCTTAGACTTAGTTTAGGACTCATGTAACCTAAAACCATAATTCTGAACGTTAGAATTAAATCACAAAAATCAAAATAAATCATTTAAAATTTCCTACTGATAAACTGGCGGATCCCTTCGTCATAACGGGCGGAACCCTCTTTTTGGTTCCGCATGGTCCGTCAGTTCTGTGGATCGTTTTTCTTTTGAATCATAAACCAAACACTCCCTAACTCATAACTATAACCCACAAACAGCCACCATTCACTTACAAACACTCACACCCTCGAAAATTAGGGCTCTTTATCAAGTAATCTCCTTGTTAATCATCATTGTAAGTTCCCTTTATATTAATTACATGTTTAATCCATGTCTAGGATTTCCACTAAATCACATAAACTAAAATCTTAGAGTTTATGCACAAATTTGCTCATTCATGAAAAACCTTGGTCATGAACTAATCATATTTTCTCTTAGTTAGGAATTGCATCTTCTTAAATACTATCACGATTTGCCAAACACCCCAAGTAAATGATGAGTGCTCAAACACTCATCATTTTTGGTCAAATCTGAACTGCAAAACATACAAAAACACTCAGAAATGCATCAAAATACTAAAAATATTTCAAAATTGTGTTTTATATGTTTTAGATGCAAAACGAGTAAAAATAGTTGAAAAACGTACAAAGTTTGCAAAATTGGCAGTTTCAGTCCCCCAACTTTCAAAAATTGGCAAAAATAGTCCCTGAGCACTTATTTGGAAAGAAAAGTCATCAAAGGTCATTTTGAAATCATAAGTTGTCATATTTAGTCCTTTGGTGAAAAATCTCAAAAGTTTTGGAAATTTACAAAATTAGTCCCTGGAGTTATGGAAAATTACAGATTTGGTCCCTGGTGGGGTATTTTTGAAAGGAAAATCATTTTTTGTCCTTGAAAAATCAAAATGTGTCAAAAATGGTCCTTCGGTAAAATGTTTGTGGAAATTACATGTTTGGTCCCTGTACTTTGCAAACTTGTCAAAATTGGTCCCCGGGTATTTTTAAATGAAAAAATTATCATCATGGGTCCTTAGATAATTCAAGTATGGCAATTCCAACCCTTGGAAAAATATTTTGGAAAGTGACATTTTCAGCCTCATGTTTCAGTTAATTACATGAATGGTCCTTATTATTTTGAAACTTGAAATAAAACAAACCAAAGGGACTCCTTTTGTTATTAACCCAAACCAAATACCAAACCCAATTCCCACCCATGATCCAATAACCTACCCCCCAAGCCCATCACCACAACCGGCCCACTCCCATACTAAATAAAAATCCCACCCTGGTCGTTGACCAGGTCAAACCAACACCACCATCTCTTTCCTCCCACCTTTCCCGCTCCCTGGTCTCCCCCTTCCTCTTAACTTTTCACCAAACCAAACCACCCTCATTAATAACTCTTCACCAACTAAACCAACCCCCCTCCTCAGCATTAAAAGCCCTTACCTAAACCACTCAAAACCTGCCAATGTGTTTTTTCCCGCCAAAACAGAAATCAAAGGCCATGATTGGTTTGCATCATCCAACGACCATAATTGGAGGTGGGAAAGAAAGAGAATTGCCCCAAGATTTATTTAAGTCAAGAAAAAGGGAAGGAAGGGACCAGTTAGTAGTAGGAGTAGTTTAGCTTAATTTTCATTAATGTCGAATTAGAGTAATTTAGCTTTCATAGTGTCTCAAAGTTGTAATCTGAGTCTTTTTATTGTAATTCCAAGTTTAATTAATCAAGTTTACAAGTTTATCTTAGTCAAGTTAATTTTTGCTCAAAATTGCTCTTAAATCCATTTTATATTGTTAAGTTGTTGAAATTAGTTGTTTACTGTTTTCTTGAGCTTATTAAAGCTTATTTATAAGCTTTGTAATGTTTAGAAAACCTTAAATTCAGTTATACATAAAAATCTCAAAAACATCAAAAATAGTTGAAAAATAAAAGAAAAATAAAAAAATCAGTTTCAATGAGGAAGGAAATCAAGATGCTTGGGGACTTTGGATGTTTTATGGTTTAGAACTCCTTGGGGGAGTGATAGGTTTATGGTTTGATGCCCTGGTAACCCATCTCAGTTGGATGCTAATTGTAAGCTTCATCTCACTTCATTACATTTTACTGTAGCCTTTGGTAGCTCATTTGATTGTAGTATTTCTGTGTTTGTTTTGGTTTATTGCATCATTTGAGATTGTTGTCTATCATTTTAGTAGTTCAAATCATAGCCTTGTTTCAAAAACCTAAAATCAGGTTGCATAAGGGACTGTTTGGATTAGTTATTTGTGTTGTGATCTTGTTGTTCTATTGTTGTTATTTTTGCTTAAGTAGACTGCACTAGTGAACATTTGGTCATGTAAGCCTTGAAATCCATACCTCATTTGCAGAATAGTCAAAATCTTGGTTTTTGGCTTCACACAGTTAACTGTGTGGAAGATAGAAGCCATAAGACCTCAATTTAGTTTATAGCTTGTATCTTTAGCTTATAATAGGTTCAAAACTACTTATTACATGTTTCTTAACCAGTGGTGTTCAATCTAAAGTTCAAATAAGTCAAACTTTAAGTTCTCTTCAAAAGTTAAAATGTGCACCTTTTTCAGTTTTCTCAAAATGGAATGAATTTTCATGAATTGTGTATTTGATTTCAGAACTTGTGCTTTTGTGGAATGGTAGTCTACCAGCTATACTTTGATTTCCCACTTTCACTTAATTTTTAGTAATTTTTTCCTGGGTCCCACTCAGCCTCAAACAAGGCTGCAGGGCAAGCCTTCCCCTGCTGCAGCCATACAGTCACCATCACCACCACTTGGTGGTGGTTTTCCAGCCACCACAGTGGTATCCAATACCACAACTTGGTCCATTTCAACCCCCCTCCTACCCTACTTTAGGAGTTGACCATTGGTTTGACCCCTAGACCCCTGGGACCCACCTGAATCAACTCATTTTGCTTGTCCCTTTTCTGAGTACATGTTTGGTTTTTGGAGTAGCTTATTCAACTTATTGGCTTATCCAATGGTTCCCACTTGCTTTTTCTAGCTTATTTTAGTTCATATAGCTTATTTACATCTTATTTCACCATTGTGGGCCCCCTAGCTGCCTACATCACCATTTTCCCTTGACAGTTGACCAAAGTCAACTGTCACTCAAATAAGCTTGTAATTTGCTTATTGTTAAGCTCCACAAAAGTTGTTTTTATTAAAGTTTCATGTTTTTAGTTGTAAAATAGTTTTCCAAAAAGAAAATCTAGAAAAAACAATTTAATATTAAGTGATAGTTTCTATTTAATATAATTTAAATTTTCATTTTCATTTTTATATTTTTATTAAGAACTTAGCATTTTTATATTTTTCTTAATTTCCTTTCATATTAAAGAATTTTTAATAATTTTCTCAGATTTTTATTTTGTCATTTAGTATTAATTAGAATTAATATTAGTTTTATTAGTAATTAATTAATAATTAAGTTTTAAATAGCATAATTAGTTTTTATAAAGCAACACCTAGTTTTTATATTTTTCCTAGCTTTTATATGTTATAAAACATTTTTAGGAATTTTTCTAGAATTTTTACTGTTCATTTGCTATTTTTTATAATTTAAATAGTTTAATTAGGTAATTAATGTTTAATTAGTAATTAATTAATAAGAAAACCATAAAAAGACAAAAATATTTATTTTTATTTTTTATACTTTCTTCAAGTTCAATTAGAGGTTTAGAAAATATTTTTGTAAGTTTTTAGTTTATTTTGTAACCTTTATCATTTTTAGTTTATTTTAAATTAGATTTAAAATAGTTTTAATTAATTAATTAGTGTTTAAATATTAAAATAATCATTTTAATAACTTTATTTTCATTTTAAATTTTCTTTTTGTCTTAGGTTTGTAAAAAAGGTCATTTTCACCCCCTGGGGGTTTTCAGATTTCAGTTTTCGCGTTTTATTTTGTACGTTTACGTTATTTAAAACGTAAACGTACGCTTTTTAAGTTTTAAACGTTTCTGGTTTTTCTACTTTTCCAGTCTTATTCAAATAGCCTATTTAAGCTATTTCATTGTAGATTCCTTAGTTAAATCATTCACAAACCCCTTTCTGTCCAAATTCACCCGATCACACAACCATTTGAATACAATCCACACCTCGTCGGGACATAACGACCTGGTGATACCCTTTATTACCCGGAAGCATTGGTCTAGGCTATTTGACTTTGTTGACCATTCCTTGGTCAATATAAGTTGGTGGTTTAGCATCAATCAAATTTTGGCGCCGCTGCCGGGGAGGCTGTGTGCGTATTTCAAACGGTTTTGCGTATTAGTGAACCTGGATATACATCCATTGTATATTTACCATCCTTTGTTCATATTTTCTTATTATAAAAACAAAACTGTTCCCGAAAACTTTTTAAATCAAGTTTTCGACGAACACAAAAACACAAAAACATTTTCTTTATCATTTGTACAAAATGTTTATTAAAAATCTCAAAAATATTCACCTTTACCCTATCACATCTTTGATTCTTCATTCCTTACCCTCCCAAACCTTTCGACTCTTTCTATGTCTCATCCACACTTTCTGATTTGCCAGTGGTGTGGTAATCCTTATAATGGTGGCAATTGCCCCAGCTGTGGTATGGTAGAGTCGGGAAACATGTCTGTTTATAACCAGAATCCCTATTCCTACCATGACATGACTGATTCATTCCATCAGTTACCACACCATCAGTCTCAGCAGTTTCACTGTAGTGAGTACTGTGGTGGTTTACATTATAGTTCTGATTGTCAATCGGGAAACACGCTTGTCTATGAGCAGTTTCCTGATAACAATTATAACTCAAGCACATACAACCCACAGCCACATCAGTTTCACTGTTGTGATTACTGTGGAGGTCCACACTCTAGCCCGGATTGTCAAACAAGGAATCCATTTCCTTGTAACAATTACGACTATTCATTTTCAGACCCACCTCCATAGTACCAAATGATTCACACAACTCCTCATGATACTGAGCAAGACCTTTTACTAAAGGCTCTTGATATATTGAAAGAACTTAAGGAGGAGTTGGTTACTACACCGTTTCAAGACTCTCGTGAGAAATCTATGGCAGAATTACTTGCTGAAGAACGAGAGGCTAGAAACGAATTGAGTATGGAAGAATTACTTGTCTTAGAACAAGCAGCTATAACACGTGCCAAATTTCGTCAAGCTGCTCTTCTAGACTGTGATGATGATAGTGATAATGAGGACACCCTTGATATCCTTCAATTTTATAAGGGTTCCTCATTTTCATCACTTGTGATTCCTCCCATTGTAAATCAGGGAGAAAATAATGAGACGGATAACTTACTAGCAGAAGATCAAATGGAACTTGTACAATCCATGAATGCTAGCTCCTCTCATCTCCCTCAGTCTGTTGTTATCACGCCCGAAGTTCACACTCACTCTCTAAACATGGGGGATGAGCATCTTAGCACTGTTCCTAATAAGGAATCGGACGAATTAATAAAGTCTAGTGTTGAGATCCTTGTCCCAATCCCAGGAGAGTCACAGGGAACTTTGGATCATGTGTGTGATATTCTTTCCCCTCTTGAGTGTTCAAACGATCATTTTGAGACTTTCTCAGATTTTAATGATGATTGTACATCTCATGGAGACATCGAGTATGTTGAGGCGTCAGTTTCACATTCTGATGCTGATCATCTTCTTGAGGAGTTCACTGATGAACTTACTCACATCAATCCACTTTCATTGGAAAGTGGTGATGGTCTCCTTGACTTTGAAGCCGATCTGGGAGAAATTGAAAGTCTCCTTTATCATGATCCGTCACTCACTTCTGATCCCGACAGTCCAATAGAGAATGTTAATCATTTTGTTCCCGAAACATTCAATACTACTCTCACCAATCCTCTATTTGAATTCGAATCTGAATTCACTTTGACTTCTTTGATATTCAGAATGAGGATTGTGATGAGTCTATTTCGGAACATGAATTCACAGATTCACATCTTGTGAATGATTCTCTTCATGAGGAGTTCTCCGGTGAACTCACTCATCATATCATGACTCCTCCGGAGTTTGATAGCCCGGGGGGAGATGCACTCAATCATGAGGATTTGCAAATTCCCACCCACCCTACCGGGTTGTTTACGAGCTTAACCTTTGAAATCCAAATTCAGGCTAATGAGCCTGCTCTCGAGGGAGAAGATCTTCTCATGATTTACTTCATGGTTTTCTTCCTTTTCTTCACCTATAAGGTGACTTCTTCTCTTCTTTACTCCTTCGGGAATGAAGATAACATCTTTGATCCCGGCATTTTCATTTACCATTATTTTGAGCCAGGATTATATCTCATCGGTGTGGAACTTTCACGTGCTTCAAATGTTTGTCCAAACATCTTGAATGAAAGTCCGATTGAGATTGCTTCTTCCACATCATGCTTCCCCAAGGACAAATAAATTCGGGGTCGAGTCAAGCTAGCGACTCGATAAACAAAAACAGTAGCATACCTATAGGGTTTTCACCCTAAGTGTGGGGGAGTCCCCCATGCTATGATTACAAATGTGAAAAACAAAATGGTGTTTTCCACGCTTAGCTTGTAATGTTGCCCTTTTACGTTCAAAATGTCGGCATAATAGCCGAGATTTTGAATATTGAGGACAATATTCATCCTAAGTGGGGGGGGGGGGGGGGGTATTTCGCTATTCTAGCGAATTTTATCACATTTTATCTTATACCCCCATTTTTAGCCAAAATTTAAAAAAAATTTCAAAACTTTTTCACTGGTGCTTCAAAATTTTTGTGGTAATCAGTCCGCCTTGTCTAAGCGACAAAAGGGATTGGCTAGTCCAGGAGCAAACGGCTCTTGGTAAAGACATCTCAAATCCGTTTATGGCTTGCAATTTGCCCAAAATTGTATGGTACCTCAACTCGCCATATCCCATAAAGCGAATGAGTTGGCTAGCCCGCAAGATTATGGCTTGTGGTAAAGGCAGTGGAAAATCCATAATTGGTAATCAGCTCACCAAGATGTTGACGTTGTCCATCAAGAGTTGGCTAGTCCAGAAGCAAACGGCTTCTGGTAAAGACTAATCAAATCCGTTGACAGCTGGTGGTTTGCTCAAAAACACACAGTTATCAGGTGTGCCACAGTTCTTACACCTGGCTACTCCAGAAGTGATGGCTTTTGGTAAAGAGTTTAAAATCCATCAAGTTTTCAAAACAGTTTATTGCTAGGGACTAGCAATAGTTTAGTGTGGGGGATTGATGAGTGCTCAAACACTCATCATTTTTGGTCAAATCTGAACTGCAAAACATACAAAAACACTCAGAAATGCATCAAAATACTAAAAATATTTCAAAATTGTGTTTTATATGTTTTAGATGCAAAACGAGTAAAAACAGTTGAAAAACGTACAAAGTTTGCAAAATTGGCAGTTTCAGTCCCCCAACTTTCAAAAATTGGCAAAAATAGTCCCTGAGCACTTATTTGGAAAGAAAAGTCATCAAAGGTCATTTTGAAATCATAAGTTGTCATATTTAGTCCTTTGGTAAAAAATCTCAAAAGTTTTGGAAATTTAGAAAATTAGTCCCTGGAGTTATGGAAAATTACAGATTTGGTCCCTGGTGGGGTATTTTTTAAA
The DNA here is from genome assembly GCA_030686995.1 of Artemisia argyi. Taxonomy (NCBI): domain Eukaryota; kingdom Viridiplantae; phylum Streptophyta; class Magnoliopsida; order Asterales; family Asteraceae; genus Artemisia; species Artemisia argyi. Next base: position 103,105,707 of record CM060697.1, read on the forward strand.
GGAAAATCATTTTTTGTCCTTGAAAAATCAAAATGTGTCAAAAATGGTCCTTCCGTAAAATGTTTGTGGAAATTACATGTTTGGTCCCTGTACTTTGCAAACTTGTCAAAATTGGTCCCCGGGTATTTTTAAATGAAAAAATTATCATCATGGGTCCTTAGATAATTCAAGTATGGCAATTCCAACCCTTGGAACAATATTTTGGAAAGTGACATTTTCAGCCTCATGTTTCAGTTAATTACATGAATGGTCCTTATTATTTTGAAACTTGAAATAAAACAAACCAAAAGGACCCCTTTCGTTATTAACCCAAACCAAATACCAAACCCAATTCCCACCCCTGATCCAATAACCTACCCCCCAAGCCCATCACCACAACCGGCCCACTCCCATATTAAATAAAAATCCCACCCTGGTCGTTGACCAGGTCAAACCAACACCACCATCTCCTTCCTCCCACCTTTCCCGCTCCCTGGTCTCCCTCCTCCTCTCAACTTTTCACCAAACCAAACCACCCTCATTAATAACTCTTCACCAACTAAACCAACCCCCCTCCTCAGCATTAAAAGCCCTTACCTAAACCACTCAAAACCTGCCAATGTGTTTTTTCCCGCCAAAACAGAAATCAAAGGCCAGGATTGGTTTGCATCATCCAACGACCATAATTGGAGGTGGGAAAGAAAGAGAATTGCCCCAAGATTTATTTAAGTCAAGAAAAAGGGAAGGAAGGGACCAGTTAGTAGTAGGAGTAGTTTAGCTTAATTTTCATTGATGTCGAATTAGAGTAATTTAGCTTTCATAGTGTCTCAAAGTTGTAATCTGAGTCTTTTTATTGTAATTCCAAGTTTAATTAATCAAGTTTACAAGTTTATCTTAGTCAAGTTAATTTTTGCTCAAAATTGCTCTTAAATCCATTTTATCTTGTTAAGTTGTTGAAATTATTTGTTTACTGTTTTCTTGAGCTTATTAAAGCTTATTTATAAGCTTTGTAATGTTTAGAAAACCTTAAATTCAGTTATACATAAAAATCTTAAAAACATCAAAAATAGTTGAAAAATAAAAGAAAAATAAAAAAATCAGTTTCAATGAGGAAGGAAATCAAGATGCTTGGGGACTTTGGATGTTTTATGGTTTAGAACTCCTTGGGGAGTGATAGGTTTATGGTTTGATGCCCTGGTAACCCATCTCAGTTGGATGCTAATTGTAAGCTTCATCTCACTTCATTACATTTTACTGTAGCCTTTGGTAGCTCATTTGATTGTAGTATTTCTGTGTTTGTTTTGGTTTATTGCATCATTTGAGATTGTTGTCTATCAGTTTAGTAGTTCAAATCATATCCTTGTTTCAAAAACCTAAAATCAGGTTGCATAAGGGACTGTTTGGATTAGTTATTTGTGTTGTGATCTTGTTGTTCTATTGTTGTTATTTTTGCTTAAGTAGACTGCACTAGTGAACATTTGGTCATGTAAGCCTTGAAATCCATACCTCATTTGCAGAATAGTCAAAATCTTGGTTTTTGGCTTCACACAGTTAATTGTGTGGAAGATAGAAGCCATAAGACCTCAATTTAGTTTATAGCTTGTATCTTTAGCTTATAATAGGTTCAAAACTGCTTATTACATGTTTCTTAACCAGTGGTGTTCAATCTAAAGTTCAAATAAGTCAAACTTTAAGTTCTCTTCAAAAGTCAAAATGTGCACCTTTTTCAGTTTTCTCAAAATGGAATGAATTTTCATGAATTGTGTATTTGATTTCAGAACTTGTGCTTTTGTGGAATGGTAGTCTACCAGCTATACTTTGATTTCCCACTTTCACTTAATTTTTAGTAATTTTTTCCTGGGTCCCACTCAGCCTCAAACAAGGCTGCAGGGCAAGCCTTCCCCTGCTGCAGCCATACAGTCACCATCACCACCACTTGGTGGTGGTTTTCCAGCCACCACAGTGGTCTCCAATAACACAACTTGGTCCATTTCAACCCCCCTCCTACCCTAATTTAGGAGTTGACCATTGGTTTGACCCCTAGACCCCTGGGACCCACCTGAATCAACTCATTTTGCTTGTCCCTTTTCTGAGTACATGTTTCATTTTTGGAGTAGCTTATTTAGCTTATTGGCTTATCCAATGGTTCCCACTTGCTTTTTCTAGCTTATTTTAGTTCATATAGCTTATTTACATCTTATTTCACCATTGTGGGCCCCCTAGCTGCCTACATCACCATTTTCCCTTGACAGTTGACCAAAGTCAACTATCACCTAAATAAGCTTGTAATTTGCTTATTGTTAAGCTCCACAAAAGTTGTTTTTATTAAAGTTTCATGTTTTTAGTTGTAAAATAGTTTTCCAAAAAGAAAATCCAGAAAAAACAATTTAATATTAAGTGATAGTTTCTATTTAATATAATTTAAATTTTAATTTTCATTTTTATATTTTTATTAAGAACTTAGCATTTTTATATTTTTCTTAATTTCCTTTCATATTAAAGAATTTTTAATAATTTTCTCAGATTTTTATTTTGTCATTTAGTATTAATTAGAATCAATATTAGTTTTATTAGTAATTAATTAATAATTAAGTTTTAAATAGCATAATTAGTTTTTATAAAGCAACACCTAGTTTTTATATTTTTCCTAGCTTTTATATGTTATAAAACATTTTTAGAAATTTTTCTAGAATTTTTACTGTTCATTTTCTATTTTTTTATAATTTAAATAGTTTAATTAGGTAATTAATGTTTAATTAGTAATTATTTAATAAGAAAACCATAAAAAGACAAAAATATTTATTTTTATTTTTTATACTTTCTTCAAGTTCAATTAGAGGTTTAGAAAATATTTTTGTACGTTTTTAGTTTATTTTGTAACCTTTATCATTTTTAGTTTATTTTAAATTAGATTTAAAATAGTTTTAATTAATTAATTAGTGTTTAAATATTAAAATAATCATTTTAATAACTTTATTTTCATTTTAAATTTTCTTTTTATCTTAGGTTTGTAAAAAAGGTCATTTTCACCCCCTGGGGGTTTTCAGATTTCAGTTTTCGCGTTTTATTTTGTACGTTTACGTTATTTAAAACGTAAACGTACGCTTTTTAAGTTTTAAACGTTTCTGGTTTTTCTACTTTTCCAGTCTTATTCAAATTGCCTATTTAAGCTATTTCGTTGTAGATTCCTTAGTTAAATCATTCACAAACCCCTTTCCGTCCAAATTCACCCGATCACAAACCCGTTTAATAACCATCACACCTCGTCGGGACATAACGACCCGGGGAAACACTATACTTCCGCGGAGCATTGAGCCTAAGGAGTTTGACTATATTGACCACATCCGTGGTTGACTTTAGTTGACTACTTTTGCCTCAATCAGTAAACTTTTTGAAAAATAAATTTTTTTCTCACAATTAGAACACAACTATTTGTCACATTGTTAATACAAATGAAAAACGTCACAAAAGGATCATTTGCATAAAATCTCTTGAATGCTAAAGGGAATACATAATCAATATGTATTTTCGGGCACATTCAAACGAAGCTACATTAGGAGCATTTGGGTTATCTTAATTTTTATAGAAAATTTGCATCATAAAACATTTTTGAACATCAAAATGAGTCAAGATAACCGCACCTCCACATTGTTTGCATATAGGCACACACTAGAATATCCACATTGCAATTGTCGTCAAATTAAACTAAAATATACAATTTTTGTTTTCTAGGAATCAACATGCCTCCCGCATCATACTCCGATCACAAAGACACTCTTAAGTATTTACCCAAACATCACATGACCAAAGGTCTTACTACAACCCAAGTCAAAATCTTTAAGGGCTTAGAAAAACGATACGTCCATGAGGGGAGAACCATTGATCCATCATTCCTAGAAGGAAACTCTATTCGCTAAGACTTAGCTACCATCAACTTTGATTGTCTCCTAGATATTGATGAGACAATTTGTCCTAGGTTCATTCTAGAATTCTATGCTACCGTGGTTCTCTCTAGTAATGAATACGGTCAAATCTCCTTAAACTTCACAACTAACCACCATCAAAACACCGTTCCTTTGGAACTATTTGCTCAAATTCTTGGTATCCCGAGTAATGGAACATGTCTCTATACGGATAAGTGGCACCTTACAAGTCTTGACTCCATTAATTGCAATCCCATTTATGCCTCTCTTCTTATTAGTAAAGAAGCACTTCGTGACCATCTCTTCATGAGAACCTCAAACACTAGGAAAAATCTTTCGGGAAGTGAAGTGAACAAAGACCAGTTTAGAATGGAACTTAATGAACTTAAATCTCAATTTAGGAAGTGGGAAGAAGTTCTTAGAGCTAATGTCATATGTTCTATAGGAAATAGAGATCATGTGAACACATGTCTTTGTTACATGCTCTATAGTATCTCCATTAGACAACCCTTCAACTTGGCTTATTACATGGCTAGAAGGATGGCCGACATACCTTTGGATGGAAAAATCGCTCTTCCTTACGGAATGCTTCTCACCCGTCTCTTTAGAGCCATCTCACCAATTCCACCCAATGACAAAGGAATTCGCCTTGACTACTCTCTAGTTCCTCACGTCTTTGTCCCTCTTAGTGGTAAGAGAGTATCTAAGACCAAAGGAAAGCGTCTTTGCTTTCCCTCGCCTTCATCTTCATCTTCATCAGTGAGTAATGACGATGGTCTTCCTAACTCTAAGCTTGCTCCTCTTGAATATCTTCAACAACTTCCCACCATTAATAATGAGTCCGAAGAATTCAAGCAAACGAAAGGAATGTGGAAATGCATTGGAAGGTACATTGGAAAGATGAAGAAAAAGTTGGACCACTTGTGAGATGAGTGTTTAAGGGGCGTTTGGGATAATTAAGTTTGAACGTTGTAGTCATTAAACTATGTGGCTTATGTTGTTTTATACTTCTATGCTATATTAGTATTATTGAACAAATGTATTGGGTTAACTCTTTATGCAAGATGATGACATTAGAAATGTTGTTAAGTTATCTAGCTTATGAAAATTTCACTAAGTATAGTGAGGTTCGTTAGCCTCCGGTCAAAGTCTAACTATAAGAGTATTTCTACTTTCATTTTTTGCATTTCTTAATCAGTTATAAATTAAATTTTAAGTTCCAAGTGTTTTTGGAAAATTTGGATTTCGTCTTGACCTCGTAAAACCTGCTCTGCCTCGTTTCTAGACTTTGGCGGAATTGGTTGAACCAAATTATGGGTTCCGCTAGTGCAGTTTCTGGGTAAACCCAGGTTGGCCCAACGGAAATGGCGGAACCCAAACAAGGGTTCCGTCCATGTATTCCCAGGGTTCCGCCAGACTACCTGGAAATTTTTCTTAGATGTTTAAAATTCCGTCTTCCACATTCTTCCAAATCATCTTATAAGATTAGAAACTTATGCCTAACAACTAGTCACCTGGATTAGGATCATTCTTAGACATTTGAATCAATAAAAACCCATTTCCCGACAAAATTCAAATTAAACCATAACTAACCCAAGGAACCCTCACTCATAAGGCAAGGAACCCTAAAAAAGGTTCCTTCGTATCCGTGAAAAATCTGAGTCAAAACACAATGACAAGACTACTAAGCATTTAGTGCATATCTTGGCCTTCTTACTCCATCTCTTCCATTGGATTGACTTCTAATGATTTGACAACCTTCATAACTCTCCCAAATCATTAGAAACTTCCATTTTTGTATGGAACAACATCAAATCCAAACACTCCTTTCCATACCATGATCTTCCTATAAATTGACCAACATTCATACTTCCAATTCACATCATCACCATCACTCCTCTTAATCTTACAATTCTTGCTAACCTAAGACTTGAGATGACTAAGTCCAACACCTCATCCGAATCATCAAGGCCCATTAGGAAAACCGCTAGGATTAGTATTAAACCATGTTGATTCAACAAAACCATCCCACTAAACTCATCATCATCAAGTGATTCATCACTCAATATCTCCTCACCGAATCAAGATACTAACTTCCCTAACCTTGCTACTCCAACACCATCTCCTAAACCTTGCAACACCAACGTGATCACTACTCCACCACCAACATCACCACATTCATATTTGAAAACTCTAGAAGGCTTATCACCGAGATCATCAAACCCTCCATCATTGTCACCTTTTGACACCATTACTCAAATGAAAACCCAACAACAACCAAGGTCTCAATCAAATAACTTATCACCACCATCTAGGCCCATTAAAAGAACCGCTAGGATTAACATCAAAATCAACTTGAATTCATCATCTTCGGATGTATCACCACTCATCATTTCATCATCAATTCATGATGAAAATACCCTTGAACTTATAACTCCTACACCTATAACACAAAATGTCACAACTACTCCACCACCAACTCGAACACCTATTGATCCAATACCACCATCAACACCTACTCAAACATCTAGATCACCATTACTTCCAAAATTACCTAAGATAGAACCTCTGGAACCTTTTGGTACCAAACCATCATCATCACCCTCATTTCATGAGAACTCGAATAATCTTCCTTCAAGTTCATCAAATCAACCAAAAATTCAATCTTCACCACTTGGAACACAATCCCAATCTCAACACTTTAAAACCTTATTTCCTTCTTTTGAAGAAATAGAGGCATTTTGTGGAATAACCCACCAAACACTCATGAGGAGATCAATGATCAACTCAACAATCTATATACTTTCAAAAGTATAATTGATACACAACTCAATCAAGCGATAGAATTCCAAAATACCTTGATATCATCCTTAGTAGCACCAAACATAAACCAACAAACAACTAGTGTTTCACTACCACCACCAAAATCAACCGCTAACCCTATCCTACATAATTCTCGTCATGGTTGCACGCAATATGAAGAAACAACCAAGATTTGTGAAAACATAAAAACCATGCTTCATCAAGTTCATGATGAAATCCGCTTCATCCTTCAACACATCATCAACCGTTTAAACACTCTTTCTCATCCTCACCAACCTTAGATCTTGTTTTAGGAGGATGTTTCTCATTAAGGAATACGATGGTTTCCTATTTATAGAAGTAGGATTCTATATTCTTTGTTTCTTTTTCGTTTTCTCTTTATTTTTAGAAGTAGGATGTTATCCACCTCATTTCTTTTATGTGACTTTTTCAAAGTCAAATTTTACATGAAATGAATTTCATTATGAGGTATGCATTGTTGGTTGACCATTTAGGTATTGTGTTTATACTATACCTTGTTATGGTAACTTATATATCTTGTGTTTTAGACACTAACTTTCTTTGTAGGTTCAAAATCCATGTCACCTATCTTGGCACTCCATTTAGGGGAGTATTGTCCAAGGGGGAGCAAGTGCATTCTTCCGCTCCGCAACTCTTCTTTTTGTTTCGACAAAAAAGGGGAGAAAATATATTTAAACTTATAATTATAAACTTCAAATGATTTTCATCAAATTAAGTAAAAAGAGTTTAAATACAAAGACTTAAAACTAGAACTAGTAATTTACTTAAAAACAAAGTTTATGTTTTGTCATCAACAAAAAGAGGGAGATTGTTAATACAAATATCGTCTAAAAACGTTATTTATATTTTACGATCTTTGCTAAGTTTTGTTAACGACAAAGTACAAACTTTAGTTTTTAGTAAATCACAACTTTAGTTTTAGTCTTGCATAACTAGACTTTACTTTCTACATTTGCATTTTACATTAGACATAACATCTTCATATTACTAAAAATAGAAAATGTAATATGACATCATAGCTTACATCATGTGCATTTATGGAAAGCTTACTAAATCTAGTATTTGACTTTCCATAAAGATCTCTTACACATTTGGATAGTATCTTACTCAATCCATAGTGTGTTGACTTATAGAAACATGATTTGACATTGCTTGATATGGAAAGATCTTTTGTAAGCTTTGACTGTCAGACCCTGGTGGAACCCTGGGGGTACAAGGGCGGAACCCTTATTTTGGTTCCGCCAGATCCGCCAATGGTCTGATGTGTTTGGGTATAAATACCAAGTCACTTGCAAGAGATCAATTGATGACTTAGAAATATAATTTACACATACACTCTCTTCTAACTCAGTAACAACTCACTTGTGTGATTCTATTATGTAGAAAGGAAGTACACAAGTTCATTCAAGAAGTTACAAGTTTCAACTCAACGTTGCAAGACTTGTTAACATTAGCAATGTGTAAACTTAGTGTAGTTTATACTTCATTTGATTATGTATATTCAGGGGTGATTGGTTAGTATTTTAGGCCTTAAAATACATAGTGTGTATGGAGTGGTTGTACCCGTGTAAAAGAACTCGACATCTAGCTTAGTGTCGGAAATAGTGGATAGGCGACGTTAGGTTGGTTCTACCTTGAACTAGGACCCGGTATCTAGCTTTGTACCGGATAAAGTGTAAGCGACGATTGTAAAGGTTTCTCCACCGGTGTAAGGAGCTTGTTGACTATTGCTTGAAGCTCTCGAGTTGGAAACTCGGGGCGTGGAGTAGGGCAAGGAAAAAGAGTCCTTGTATTTGAACCACGATAAACAATCGTGTCATGGTTTGATCGTTTCTTTCTTTGTACTTGCATATTAATTATCATTAATTAGTTAGAATCATTAATTACACGTAAAGCTTTTCAAAGATAATTAAAGTTAAAAAGCGGTAAACTATTCAACCCCCCTTCTAGTTTTTTATAGGGTATATACCCGTTGGGACCAACGTTCAAAAATTCATAAGCCTCCAACGTTACAATTTTTATTCAAAAAGAAAGTAAAAAAAAAAAAAGAAAAATAAAATGGCCACCGCGTGGGCTGGCCACCACGGCGCGAGCCACCGTCGCGCCACCCACGGTGGAAAACTAGAAGGGGAAAACGCAACCCACAAAGCAGCCACACCCCTCGCTCTTACCTTTAACCTTTTCCCATGATTTCATTATCCATCTTTCAGTGATCCTCTTGACCGGATGCCCAACATATCTAGAGATACTTTTCACATGTATTGAGTTCACCCAACTTTGTGGAAAACTAGAAGGGGGGGGGTTAAATAGTTTTACGTCAATTTTTTTTTCAAAACTTTGTTTTCAAAATCTTCAATTCAAGAATTGTTGTCAAAATTATACTTAATCTAAATGATCAATTACACTTGTATATGTGTATATATGTATTATACTTTTTAGGTTATTTATAAAAACTTTATTTTGTGAATGAACCTTTTGTTTGAACTTTGTGTGAAATCAATTTTAGCACAATATTACAAGCTACAACTAGATATAAATGTTTATGAGTATGTAAACAATTAAGATGTAAATAAGGTAATGAACAAGAGTTGGAAAGATCAAACCAAGACACAGCGGATTTATAGTGGTTCGGCTACAAAGTCTCCTTCCTTGCCCTACTCCACTCCCCGAGTCACCTACTCGAGATTTTTCTTCACTAACACAACGAGCTCCCTTTTGGCGGAGAAACCTTACACAACTTTTGCTTACACCGATTAACGACACTAAGCTAGATGTTGAGTTCTAATAGTAGCTAGAACCAATCTCACACCACTAGTCACTACACACCTTCTTCACAACTTATACACGCCACTACTACTACACAACTTCTCACACCTTCACTACTTCTTCTTCACAACACAACTATTTCTTTACTACTTCAATTCACAACTACTAACCCACCTAGATCTATCTATTACACACCTTCTACACCTTTACAAATAGTATACACAACAACTAACAATATACACAACTCTACAATACTTCTAAACAAGATGTTGGAGAAGTATTCTTCTTTTGCACTTTGAATGAGGATGGATAGAATCACTTGAAAACAAGAACTAATATGTTTATGATCAAAGGTTTTAGGAAGATGATTTGAAAGAATTTGGACAAAAAGTTATGGTGCAAAAGGTGAAGAAAAAATTCAGATCTGAACCAGTATTTATAGGCAAAACATTCTGACACAGGAGCGTAGGCCGGCCCCTTTAATTCATGGCCAGCCCCTTTAAAATTAAGGGGGCCGCCCACCTGTAACGGCCAGAATGTTTTGTCTTTTCTGGGAAAAGTTTATTTGGTGAAAATTTAACAGAATTTGGTTAAAATTTTGAATTCATTTATTTATTATGAAATAAACATTTTCCTTTAATTACCAAAAGTGTTTTTCTTAAATATATAAAATATTTATACCATTTTATATAATTTGTAATTAGTAAATAAACCTTGCTTTGATCATAAAATGTATTAGACAATTGTTTATTCATACCTTAAGTGAATTAGTTGGATGTAATGACATTTTGTCACTAAATACTTTTTTACGTAATGATTTTACCTTTAATGAATTTATATTTTGTGATCGTCAAAATATAGGGATATCGATAAATATTAATAACGTTTTTACGCATTATTTATATCAACAATCTCCCCCTTTTTGATGATTACAAAATCTAAACTCATTAAATCAAAAATTGTTATATATGCAAGTATTTAGTGAGTTTATATCACTTCTCCCCCTTTTTGTGAACATCAAAAAGGTTATCCCGAAGTCGGATGAGCTCCCCCTTGATGTGTACTCCCCCTCGTTTTAAGGTTATAAGACAAGTCGAGATATGGAATGCTTGCAAAAATATTTAGAACATACAATATTGATGAGGCGAAAAATGATCCGTTTTTAGGGGGTCATTTAAGCCCGGAATTGAATTTATTTGATCAAATATTGCCCTAAATCGTTCCTTTTGTGATTTTAGGTACTTTGGGAGTGAAATCTGGAAAAGGAAGCAATTCGGACATTTTTGGAGCATAAAAGTGAAGAAAACACCAAAGACTTAATTTTCCATGCTGGGAACAGTGTTTGACGGTGTCAAGAGTAAATATCATGACGACCCAGTACAAACATGAAGGCGTCACAAGTAGAGCGTCAAGAGTTAAAAGTGTGACGGCCTGCAAAAGTGGACAACATGACGGCGTCAGATGTAGATCTAGGCATTCCGAGGATTATTTTGGCGGCGAGATGACGGCGTCACCCATTTGTTCTTGACGCCGTCAGCCTCTAATATCTATATATAGTTTTCTAATTTTCATTCATTAAGGGGAACAAGTTTGGAGAAACCCTAAGGCCGAACCATATACGAATTTTACAGCTTTTCAAGGGTTTTCAACCCTTGAATCCTTACATTTGTTATTGAGATAAGTCTTTTCTTAATTCAATCAATATGTTTATGTGTTGGTTGTCTATATCTTGTGCTTGTCTTGATTTCAACATGCTAGGCTAGATTTATTTTGTGTTTGCTTAGATCTAATAAAACCTAGATGTTGATTATGTGTTGATTACTTGTTTATGGTTGTATTGGATGAATGATTTCAATGTTAAGCTTAAGAAAACTGGTAGATCTCCATTGTGTAACATGCTTGAACGTCTTAGGAAACATGAACCGATGTGTACTAGGTTTTATTGGTTGTATTTAATGCATGAGTAAATTCTAATGATCCCATGTTAGGAGCTTCTTGCAGGCTCGACATAAGAGTGAAGTAGGCACTCATAGGATTGGGGAAGTAAGTACGCCACCCCATGAATGGTATTAAGGAATACAATCTATCATCCACGCAACTATAACAAGTAATTAACGTGTAAAAGATATCTAGGGAGTAGTGAAATCTAAGTAAACACATTTCTCCCACTTATTGCTCACAACCTTAGTTTAAATTAGTTTATTTTCATTTTAGTATTCTATTTTGATTGCATCTTTAGTATTGGGTTAGTTGCCTAGCAACTAATTCCGCCCCAAATCCTTCAAAACCCGAGATTTTAATTTGCTTTCATAAAAATATAAAAATACAAAAAGAATCATCCATCATCTCTAGAACTAGTATTTAGGTTTTCTAATCCTAGCGACACTATTCCTAGCTGAACGATCAATCCCCGGGTACTTGTCACTATACTATACTACAACGATCAGGTACACTGCCTGGTGGGGGTTGTAAGCTTCTCAAGATCCCTTGAGAGGTAAAGCCTGGTGCAATCCCTTCGCATCATGTTTTTGGCGCCGCAGCCCGGGGAATAGTTATTGTCTAGGTTAGAATCTCTTTTTATTAGGTCTACTTGCTAGATTTCTTTCTAGTAAGATTTTATTTTTATTTTTAGGTTTTCTTTAGTCTATCTTATTTCTTTGTTTCCTTTGTTCATAAATTATCTCGATGGATAACAATAACATTGATCGTTTGATTCCTGTTATTCGTGTTTTTCGTCGTAGGATTTTCCAAATGCCCGCCCCAATCCCTTTAGTGGAGAATGAGAACCCACCTAACCTCTCGCCCAACCACCACTTTGACAATAATTCTGAGTTAGAGGAGTCTGATCATGATGATGACCGTAGGGCTAGTCCTTTTTACTATTCAGACTCCGACGAGGATCTTGATGATGGTGATGTGATTAATGAGAATAGGACGGAAGAGGAAATAAACCCTCTTAGGTATCTTGACCCTAGAACAAGGATTGAGTGTGATAGTTTATTCAACATGCAATTTCCTTGTAAGATCGAATTTAGGAGCTTTAACGCCTATCTTAACTCATTTCTCCCAATGAACATAATCTCGCGTAATGAATATAATAAAATCATGGTAGATGAGTTAGAATACAAAGGGGAAAATATTATTGCTAGGGCAATACCATTGCATGTGTTTGTAGGAAGTTTGGTTTATCTTGTTGAGTTCATGGTTATGGAGAGTCTAGGAGAATTTATTGATGATAAGTTATCCCAAGTTGTGTTTGGAAAACCCTTCAAAAGGTTGACCAACCTTGATGAAAAACTTATAGAAGGGTTAATTACATTCTCGGATGGGGATGAAGATTTTTTCTACCAAATGCCCCGTGCACACCCTAGGTTCAAGGATTTTTCCATGGAAAAGTGTAGTAGGTATCCGCCCATAGAAATGCTAAGTGAGAACGATAAGAGAAAAGGGCTTAAATATACTCATGAAAAGAATAAAAGATACTATCGCAGATGTTTAGAGTTAGGAGATGATTATAAGAAAGATGAGGCGACTATTAGATGGCTCACGCTTGGTTATGTGAGCATAAGCGATACACGGTAACCCATGGCCTTGAGTCTAGCTACAAGACTCGTACATAAAGAAAAGCGCTTCTTGGGAGGCAACCCATGTTTTGTGTGATTTTTATTTTTGTTTGTTTGTTATTTGCTTCCGTATGCATACTTTATTTTTATTGATTGGTAGATCATGTTTCTAAACTAAAAAGTGGAAATACTTTATTTTTGTTGTTCGGCCTAGTCTTAACTTCACCTAAAGGCATTTTTGCGAAAGATAAGTGTAAGGGGAAACCCCAAATATGTTTTTAAGAAACAAACCGATCATGATTCTCCACAATACTAAGTGAACATGTATATTCGTATTTGTTAGAGTCAAATGCTTGTATTGAGTCATAATGAAGTTTTGCAGGATTTTCCAGGAAGTAGGACCAAGTTTTTCAAGAAATTTTCCGGAAACTTAACACAAGAATTTCTGCAGGTCACTTCTGATGGCGTCATGAGCTTGCTCTTGACGGCGTCACGTGTAAAAATCTGGAAATTTTACCAATTTTGTTTTTCTAACGGAGTTTTAAAGTTTTTGTTGAATTATTAAGTTTTATAATCTCCAGGAAATCTGCAAACTTCATTTCACAAGCATTATATCTTATTTTGTTTTCTAGGATTTAGTAACTTATGTAGATTGCCGCCGATTTTATGCGAGGTTGCCTTGTCTGTTTTCTCAGGATTTATAGGTTATGTATGACAAGAAGATGATTTATTTTTCTGGAAGGGAAGCTTTGATTGTTCATTTTCTTGGAGGAAGATTTAACCTGGCCACCTTATTATCCATACCGAGCGAATCAGGGGAGTATTTGATTTCATTCTTTTTACTTTTTCACTTTTACATTCTTTACTTGAACATTGGGGACAATGTTCATCCTAAGTGTAAGGGGAGGGTAAAATGATGATACCTTACAGACACACTTTCGCTTGAGTTTCTTTGTTTGATAGTAGATGTGTAATAAAACTATGAGAAATACTTGTTAGTGCAATTTTAGCGCCAAATTTAAATTTTTTTACAACATTTAGGAGTGAAACTTTAGCCATAGCAAGCGTCTCATGGATAGGAGATTGTATGACTAGCACATAACCGTATCATTCAGAAAAATTTTCCACCCAAATATGTGAGGTTCGCCTTTAGATTTGATAGGAAAAGCATTTACTATTAGTGCTTATGAGTGTACCGGTAGCATTTAGATTCTAGAACTTGCATTAGTGATGCATCCCGAGACTGCTAGTGAGACTACATTCGTGTAGTAGGATTTACTACATGATAAGAGGCATTAGGATCACCCTTGTGTTAAACCCGTATCATAATTACTTGACCATTTAAGTCATATTACTTGGCTAGTTAAGTCAACTAATTTTTCCCACACCTTTAGCGTTGTACTCATTTTTAGTACACGAAACCCCTAGTACACCCCTCCGAGCCTATCTTTTCGTTTCTAACTTTAAGCATTTTACTTAAAGGAAGAATTTGTTACACCCCACTTAAATGTACACCGCCTTAGCCTTCTGTGTATGCACTCATCTTTAGTGCATTATTGTTATTTGTTAAACCCTAAGTTAATTATCTAATTGATTACATGGTTGCTAAGTCGAGTCATATCCTTGTACATATTGTTTTGGGACGATTGAGACTCATGGGTAAGTACTTATTTTATGGAGTAATGGGGAAGAACATCATATTATTACCCCCATATGTGCGTTAATCTTAAAAGTACTCCAAGTGTTTTGATTTTCTTAATTCGAGTCATTAGATTAGTTTATTGTAAAGTATGTAAAAATTCAAGTGTAAGGGGAATTTCCATTCCCTATGATGTATTATTTTGGATGGTAGGGTAAGAGTGTATGCAAAAAAAAAATAATAATAATAAAAAAAAGAGAGAAAAAAAATACGGACTACCATCCCTTTTCATTCTATGTTCATTTTATATTTTTGTTATTTTTCATTTATTAACTTAAGTCGAGTCTAGTCTTGGCTTAGCAACGCCACATTGTACATGTAATTAACCAAGATTGTTAACTCGCCACCAGTAAAGGCTGCCTATATCCAACAAAACCGTGTATTTCATATCCCTACACCTAACATTACAACCCTTTAAAAGACCTCTTTGATAGTTTATCCTAGGTGCTTACGCCATGTGGTGGAGGTTTGATCCTTTCCCAAGCCTATGGTAATCTATTTTGCTATGACAGGGAGTGAGAGATATCTTCCGTTTCCATATTATAATTTATACTTTATTACACCCAAGAGATGTGAGTATCTAAACACTATTTGTGAGGTGCTAGTATATGACCTCCGTGTTTGTCTTTGGTCTTTAGTGGAACGATTATTTGTTGTAATTACTTTTATATTAGTGTTAAATGACCCCTAACTTGTATTTTGATTAGAATAAAAGCACTTTTGCTTGAGGACAAGCAAATCTCAAGTGTAAGGGTATATGATGAGGCGAAAAATGATCCGTTTTTAGGGGGTCATTTAAGCCCGGAATTGAATTTATTTGATCAAATATTGCCCTAAATCATTCCTTTTGTGATTTTAGGTACTTTGGGAGTGAAATCTGGAAAAGGAAGCAATTCGGACGTTTTTGGAGCATAAAAGTGAAGAAAACGCCAAAGACTTAATTTTCCATGCTGGGAACAGTGTTTGACGGCGTCAAGAGTAAGTATCATGACGACCCAGTACAAACATGAAGGCGTCACAAGTAGAGCGTCAAGAGTTAAAAGTGTGACGGCCTGCAAAAGTGGACAACATGACGGCGTCAGATGTAGATCTAGGCAGTCCGAGGATTATTTTGGCGGCGAGATGACGGCGTCACCCATTTGTTCTTGACGCCGTCAGCCTCTAATATCTATATATAGTTTTCTAATTTTCATTTATTAAGGGGAACAAGTTTGGAGAAACCCTAAGGCCGAACCATATACGAATTTTACAGCTTTTCAAGGGTTTTCAACCCTTGAATCCTTACATTTGTTATTGAGATAAGTCTTTTCTTAATTCAATCAATATGTCTATGTGTTGGTTGTCTATATCTTGTGCTTGTCTTGATTTCAACATGCTAGGCTAGATTTATTTTGTGTTTGCTTAGATCTAATAAAACCTAGATGTTGATTATGTGTTGATTACTTGTTTATGGTTGTATTGGATGAATGATTTCAATGTTAGGCTTAAGAAAACTGGCAGATCTCCATTGTGTAACATGCTTGAACATCTTAGGAAACATGAACCGATGTGTACTAGGTTTTATTGGTTGTATTTAATGCATGAGTAAATTCTAATGATCCTATGTTAGGAGCTTCTTGCAGGCTCGACATAGGAGTGAAGTAGGCACTCATAGGATTGGGGAAGTAAGTACGCCACCCCATGAATGGTATTAAGGAATACAATCTGTCATCCACGCAACTATAACACGTAATTAACGTGTAAAAGATATCTAGGGAGTAGTGAAATCTAAGTAAACACATTTCTCCCACTTATTGCTCACAACCTTAGTTTAAATTAGTTTATTTTCATTTTAGTATTTTATTTTGATTGCATCTTTAGTATTGTGTTAGTTGACTAGCAACTAATTCCGCCCCAAATCCTTCAAAACCCGAGATTTTAATTTGCTTTCATAAAAATATAAAAATACAAAAAGAATCATCCCTCATCTCTAGAACTAGTATTTAGGTTTTCTAATCCTAGCGACACTATTCCTAGCTGAACGATCAATCCCCCGGTACTTGTCACTATACTATACTACAACGATCAGGTACACTGCCTGGTGGGGGTTGTAAGCTTCTCAAGATCCCTTGAGAGGTAAAGCCTGGTGCAATCCCTACGCATCAAATATATATGCATGCAACAAATATATATATATATATATATATATATATATATATATATATATATATATATATATATATATATATATATATATATATAAAACAAGCAATATAAGAATGGAAGAAAACACTTCAATAAATTGATGAAAATACAAACAAAATGCATTCAAGATGCATGAACAATACAACTAATAAACTAAAGCCTTAAGGGCTTACAAGCAACCAAAACTCTAATAGAAATGTTTTTCCTAGAGCTTGCCATCAAAATGGTTTAAACATTTTTATTTTTCAAATATGAGCCATACTTAGTTTGGGAGGAGCAATGTTGTAGGTGGAGATGATGGAGTTGATGGAGGTGTGTTTGATGTTGATGGAGGTGGAGGTGTGGTTGATGTTGGTGGTGGAGGTGTGGATGTTGTTGGTTGAGGTTGAGGGAACAAGCTTTCAATGTATGAAAACATGTAGTGGATTTCATCTCTTAAGCCAAATATGATGGTTCGGTTATGGATGCAACAAAGGCAAGTATCACCATGAGCTTCAAGCAAGCTCCATGGGATGGGATTGAAGTTTGGTTGATTGAGTGGTGATGGTGAAAATTGTGCATCAAGAGGTGTGATGGGTGATAATGAAAGAGTGATGTCTAAGGATGCATTTTCAAGAGGTGGTGGTGGTGGAATTCTTGGTGGAGGTGATAGGTGAGTGTTGATGTAGTCATTGATGGATGATGATGATGGTATGGAAGAGGTGGAGGTTCCATGAGTTGATAGTGTTTTGGAGGGTGCATTGGGAGCACTAGGAGATGAGCATTGAGGAGGTGGTGATGGAGTGGTATTATCATCATTTGTGAGATCAATGAAAAGTTGTTTTGGTAGTATGATAACAAGCTTTTGTTTCTTGGCTTTGTTGGAGGTGGTGGTTTTTGGTGTTGACATGATGAATTGGTTGAGGTTGATGAATATGATGATGATGGAGTGTCGATGAAAGATGTATAAAGGTTTTATAGCATGGAATCATGTTTAGAAGTGGTATTAATTTGAAATTGCATTGTTAGATTCCAAAATCAGTTTAGTTTTTAAGGGAAATGGTATCTGGGACTAGCAAAAAGAGTCACAAGTTGCAAAAGAAAAAAGTGTAAAAACTGTTCCAGGTGGCCGGTCCCCTTAATTCATGGTCGGCCCCCTTAAAATTAAAGGGGCCGCCCTTGTTAATTAAGGGGGCCGCCCATCTGGTAAAATCCCAGACGACCAAATTTCTAAAAATGGTTTATTTTGGTTTTGTGTTTGCAGCAAGCTCTATTGGAACATTTTATTTTAGTTTTGGTCTATTAGAGAAGTAAATATATGATCATAAACTATCCATGCAAACATAGATCAAAAACAAGGAGAAAAGCATGCATAAAAACCAAGCAAATAATATTAATAGAACATAAGTCACATTTATTGATTATTAAAGTAGATTATGTTAAAAACATAATCATTAGTACAAAGGCATACATATATGTGTATACATATATGCTTTTCTAACAAACTACATTAGATATAACTAAGTTGCCGACTTGAGGTCTCTTGAACATGCATGGGGTACAAAGGTTTGTGGTAAATTTATTAGGGGATGGAAACATGGTGATTGGATTTAGTGGTATGATGGTGAGGGATGTGGAGCGGAAGGAGTGGATCTAGGTATGTTATATCTAATTAATGGAGGTATTAGATGTGGACGAGTGAGGAGATATTCGATCCACAAAATATCTTCGCTTAGGTCAAGGATTTGTTTTTGGAGAAAGTAGCAACAAGGACAATAGTGGGTGTGGTTGACGACTTGATCCAAGTTAAGGGAGTGAGGTAGGCAATTTGAGTAAGGAGAGGATGGAGTTTTGTGCAAGTTGCGTTGTGCAAGATGCATAGCATTAAGATCACTAAGATCACGGATTTGGTTGATTTCTTCACGGAACTTTTGCTTTTCCGTGGTAATATGGAGTGAATAATTTGGTGGAGGTGGATGAATTGGTGTTATGGATCATTGTAGTTGGATGGAAATGAGGATGTATGATTTGGGATGAAATGGGATGATTGGCCAATGTGGTAAGGTTTGTAGAGTGGTTCAAAGGAGTGTCCTTGCGATTTTGGAGTGTAGTTGGGAAAGTAGGTGTTTGGAGGTATTGATTGATTACCAAATCCACTTGTTGTGACAGATTTGTTTCGAGGGTTTTGTTTCTTTCTCCATGTGGGTTTTTCAGTCATCCTTGCTAGCTTAGAGGATTTTGATTTTGGTTTGTTGGGAGAGGTCATGATGGGATGATTTAGCAAGGATATGTTATGAGGAGAGGTATTTATAGTGTGATGATTATGTGTTTATGGAAGGATAAATTAGTGGAGGTTTTACTAGACAAAATGTGTTTGTGAATTTAGGGAAGTGAGGAATCAAAATAGGGTGAAATGAGCTAAAGAGTGGAAAGCAAACAGGGAACCTCGACCATCAGGTGGCCGGCCCCCTTAAAATAAAAGGGGATGCCCTTGATAATTATGGGGGCCGCCCAGAGCCTGGTTCCTAGATTGCCAGAAATGGTTTTTGACAGAAATTTTTCCAGAAAGATCTTTGTTTGGAGGTTTGGTTTTGGGCAAGTCCATCTCTTTAGGCAACTTAATCAAGTATTATCTTAATGGAGTATGCAAGAGAAGTATGCATGTAGGCAACTAAGCATATAATATAATTTCATGCAAAGAAAATCATGTAAGGGGACAATTAAGCAAGTTATATATCCTAAGGTAACTAAGTTAATAAAAAGAGGCCAAGGCAACTAGTGAGTGGGAAGCTAGTGATGGAACAAATGTGACAAAATGACTTATGTCTTAGTAATAATTTGTGTCTAAATTCAACATATGTGAAGATGCGATTGCTTCAACTCCTAATGCAAAAAAAAAATCTTAAGAAGCAATCCAAAATCTCCCTGATTTTATCTGTTAAACCCACGTTTGTCAAAAATATATATTTGATTATATAATATGACAATTACATGTGTAGTATCAAGCACGATTTATAAGAAAACGTTTTTAGCATTATTCAACAATGTGTTTAAGAAAAGTTTTTGAAAAGTAGTGTATACTCAAAAAGAAATTTCATTAAGAGGATTTGTAATTAAAGGGTTTTAATGTTAATTAAGCATTTTAATCTTATGGAAAGCATTTAGTTATGAAAATTCTAGACTCGATTTGAAAGAGCCAAAATGATGTTGAAGAAATTGAAGTAAAATACTTAATGATGATTATGACCAAAATTTGATAAAATGTGTTATGAATGACTTACAATTAGGGGTGGAAACGAGCCGAGCCGCTCGTAAAAAGCTCGAGCTCGGATCGAAAAAATACTCGAACGAGCCGAGCCTAAACGAGCTCGAGCCCGAGCTCGAGCCTATATTAGAGCTCATTTAATAATCGAGCCCGAGCCCGAGCTTTATATACAAAGCTCGAATGGGCTCGCGAGCCCTAAATGAGCTTTACTAATATTATTATTTTTTGCTATATGTGAACTAAAGCCAGCGTGTACAGCACTTTCCATAAATTAATTCAAAGGCGCGTCACCCTCTGACCCTTCCCTACTCACAGCTCCACTATCTTCTCCAACACCCACTCATTTGCTGCCAAGTATCCGAATAGAGATGTTATTTTTGATATTCTTTTAATTTTAATAATTAGGGGAGAATATTTCTCATACATTTTTTGAACGTCTCATACATTTAACCTAAACTCTCCACTACTCAAACACACCGCCACTACTTTTGTCTTTGCAGCCACAAAACAAAACACTTCCTTCTCTTTTTCTTACTTAATTCGACCTAAGCCACACAATCTTCTTCTGCTGTGATAAACCGAATACCAAACACAACCTATATGAATCTTTCTCCTTAACTTGCGGCTTCAAGGTCTTGTAGAGATCTCGGGTAAGGTTTTTGTTTTTGGTTTTAGTTCGAGTCTTTGTTCGAGTGATCTATGATGATTTTATCTTTAAACATTTGTTCTAAGAACAAATTTTGTGATAAACAAAGAGATAAACTGAGATCGTTGTTCTTGTTCTTGTATGACTCGAGTCTTGGTTTAGTCTTGTTGTTTGATATGGAGATGGGAACAGGGACGGTTAAGGTTATTGTTCCACTGTTGTTGACTGTGAGGCGGATTTGAGGTTATCTATTGTTTGTTCTTGTTTACGTGAATTGACAGTGAGGTTATGGTATGTTGGATTTGTTTGTTGGTCACTTTAGCTTATTGTTCTTCGTATCCAAAATAACTAACGAGCTCAAAATAAATAAACGAGCTTTAGATAAATGAGCTCGAACAAGGAAGCTCGAGAAGCCTACGTTCATCACAAACGAGCCGAGCCCGAGCCGAGCTCGAGCTTTACAAATCATATCACGAGCCGAGCTCGAGCTCAAAGCATAAGGCTCGAAACGAGCCGAGCTCGAGCTCGAGCTCTCTAAAATATAAACGAGCCGAGCTCGAGCTCTGGCAGGCTCGGGCTCGGCTCGGCTCGTTTTCACCCCTACTTACAATATTTGTTGCTAAAAATGTGAATAGTTTAAATAGATTGAGGTTTTTTTTTTTTTTTTTTTTTTTTTTTTTTTTTTTTTTTTTTTTTTTAAATTATGCAATGTAGAGTTCTCAATCTTCAATTTTTGTATGAAGTAGATACCTGAACTCAAGAATGAAGAAGAGAAAATAAAGCAATTTTATGCAATAATTTATTTATGAAAAATCAATAGAATTTTGTCAATTTTCTCAATCATTTCTAATCCTAAACGCTAGTGATTAAGTAGTACATGCTAAAAGGGTTTAGTGAATATATCTGTAGTGTAAATAATACAATAAACAAAAATATCACACGAACATACAATTAACAATCTTGGAAGTTTAGGTTATAATTAAAAGAGAGAATGTATCTTGGGTCTTAAAATGAATTAATTCAATAAGACTTATGAGAGAGTGAAAAGAGGAAGCAACGAGTTCCCAAAAAGATCGTAGAGAGAAGGCAATGCAATAGAGAACCCGTAACAGGACAACACCATAGTAACGCAAGCAAGTTCTTGAAGCATAAACACGTGAAGGTTTAAATGCATGTCTCAATAGTTCGTCAAACTTCACGTAGATGCAAATGTGCCAATCCTCATGATTATGATACCTAACATGTAAAACAACTTGGTACCCAAAGTCTTATGGGTCCTAGATGGTTAGTCATAACATCCATTGCATTTAAAATGCATATGGTATAGATGTTGTTAACAAGTGCAAGAATTTCTTATCAATATGTTTTTCACACAATGATAATGGCCTTCTTGTCTCAAGAGATAAACAATTGTTATGACTAGAGTAATTTTCTAAATTTCTCCACTAGGTTTTACAAACTCTATTTGTTTTGATTTATTTGTCAAAGTATCATTAGCATTAAATCCTAATCCGGTTTTGTCATCAAAAGCCTTTTGAGTATTAAGTAAGTATATTAGTGATTTGGAGCTATTTTCAAATTTAGCAAATATGTTTCCTTTTTCAAAATTTTCTTCAGTAGATGTTGAAGATTCATTTTTAAACATGATATTTGAGTCTATGTTGCAAAAACTTTTGAAGTTACTTTCTAATTTTGAAAACTCTAATATGAATTGATCATAGCAAAAATGTTTGGTTCCGGATTGTACCTCATTTGGGGCTTTATATGCTTCACAATCTTCACATGCTATATAATGATCCTCTTCACCTTCCATGTCACTCCATGTTTCTAAATGTTTATTTATTAAATTTTCTAGAACAATTAATTCTTGTGCAACATCAAATTTATCATCTTTGGCTCGACATTTCCATTGGTGAAAGTTTAAAAAACATTTCCAAATATCATTTGCCGTTTTACAAAAGAATACTCTTTCATATTCAATTCCAGGTAGGGTTTTATAAATCATTAATTTGGCCTTAGTGTATTTATCAATCTTTGTTTGGGGGTAATTGTATTGATTTTCAAAATCCGTTTTTGTTTGAATATCACCAATTGAAATGATGTGCCAAAGATCTTGATCTATTAATTTCACATAATTTTTAAATTTATTTTTCCATTCACTAAAATTCTCATTTTCAAAATATGGTTGTTTAAATGTCATTTTTCCTTCTAAACATTTTTTCGATTCCATAGATCGATTTCAAGTTTTAAAATACAGTTTATTTTAAAAATCTTGTTTAAGGTAGCTCTGATGCCAATTGTGAAAAACTAGAAGGGGGGTTGAATACTTTTACGTCAATTTTTATTTCAAAACTTTGTTTTCAAAATCTTCAATTCAAGAATTGTTGTCAAAATTATACTTAATCTAAATGATCAATTACACTTGTGTATGTGTATATACGTATTATACTTTTTAGGTTATTTATAAAAACTTTATTTTGTGAATGAACCTTTTGTTTGAACTTTGTGTGAAATCAATTTTAGCACAATATCACAAGATACAACTAGATATAAATGTTTATGAGTATGTAAACAATTAAGATGTAAATAAGGTAATGAACAAGAGTTGGAAAGATCAAACCAAGACACAACGGATTTATAGTGGTTCGGCTACAAGGTCTCCTTCCTTGCTGATGCGTGGGAATTGCACCAGGCTTTACCTCTCGAGGGATCTCGAGAAGCTTACAACCCCCACCAGGCAGTGTACCTGATCGTTGTAGTATAGTATAGTGACAAGTACCGGGGCATTGATTGTTCAGCTAGGAATAGTGTCGTTAGGATTGAAATTAATCTAACTAGGTCTAAAGGTGAAGGATGATTCTTTTTATGTTTTTATATTTTATGAAAAGCAAGTAAAAATCTCGGGTATTGGGAGAGTGGGCGGAATTAGTTGCTAATCAACTAACCCAAAAGCTACTAATTAATCTAATAAACAAGAAAATAAACTAAGGTTCTACAAGATAAGTGAAGCATGTCTACCCATGATATGTTACTCCTTGCTAGCTATCCAATCCTACCTATTGAATTGTAACCTTGTTTTAATTGACGGGTTGTATTCCTTAATACCATTCATGGGGTGGCGCACATAACTCCCCAATCCTATGAGCTCTTATCTCCTCCTATGCCATACCCAGCACAACCATAGGGATTATAAACAGTGGCTCATGCAATAAATACAACCAATAAAGACCTAGTGCACATCAGTTCATGTTTCCTAAGACGTTCAAGCATGTTACCATTTGGAGATCTGCCAGTTTTCTTAAGCCTAACATCGAAATCATTCAATCTAAACAAGAATCAATAGGAAACAAGAATTATAAACTAAACCAACTAGATCTATTGAAGTTGTCACGCCTTAATTGATGGAGATAGACACACACATCAACAAGCCCCTCATTGATGAAGATAGACACAACATCAACAAGAAATCAATGAGATCTAATCAATTATATACAAGTTTCACATAATCATAAGTAGACACAAGGTGAATTAACAAAACATAATCAAAGAAAGACAATCAACAAGAATAATGAAAGACATAGTTGAGATAGAATCATCAAACCAATACATGATGTTTATGGAGTGATTGAAACCCTCTAAGTTGCTGGAAAAACACCCACCTAAACCCAGGAATCGACTTTAGGGTTCAGGGCTTACAAAAAGTGAAGTTATGATGTTATATTTATAGGCATGTTTTCTGTCGGCAAGGCTTGATGGCTTCAGCTCGTTCTCTTGATGCCGTCACAACCATTTTTTAACCAAATTGTAGATCTCTTCGTCCTCTTCACGTGGGCTTTTGAATCACCTAAATCCGAGTTCGTATGCAAAAGTTATGACCAAAACAATATCAGCTACTCCGCGCGCAAGTTTTGACAAGTTTATACGTGACGGCCTTGGTGACGCCTTCAGGTACACGTGACGGCCTAACTTGACGCCGTCATGAACTTACTGGACCATCACGTACTTTATCCACTTCCACCTCTTGTATTACTCTTGACGCCGTCATGAAGAAGCTTGTGACGCCGTCAGGTACTGTTTCCAGCAAGGAAAATTAAGACTTTGTCGTTTTCTTCACTTTATGCTCCAAAAACGTCCAAAATGTTTCCTTTTCCAGAATTCACTCCCAAAGTACCTAAAATCACAAAAGGAACGATTTAGGGCAATATTTGATCAAATAAATTCAATTCCGGGCTTAAATGACCCCCTAAAAACGGTTCATTTTTCGCCTTATCATATATCCCTACACTTGGGATTTGCTTGTCCTCAAGCAAATGAGCTTTTCCACCAATCAAAATACAAGTTAGGGGTCATTTAACACTAATATAAAAGTAATTACAACAAATGATCATTCCACCTTAGTCAAAACAAGCACGGAAATTATACACTAGCACCTCACATTAAGTATTTGGATACTCTCATCTCTCGGGTGTTGTAAATTTATATGTCATAATTGGAAATGGAGAAATATCACTCTCTACCTGTCATAGCAAATAGATTACCATAGGCTTGGGAAAGGATCAAACCTCCACCACTTGGCGTAAGCACCTAGGATAGACTATCAAAGAGGTCTTTTAAAGGGTTATAACGTTAGGTGTAGGGGATATGGAAAACACGGTTTTGTTGGATAAACGGATATTTTACTGGTGGCAAGTTAATTGTCTTAGTTAACTACATGTACAATGAGGCGTTGCTAAGCCAAGATTCGACTCGACTTAAACTAACCACAACTCTTTTTGGATTTTCAAGACACTATTTGACTTAAACATAAATAAAAAAAACGGATGGTAGCCCGTATGTTTTTCTCTTTTCTTTTTCTATATTTTTTTTATTCTCTCTTTCTTTCTTTTTTTCGATTTTTTTTAACATACACTCTTACTCTACCATCCAAAACAATACATCAAAGGGAGCTCGTTTCCTCCCTACACTTGAGCTTTTACATACTTTACAATCAACTATTGTAATGACTCGAATCAAGATAATCAAAACACTTGGAGTACTTTTAAATATTAATGCACATATGGGGGTAATATATGATGTTCTTCCCCATTACTCCATAACACAAGTACTTTACCCATGAGTCCCAATTGTCCCAAAATAATATGTACAAGATATGACTCGACTTAGCAACCATGTAATCAATTAGACAACTAACAAAGGGTTTAAACAATTAACAATAATGCACTAAAGATGAGTGCATACAAGGAAGGCTAAGGTGATTTGGTTGCACATTTGGGGTGGATTGTAAACAAATTCTTCCTTTAAGTAAAATGCTTAAAGTTAGAAACGAAAAGATAGGCTCAGAGGGGTGTACTAGGGGTTTTGTGTACTAAAAATGAGTACAACGCTAAGGGTGTGTGATTGAGCCTAAACCACCTAACTTATATTGACCAAGGAATGGTCAACAAAGTCAAACAGCCTAGATCAATGCTCCGCGGAAGTATAAGGTTTCCCCGGGTCGTAATGTCCCGACGAGGTGTGAATTGTAAACAAAACGGTTTCGTGATCGGGTGAATTTGGATGAAAAGGGGTTTGTGTGTGATTAAGCTACGGAATCTACAAGAGAATAGCTTAAACAAGCTATTTGAATAAGACAAGAAGCTAAGAAAAACCAGAAACGATTAAAACTTAAAACGTGTACGTTACGTTTAAATAAAACGTAGACGTATGAAATAAAACGCGAGTTTTTAAGAAATAAAATACCTACGAATATGAAAATTATATTTTTACAATCCTAATAAGAAAAGAAACTTTTTAGAAAATTAAAATAACTTTTTACACTATTTAATTATTTAATATTAATTAAAAACTATTTAATACTTATTATTAATACTTAAATAACTAAAATACACTATAATATTATTTAAATACTAAAAAGGTGAAAATAAAATTTCTAAAACTATAAAATAACTAAAAACAAGTTTTAAAAATAAAAATAAGTATTTTTGTCTTTTTGTGGTTTTTCTATTAATTAATTACTAATTTAATTACTAATTAACTAATTAACTATTTTAAATTAAGAAAATTACTAAATGAACAGTGAAAATTCTAATAAAATTTCTAAAATTATTTTACAATATATAAAAGCTATAAAAAATATAAAAACTTGTTTTTGCTTAAGAAAAACTAATTATGCTATTTTAAACTAATTATTAATTAATAATTAATAAAACTAAAATTAATTCTAATTAATACTAAATGAGAAAATAAAAATCTGAGAAAATTAATATAAATACTTTAATATAAGATATAATTAATAAAAATATAAAATTGACAAGTACTTAATAAAAATTTAAAAATGAAAATTAAAATTAAATTACATTAAATAAAAACTATCACTTATTTTAAATTGGTTTTTTCTTGGATTTTCTTTTACAAACCTATTTTACATCTAAAAATAGCAAACTTTAATAAAAACAAACTTTTTAGGAACTAAAAATAAGCACTTGAGGTGCTTATTTGGTCAACAGTTGACTTCTGTTGACCAAAAGGTAAAATGAGCTAAAACCAGCTCAAGTGGGACCCACTCTGGTTGAAACAAGTCCAAACAAGTTTTTAGAACTTGTATAAGCTGGAAAAAGCAAATGAGAACTTCAGAATAAGCAAAAAGCTAACAATAAGCACTTGGAACCTTAAGTAAATACAGAAACTGTGACAAGATTGGTGGCCTGATTTAGGTGGGGTCCACTGACATTCAGGTCAAACCAAAGGTCAATTGGTGAAGCCTACCATGGGGGGGGGGTTGAAAGGTACAAGTTTCATGGCCTGGGTGGTGGTGGTGGTGTATCTGCTGAGACAGAGCACTGGTGTGCCCTGCAAGTCACTTTGTGGCTTTGTGGGGCCCCCAAGAAAAATAGCAAAAATGTAACAAAGATGGACACTCAAAGTTGAGCTGGTAAACAAATAATAGAAACAAGTTTCACATCTTAGATCCAAGCACACAATTCACATAAATTCTCTCAATATTTGGAAAAAATTAGAACATGAACATTTTGACTTTTGAAAAAAACTTAGAAAGTTGACTAATTTGAATTTTCACTGATTCTAAATGACTGATTAGGATAAAATAAGCTAACTTAAGAACAATTTAGACTAAAGTACAAGGTTATGCTTTGATATGTTGAGTTGTGAGTCCAACAGTCCAACAGTTGGACAGTTGTGAGGAACTTTTGGTGATTTTGACTATTTGCTTGACAAACTCTAGGTTTTAAGTGATAACCAACCTAAAATTGACTAATACACCCTACTTATGCTAAGACAACAACTATGCAACAACAAGAGCACAGGTTAAAGAACTAATCCAAACACTACCTTAAAACTAATTTGTTTTTGGTTTTCAAAGCAAATCACTAATTGAAACCATGCAACTGAATCCTAAGGCTATAATATGATAGAATAACTTTAAAGGAACACCTAAACAACAACAATGACAACAAAACACTAGTAAATCAAAACTACACTAAAATGGCAGTCAAAATGAAAACTGTGAGCACAATGGAAACTAATGAACAAAGACCAAATATTAAGCTTTAATTACACTAACATAGACCAAATAAGCATGAAAAACACAAATAAGCAGTACTTAAGCTATTGTACAGTAAATAAGCAAAATGGAGTAATGAGGCTTACAATTGGAGTTGGACTGAAAACAAGTGAACCAAGTATCCAAGACACACCTATTGTCTCCCAAGAGACTCTAAACCATGCCAATTCCAAAATCAACAAGCTTCTTTGCTTCTTCTCTGATTTTTTATTTTCTTTTTTTTTTTTTATTATTTTCTTTGATATATATTTTTTTTTTATCTTTTTATGTAAACTAAACAAGAGTACTTAAAAGGGAACCTAAGCTTTAAAAAGCTTACAAGAGCACTGAATTGAGTTAAATGGAACAAGAAACAACCACTATTGACAAGTTTGGAGCAAGGTTGTCAATCTCACTCTAAATTTGCAAAAACTGAGTTTACTAAATGAAGCTTGGAATTAAGAAAAAAAAACAGTTACATTACATTGAAAATGATGATTACCAGCTGTTTTAACTGAAAAATTAGACTGAGAATAAAATTACACTAATAACGTAAACTAAAGTTACACTACTCCTAATTCTACTCTAACTACTGCCCTATTCTTCTTTCTTCTTTTCTTTTTATAGTCCCTGAGGCACATCTCTCTTTTCCCAATTCATTCACAGCCATAGGATGCTTGATTTTAATCTTAGCCGTTCAAAATACTTTTTGGCGGGAAATTGGGAGTGGGCAGGTTTGTGGGGTTTGGTGTAGGTAATAAATGAGGAGGGGGAAGGTGAAGGTGTAGGTGAGATATTAAATGAAGTTGGTGAGGTTTAGTGAGGAGGGGGGGCATGAGCCTGGTAATTAGGGAGAGATTAGGGACGATGAACAGTGTTCTGTGGGTGAGGGTGTTTGACCTGGATCAACATACGGGGAGTATTATTAGTTTAGGGTGGGCCGGGTTTGTAAGGTGGGCTTGGGATAAGGGGTTGTGTGCTGGATCAGATTTGGTGGTGGGCTAAGGGGTGGATCAGGCCATGATTTTTGGGTTAATAATACCAAAGGGTCCATTAGGTAACTAGTAAACAACAAGGACCAATTGTGTAGTTTTTGCAAAAGTGAGGGGCTGAATTTGCCAATCTTCCAAAATGCTCATAAGGACCCAAAATGCCATTTTCCATAATCCAAGAACCGCATTTGCAATTTTTCCATTTTTGAAATTCCCGGGGACTAAATATGTAAATTTCCAAACCCCGGGGACTAAACTTGCAATTTCACCAATCTTTCATTTCAAGGACTATTTTTGACACATTTTGATTTTCCATGGACAAAAAAAATGATTTTCCTTTCAAAAATACCCCACCAGGGACTGAATCTGCCAAAATCTGTAACTCCAGGGACTGTTTATGCCAATTTTGGATTTTGAGGGGTAAAAGTATAATTTTCTCAAACTTTTTCACCCAAGGACTTATTTTGATAATTTTTGACTTTTCTTTGCCTTGGGTTGACTTTTCTTTTGTTTTAAAACTTTCAGGGACTAGTTTTGTAATTTTATGAAAGTTGAGGGACTGAAACTGCCAATTTTGCAAACTTTGTGCGTTTTTCATTTGTTTTTGCTCATTTTGCATCTAAAACATATAAAACACAATTTTGAAATATTTTTAGTATTTTGATGCATTTCTGAGTGTTTTTGTATGTTTTGCAGTTCAGATTATACCAAAAATGATGAGTGTTTGAGCACTCATCAATCCCCCACACTAAACTATTGCTAGTCCCTAGCAATACTGTTTTGAAAACTTGATGGATTTGAAAAAAATCTTTACCAAAAGCCATCACTTCTGGAGTAGCCAGGTGTAAGAACTGTGGCACACCTGATAACCGTGTGATTTTGAGCAAACCACCAGCTGTCAACGGATTTGAGTAGTCTTTACCAAAAGCCGTTTGCTTCTGGACTAGCCAGCTCTTGATGGAATAGTCAACATCTTGGTGAGCTGATTACCAATTATGGATTTTCCATGGCCTTTACCACAAGCCATAATCTTGCGGGCTAGCCAACTCATTTGCTTTCGGGGAGTTGAGGAACCATACAATTTTGGGCAAATTGCCAGCCGTAAACGGATTTGATATGTCTTTACCAAGAGCCGTTTGCTCCTGGACTAGCCAATCCCTTTTGTCGCTTAGACAAGGCGGACTGATTACCACAAAAATTTTGAAGCACCAGTGAAAAATTTTTAAAATTTTTGAAATTTTGGCTAAAACGGGGGTATTATATAGTAAAATGTGATAAAATTCGCTAGAATAGCGAATACCCCCCCACACTTAGCATGAATATTGTCCTCAATATTCAAAATCCCGGCTATTAATCCGACATTTTGAACGTAAAGGGGCAACATTACAAGCTAAGCGTGGAAAACACCATTTTGTTTTTCACTCTTGTAACCATAGCATGGGGGACTCCCCCACACTTAGGGTGAAAACCCTATAAGCCTGCTACTGTTTTTGTTTACCGAGTCGCTAGCTTGACTCGGCCCCGAATTCAATTGTCCTTGGGGAAGCATGATGTGGAAGAAACAATCTCAATCGGACTTTCATTCAAAATGTTTGGACAAACATATGAAGCATGTGAATGTTCCACACCGATGAGATAAGTATCCGGCTCAAGATAAGGATACATGAAAATGCCGGGATCAAATATAGTGTCCTCACTCCCGAAGGAGTGAAGAAGAGAAGAAGTCACCTTATAGGTGAAGAAAAGGAAGAAAATCATGATAAAAAGCATGATTTGATCTTCTTCCTCGAGAGGAGGCTCAATAGCCTGAGTTTGGATTTCAAAGGGTAAGCTCGTAAACAACCCAGGAGGGTGGGTGGGATTTTGCAAATTCTCATGATTGAGAGCATCTCCCCCCGGGCAATCAAACTGATGAGCGAGTTCACCGGAGAACTCCTCATGAAGAGAATCATTCACAAGATGTGAATCTGTGGACTCATGTTCCATTGTGGACTCATCACAATCCTCGTCAAAGATTGGATTGTTAGAAATCATAGTGAATTCAGATTCGAATTCAAATAGAGGATTGGTGAGAGTCATATTAAATGTTTCGGGAACAAAGAGATTATCATTCTCTATTGGATTGTCGGGATCAGAAGTGAGTGACGAATCATGAGATAGGAGACTTTCAATTTCTCCCAGATCGGCTTGGAAGTCAAGGAGACCATCATCACTTTCCAAGGAAAGTGGATTGATGTGAGTAAGTTCATCAGCGAACTCCTCAAGAAGATGGTCAGCATCAATTTGTGGAACTGACGCCTCAACATACTCGATGTCTCCATAAGATGTACAATCATCGCTAAAATCTGAGAAAGTCTCAAATTGATCTTTAGTACACTCAATAGGTGAAGGAATATCACACAAATTCTCAAGAGTTCCCTGTGACTCTCCTGGGATTGGGACAAGGTTCTCAACACTAGACTTTATTAATTCGTCCGATTCCTTATCAGGAACAGTGTCAAGATGCTCGTACCCCATGATCAAAGAGTGAGTGGGAACCTCGGGTGTGATAGCAGTTGATTGAGATGGAATCTCAACTGCTGGGGTATCAACTGATGAACTTGAAGAGGTTTTATAAAATTCAAGGATTTCAAGTGTATCCTCATCATCACTGTCATCAGGAATGAAATGGAACTGAGAGCTAGACTTGGCTGCTTTTTCTCTTGCAATGGATTCCCGAATAGATTTTTCATATTCATCTTGGGAATTTATTCTAGCAGCTTGCTCTTCAGCAAGCAATTCTTCCATGGATTTTTGATGAGTATGTCTTTGGGCAAAGTCGTCAACTAAACCCTTAAGCTCATCAACGATTTTCATCAGATTTTGCATTTCTGAAAGAAGTGCTTGATTCATATCGTACTGTGGAGGTTGGTCGTAATAAGGTGTGACAAAATTGTCACAAGGGTATGGATTCCCCGTTTGACAATCTGAACTGAAGTGTGGACCTCCACAGAAATCACAACAGTAAAACTGTTGAGGCTGTGGGTTGTACGTGCTAGAGTCATAATCGTTATCAGGAAACTGCTCATAGACAAGCGTGTTTCCCGATTGACAATCAGAACTGTAGTGTGAACCACCACAGTACTCACAACAGTAAAACTGTTGAGTATCATGGTGTGGCAGCTGATGGAATAAATCAGTCGTGTCATGGTAAGAATAGGGATCTTGGTTATAGACAGACCCGTTTCCTGACTCTACCATGCCACAACCGGGGCAATTACCACCATTATGAGAACTACCACACCACTGGCAAACCAGAAAGTGTGGATGAGACATAGAAAGAATCAAATGGTTTGGGAGGGGCAGGGATGAAGAATCAAAGGTGCGAGAGGGTAAAGGTGAATATTTTTGGGTTTTTGGAAATACATTTTGTACAAATGAGAAGGAAAATCTTTTTGTGTTTTTGTTTTTATGAAAATATGAACAAGGATGGATAAATGTACAATGGAACGAATTTCAAAGACACTAATCAGAAAAACCGTTTAGATAAACGCGCACAACCTCCCCGGCAGCGGCGCCAAATTTTGATTGAGCCTAAACCACCTAACTTATATTGACCAAGGAATGGTCAACAAAGTCAAACAGCCTAGATCAATGCTCCGCGGAAGTATAAGGTTTCCCCGGGTCGTAATGTCCCGACGAGGTGTGAATTGTAAACAAAACGGTTTCGTGATTGGGTGAATTTGGATGAAAAGGGGTTTGTGTGTGATTAAGCTACGGAATCTACAAGAGAATAGCTTAAACAAGCTATTTGAATAAGACAAGAAGCTAAGAAAAACCAGAAACGATTAAAACTTAAAACGTGTACGTTACGTTTAAATAAAACGTAGACGTATGAAATAAAACGCGAGTTTTTAAGAAATAAAATACCTACGAATATGAAAATTATATTTTTACAATCCTAATAAGAAAAGAAACTTTTTAGAAAATTAAAATAACTTTTTACACTATTTAATTATTTAATATTAATTAAAAACTATTTAATACTTATTATTAATACTTAAATAACTAAAATACACTATAATATTATTTAAATACTAAAAAGGTGAAAATAAAATTTATAAAACTATAAAATAACTAAAAACAAGTTTTAAAAATAAAAATAAGTATTTTTGTCTTTTTGTGGTTTTTCTATTAATTAATTACTAATTTAATTACTAATT
The DNA here is from genome assembly GCA_030686995.1 of Artemisia argyi. NCBI lineage: Eukaryota > Viridiplantae > Streptophyta > Magnoliopsida > Asterales > Asteraceae > Artemisia > Artemisia argyi. The sequence goes on from CM060697.1 coordinate 103,139,307, forward strand.
AACTATTTTAAATTAAGAAAATTACTAAATGAACAGTGAAAATTCTAATAAAATTTCTAAAATTATTTTACAATATATAAAAGCTATAAAAAATATAAAAACTTTGTTTTGCTTAAGAAAAACTAATTATGCTATTTTAAACTAATTATTAATTAATAATTAATAAAACTAAAATTAATTCTAATTAATACTAAATGAGAAAATAAAAATCTGAGAAAATTAATATAAATACTTTAATATAAGATATAATTAATAAAAATATAAAAATGACAAGTACTTAATAAAAATTTAAAAATGAAAATTAAAATTAAATTACATTAAATAGAAACTATCACTTATTTTAAATTGGTTTTTTCTTGGATTTTCTTTTACAAACCTATTTTACATCTAAAAATAGCAAACTTTAATAAAAACAAACTTTTTAGGAACTAAAAATAAGCACTTGAGGTGCTTATTTGGTCAATAGTTGACTTCTGTTGACCAAAAGGTAAAATGAGCTAAAACCAGCTCAAGTGGGACCCACTCTGGTTGAAACAAGTCCAAACAAGTTTTTAGAACTTGTATAAGCTGGAAAAAGCAAATGAGAACCTCAAAATAAGCAAAAAGCTAACAATAAGCACTTGGAACCTTAAGTAAATACAGAAACTGGGACAAGATTGGTGGCCTGATTTAGGTGGGGTCCACTGACATTCAGGTCAAACCAAAAGTCAATTGGTGAAGCCTACCATGGGGGGGGGGTTGAAAGGTACAAGTTTCATGGCCTGGGGCCCACTGGATTGCTCAGAAAACCACCACCAAGTGGTGGTGGTGATGGTGTATCTGCTGAGACAGAGCACTGGTGTGCCCTGCAAGTCACTTTGTGGCTTTGTGGGGCCCACAAGAAAAATAGCAAAAATGTAACAAAGATGGACACTCAAAGTTGAGCTGGTAAACAAATAATAGAAACAAGTTTCACATCTTAGATCCAAGCACACAATTCACATAAATTCTCTCAATATTTGAAAAAAATTAGAACATGAACATTTTGACTTTTGAAGAAAACTTAGAAAGTTGACTAATTTGAATTTTCACTGATTCTAAATGACTGATTAGGATAAAATAAGCTAACTTAAGAACAATTTAGACTAAAGTACAAGGTTATGCTTTGATATGTTGAGTTGTGAGTCCAACAGTCCAACAGTTGGACAGTTGTGAGGAACTTTTGGTGATTTTAACTATTTGCTTGACAAACTCTAGGTTTTAAGTGATAACCAACCTAAAATTGACTAATACACCCTACTTATGCTAAGACAACAACTATGCAACAACAAGAGCACAGGTTAAAGAACTAATCCAAACACTACCTTAAAACTAATTTGTTTTTGGTTTTCAAAGCAAATCACTAATTGAAACCATGCAACTGAATCCTAAGGCTATAATATGATAGAATAACTTTAAAGGAACACCTAAACAACAATAATGACAACAAAACACTAGTAAATCAAAACTACACTAAAATGGCAGTCAAAATGAAAACTGTGAGCACAATGGAAACTAATGAACAAAGACCAAATATTAAGCTTTAATTACACTAACATAGACCAAATAAGCATGAAAAACACAAATAAGCAGTACTTAAGCTATTGTACAGTAAATAAGCAAAATGGAGTAATGAGGCTTACAATTGGAGTTGGACTGAAAACAAGTGAACCAAGTATCCAAGACACACCTATTGTCTCCCAAGAGACTCTAAACCATGCCAATTCCAAAATCAACAAGCTTCTTTGCTTCTTCTCTGATTTTTTATTTTCTTTTTTTTTATTACTTTCTTTGATATATTTTTTTTTATCTTTTTATGTAAACTAAACAAGAGTACTTAAAAGGGAACCTAAGCTTTAAAAAGCTTACAAGAGCACTGAATTGAGTTAAATGGAACAAGAAACAACCACTATTGACAAGTTTGGAGCAAGGTTGTCAATCTCACTCTAAATTTGCAAAAACTGAGTTTACTAAATGAAGCTTGGAATTAAGAAAAAAAAAACAGTTACATTACATTGAAAATGATGATTACCAGCTGTTTTAACTGAAAAATTACACTGAGAATAAAATTACACTAATAACGTATACTAAAGTTACACTACTCCTAATTCTACTCTAACTACTGCCCTATTCTTCTTTCTTCTTTTCTTTTTATAGTCCCTGAGGCACATCTCTCTTTTCCCAATTCATTCACAGCCATAGGATGCTTGATTTTAATCTTAGCCGTTCAAAATACTTTTTGGCGGGAAATTGGGAGTGGGCAGGTTTGTGGGGTTTGGTGTAGGTAATAAATGAGGAGGGGGAAGGTGAAGGTGTAGGTGAGATATTAAATGAAGTTGGTGAGGTTTGGTGAGGAGGGGGGGCATGAGCCTGGTAATTAGGGAGAGATTAGGGACGATGAACAGTGTTCTGTGGGTGAGGGTGTTTGACCTGGGTCAACATACGGGGAGTATTATTAGTTTAGGGTGGGCCGGGTTTGTAAGGTGGGCTTGGGATAAGGGGTTGTGTGCTGGATCAGATTTGGTGGTGGGCTAAGGGGTGGATCAGGCCATGATTTTTGGGTTAATAATACCAAAGGGTCCATTAGGTAACTAGTAAACAACAAGGACCAATTGTGTAGTTTTTGCAAAAGTGAGGGGCTGAATTTGCCAATCTTCCAAAATGCTCATAAGGACCCAAAATGCCATTTTCCATAATCCAAGAACCGCATTTACAATTTTTCCATTTTTGAAATTCCCGGGGACTAAATATGTAAATTTCCAAACCCCGGGGACTAAACTTGCAATTTCACCAATCTTTCATTTCAAGGACTATTTTTGACACATTTTGATTTTCAATGGACAAAAAAATGATTTTTCTTTCAAAAATACCCCACCAGGGACTGAATCTGCCAAAATCTGTAACTCCAGGGACTGTTTATGCCAATTTTGGATTTTGAGGGGTAAAAGTGTAATTTTCTCAAACTTTTTCACCCAAGGACTTATTTTGATAATTTTTGACTTTTCTTTGCCTTGGGTTGACTTTTCTTTCGTTTTAAAACTTTCAGGGACTAGTTTTGTAATTTTATGAAAGTTGAGGGACTGAAACTGCCAATTTTGCAAACTTTGTGCGTTTTTCATTTGTTTTTGCTCATTTTGCATCTAAAACATATGAAACACAATTTTGAAATATTTTTAGTATTTTGATGCATTTCTGAGTGTTTTTGTATGTTTTGCAGTTCAGATTATACCAAAAATGATGAGTGTTTGAGCACTCATCAATCCCCCACACTAAACTATTGCTAGTCCCTAGCAATACTGTTTTGAAAACTTGATGGATTTGAAAAAACTCTTTACCAAAAGCCATCACTTCTGGAGTAGCCAGGTGTAAGAACTGTGGCACACCTGATAACCGTGTGATTTTGAGCAAACCACCAGCTGTCAACGGATTTGAGTAGTCTTTACCAAAAGCCGTTTGCTTCTGGACTAGCCAGCTCTTGATGGAATAGTCAACATCTTGGTGAGCTGATTACCAATTATGGATTTTCCACGGCCTTTACCACAAGCCATAATCTTGCGGGCTAGCCAACTCATTTGTTTTCGGGGAGTTGAGGAACCATACAATTTTGGGCAAATTGCCAGCCGTAAACGGATTTGATATGTCTTTACCAAGAGCCGTTTGCTCCTGGACTAGCCAATCCCTTTTGTCGCTTAGACAAGGCGGACTGATTACCACAAAAATTTTGAAGCACCAGTGAAAAATTTTTAAAATTTTTGAAATTTTGGCTAAAACGGGGGTATTATATAGTAAAATGTGATAAAATTCGCTAGAATAGCGAATACCCCCCCCCCCCCCCCCACACTTAGCATGAATATTGTCCTCAATATTCAAAATCCCGGCTATTATGTCGACATTTTGAACGTAAAGGGGCAACATTACAAGCTAAGCGTGGAAAACACCATTTTGTTTTTCACTCTTGTAACCATAGCATGGGGACTCCTCCACACTTAGGGTGAAAACCCTATAAGCCTGCTACTGTTTTTGTTTACCGAGTCGCTAGCTTGACTCGACCCCGAATTCAATTGTCCTTGGGGAAGCATGATGTGGAAGAAACAATCTCAATCGGACTTTCATTCAAAATGTTTGGACAAACATATGAAGCATGTGAAAGTTCCACACCGATGAGATAAGTATCCGGCTCAAGATAAGGATACATGAAAATGCCGGGATCAAATATAGTGTCCTCACTCCCGAAGGAGTGAAGAAGAGAAGAAGTCACCTTATAGGTGAAGAAAAGGAAGAAAATCATGATAAAAAGCTTGATTTGATCTTCTTCCTCGAGAGGAGGCTCAATAGCCTGAGTTTGGATTTCAAAGGGTAAGCTCGTAAACAACCCGGGAGGGTGGGTGGGATTTTGCAAATTCTCATGATTGAGAGCATCTCCCCCCGGGCAATCAAACTGATGAGCGAGTTCACCGGAGAACTCCTCATGAAGAGAATCATTCACAAGATGTGAATCTGTGGACTCATGTTCCATTGTGGACTCATCACAATCCTCGTCAAAGATTGGATTGTTAGAAATCATAGTGAATTCAGATTCGAATTCAAATAGAGGATTGGTGAGAGTCGTATTAAATGTTTCGGGAACAAAGAGATTATCATTCTCTATTGGATTGTCGGGATCAGAAGTGAGTGACGAATCATGAGATAGGAGACTTTCAATTTCTCCCAGATCGGCTTGGAAGTCAAGGAGACCATCATCACTTTCCAAGGAAAGTGGATTGATGTGAGTAAGTTCATCAGCGAACTCCTCAAGAAGATGGTCAGCATCAATTTGTGGAACTGACGCCTCAACATACTCGATGTCTCCATAAGATGTACAATCATCGCTAAAATCTGAGAAAGTCTCAAATTGATCTTTAGTACACTCAATAGGTGAAGGAATATCACACAAATGCTCAAGAGTTCCCTGTGACTCTCCTGGGATTGGGACAAGGTTCTCAACACTAGACTTTATTAATTCGTCCGATTCCTTATCAGGAACAGTGTCAAGATGCTCGTACCCCATGATCAAAGAGTGAGTGAGAACCTCGGGTGTGATAGCAGTTGATTGAGATGGAATCTCAACTGCTGGGGTATCAACTGATGAACTTGAAGAGGTTTTATAAAATTCAAGGATTTCAAGTGTATCCTCATCATCACTGTCATCAGGAATGAAATGGAACTGAGAGCTAGACTTGGCTGCTTTTTCTCTTGCAATGGATTCCCGAATAGATTTTTCATATTCATCTTGGGAATTTATTCTAGCAGCCTGCTCTTCAGCAAGCAATTCTTCCATGGATTTTTGATGAGTATGTCTTTGGGCAAAGTCGTCAACTAAACCCTTAAGCTCATCAACGATTTTCATCAGATTTTGAAAGAAAAATCAACAACTGTATTTTGTAAATCATAAGTTGTCAAAAACGATCCTTAGGTGAAAAGTTTTCAAAAAGTTTACAGTTTTGGTCCCTGGAGTTGGAATTTGGCGATTTTGATCCCCGGATAGTTCATTTTGGAAAATTTACCATTAAGGACCTTTGGGAATTTAATTTGTGGCAAGTTTAGTCCTCGGAATATTTATGGAAAACTTGGCGAGATCAGTCCCTGGATTTGCAGATTTTACACTCTTGGTCCTTGTGATTTATTTTAGATCATTTGTGTAATTTAATAACAAAACAAACCCACCAATCTACAACCCTAACAAATCCAGTCCATCCAAACTTACCCCTTGGCCCAATTTAACTACAAGCCCAAAACAAAAACAAAAATATAAAACCTAATACGTTTTTAAAAAAACGTATATACCCCTTCCCCTTTTTCCAGTCAACGCACCCTCCACAGTTATGTTTTCTTCTTCATCCCATTACCCACCAAGCAAATCCAACCTCCATTACTTTCCCTACTACACGACACAAGGCTCCATCTCCATCACCTCAAAAAACTCCCCTCCTTTACGTGATTCCAACCCATCACGGGATACACTCCAAGTCATCAATCCATATGATTCATTGGGCGCCAAAACAGGATCAAGGGTGGAGATTATTCAAAAAGCAATGGATGGCTGGGATTCATTGACAACAAACACAAGGAAAAGGCAGAAGTATCCAAGAATGAAACCCTACTTTTCCTATTATAAATAGAAGAGTATTTGTAGCAAAAAAAAGGCAGTTAGGTAGGAGGAGTAGAAGTAATTTAGTTTGTAGTTTAGTTCAAATCAGTTTAAGTTTATTGAAAAACCTTTGTATTTTGTAGAAACTTAGTTTAATTCAATTTGAAGTTCTTGGCTAAATTTACCTTTATGCTTTTTACATTATTCTACTGCTTAGTTTTTGTTGCTTATTCGTGATTACTTGGCTTAGTTAATAAGTCGTTCTCTAATTCTCAGCTCAGTTTGTTCCCTGTCATTGAAAATCAAATTGGTCATTTTATTAAGGAGTGTTTGGATTGGTTAATTCATGTTGTCTAAGGCTTGGTTAGAACTTAAGTTGGAATTGAATCACCTTTAATCTGTGATTAGGAGCAACATTATGTGGAGTTTCATCAGTGTCAAATATATTTAAGGAATTTGTCTAAGTAGGTTGAATTTGGTAGTTTAAACAGTTTGGGATCAATCTTAGGTTAGAATCATTTATTTTTAGTTGTTTAGTCCCTCATTGTGTTAACCATAGGTACTAGGAACAGCTCAACATCTGTTTTTGGTGTCGCTTATTCACAAAAATTCACCCATTTTCAAACTACACCAGTTTAAAGTTTGACCCACAAGTGCTTTTTTTTAGTAGGGTAAAGTATGATTTGAACCTTGAATTTGGATTTTCAAACTTTTAGTAGTATAGAATTTATGATTTTGGGTTTGCTTTTCATTTTCAAGCTTATTTCCCAGTTTATTTCAGCCTCCATACATGCCCCATCAGCCCTGCTAGGCTGCTTATGTGAGCCTGCACATCAGCAGTTCGTTGTCCCCTTTGGCCTGCTGCGCAACCATTCTACAGCCCATTATTCAGCCCCTTATAGAGGGTAATCTATGCCCGTAATTTGGTAAGTTAGAGGATGGGTGGCTTGGATTTAAGTGCCTTGTGATTTTCAGCTTCTTTGCAGCTTGGTGTAAGTTTGTTATTTGTCCCCTTCTTGACTGCATGGCTGTTATTTCCCTTTTTCTTTGGGCTGTTTGTTTACGCAAATTTGACTTAGGAGGATTAGTGATTATTACTAGTATAGATTGCTTAGTAGGTTGGTTCAACTCTTGGCTTGTAGGTTCTAATAATTTCCTTTTAGATATAGATTATTTTCTAATTTAGTCAGTGGTGGTAGCTTGTATTTGCTTCATATCTCCTTTACACTTTTATGCTTTAGTCCATACTACTGTTTGTTTTATCTTTGTTTCTATTTCCTTGCTCAACTAGTTTTTAGCTTATTTAGGTTAAGGTTTATCTCAGTTTTACAAAGTTTGGTTGAAATGTTGTGCTTAATCTCAAATGATCAATGAAAACATAGAAATCACTCAACTGTTTTGTTTTTAAGCTTACAAAAGGCTCTTCAGAAAACTTGGCTTTATTTTAACTGATTTTTATTGACTGGGAAGTGTGTACGCGATAAGAAAAAAAAATAATAATAATGTGTTCCAAAAACAAAAGGCCATGGGGATTCGAACCCCTGACCTTATGCTCAGAATATACACACACCACCACACGCACAAACCATCTGCCCTAGGGTCTTTTTCAAGTTAACTCTTACACAATTTATTTATATAGTAGTAGTGAGAAATTAAGCTTATCTAGCTTATTTGTTTAATTTACTGCTTATTAATAAGTTGTTAGGACTTTTCGTATTTTTCATAGGTTCCTGTTATCATTTAGTATTTATAGAAAAAGTTTCATAATTTTAGAAATTAGTTTAGTATTTATTTTGATTTAATCTAGTTTATATAGTTTTTAAGTTAATTATAAATAATTAAAAAGTCAAATAATTAATTTTCTTTTTTCAATAATTTTCTTTTATCATTAGGTTGGTAAAAAAGTAATTTTCATACCCGTAGGCCTTTATTTGCTCCCGTTTTGCGTTTTAATTTGCGCACTCGCGTTTTTATTAAAGTAACTTTCGCGTTTTTAAAATTAGTTTACGTTTAGGGTTCCCTAGCTTCCTATTATCGTTTCCCGTAGCCTTTTAAGTAGTTTTAAAGTTTTAGTTTTCATTTCCTTGTTTGTATTCCTAGTTTAGTTGCGTTTAATTAATTTTTCGTACGTTATTTATAACTTCTTGTAGTTTTACCATACCAAATAATCTCTCAACATCCTTACAAGCATTTTAATTTCCAAATCTCACACGATATTGTCAATTCACACCTCGTTGGGGTACGACCCGGGAAATCACTTCCCGGTCTTACAATTTGAATATCACTTTCACAAGTTTTACGAGGTAATCGTTTTCCTAAACGGTTTACTCGTATTACTTCACGTTTATTGATATTTTGATAAATTGTTGTTTGCACACACAAAAACACGACTATCAAGGATACTTGTGGAATGAATTACAAATAGGAACTCATAAAACATATCTACAATTATTGACACACGAACAAGATAAAATATATGCTAATCATGAATTGTGAAGTTTTCATGTTTGAATTTAGTTCTTTTTAACAAGATATAAATTTCCCTACACTTATCTTTTTGTAAAATACCTTTATATGCAATTAAGACGAAGTTAAAAACAAAATAAAGCATTTTCACAAATTATTCGAAACATGAAAATTAAACAACTATGATTAAGCATATATGGCACTAATAAACAAATAAAATAAAAACATCAAACAATTAAAAACATGGGTTGGGTTGCCTCCCAACAAGCGCTTTTTTTTGTTCGAGTCACGAGCCTGACTCTACCCTTATTTAACGGAAATAGGGGAGGTTTTCCCTACACTTAGGATTAAGTGTGGGTGGAAGTAGTGATACACACCCTTAGGGTGGAAATATACCACGTGAGGTGAAGGGGGTGAGTGAATGGCTTCCTTCATCCTAAAACTACCCGGATAATATAGGTTGATGGGTGGGTCGGTTCCTCTTTTGTCTCCTAGAAATAAATCTAAGGATGGGAAGTTGTGTAAAGGTTGAGGTTCCGGTTCATCAACATTAGGAAATTCCCTAGAACTAGGAGTAAGGTTATCACTGCAAGTATTCAAACCTATATCCTCTAGTGGTGCTTGGTCCAAGGGTTCTACCTCAATTGGGGTTCCTATAGTCTCATCTACTTCTTTCGGGTAAGTCACGGGCGGTGTATGTGCCTCAAATGATGGTAGGACTTGTGAGGTACTTTGTGGGCTTGGATTATCCACCTCATCCTCCATTGTACCTAGATTACCTATATGTTTGTTTTGTACTATGATATTAGGTGCCATCCAACTAGGTATCTCAACATGAGTATATTCATCCCCCAACAAACTTGTTTCATGATCCTTCAAATTTGTTGTCAAATGATTTGTTATGTTGTTTGTCGGGTTATCTAATCTATAATAATATTTGGCACAATCTTCTATGGCATCCCATGCTTCTTCAGCATTTAATTCCCTAAAGTCCCCATTGGCAAAATCCTCAATGCACATTTGGTCATATCGGTTAACACGATAGTAAAAGGTCTGGGTTAGGGATGCTAAAGCGAAACTATGATGAGGGACTATTCGGAGTAAATTTTTAAAACGAGTCCATGCATCATATATGGGTTCATCTCGATATTGTTTGAACATCAAGATGTCATTAGGGTAGAATGGGTTTCGTGGTCGGTAGTATGGTGGATTCGCATTCTCCATAATGGTGAACAGAAGAGTCAATGGAAAGGTTTCTACGAACAAATGCACAAAGAAAAGATAGACTACAAGAAAGCTAATAAAAAGAAAATAAAAATCTCACTAAAAAGGAATCTAATGAGTAGACCTAATAAAAATCAAATTCAACCTAAACAATAACTATTCCCCGGGCTGCGGCGCCAAAAACTTGATGCGTGGGAATTGCACCAGGATTTACCTCTCGAGGGATCTCGAGAAGCTTACAACCCCCACCAGGCAGTGTACCTGATCGTTGTAGTATAGTATAGTGACAAGTACCGGGGGATTGATCGTTCAGCTAGGAATAGTGTCGTTAGGATTGAAATTAATCTAACTAGGTCTAAAGGTGAAGGATGATTCTTTTTATGTTTTTATATTTTATGAAAAGCAAGTAAAAATCTCGGGTATTGGGAGAGTGGGCGGAATTAGTTGCTAATCAACTAACCCAAAAGCTACTAATTAATCTAATAAACAAGAAAATAAACTAAGGTTCTACAAGATAAGTGAAGCATGTCTACCCATGATATGTTACTCCTTGCTAGCTATCCAATCCTACCTATTGAATTGTAACCTTGTTTTAATTGACGGGTTGTATTCCTTAATACCATTCATGGGGTGGCGCACATAACTCCTCAATCCTATGAGCTCTTATCTCCTCCTATGCCATGCCCAGCACAACCATAGGGATTATAAACAGTGGCTCATGCAATAAATACAACCAATAAAGACCTAGTGCACATCAGTTCATGTTTCCTAAGACGTTCAAGCATGTTACCATTTGGAGATCTGCCAGTTTTCTTAAGCCTAACATCGAAATCATTCAATCAAAACAAGAATCAATAGGAAACAAGAATTATAAACTAAACCAACTAGATCTATTGAAGTTGTCACGCCTTAATTGATGGAGATAGACACACACATCAACAAGCCCCTCATTGATGAAGATAGACACAACATCAACAAGAAATCAATGAGATCTAATCAATTATATACAAGTTTCACATAATCATAAGTAGACACAAGGTGAATTAACAAAACATAATCAAAGAAAGACAATCAACAAGAATAATGAAAGACATAGTTGAGATAGAATCATCAAACCAATACATGATGTTTATGGAGTGATTGAAACCCTCTAAGTTGCTGGAAAAACACCCACCTAAACCCAGGAATCGACTTTAGGGTTTAGGGCTTACAAAAAGTGAAGTTATGATGTTATATTTTTTGGCATGTTTTCTGTCGGCAAGGCTTGACGGCGTCAGCTCGTTCTCTTGACGCCGTCACCACCATTTTTTAACCAAATTGTAGATCTCTTCGTCCTCTTCGCGTGGGCTTTTGAATCACCTAGATCCGAGTTCGTATGCAAAAGTTATGACCAAAACAATATCAGCTACTTCGCGCGCAAGTTTTGACAAGTTTATACGTGACGGCCTTGGTGACGCCTTCAGGTACACGTGACGGCCTAGCTTGACGCCGTCATGAACTTACTGGACCGTCACGTACTTTATCCACTTCCACCTCTTGTATTACTCTTGACGCCGTCATGAAGAAGCTTGTGACACCGTCAGGTACTGTTTCCAGCAAGGAAAATTAAGACTTTGTCGTTTTCTTCACTTTATGCTCCAAAAACGTCCAAAATGCTTCCTTTTCCAGAATTCACTCCCAAAGTACTTAAAATCACAAAAGGAACGATTTAGGGCAATATTTGATCAAATAAATTCAATTCCGGGCTTAAATGACCCCCTAAAAACGGTTCATTTTTCGCCTTATCACTTGCTCTACTCCACTCTCCGAGTCACCTACTCGAGAGTTTTCTTCACTTACACAACGAGCTCCCTTTTGGCGGAGAAACCTTACACAACTTTTGCTTACACCGATTAACGACACTAAGCTAGATGTCGAGTTCTAATAGTAGCTAGAACCAATCTCACACCACTAGTCACTACACACCTTCTTCACGACTTATACACACCACTACTACTACACAACTTCTCACACCTTCACTACTTCTTCTTCACAACACAACTATTTCTTTACTACTTCAATTCACAACTACTAACCCACCTAGATCTATCTATTACACACCTTCTACACCTTTACAAATAGTATACACAACAACTAACAACATACACAACTCTACAATACTTCTAAACAAGATGTTGGAGAAGTATTCTTCTTTTGCACTTTGAATGAGGATGGATAGAATCACTTGAAAACAAGAACTAATATGTTTATGATCAAAGGTTTTAGGAAGATGATTTGAAAGAATTTGGACAGAAAGTTATGGTGCAAAAGGTAAAGAAAAAATTCAAATTTGAACCAGTATTTATAGGCAAAACATTCTGACACAGGAGCGTAGGCCGGACCCTTTAATTCATGGCCGGCCCCCTTAAAATTAAGGAGGCCGCCCACCTGTAACGACCAGAATATTTTGTCTTTTCTGGGAAAAGTTTATTTGGTAAAAATTTAACTGAATTTGGTTAAAAATTTGAATTCATTTATTTATTATGAAATAAACATTTTCCTTTAATTACCAAAAGTGTTTTCCTTAAATATATAAAATGTTTATACCATTTTATATAATTTGTAATTAGTAAATAAACCTTCCTTTGATCATAAAATGTATTAGACAATTGTTTATTCATACCTTAAGTGAATTAGTTAGATGTAATGACAGTTTGTCACTAAATACTTGTTTACGTAATGATTTTACGTTTAATGAATTTATATTTTGTGATCGTCAAAACATAGGGATATCGATAAATATTAATAACGTTTTTACGCATTATTTATATCAACAAACTTCATAATCAAAGTTTAACAACACTTCCCAATCTGTATTACCACCACGATTTTCACCCAACTCTTTTTCAACAATGCCAACACGATTCACAGGTACAACAGACGAATGGTCATCAGCTTCTGCTCTAAAAAACATACTTAAAATCTCCCTTTCGTTGTCGTCTAATTCTTCCCACTCGAAATCCTCATTCACATTCACACGGGGACACACATTCGCGTTAACCACCATTACATTCCCATTATCGTTATAATCATAGTCTAACTGAAAGGCATCCTAACAAACACGAAGATCATCATCATCATCATCATCATCCACTTTCACAATCTCGTCGTCTTCAGAACCCGAATCGGATACGATCTCAATCATACCATTCAACCTTAACTGATTATAAACAGATTCAAGAAAGCGAAAATTGGGCACAACAAAACCATCACCATAATTTGGGGATGAAGGATAAGGTCGTGTGGACTGTTGTGTTGTCGTGGTGTGGAATAATGTTTGTGATTTGGAGGAAGAGAGTAAATTTTTGTTTGATCAGATGCCTGGGAAGAATCTTGTGGTTTGGAATATTATGATCTTTAAGTATATTAAAGCATGTGATTTTGAAAATGATGGAGCTTTTTTGATTTTACTCCTATTAAAGATTTGTTGGTGGGTTGGTTAGGGATAAGCGAGTCAAGGAAGCTATGGCTCATTTTTCACCAAATGCAGAGTGAAAAAGTATATACGAATGTGATAAGTTTTATAAGCCTTTGCCTTTTATCTGCTTGTGCTCAAGTTGGAGCTTTAGATATTGGTAGATGGTTACATTCATATATCGATAGGAAACATCATGGTTTTAATTTTAGAAGAAAAAGATTGAAGAGGAAAATTGAAAGACAAACAATAAATTTGCAAAATATTTCTAGAGGTTGAAGATGAAGATGTGTAAAAAGATGATAGTACCCTCAGGTTCTTAATCAAGCGAGGACACTTAAAAGGGGTACTAAAGATCGTTATCTCTCGGTGACAAAAATGAACGCCATGTCAGCTTTAGTGATTACATTGGAATTTTTTTTCGATGGATTTCTTGCAATTTTCAGAAACATTAAGGACAAAATTTGCAATTTACCCTTTTTTAATTCATATTTAATAAAAGTAAATTATTTAATTTGAAAATCATTATATTAAATTAATTTATATTTTTAGCGACGGCACGTATCGTCACGAAGCTCAGGATAAATTGATTTTAAAAGGGGCTAACCAAATAAGGAAATCGAAAAAGAAAAAAACTATTTAATCTCAAAATATTTATTATTTAAGTAATATATACGACGACATGTATCGTCACTAAAAATACGGGTCCTACGGTTTGACCGATCCCAAAGTCAGAGTAAGGGGTTGTTTCTTTTTATTGTTAGAGCTCCGGGTGCGGTGCACCATGGCTCAAGCCATGGGCTTCGGCGCCACCCTATGTCACGACATGCCACACCGGACCTCACGTCAAACCCTCTCGCGCCACCCCACCAGCACGCGCAATGGGATTTTCCTCTTCTTTTTTTCTTTTTTCTTTTAAGTGGGTATTGTGTTTTTGTGTAAGGTTTTGCTTTTTTATTTGTGTTTGTGTTTGCAAGTTCTGGTGGTTTTGTGATGTGTTATTTCTTTTATTATTTTTTTGTGTGTGAGTTTTGCAGGTGTCGGAGGAAGAAGACGAGTACACTGTTTTTACTTTGACACTTGTTTTCAATAAACGTTATATATTGATGCAAGTTTCCTAGAAGATAAGATACATTATTTTTACTTTTGAGCATTGGGCTGCATGTTAAACTTTTGTGTTGCATGTTTTTACTTTTGAGCATTGGGTTAAATTCCATGATGTTCCCCTTGCTATGTTTTCTGATGATGGCCTCAGTCTACTTGCCACACTGATTGGCACGCCCAAAAGATTAGATGCTTTTACAAGCCAAATGTGCAAAGAATCGTGGGGTCGTAGTAGTTTTGCTAGATGCATGATAGATGTAAAGTCGGATGAGGTGCTTCGGGACAGCCTCACTGTTGAGATACCATTACTTGATGGTTCGGGTTCGACTATTGAGAAGATACAGGTTGAATACGAATGGAAACCACCTCGCTGTGACAACTGTAAGATCTTTGGTCATACGCTGGTTGATTGTCTTAAAGTTGTTGCACCTCCTGTTCAGCCTACTAAACCTGTTAATGATGGTTTCACGACTGTCAATAATAAAAAGAAGGGTAAGCAAGGTGGTTTTACTACTCAGGGTAAAGGAGGGTTTAATAAACCTGTTGTGGGTAAACAGTTTCAGTATCAACCCAAAAAGATTCCTCCTGAACTTAAGAAGGTGGATGGCAATAAAAAGAAGGCCTCTGATGTACCAAGCGTGAGTGGAACGAAGATTTCTACATCTAATCAGTTTGCTGCTCTTAATATGGATGATACGGATGCTTTTGGTATTCCGTCTAATGTAAACAACATGGACGTAGATGCTGGTCTTACAAGGGAAGTTACTGCGGTTGAGTCTACAAAGACAGGTCATACAATGGAAGGTAATGTGGAAGAGTATGCTGGCCTTACAAGGGAAGGTACTTCGGATGGTTCTACCCCTATAGTTGAGAAAATTAGTAAGCTTGAAAAGCTAATTATTGATGGGAAAGCTACTCTTGTGGATGATGAGGGTCATCCTATTCCGTCTACCTCTGTCACTAAGAGGGCTAACCCATTCTCTAAAGTGGGTGAGGTTATTGTTTCTGATAGTGATGAAGATGAGGTTCTTAACACGTTTGACGAATCAGCAAATCTTTTTTGTGGTGGTCATGAGCGTGAAGATGAGTATGACTATGATGATGATTATTCGAAGCAAATTTATGATCTTCCAGGGGAATTGGATGCTCTTAATGCCATTTATGGTTTTAATCTCCAAGGTCGTAGGAAGTAGTTTATCTTTTGTCAGAGTCACTATTATCATGTGATTAATGGTTTGTTTTCTCGTTTTGAAAATAGGAAGTATCTTGTTATGTAAGCTTTTCGCCTATGTAACGGGCTGAGTTATGGGATTCACCCATAACCGTTGTACTTAAACGCTTTTTGGAGTAATATATTTACCGGGTCATTGACCTTTTACCCAAAAAAAAAAATGTTTTTACTTTTGGGCTGCAAGTTTTCTAGAAGATATGTTTGCACTTTGAGATAAAATTGTTCTATTTAAAAAAATGTAAAAGAAAAAAAAAAATATATGCACCATGGCACCAGAAAACTGGTGTTATGCCAGGGAGGGGTGTTTTGATGCCATAGCAAAAACTGGTGTTATTGGCAAAAAGTGCTGAGATGGCACAACTTTTTCTCATGGCACAACCAAACGGCACCAACTGTACCTAGCGCTCTTAGAGAGTCTTAGTGCTAACATGGTTGGGCCCAAACAATATATTAATTGTTTTTTCTTGTTGGGGTCCACTTATTTGTGTTAAATCTTCCATATCAGGAAGGCAAAGAAAAGCCTACTCTTCCCCAACAAGAGGCATTAAGAGTAAAGGTACACACTTACTTTTTAAACCACTTAGAGCACTAGGTGTAGATGGAGAGCTCAAGCTCTTCATTCAAGCCCTACATGTGTCACATCACACAACACATCTTCACAACTAATCCCCTCATCACCTAACAACTAACTTCAACTTTTTTATTCGGGCCCTACCAATTACACATTTATTTTTCTATTTATTTCATTAAATAAAATAAATTCATTTCATTAATTACCAAATAACATAAAATTCATTCATTAGATAATACAAATAAAAAATTTATTTAAAAAAAAATCTAATTGAAACACACAAACACAAATAGAAACCAAAGTAGCCCAAATTTATATGTTCTACCACTTAATAACTAGCTCACTTCAAAAAAAAAAAAATGTACATCGTCTTCTTCACACATACACACACTCATATTACACACACACACACACAAACACAAACACAATTACACAAAATACCTTATAAAAAAAAAAAAAAAAAAAAAAAAAAAAAAAAAAAAAAAAAAACTGACGAGAAGTACAGCACCAAGCCTCACCGTGCCCACGAAGAGGAACCCAATGGCGAGGAACGGCGAGCTCCACGTAGGCACGACGAGCCTACACCGTGTGCTCTTAATCCTTAAAAAAAAAAAGGTTTATATATATATAACCTAAATATCATGAGCTTTGCATGATTCCGTTTTATTAACAACAATGGCACGTAGTGGCAAAAGATTGAGTAGGTTTTTTCTTTTTTTTTTTTTTTTAACAGGAGGTTTTAATCAATGTTCTAAAAGGCGTGTGCCGCCACGCCTCAAGCCTTACGCGCCTTTACGAAGCCTTGGCGTTTCTTAAGGCGTGCTTAAGGCGGCAACAAAATATTTATAAATTTATGTATTTATAATTTTATATCAATTTATAAGAAGAATTTCAAATACTAAAGCCCAAATCCCAAATAGCCAGGCCCAAATACGAGGCCCAAGTAGGATTTAAGTTTTGAAATTACGAGGCCCAAGAAAAAAATAACCCAAAGACTTGAAATTTAAGCCTAAATCCATAAATCCTCTAAATGCTTCTAAACATGGCGCCACGCCTTAAAAAAAGAGGCGCCTTTGCACGCCTTATTCCACGCCTTTTCACACGACGCCTAGACCTCACGCCTTGGTCCATTTCGTGGCGTCGAGGCCACGCCTCGTGCCTTGGCGACGCCTTGGCGCGCCTTTTAGAACAGTGGTTTTAATTAATGCACAGTGTACTATCTGATTTCTTGGAAATATTTGGTAAGGCACAACAACCATTAGATGAGATGGCCCAACCAATCTATGAGCGGACATATATACCATCATATCAAAATCTTATTTCCAAATAAGCTACATATTTTTAACAATAAATTTTTCTGAAGATATGGGTATCTTTCATCATTGACACACACAGGTGGTATTTACACAATTAAGAAATAGTACAAAACATGTCGGATATGCACATTTAATGGATCTTTGTTCCTTGGTCTAAACCTAGGTCATGTTTATGTTACATGGCTCCATTATATATTCTCACTTCCCCTTTTCAAGTGTATCAAACTTAGACAACTTTAAATCATACTTACTAAAAAATTAAAAATAGTAATTTTTTTCCAAAGAATGGGAAGATCACCGAGTTTCGTGAAGGGGTTGAAGAAAGGGGCTTGGACGTCTGAAGAAGATCGTAAGCTTGTGGCATATATCGAAGAACATGGTCATGGAAGTTGGCGTGCATTGCCTCTTAAAGCTGGTACGTAGTTACATAGACGACCCAAAAACACATGCTAATAATTAAGTAACCACTCCAGCTCTAAGATATATAACAGCCATATGTCGATATGTGTTTTATTTATGTTTGTTGGAAATACATGCATGCAGGGTTACAGAGATGTGGAAAGAGTTGTAGACTGAGATGGACCAACTATCTGAGACCAGATATCAAAAGAGGAAAGTTTAGTTCCCAAGAAGAACAAACTATCATTCAACTCCATGCGCTTCTTGGCAATAGGTGATTTCTTTGCTCGCTTTTGGCATCTGTTGTAGCTAGATTTTAATTTCCATGCAAGTCTTCTATAGTTTTAACTTTTAACTACATTTACAAGAAATATATAAGGAATATTGATGAAAGATATAGGCGTCGATCTAGTGAGTATATATTGCGTTTGAACATTAAGTTATACAAACTTTCGCTAGTCATCCACATCAATATAATGCAATAGAGCTATTAGGCGTGTGTGTCTTAGCTTGTTACTAATAACATGCATGTATATAAGATTTTACGTGCTAGAAGATGTACGAACTACTACGTAGTATAAGAAATTAAGAAGTCAATGAAGAAGCCAAAATTTCAGTTAAGGGTATGGGAAAAAAACAGATTAGTGTTTTAGCCTACAAAGTAATATCGCTAAGACAATATCTTATTATTTTTGGAAACAAGTAAAAAATAATATTAAATTACTACTCAAAATAAACAAAATATCATAAGTAAATCAACTTTTATGGTTGAACACTATACAATACAACATATTTTACCATGCAAATCCATATAACAAAAATAGATGAATTATAATTGCATTAAACTAATTGAAGAATGCTTCAAAATACATGAAATCTTAATGCTAAGGGTAGACAAATAAACTTTGAGGGACCAATGTACTACCGTCTAATGGATATATGTGCTTCTATTCAAAAGTTTGGGGTTGGCCATGGCCTACCCAACTCCTAACGTAGCTCAAGTGACCACAAGAGATGTCTCAATAATATGTGCATGAAAGATGTTTGTTGTTGAATCTTGATACTAGAATTGTTCATATTAGCATTATTGTCCTATTTTGTTTGTTGATTTAGATGTATGGATAGGATATGAGGTATTGATTTGGGGTCCATGTTGTATTACTGAATGTCGCAAGACTTTGAAAGAACACAAGGTTAAGTGGGCACTCACATTATGAAACATGGAGAGTAAAAGAAGTGGAACTATCAAACCAAATAATTAATCCAAGTGTGACATATAGGTTGAATATGTATTAAATTCAAACGTGTTGCATATCTTGGTAACATATTTTTTGACTGAATATTTGTGTCAATGCATGTATCTGATCAAAATGTTAGAAACATTGAGTTTATAAGGTATATTAAATAATATTAGTATAAAATATATTTACAGTTGTTTTTTACATGATTCAGATGGTCAGCAATTGCAACTCATTTACCTAAAAGAACAGATAATGAGATCAAGAATTATTGGAACACACATCTTAAGAAAAGGTTAACCAAAATGGGTATTGATCCAATCACCCACAAGTCGAAAACCGCTGTCAATGCCAACGTGAGTCATATGACACAATGGGAGAATGCTCGTCTCGAAGCAGAAGCTAGGCTTGTCCGTGGGTTGAGGGTTGTTTCTAACTTTTACCAGCGTATTCATAATGGTTTGGCTCCTGATTATATCAATAAGTCATCACTTTCAGTACCACAACCGTTGTGCTTCGATGTGCTCAAAGCATGGCAAGGTCTTAGATTGTCTAAGTTTTCTAGTTTAAATGGGCTAGAGACTCTTAACGACCAAACTATGCCGATCATGAATGTTCTTGAGAGCGTTGAGCCAAAAACTCTTAAAGATATGTCCGCTGACTATCATATGAACGAACTCTCGAAAGATTCATTGAACACTTTTGACAACCCTAAAGACGAAGCAACTCAACACACACTTGAAGTGAGTGACATGATATACCAAGATAATTATTTGGGGGAGGCTTTTACAAATCACTTGGTCAATGATGCAAACTGTCATACTCATTTTGAAGATGAAAGCAATTATTGGAGTAACACTCTTGACAAATTAGGGAATAGTTCATCATCTTTTTTTCTAGATCACAGAATCCATCTTCAAAATGATTAGGCTTAGAACAAATTACAATGAATTTGGTGGATATATCGCCTTTAATATGTCCTGATAAGTTGTAACTGAATCTAATAACAATACACCAATAACGTTATTCAGTTACATATTCTTTTTTATTTCATCCTCTTGTTTTTACTATAAAAAAAAAAAAAAAACATTCTTAGGGGTGTTTGATAGCCTCTTAATGGGCCTTATCATGAATCATTAAGTAGGATAAACTTTTTTTCTTCTATTAATCATTCTATTAAGAACTGAATTGGTCAGCATTAAAGACATACAAAATGATTAAGCACCACAAAAATTACATAAATGTCATCTTTGAGTGTATCAAACAGTCAACTTTTATATATGTATTAGATCATTTCTTTAAGAGTAAACTACTTCTCGTGATTTCATAATCAAATTGATGATTTATTTTTTAAATAATAATTAGTTCTTTTTAAAATTAGTTCGTAATTAATATTGTTTTATGATCTTCTGATAAGACTATTTACATTTTATTGCTTACTTTAACATTGTTTTCTTTATATTATATTTCTATACGCATCACTATCTTTTTTTTTTATCAAACTATATATTTTGCTCGGTATAAATCTAGATACAAGGTTAAATTGGTAATTTAAGGCAACTTAGATTGCTCATTCAGAATAATTATCAAACAATAATTTTCACACAAAATCAGTTTCACTCAGCATTTTGGAAGCATTCAGCAGCTTTAATTCATTCAGCGCTAAATCATTTTTTTTTACCATGAAAATATATACGGAAACACCACATATAAAAATAATTCGTTGATTCATGTTAATTAATATTTATTGTATCATGTTTAATTTTGTGTATAAAAATAACCTAAATATACATGATATTTATCGATCGATAGCTTTAAAGAGCGTCAGGCTAATTCAGGATGAGAGTCTTTTTTTAAGAACTTATAACAGTTATAAGCAGCCATCAAACCACTCCACATAATCTCTACAACTTACTTTCATTGAATCTTTAAGAGACACTCACCATGGAGGATCAAGCAAACCTCACATATATCTACCCTCTCCTCCTTATATGTTGGTGCGATTCAATCCACTCTTTGGATCATTTGACGATGTTGGTCTCAAAATTTAGGTACACAAAACTCATTTTACAACTAATAACACCATTCATATTTTTCAATAGTATATAATTCTTGTTATAAATGAATCAAAGAATTACGAGTGATAGTTGGGGAACACTATTTCAGTTGAATGACAAATGAAACTCTCTTATAAATGTGTTAATACAAATATCGCCTAAAAACGTTATTTATATTTTACGATCTTTGCTAAGTTTTGTTAATGACAAACTATGAACTTTAGCTATGAGTAAATCATCACTTTAAGTGTTTAAGTCTTGTTTAACTAAGGTTTATATTTCCTTTTAAACAAAACATTGTTTTTATTTTTTAAATTAGAAAGTGTCTTGTCACATCACACTTATTTCTTAAAATAGTAATGTCACATCACATTTAGGGCAAACTTTGTTAATATACATTTATGGTAAGAAAGAGTGTTTGACTAACCATATGTTTGCTTGCAAGACTTGTGTTTGACTAAGTGTAATGAGATGTGACCTTGTTTGGTTTGGAATATTTATTGCAAAACCAACTGCAGCCCTGACGGAACCCTGGGGGTACACGGGCGGAACCCATGTGAGGGTTCCGCCAGACCTGCAGAATGGTTTGCTATAAATATTAAACCATTTGTTAGTTTTGAGTCAACCATTTAGGACATATTTTCATATACTCTCTCAAACTAACTCAGTAACATTTGACTTATGTGATTCTCTTATGTAGCAAGGGACTTCACAAGATCATTTAAGAAGTTACAAGCTTCAACTCTAAAGTTGCAAGTCTTGTTAGCTTTGTTATGTATAAGCTTTGGTAGTTTATACTTTATTTGTGCCATGTATGTAGAAGTGATTGGCTAGTATTTTAGGCCTCAAAATACGTAGTGTGTTGGGAGTTGTTGTACCCTTGTAAAAGAACTAACGGGAGTGGTTGTACCCTTGGTAAAGAACTCGACATCTAGCTTAGTGTCGGTAAAAGTGTAAGCGACGATGGGAGTGGTTGTACCCGTGTAAAAGAACTCGACATCTAGCTTAGTGTCAGTAAAAGTGTAAGCGACGTTGTAAAGGTTTTCTCCGCCGGTGAAAGGAGCTTGTTGATTAGTTCTTATAACTCTCGAGTTGGAAACTCGGGGCGTGGATGTAGGGCAAGGAAAAAGAGTCCTTGTAGCCGAACCACGATAAACAATCGTGTTATGGTTTGATCGTTTCTTTCTTTATCTTTGCTTATTACATGTTGTCTTTTAGATATAATCGCTAGTCACATATAAAGCTTTTCAAAGAATTAAAACAAGTAAAGTTGTGCTTATATCTTCAAACAAATGTAAAGCTTTTCAAAGAATTAAACAAGCAAAGTTAGGATCATCATAAGTAAAGCTTTTCAAAGTATGAAACAAGTAAAGTTAGAATTGTTATTCACATGAAAAGCCTTTCAAATAATCAAACATATAAAGTTGTGTTTATATCTTTAATCAAACGTAAAAGTTTTTTTAAAGGATATTCAAGCTAAAAAGGATTTAAAAAATGGTAAACTATTCAACCCCCCTTCTAGTTTTCCACAATTGGCATCAGGAGCTACGTTACTCAAGATCTTTAAAATAGAATGTATTTTAAAACTTGGATCGATCAATGGATTTTGAAAATCTCAAAGAAGGGCAACCTATTCAAAATCCACCGCTATTTGAAAAAGAAAACTTACCTGAATGGAAAAGTAATTTTGAAAACTATGTGAAATCAATTGATCAAGATCTTTGGCATATTATTTCTTTTGGTGATTTCAAACCAAAGAAAACAAGTTTTTGAAAACCAAGATAACTATCTCAAACTTGATAAAAATACTAAAGCTAAAACAATGATTTATAAAGCTTTAGTACCGAATATGAAAGAATGTATTTTTTGTCAAACGGCTAATGATATTTGGAAAAATATGTTAAACTTTCATCAAGAAATATGTCAAGTCAAAGATGATCAATTTGATCTCACATATGAATTAGAAGTCTTAGAAATATTAATAGATAGACATTTAGTTGTGATGAATACATGTGCTACTAGTTTAAATGTTTTAAATGAAGGTGTAAGTGAAGATGATTACTCATGTTGAGCTCTTAGTGGACTTGCTTACGATTCATGGAATAACACGGATGAAGATGAAGCCAACCATCCGGCTTGTGATTCTCAACTAGATAAAACATCAAGCAAGGTACATTTTGAAACCAAACACTTTTACTTGACAAATTTATCCTAGAGTTTTCTAAACTAGAAAATGAGTCTAAACTTTTATGCAACATGGACATGAAAGCTATCTTTAACAATGAGTCTTCAAAATCTTTTAAGAATATCTTTGAAAAGGAAATTTTGTTAGAAGATAAAATGTCTAAAATTGAGAGTAATGTTAAAATTGATTTAGAATGTAAATTATGTCTAGATTACAAACATGAGATTAAAAAAAAATAAAAAATAAAATAAATAAAAAAAAATGAGAAAGGAAAAATATTAGTTAAATTTGATGAAGGCTCAAAATCTCTTGAAAGATTGTTGAGGAGTCAAAGGGTGTTTAAAGATAAAACCGGATTAGGATTTAACTCAAAAGCACCATCAACTAGTAAAACAAAACACGTAAAAGTTGTCTAACCTAGAAGAGAGATTTAGAGATAATTCAATCTCTAATAGAAACTCATGATAAAAAGTTTAAGATTATCATGCTCTATGCTTTTATATGATTATCTAACCTTCTTGGATACATGAGTAATTGAGTTTCAAAGCGTGTCGTCAACCGAGATTTTACGCGTTGTGTTTATCCTATTGATAGCATCTCTATGCAATTTATAAGGTACGCATTACTTCAACTTAACTTTGATTGTCTCTTGCTTCTAGCATTATGTGTTATTAATAATACTCTAAAAGTGTTTACTTGCTATTAGTAATAACTAAGATTAGATTCTATGCAACAAGGAATTTCGTCATTAGTACTAGTAGGAGATATAAGGTGTTTTGGTTCTTTAACCATCAAGAGATAAACACGAGAAACTCTTGAGTGAGTCTCACTCAACTCTTGCTTACAAGTGAACTAACTAAGAATTTCCTAAGTGTTAAAATGTCTAACACTTTTGTGATGCTTGCAAAACAAACCTTTGTTAAACAACATTCTCAAACACCATACTTTGAGTCTTAAATTGTGTTTTTCTTCGATCACTCCTTTATGATAATCTCACATGTAACACACAAGGTGAAATAAATCACATTAGCATACATTAGAATGTGTGGAAGAAAAAGAGTTTTCAACATCCAGGATTTACACATCAAATGTGACACTTAGTCTTATGATGTTGTACCTCTTGGACTTTTTCAAAACAAATAGATTTCATAGTGTCTTAAGTAAGAAAACCCAAAGAGTCGAGGAGTCGTTGAATATAACATTTAACGAGTGATCTCCTCCTTCTAAGATATCATCTTTGGTAGATGATGACTTAGTCGAAAGTCCAATGATGGCAAGACAAGTATGTTGTGTAAAACATTAAGAATAAAAGTACAAAATAACATCTTCTCACCTTGAGTCAAACATTGAATCAAGCAAAATTGACATAAGTTATAAAACTTGATTTATAGGTCATAGTTGTGTCTAAACAAATTCAACAATAACAGTTTTTTGGAATTTAGAGTAAAACAACTAGTGAAATAAAATAAGTGTTTCGAAGTAATCATGTGATTATAAGTGTCAATATTTGAAAGTCTTTTTGATAATAAAAGCAAGTTCCAAAAGCAAGGGATTTTAACTCAAAGACACTTCTAGTTACTCTCTTGTTCTCAATAGTTAAGTTATTGATGACTTATCAAGAATGAGATTAGTAAATCCGTAGGTAAAACTAAACGTAGAGAAATGTTCGGAAGACTACTTGTTCTCATAACAATTAGATTCAACATTATGTTTAGTGTTTGTCTATGTGCTCGTTTTAAAGAAGATCCTTAAACAACTCTTTAGTTAAGCTTGTTTGGATACATCGTAAGGTACTACACAACTAGGATTATGATATCCCAAAAGAACGGGAATAGAAACCATAGTGTATGCCAAATGGAATTATGTCGGTAATAAGTTGATAAGAAAAGCACAAGTGGTACTTGCACTTTTATACTTACTTACCCAATGATTCTCCAAAACACGTAAGGTTCTCAAATTAGTTTCGAATGGAGAAGCACATCAACAAGCTCCGCTTGAACAAGCATATACGTGTCAACAACGGAATTCTTTTATCAACATTGTTATCTCTTCAACAAAGGAAGCATCGACTTCAGCGACAATTCAATCCATTATGTTCTTAATTGACATATTGTGATCCATCATCATCGTCTTGGTAAAAACGTTCATTGAGGAACGTCTTAACTAAGAAAGTCTACTACGTTAACCATTCTATCAACGTTTTCACAAAACCTCTTGAATGAGAAGCATTCATCATCCCTAGGCTTAGTCAAAGACTCATAAGAACTAAAACATTGTTTTGAACATTAGGATAAAACCACAAAAATCAAGAAAATTCCTTTTGAATTTTTCCTGCAGCTCCCACGGTACCCTCAGACCATACGGGCGGAACCCTATTTTTGGTTCCGCCTGGTCCGCCAAAGCTACAGAATGTTTTATTCTTAATTTCAAAACCAAACACCCTCTTAACTTAATCATTCACTTTCAAACAGCCATCACCCTCTCAAAAACACATAACCACACGAAATTTAGGGCTTTCAATCCAATCTCTTCAAATCCAACTAACTTTGTAAGTGTTCCAATCACAATTGCATTTTTGATTCAAGTATAACATTCTTATTTACATTCATTAACTAGAATCTTAGGGTTTATGCATAAAACTTCTCGATTCATGAAAAACTTGGTGGCTAGCCAATCATGTCTTCCATTAGTTAAAGAATTGTATCCTTTTTGTTGTTACTTTGATTTGCCAAACACACCAAGTGCATTGTCTTTCAAAAATCGCAATCCAAGACTAGAACATGATTAATCACCACATTGTTAAAACAAATGAAAAACATCATTAAGACATCACTTGCATACTATCTCTTGAATGCTAAAGGGGATACATAACTAATATGTATTTTCGGGTACATTCAATCGAAGACACATTCAATTAGGAGAGTGTTGGTTATCTTTTGTTTTTATAACAAAACTTGCAAGACAAAACAATTTGGGAATCAAAATGAGTCAAGATAACCAAGTCTCCACATTATTTGCATATAGGAATATATTAGAACATCCACATTGTTAAAAGTCATTAACATATAATTTTTGTGTTTTCTAGAAATCAACATGCCTCACGCAAATAAATCCGATCACAAAGAAACCCTTAAGTACATGCCCAAACACCATATGACCAAAGGTCTCAACAATGTTCAAGTAGAAACTTTTAAGGCACTAGAAAAACGCTATGTTCACGAAGGTAGAACCATTGATCCATCCTTTCTAGAAGGAACATCCATTCGCCAAAACGTTGCCGCAATCAACTTTGATTGTCTCCTTGATATAGATGAGCCAATTTGTCCTAGGTTCATCTTAGAATTCTATGCAACCGTAAACCTTTCCACAAATGTTGTTGGTAAGATATCTTTAAACTTCACAACCAATCAAACACCAAATTTCATAGATTTAAAAGACTTAGCTATCATTCTTGGTGTCCCAAATGAGGGAACTTGTCTCTACACGGATAACTGGCCAATTTCAAGTCTTGATTCTATTGAGCGTTTTTATCCATACGCCAACCCTCTAGTTAGTAAGGAAACAATTAAGGAACATCTCTTCGTTAGAACATCTACCACAAGAAAGAATCGTTCGGGGAATATTGTGGATAAGGATCCTTTTGGTATGGAGCTCAATGAGCTTAAACCACAATTTAAGAAGTGGGAAGAAATTCTTAGAGCTAACGTCATAAGTACCATAGGAAATAGAGATCATATCAACACATGTCTTTGCTACATGCTCTATAGCATTTCCACCGGTCAACCATTCAACTTAGCCTACTACATAGCCAAAAGAATGGCCGACATATCCTTAGTTGGAACAACCGCTTTTCCTTATGGAATGCTTCTTACTCGCCTCTTTAGAGCAATCTCACCCATTTCTCCTAACGATAATGGAATGCGCCTTGACTATTCTCTCGTTCCTTACATTTTCGTTCCTCTAAGTGATAAACGAGTTTTCAAAGGTAAGGGCAAACGTACTCACTCACCTACACCATCATCATCATCATCCGAAATGAGCGAGGACGATAAACTTCCTAACTCTAAGTTACCTCCTTTAGAATACCTTCAAGCACTCCCCGTCATTGACAATGCATCCGAAGAGTTCAAGTAAACCAAAGGAATGTTCAAATGCTTTGGAAGGTACCTAAGCAAGCTCAATAAGAAGATAGACCGGTTGTGAGAAGATTAAGGAGTGTTTGGCTTATGAATGCTTTAGAACCGTTTATGTGTTAAACTACATGATTTGTATTGTTTTTCACTTTCATGGTTTATTACGTTTGTCGGATTATGTTTGTATGAGCTTTTATGCATAATGACAGTGTTTGAAGTGTTTGTCAATTTTTTTATGCTTATGGCAATTCTTACTAAGTATAGTGAAATCCTCGACCTCAAGGTCAAAGTCCTATGATATGTATGTTTACGTGTCTAATTTTTGCATTGCCTAACCAGAAATGCATTATCTTTTTGATTTTAGGAGTTTTCGAAAATTTTGAAAATCGTCTCGCGGGTCAAAATCGCGGACTGCCAAATTTTTCAGCCCTGGCAGATCTGACGGTACCCAAAATTGGGTTCCGCCAGTGTATTTTCTGGGTAACCCAGAATTGGCCCAACGGACCAGACGGAACCCAAAACAGGGTTCCGCCTGTGTACCGCGAGGGTTCCGCCAGACACCTGCAGAAAATTTTTGTCATTTTTCTTAAGTCCAAAACTTGTAAAGTGTCAAACCATTATCCTAAGTGAGAAACATCTTCCATTAACTCCAATAACCATATTAGAACAACTCTCACTCACTAAAACAATTAGGAAGCCACTTCCCTCCAAAAATTCAAATTCAAACATAACTAACCCAAGGAACCCTTTTAAAGGATCCTTCAAACCATTGAAACATTTTCAACCAAATCACATCCCATGATCACAAAGCATTGAGTGCATATGTTGGTCTTTCACTCCACCTTATTCCATTGGATTGACATGCTCATGAAAACTTCATAAATCATTTGAAACCTCAATCTTTGAGTGGTAGAACATCAAATCCAAACACCCATTTCAACATCTCCTCCACCCTATAAATTTGAAAGTTTTGCAACAATTCAAATCACACCATCACCATTAAAACTTCTTCTCTCAAAACATCAAAACCACACCTTTGAAATGACTAAATCCAACACATCATCCGACTCATCAAAATCCTTCTCAAAAACCACTAGGATTAGTGTTAAACCTTGTTGCTTCAACAAAACCGTCAAGTCAAGCTCATCTTCTTCAAGTGATGCTTCGCTTAACATTTCTTCACCTATCCAAGATTTCCTTAACCTCACTACTTCAACACCATCCTCAACACATTACAATACCAATGTAATCACCTTTCAAGATTTGCTTAATCTTGATACTCCAACACCCTCTCTAACACATTGCTACACAAACATAGCCAACATTCCTTCACCTACTAGACCTTCATGTGATTCAACATCACCTTCTCAACAAGCTCAACCAACTAAAACTTCATCACCTCAATCACCAACAATTTCACCAATGGAACTTTTCCATACACCTCCAACATCACCACTACCTTATTTGGAAACATTAGAAGATCTATCACCCAAATCATCAAGTCCACCATCCTTATCACTCTTTGACACCATTGCTCAAATGGAAACCCAACAACAATCTAGTGAGCAACTAGATGATGAACCCCATCAACCCTCAATGATAGAACGGTTGGCTTACCGTTATGCTAGACCATCCATTTTTCCAAATGATCAAGGCCATACCCACTCACAATCATTTGTGTTTCACCCAATTTACAAAGACCTTCATGGCAATCCTTCCGGCAAATCAAGCTTTCGCCATTTTGTTCAAAATCAACAACCACAACAACAACAACCATCACCACAAGACTCTTCCCAACAATTTGAATCTCTACTTTCTTCTTATAAGAAAATAGAAGCATCCATATGGGAAAAACCTCCAAACCTTAATGATGAGATTGACACTCATTTAAACCACCTTCATGCCTTCAAACGTATGGTTGACTCTCAAATCAACCATATTACGATTTTACAAACAACGCTACAATCAACTAATGAAGGAAGCAAAACACCTCTCAACCATCCACCTTTGCTCCTTCAAGTTCAAACCATCCACCACCAACAAACCAAACCACTCTTCCACCAAAATTTCATCGCCATGGTTGCGGACATTGCGACAGAACCGCTCACATTAGTGAAGGATGTCGAACGGAAATTCGTGAGCTATCCGAAGAAATGAGGTTTATCCTAAACCACATTTTGGATCGTCTACAATCCTTGTCTCACACACCTCAACCTTAGAGTCTCCAAAATGAAACAAAACCGTTTCTTTTGGAAAATGTTTCCCATTTAAACCAACAAACCAAAACTGTGTCATCCTTTCATCCTTCAAAATAAAGCCCGCTACAACCTCCAACACACATTTTCATCCTTAAACAACCTTAGCCTTGTTTTTGGAAAATGTTTCTCATTTAAACCAACAAACCAAAACCGTGTCATCCTTTCAACCTTCAAAATAAAGCCCGCTACAACCTCCAACACACATTTTCATCCTTAAACAACCTTAGCCTTGTTTTTGGAAAATGTTTCTCATTAAGGAAAATGATGATTTCCTTGTAGCTTTTCATGTTCTTATTTCATTTTTAGTTTTTCTTTATTTTTAGAAGTAGGATGGTGTCATCAAAATTTCTTGTCTTTGACTTTTTAAGAGTTAAAATTTTACATGAAATGAATTTCATTCTACTACAAGGTTTGCATTGTTTGTTTACCATTTGGGTATAATGTGTGAACTATTTCTTGCTATGGAAGCATACATATATCTTGTGTGTTAGAAACTAACCTTTCTTTTTGTAGGATCATTATCCATGTTTTCCTTCCTTGATACTCCATTTAGGGGAGAAATATTCAAGAGGGAGCATGAGTATGACATTATTCCGCTCCACAACTCTTAGTTGTGTTTTAGACATGAAATGCTTTCATAACTTGTCTTGTGCGACAACTAACCTTTTTCTTGTAGGTTCAAAATCCATGTCTCCTCTCTTGGCACTCCATTTAGGAGGAGTATCGTCCAAGGGGGAGCAAGTGCTTACTTCCGCTTCGCTACTCTTCTTTTTTTTTGGACAAAAAGGGGGAGAATTTAGAATATAAACTTGTTTCAAATTTTTTTTAACATATCACAATATCTTAGCAAAAACAAGTTTTTATACTAACTTTATAAGACTTAACACTAAAACTAGTGACTTACTTATAAATAAAGTTTATGTTTTGTCATCAACAAAAAGGGGGAGATTGTTAATACAAATATCGCCTAAAAACGTTATTTATATTTTACGATCTTTGCTAAGTTTTGTTAATGACAAACTATGAACTTTAGTTATGAGTAAATCATCACTTTAAGTGTTTAAGTCTTGTTTAACTAAGGTTTACATTTCCTTTTAAACAAAACATAGTTTTTATTTCTTAAATTAGAAAGTGTCTTGTCACATCACACTTATTTCTTAAAATAGTAATGTCACATCACATTTAGGGCAAGCTTTGTCAATATACATTTATGGTAAGAAAGAGTGTTTGACTAACCATATGTTTTCTTGCAAGACTTGTGTTTGACTAAGTGTAATGAGATGTGACCTTGTTTGGTTTGGAATATTTATTGCAAAACCAACTGCAGCCCTGACGGAACCCTGGGGGTACACGGGCGGAACCCATGTGAGGGTTCCGCCAGACCTGCAGAATGGTTTGCTATAAATATTAAACCATTTGTTAGTTTTGAGTCAACCCTTTAGGACATATTTTCATATACTCTCTCAAACTAACTCAGTAACATTTGACTTATGTGATTCTCTTATGTAGCAAGAGACTTCACAAGATCATTTAAGAAGTTACAAGCTTCAACTCTAAAGTTGCAAGTCTTGTTAGCTTTGTTATGTATAAGCTTTGGTAGTTTATACTTTATTTGTGTCATGTATGTAGAAGTGATTGGTTAGTATTTTAGGCCTCAAAATACGTAGTTGATGCGTGGGAATTGCACCAGGCTTTACCTCTCAAGGGATCTTGAGAAGCTTACAACCCCCACCAGGCAGTGTACCTGATCGTTGTAGTATAGTATAGTGACAAGTACCGGGGGATTGATCGTTCAGCTTAGGAATAGTGTCGCTAGGATTAGAAAGCCTAAATACTAGTTCTAAAGGTGAGTGATGATTATTTTTGTATTTTTATATTTTTTAGAAAGCAAATAAAAATCTCGGGTTTGAAGGATTTGGGCGGAATTAGTTGCTAATCAACTAACCCAATACTAAAGATGCAATCAAAATAAAATACTAGAAATGAAAATAAACTAAATTATACTAAAGTTGTGAGCAATAAGTGGAGAAAATGTGTTTACTTAGATTTCACTACTCCCTAGACATCTTTTACACGTTAATTACATGTTATAATTGCATGGATGACGGATCGTATTCCTTAATACCATTCTTGAGGTGGCACACTTAACTCCCTAATTCTATGAGCTCTTATCTCCTCCTACACCATGCCCAGCACAACTATAGGGATTGTAAACAGTGGCTCATGCATTAAATACAACCAATAAAGATCTAGTGCGCGTCGGTTCATGTTTCTTAAGACGTTCAAGCATGTTACCAATTGGAGATCTGCCAGTTTTCTTAAGCCTAACATATAAATCATTCATCCAAGACAAGTATAAACAAGTAATCAACACATAATTAACATCTAGGTTTCATTAGATCCAAGCAAACACAAGATAGATCTAGCCTAGCATGATGGAATTAAGACAAGAACAAGATATAGACAACCAACACATAGACATATTGATTGAATTGAAAGAACACTTATCTTAATTACACATGAAATGTATCAAGGGCTTGGAACCCTTGAAAAACCTGTAAAATTTGCACCAAAATCGTACTTAGGGTTTCTCCAAAACTTCTCTCTCTTTAATGTGAAAATTAGAAAACTATATATAGGAAAAGGGGTCTGACGGCGTCAAGACCAACCTTGTGACGCCGTCACCTCGCCGCCAAAACTATTCTCGGACTGCCTTGATCTACATTTGACGCCGTCAAGACTTAATCATTTCCAGGCCGTCATGACTTTTACTCTTGACGCCCTACCTTCGTGACGCCGTCAAATATGTACTGGGTCGTCATGGAATTTTGCTCTTGACGCCGTCAGGGAGTTACTCTTGACGCCGTCACCTACTGTTCCCAGCATGGAAAATTAAGACTTTGGCGTTTTCTTCACTTTTATGCTCCAAAAACGTCCGAATTGCTTCATTTTCCAGATTTCTCTCCCAAAGTACCTAAAATC
This sequence comes from Artemisia argyi, assembly GCA_030686995.1. Classification (NCBI taxonomy): domain Eukaryota; kingdom Viridiplantae; phylum Streptophyta; class Magnoliopsida; order Asterales; family Asteraceae; genus Artemisia; species Artemisia argyi. The sequence continues at coordinate 103,172,070 of CM060697.1, forward strand.
ACAAAAGGAACGATTTAGGGCAATATTTGATCAAATAAATTCGAATTTGGGCTTAAATGACCCCTTAAAAACGGATCATTTTTCGCCTCATCATATACCCTTACACTTGAGATTTGCTTGTCCTCAAGCAAATGCGCTTTTATTCTACTCAAAATACAAGTTAGGGGTCATTTAACACTAATATAAAAGTAATTACAACAAATAATCGTTCCATTAAAAACCAATAGACAAGCACGGAGGTCATACACTAGCACCTCACAAATAGTGTTTAGATACTCACATCTCTCGGGTGTAATAAAGTGTAAATTACAATCTGGAAACGGAAGATATCTCTCACTACCTGTCATAGCAAAATAGATTACCATAGGCTTGGGAAAAGATCAAACCTCCACCACATGGCGTAAGCACCTAGGATAAACTATCAAAGAGGTCTTTTAAAGGGTTGTAACGTTAGGTGTAGGGATATGAAATACACGGTTTTGTTGGATAAAGGAAGTTTTACTGGTGGCGAGTTAACAATCTTGGTTAATTATATGTACAATATGGCGTTGCTAGGCCAAGACTAGACTCGACTTAAGCTAATAAATGAAAAATAACAAAAACATAAAATAAACATAGAATGAAACGGGATGGTAGTCCGTATGTTTTTTCTCTTCTTTCCTTTTTCTATTTTTTTTTTCTTGATTTTTCGATTTTTTTTTTTTTTTTTTTTTTTTTTTTTTTTTTTTTTGCATACACTCTTGCCCTACCATCCGAAATAATACATCATAGGGGATGAACATTCCCCTTACACTTGAATTTTTACATACTTTACAATAAACTAATCTAATGACTCGAATCAAGAAAATCAAAACACTTGGAGCACTTTAAAGATTAACGTACGTATGGGGGTAATAAATGATGTTCTTCCCCATTACTCCATAAAATAAGTACTTACCCATGAGTCCCAATCGTCCCAAAACAATATGTACAAGGATATGACTCGACTTAGTAACCATGTAATCAATTAGATAGTTAACTTAGGGTTTAACAAATAACAATAATGCACTAAAAATGAGCGCATACATGGAATGCTAAGGCGATTTGGGTGTACATTTAAGTGGGGTGTAACAAATTCTTCCTTTAAGTAAAATGCTTAAAGTTAGAAACGAAAAGATAGGCTCGGAGGGGTGTACTAGGGGTTTCGTGTACTAAAAATGAGTACAACGCTAAGGTGTGGGAAAATTTAGTTGACTTAACTAGCCAAGTAATATGACTTAAATGGTCAAGTAATTATGATACAGGTTTAACACAAGGGTGATCCTAATGCCTCTTATCATGTAGTAAATCCTACCACACGAATGTAGTCTCACTAGCGGTCTCGGGATGCATCACTAACGCAAGTTCTAGAATCTAAATGTTACCGGTACACTCATAAGCACTAATAGTAAATGCTTTTCCTATCAAATCTAAAGGCGAACCTCACATATTTGGGTGGAAAATTTTTCTGAATATACGGTTATGTGTTAGTCATACAATCTCCTATCCATGAGACGCTTGCTATGGCTAAAGTTTCACTCCTAAATGTTGTAAAAAATTTTAAATTTGGCGCTAAAATTGCACTAACAAGTATTTCTCATAGTTTTATTACACATCTACCATCAAACAAAACAAACTCAAGCGAAAGTGCATATGTAAGGAATCATCTTTTTACCCTCCCCTTACACTTAAGATGAACATTGTCCCCAATGTTCAAGTAAAGAATGTAAAAGTGAAAAAGTAAAGAGAATGAAATCAAATACTCCCCTGATTCACTCGGTATGGATAATAGGGTGGTCAGGTTAAATCTTCCTCCAAGAAAATGAACAATCAAAGCTTCCCTTCCAGAATATAAATCATCTTCTTATCATACATAACCTGTAAAACCTGATAAAATAGACAAGACAACCTCGCGTAAAATCGGCGGCATCCTATATAAGTTACTAAATCCTAGAAAACAAGATAAGATATAATGCTTGTGGAATGAAGTTTGCAGATCTCCTGGAGATTATAAAACTTAGTAATTCACAAAAACCATAAGACTCCGTTAGAAAAACAAAACCGGTAAAATTTCCAGATTTTTACACTTGACGCCGTCAAGAGTAAACTCTTGACGCCGTCAGAAGTGACCTGCAGAAATTCTTATGTTAAGTTTCCGGAAAATTTCTGGAAAAACTTGGTCCTACTTCCTGGAAAATCCTGCAAAACTTCATTATGACTCAATACAAGCATTTGACTCTAACAAATACGAATATACATGTTCATTTAATATTGTGGAGAATCATGATCGGTTTGTTTCTTAAAAACATATTTGGGGTTTCCCCTTACACTTATCTTTTGCAAAAATACCTTTAGGTGGAGTTAAGACTAGGCCAAAACAACAAAGTAAAGTATTTCCACTACTTAGTTTAGAAACATGATCTACCAACAATAAAATAAAGCATGCATACAGAAGCAAATAACAAACAAACAAATAAAATCACACAAAGCATGGGTTGCCTCCCAAGCAGCGCTTGTTTTTGTTCGAGTCACGAGCCTGACTCTACCCTTATTTAACGGAAATAGGGGAGGTTTTCCCTACACTTTGAATTAAGTGCGGGTGGAAGTAGCGATACACACCCTTAGGGTGGAAATATGCCTCGTGAGGAAAGAGTGGTGGATGAATTATATGCTCAAAGGGCTGTGCTCCTATCATCATAACCTTACCTAATTCAATCGGGTTAATGGGTGTATTATGATTTTCTCCTAGAAAGGGATCATTTTCTATCAACTTCGAGAGACTCCTAGTTGGGAATCCATCTTGACCTAATAAACCTGGTTTAAACCCATAATGTTTCTTATGATCAATCATTAATGGGTGATGTAAGTATGTAAGGTCATGTTCCACTCCTATATTGGCTTCCTCTCTACAAGGCTTAGAGTCCACTCCCTTTATCCTAAGACTACCCGGACTATATGGTTTGATGGGTGGATCGGAACCTATCTCAATTCCTAAATTCACATCCAAGGATGGAAGATTAGGTAACAGTTTTGGTTGAGGCTCCGGTTCATCAAAACTAGGAACTTCCCTAGAACTAAGAGTAAGGTTATCATTATAAGTATTCAAACCTATATCCTCTAGTTGTGTTTGATCCAAGGGTTCTACCTCTATTGGGGTTCCTATAGTCACTTCTACTTCTTCCGGGTAAGTCACGGGTGGTATGTGTGCCTCAAATGATGGTAGGAATTGTGGGGTACTTTGTGGGCTCATGTTATTTACTTCATCATTCCTTGTGTCAAAATCACCTATATCCTCAACATGTGTTTTATTATAATCTAACCCTAACATTTTCCCAAGTATCTCACGTGCTTCCCTAGGCATCTCAACTTCTATGTCCGAATCATAAGGATCATCCTCAATATTATGACTACTATATACAAATTGCCCAAAAGATTCATCATCTGTTTCTTGAGATTCATCATCATCAATCATAAAACCTAGGTCTTTTTGATCAATGTGATCATGTTCGGCTACATCCTCCATCACATCAAGGTCACCTATGGGTTCATCCTGTACTATGGCAGTGCCTAACCATGACATGCAGCTAGGTGGCTCATACGAAATTATCCTAGGTGAAGGATCATATGGTGCATAGGTTTCACTAAGTGAGGCATTTTGAGGGGTTGATGGAACTCCTAAGGTGAATTCTTTAAAAGCATTATGCCCTTGGCCTCTTTTCTCAAGGTACTCAATAAAATCAATATAAGATCCTGTCCTCCTCATTTCATTCGTCCATCTTGGTATATCCAAACTGGTGTAATTATATTTTTTCTGGTAAAACTCTAGTGTCGGACTTGGTGAATTCGTGTTCTCCATAATGGAACGGAATAGTCAATGAACTTAATTTACTAACAAAGGCACAAAAAAAAAAGATAGACTAAAGAAAACCTAAAAATAAAAATGAAATCTTACTAGAAAGGAATCTAGCAAGTAGACCTAATAAAAAGAGATTCTAACCTAGACAATAACTATTCCCCGGGCTGCGGCGCCAAAAACTTGATGCGTGAGAATTGCACCAGGCTTTACCTCTCAAGGGATCTTGAGAAGCTTACAACCCCCACCAGGCAGTGTACCTGATCGTTGTAGTATAGTATAGTGACAAGTACCGGGGGATTGATCGTTCAGCTTAGGAATAGTGTCGCTAGGATTAGAAAGCCTAAATACTAGTTCTAAAGGTGAGTGATTATTATTTTTGTATTTTTATATTTTTTAGAAAGCAAATAAAAATCTCGGGTTTGAAGGATTTGGGCGGAATTAGTTGCTAATCAACTAACCCAATACTAAAGATGCAATCAAAATAAAGTACTAGAAATAAAAATAAACTAAATTATACTAAAGTTGTGAGCAATAAGTGGAGAAAATGTGTTTACTTAGATTTCACTACTCCCTAGACATCTTTTACACGTTAATTACATGTTATAATTGCATGGATGACGGATCGTATTCCTTAATACCATTCATGGGGTGGCACACTTAACTCCCCAATTCTATGAGCTCTTATCTCCTCCTACACCATGCCCAACACAACTATAGGGATTGTAAACAGTGGCTCATGCATTAAATACAACCAATAAAGATCTAGTGCGCGTCGGTTCATGTTTCTTAAGACGTTCAAGCATGTTACCAATTGGAGATCTGCCAGTTTTCTTAAGCCTAACATATAAATCATTCATCCAAGACAAGTATAAACAAGTAATCAACACATAATTAACATCTAGGTTTCATTAGATCCAAGCAAACACAAGATAGATCTAGCCTAGCATGATGGAATTAAGACAAGAACAAGATATAGACAACCAACACATAGACATATTGATTGAATTGAAAGAACACTTATCTTAATTACACATGAAAGGTATCAAGGGCTTGGAACCATTGAAAAACCTGTAAAATTCGCACCAAAATCGTACTTAGGGTTTCTCCAAAACTTCTCTCTCTTTAATGTGAAAATTAGAAAACTATATATAGGAAAAGGGGTCTGACGGCGTCAAGACCAACCTTGTGACGCCGTCACCTCGCCGCCAAAACTATTCTCGGACTGCCTTGATCTACATTTGACGCCGTCAAGACTTAATCATTTCCAGGCCGTCATGACTTTTACTCTTGACGCCCTACCTTCGTGACGCCGTCAAATCTGTACTGGGTCGTCATGGAATTTTGCTCTTGACGCCGTCAGGGAGTTACTCTTGACGCCGTCACCTACTGTTCCCAGCATGGAAAATTAAGACTTTGGCGTTTTCTTCACTTTTATGCTCCAAAAACGTCCGAATTGCTTCCTTTTCCAGATTTATCTCCCAAAGTACCTAAAATCACAAAAGGAACGATTTAGGGCAATATTTGATCAAATAAATTCGAATTCGAGCTTAAATGATCCCCTAAAAACGGATCATTTTTCGCCTCATTAGTAGTGTGTTGGGAGTTGTTGTACCCTTGTAAAAGAACTAACGGGAGTGGTTGTGCCCTTGGTAAAGAACTCGACATCTAGCTTAGTGTCGGTAAAAGTGTAAGCGACGATGGGAGTGGTTGTACCCGTGTAAAAGAACTCGACATCTAGCTTAGTGTCGGTAAAAGTGTAAGCGACGTTGTAAAGGTTTTCTCTGCCGGTGAAAGGAGCTTGTTGATTAGTGCTTATAACTCTCGAGTTGGAAACTCGTGGCGTGGATGTAGGGCAAGGAAAAAGAGTCCTTGTAGCCGAACCACGATAAACAATCGTGTTATGGTTTGATCGTTTCTTTCTTTATCTTTGCTTATTACATGTTGTCTTTTAGATATAATCGCTAGTCACATATAAAGCTTTTCAAAGAATTAAAACAAGTAAAGTTGTGCTTATATCTTCAAACAAATGTAAAGATTTTCAGAGAATTAAACAAGCAAAGTTAGCATCATCACAAGTAAAGATTTTCAAAGTATGAAACAAGTAAAGTTAGAATTGTTATTCACATGAAAAGCCTTTCAAAGAATCAAACATATAAAGTTGTGTTTATATCTTTAATCAAACGTAAAAGTTTCTTAAAGGATATTCAAGCTAAAAAGGATTTAAAAAGCCGTAAACTATTCAACCCCCCTTCTAGTTTTCCACAAAATGTATCAAAGCTTGCTAGCTTAGCTTATGATTCAAGAAGATAATGATTCTATCACTTTAATACATTTGTTTTTGTTTTGTTTTGTTTTTTTTTTTTTTTTTTTTTTGTAAAGAATCTCTAACTATCTCTCTTGACAAACATACGTACATATGAGATGAGAATGTGAAGTCGCATGTTGTAGTAGGTTAGGTGTCAAGCATTTGGTGGAACAGTACATCTTTCATTTAATACTTTCATATGTAGTTTCACTTTTCAATGTACTTTAGTGAATAGTTAATTCAACTATTCACTCTTTTATCATCTGCTTTTGTAATTGTTTGACTTTTATGTAAAATTGCGTTCCTTTTGATTTTGTGTTGTTCCCTCCAATAATTCATGTCTTGATTAAGAGAATGTATATTCAGTGAGTGAGACTTTGTTGGATCTCACTGACTCGAATGTTGTTTTTCAGTTCGGGTACTTTACACGCTGATATTGCATTAACGAGGCATAGTATTTCTTCAGATGGTGTTCAACGTCCCAAAAGATGTTGTTGAGTGAGATTTATACAATACTCTGATTTCATATCAGAGGGTAAATTTAACTTAGTCTAATTTATATCTAAATACTATGAGAGACAATTGGGCAAACGTTTGACCCAACAATCTATCTCTATTTGAACATACAAATAGCATAGGTTAATAAGTAGTATTTAACATGACAACTTCTTTTTTACTTTTTGATCAACAATAAAAATAAGTAAATAAAAGTACTTAAGTTTTATCTTTTGTTGCTGAAAAATCTACATTTTTTTAATGTATTCCCTGATAAAGACATGCTATTGCGATTTCAGTCCTTGAAAATATGCAGCCGCAGTCCCTGAAGCGTTTGCATAACTAGTCCCTGAATACTTTTAACTTTTTTTAAAAAGAAAAAGGAAAAGAACCCTCTTCAAAGACCTCTTTTGTTTTTCAAAGACCTCTTATCTTTCAGATACCTCTTGTCTTTCAAAAACTTCTTGGCTTTCAGAGGCCTTTTTTCTTTCAAAGACCTCTTGTTGTTCAAAGACCTCTTTTGTTTTTTAGATACTTTTTATCTTTTAGGGACCTCTCTTTTTTTTTCAGAGACATCTCTTGTTTTCAGAGACCTCTTGGCTTTCAAAGACTTGTTGTCTTTCGAAAAACCTCCTGACTTTCAGGGACCTCTTGTTTTCAGAGACCTCATGTTTAGAGATCCATTCAGAGACTTCATGTTCAAATACCTCTTTTATTAGGATTTTTTTATTTATTTATTTTTTAATATTATTTTTTTAAGGATTTTCTTAGAGGATTTATTTGTTTGTGGAGGTTTTGGTGAAAAGTTTTTTTTGCTTTTTTTTTTTGTGAGAGCATTTTTTTTTTTTTTTTTTTTTTTTTTTTTTTTTTTTTTTTTTGTGGAGGTTTCTTGTGAGAAGATTTTTTTGTAGAGGTTCTGGTGATAAGATTTTGTATTTTATTCAAATGATATAATCAAAATTAATTGTGTTTCTCCCCTTAAAAGTTGCAACATGAGTGGCAATTTATGAAGTTCTCACACTTGAATTTAGACCAAGCTCAAATGTTTGAATTTATATCCTTCATCAATTCTTGAAAGTTATTAGTAGTCAAAGAAGAGCTGGATTATTGTAATTAATTCATCCGCTCTGATACTACTTGTTGGTCCTGAAATTCGAGGTAAAACATGGATATGTTTACACAAGACCCATTTGACAACTAGTAACATCATTCGTACTTTTTAATCTATATAATTTTATTAAAAATAAATCAAAGAACTATAAGGAATAGTTGCGAAACACTATCTCAATTGAATGACAAATGAAACTCACATAGAAGCTTGCTAGCTTAGCTTATTATTCAAGGAGGGGATGATTTTATTACTATAATACATTTGTATTATTTTTATTTTTATTTATTTATTTATTTATTTTTGTAAAGAATCTCTAACTATCTCTCTTGACAAACATGCGTACATTTGAGATGAGAATGTGAAGTCGCATGTTGTAGTGGGTTAGGTGTCAAGCACTTGGTGGAAGAGTACATCTTTCATTTAATACTTTCATATGTAGTTTCAATTTCTAATGTACTTTAGTGAATAGTTAATCCAACTATTCACTCTTTTATCATTTGCTTTTGTACGTGTTTGACTTCTATACAAAATTGTTTTCCTTTTGATTTTGTGAAGACCGTCCCAATAATTTATGTCTTGATTAAAAGAGTGTATATTCAATCAGTGAGACTTTATCGAATCTCATTGACTCAAATATTGTTTTTCAGCTCGGGTACTTCACTCGCTATACCGTATCAGTGAGGCAAAATGTTTCTTCAGATGGTAAATTTATTAGTATGATTTATGTTTAAATACTGTAAGAGACAATTGGTCAAACTTTTATGCTAGGTTACTACTGTAATTTAATTGTTTTTTAAAAAGTAAGCAGCCATGACCCTACGAACTGAGGTTTGGTTTGAAATAAGCAGCCATTGTCCATGAGGCTTTGGTTTGAGAAATTAAAATGAGAAAGATGAGAAGAACTATAATCACACATTTGAGATGTAGCTACAAAAGTAGATGCATCTCCCCTTAAAATTCTATTTGAATTGTGTGGCTAGAAATATTTTTCATTCTTCTCATTTTAGTTTTTCTTGTCACTGGATCCCTTCCCATTCTAGTATTCATATATATACATGCACTTATGCATTTTGCATGCATGCATACGATATAATTTATTGGGATAATGACTTTTAAATGTATCAAAGTTGCCACTTTTTACTGGGTTGTGTATTATTCCTATTTTTTCCCTAACAAATGTATCCAAATTGCTAATCCCACCAATCATAGCACTTGACGAGGTTTTTGGTTAGAATTAATTACATAAATCGTTCTTATGGTTAGGCCCAAATTGCAAGTTTCATCCTAACGACCGTTTAGCCAACTATTGTTTGCAATTTGGGCCTAACCACAAGGAAGATTTATGTAATTAATTCTAACCAAAAACATCGTCAAGTGTTAAGATAGGTGGGATTAGAAAGTTCTATACATTTGTTAGGGAAAAAAAAGAATGATACACAACTCAGTAAAAAGTGACAATTTTAAGACATTTAAAAGTTATTATCTCTAATTTATTAATACTCATTTGTGTATACATATGACAAAGAATTGTGGGAAAAATTATATACGCACGGTTTCATCTTTTTTTTTTCTTTTCTTTTCTTGAAGACAAGCTTTATTCAATTAGAACTCTATTATTTACGGCTTGATCAACAGATGTTAAGTTTCTAATTTTCTTAGGAATCATCATATTTATCGGAACGTACTTTTGATCTTTAACCAATTGAACCTATAAAAATTAAAAGATTAATTCATATATCACCTTACTTTTATGATTAATTTCATATATACCTAAAGTACAAGTATTAAATACATAATATATAATGTTTTTAATGCATGTTTTGGTATATTGGAAATTTCCAACTAAAAGGAGTGGATATATGAAATTGCCCAAAATTAAAGACAAACGTCATGAAAATATTGGAACTTTTGTTTGAGGTAAAAATTGAAGTTCAGAAATAGATGCATTTTAACTTTAAAATTCTCTCTTATTTAAAATATGTGATAAAAAATCATTTTTATTATTTTATTTTTTTTAAACTGAATACTTTCCTGTACAATCATTACAAAAGATGATAAAATGTTATCATCATCAAAACATAGGCGTATATAAGGGTGTGCGAGGTATGCTGCACAGGGCCTCAAAATTATAAGGCTCTCAAATTTAATTTTATTTATTGTTATTTTTTTAACATTTTATATCTATTCTATAAAAATGACTACGAGTGTTTGATTTAAAAAGTTGTATAAAAATGCTAACCAAAGTACTTTCAAAAGGATTATTTTCATTTTAAAAATTATTTACCTTCAATTTTAGGATGGATTTTTATTATTTAAACTGAATTTTGCGTTTCAGTAAATTCAGAGACGGCGTTGCATCAAAGTAAAAACAAGCGACAACGATATTAATAGAGGTCGGTCGTATAGTATTAGAATATCATATTCAGGACAGTAATGTTCGATCAAGAAAACGCAGTAATGTACTAATGTGGGCCGCAACATTTACTATATGGTTTTACCATTTGTTTTTATATGTACGCAGTTTCTTACCCTATCATGGTTTGTCTTTTCTCAACGTTTATTGGTATTCTTTTATCTTTTAATGCAATAACATTGATTATGACAGTTAATTTGACAACGAGAGTTGCATGAGTCTATGTTTCGTCGACATTAGAAATCGTATCTTGCAATCATTATCAAATATATTGTATGATATCAATCTGGAAAACTTTAGAAGTAAATTTTCTCTTCTTCTAATGTTTTATTTTCTAGCTAGTTTCGAAGCTATACATGTTTTTTTTAGAGGATAGCAGTTATGTTTCTGAAATCATCTATACCTCCCAAATCCACCAATAATATCATTCCACCTCATTCATTCTTATTTTCATACATCTCAATCCCTTTTTAGTGGCAACCATGTCTTTTTCATACCTCCCAACTAATTTTATTTTTTTATTTTTTATTTTCATAAATTAAATTAAACAATTTAATAAAAACATAAATATTTCATTAATAATTAAAATAACATTATATAATACTTGAAAAAAAAAATACATAATTATATCTAAAAATCGGTAGGCCATCCATATTTCTCCGCGTACGCACGTTTTTTGGTTATGTGTTCGTGCGGCTCGTTGTAGAATTTCATTGCCCGAATCATAGCCTTTTCGTTAGCATTTTCGATTTGTGTCGTCAGCAATTGTTTGGACAATTGATCATTTGCACGTTTTTCTGCCATCGCCTCATCCAACGCTAGTGCTTTCTTTGCCGTATACTTCTCAATAAACTCAGCAGCACTATTCTTTGTCGACGACTCGCTAGCGGTCTTTTTCCCTTTTCTTTTTGATACAGGAATTGTGTCGTCATTTAGATCCGAAATAACAGGATCAACATTGTCATTGCTTCCGGACTCATAGTAGCTAGATTCCGACGACTTTTTTCGTTTGTCGGAATGAGATGTCGAAGATAATTTTTCAAAACATGGTTGTTCCAACCATTTCGGTTCTCCCTTAACAACCTTCCACGCTTCAATATGATTAAAAGAAGTGCCCTTATTTCTCTTATCATAATCAGACATGGCATTTTGCAGGACGTTGACATCGTCACACCCACTCTCACGAATGCGATTCTACAATAACACAAGTATATAAAATAACACAAGTATATAAATTTACACAAGTATATAAATTAACACAAGTATATAGTTTAAAAATTACTTGTTGGATGTATAACCTGTTAAAGACACCCATTGCGTGATTCATATTTTTCCACTTTGTGTTCAAGCTATGATGAGTTCGCTTAGTATCTTTAATGGTGACCTTGAAATGCTCCAAAATTCTTTCCCAAAACTTATCTCTACCTTGTTCATTCCCGACTTTTCTACATGTCGATATATGAATCCATGCTTTAGCCAAAGCAACCTCTTCGATCGACGTCCAAGTCTTTTTATCCGCTTTAGTTTTCCCTTTACCCACTTGAACATCTTCATCTTAAAAAAAATTATAACGTATAAAAAAAATTATAACGTATAAAAAAAATAACGTATATAAAAAAATAACGTATAAAAAAATATAACAAGAAAAATTATAATGTATAAAAATAAAATATATACCAATTTGAGTTTGTTGTTGCGTTTCGGGAACAATCTCAACATCATCATCATCGTCTTCACCATATATAGGCAGTTCGCGTTCCACACTTGGTTCACGACGCGAAGGACTTTCACGGTAGTCACCAAACGGGTTGAAGTCACTCGTCATTGATATGTTATATTCGCTTGGATTCATCGGTGGTGGAGGTTGGGGATAATAGCCTGATTGAGGGTATTGTGGATACATCGGTGGTGGAGCTTGCGGACCGAGGACGATAGCCACGTCCACGACCTTTTTGTGATGAAGCACCTCTTGATTTGCCACCATCCATTACAAAAATGTATGTGTTTATAAATGTATGTGTTTGAAAGTATGAAAATGAAAATGGAAGTGTTTAATATATATAGGGATTTTTTTTTTTTTTTTTTTTTTTGGTTTCTTGTGCTCCCAACGTTCTAAAATAACTCCCCCAACGGCTACTTTTTAATTTCAAAAACACCAAACCGCGTAGGCAAAGATTGCCGTTGTCACCTTGCCGCTGGCTACACCGCCGAGGTGGCGGCGGTGTTCACCGGCGGTATGGCCATGCCGTTGGTCCATGCCACTGCCACTGCCATCGTTCTTAACACAACTTATTCAAAAATAAAAATAAAAAGCGGTTGTTGGTTTTTGCCACTTTAATTTGAGAAAAAGAGAAGGCGGCTACCCACAGTAGTGACCTATATTGCATCATCTTTTTGGCTGCCACCTCAGCATTCTCTCTCCTCAACCCATATCCATCTCTCTCATCACAGTGGCAACCCATATTGCATCATTTTTTTATTTATTTAAAAAAACATTTTTTAACACAAACACAACTTTTATTAATAAAACGTAAACATTACATAAACAAAACAATACGGAATTAAAACATTACAATACTAAATTAAATGTAAATATAACTAAACATTACAGAAATTCTTCATCGTCTTCGTCCTCATCTTCGTCTTCATTGTCATGAGGGAGACGATGATGTCTACGATTTCTCCAAATGTGCTCGACCAAATCAGCTTTTAAGTTTTGATGAGTTGCTGCGTTATCGAGCTCCAGAGAAATTGCTAAAGATTCTTCAAATATATTTAAGGGATCGTGTGGTTGGTGGACCTCCTCTTCGAACCATGTAGGACATATCGCCCGCTGGTCGTCTTTTATGATCATATTATGTAATATGATACATGTATACATAATATCTTTGAGATCACTTTTAAAAAACCCTCGAGCCGGAACTTTAAGCATTTTCCACTTCTTCTTCAACACACCAAAAGCCCCGTTCCACGTCTTTCCTTGCTGCTTCGTGCTTCCTCTTGTACAATAGCCTTTTATGAACATCCGTGGGAGGATTTGAAATGGACTTAATAAGAACGGACCGTTGTGGATATATCCCGTCAGTAAGATAATATCCCCTTTTATATTGTACATCGTTTGCTTCGAATTCAAGGTCTGTTGCTCTCCCGGATCTGATATCATTGAAGACAGGTGAACGACGTAAAACGTTTACGTCGTTATTTGTACCGGAAACACCAAAGAACGCATGCCAAATCCATAAATCTTGGGAAGCGACCACCTCCAATAAATGAATGGATGTGGCCCATGATCACCTCTAGCATATTGACCTCTCAAACCGTTCGGGCAATTCTCCCACTCCCAACTTGTACAATCAATGCTTCCCATCATCCCAGGAAACCCATGCTTATGCTCGTGATGAGCATATAATCTTTCAAGATCATAATACGTGGGCTTTCGCAAATACTCAGGACCATATAACTCGATGATAACTTTGCAAAACTTACGGAGACATTGATGGGATGTTGTTTCGGCTACTGCCAGATTCTCGTCAAGAGAATCTGGAACGGCCGCGTATCCCAATTGACGAATGGCCGCAGTACACTTCACCAATGGGCTAATACCAGGTACGCCCCTACAATCATTAGTTTGTTCAAAATAAGTAGAATGATCGGTTACCTCTCGAACAATTCATGTGAACAGTTCTCGGCTCATTCGGAAACGTCGACGGAATGTTATTTCATTGTGCAGCGGGTTATCGCCAAAGTATGCATTCACTAACCGATTGTGTGCAGCAACATGATCCCTATGTATGTACCTTCTTGTAGGTTTTGGCTGATGTGCTTGATACGCGTTCCAAGCAAACTCCGCAAACTCCACAAACTCACTAAAAACTTCTTCGTCGTCGTCGGAAGACGAAAAACCAAACAAATACTCGTAGGACGACATGGACATGGTGAATGAATATTGATGATAATTTGTTTGAATTGTGTTTGAAATTGTGTGTTTGAATGTGGGTTTAATGTTGGTATTTATAGGATGAAAAGTGGTATTTTTTTTTTGAAAAAAAGTGTGTGTGTGTGTGTGTGTTTTTTTTAATCCAAACGGTAATATCAAACACTCTTCTTGTACAATATCGATTGGATTCTTGACCCATATTGCTCTCGAGCTCCCGGCGATCGATTTCAACATTTCCACTCACAGTGGCTCGATCGATTGGTTAAATTGATCGATCGATGGTGATGATCGATATACCCCGACCCACTGTCATTAGCCTTAGGAGCGTGTTTTTTTAACCTCATTTTCTTGTTTATAAACTTATATTCTTTAACTTAGCTTGTGTTTGTTTCATTTAGATGTTTTAGGTCTGAATCTGACTACCACATCTTACTAGTAAGAGGTGGCTAGAACGTATAAATCTAAACGAAATAATGTTGTTTGTCTTTGTATAATTGTCTGAATGATTTTAAGTGCTCGTTTCCGCAATTTATTTAAGTAACTTATGTAAATATAAAAAAAATACTTTTTATCATAAATATAACATATTTAATAGACTATCAAATATATTATATTAACATGAGTCTTCAATCACTCTTATCTAGTAAGAGGCGGTAAGTGTAACACCCCCAAAATCGTCACGTCAGCAGAAGACTTAAAATGTCGGCGGAAGACTTTTTGGGTGTTACTTCGAGGATCTTTGTCACAATCATAGAAAACGACACAAAAGTGACGCTTTAAAGTTTAATTCATTCAAAATACCAAATATTCGAGACATCAAGATGTTTCATAATTTAAACAACAAGTTTATTTGAAATATATCAAAATGTTTATTTAAGCCCATGCCGGGTTACAAGCCCACTCCGTGCCTTCAAGTTCCTTCTTGTTTAGTTACCTGAGATAAACACATGCTAAAAGTGTCAACACAAAGGTTGGTGAGTTCATAGAGTTTATAGTTTAAATCGTTAATTAGAAAATGAGTGATTTCTTTATCAATTTAATACAAATCAATCCGTTGGTTTGCCCTTCACCGGGCCATCACCAAAATAGTAGTTTGTTTATAAATCCATTCAACACGAGGTTTGAATCACAAGTTAGGAATGTATTGTGATCACATGCAATCAATAAGTTTAAATCAACATTCCTGTTATTGCCTTAAGCTCATGATACTCAACGATTGACAGCCAATCATAATCTCAAGTTATGACGGTAAGTAGTAGGCCTTCAAGATAGGTATTTGCCAATAACCTATAATAAGAACAATAAAGTGCGCCTGGTGTTTTTCTCTAACAACCAAACGAGGATTGTCAATCACTAATAGTACTATCCACATTTATTTACGTTCACCCTTCAAGTGATTAAGGTTCATGATCGAGGGACTTTTGGCAATAGTAACTTAAGCAAATAACATTGGCCTGACGGTATTTCAATACCCGGTATAAAAGACTTGTGATCGAGTTTTAAGCATGTATCTCCCCCACGGGAAAAATAGTTAAAGAGTGGGCTATGAAATCACAGTAATATGTAAATAGTTAACAAGTACTTGTAAAAGTATAAAACAATAGTTAAGCATGTATCTCCCCCAAAAAAATGTTTATAAAATAATTATAAAAATGGGGCTAAGAACTCACTTTAGTAGTACAGTAGTAGTGGTAGTAACATAATCTCAACGATGCAAGGTAACGGCTTCACACACAACCTAAAAGATTTTACACAGTTCAGTTGATAGTCATATATCGCGAATGTTTGTTATATTTCCAATATACCTTAAAGTATATAATTGATAAGTTTCGATAAAAGTTAATAACGTATCGTTAACTTTTATTTATAACGACGAAAATTATATATATAACGTATATATAATTAAATGAGTTAAAGTTTTATATCAAATATCGCAATATTTATATAAAACCTTTATAATATAAAAGAAAATCATTTCATCATTATTGTCCTTCAAGTTTTAACAATGTTACAAAATTAACCCTAACGGTATAACATTTTCATCGTTAGTCCAAAATATATATATTACATTTTAGGTCCAATATATAACAATATTTACCTTTTATGACTCCATGTTTTATTTCCAACAGTTTTGATCTAGTAAAAACAGTTTTGACAGTTTTGGCTCAAAGTTTATAACTTTGACAATTTTAGTCCTCGGTTAGGAATATTTTTCAAAATTAGTCCAAAATTCACCAAATTAAAAGTTTAACATTTTTATTTTTCTAAATAAACTTAAAACATTCCTAATAGCTTATTGGACCAGCTTATTAACTAAAAAAAAATCAATTATTTTCACTAATTGGGCTTAACGAGCCACTTTTAAAGGCCCATTAACATTTTAAGATCCAAAGGGTTAGGGGGAACACTAGACCTACCTTAGTCCATCATTTTAAGTTACAAAAACATTTCAAGAGAGCTTTTATCATCAGATTATCGAATAAGCTTAAAAAGAGCTTATTGGGTTTACTAGGCCCAAAGTTAACTTATTTCCTTTTGAAACTCTGTCAAATACTCGATTGCTTTGGCTTTTGAAAACGACTCATATGAGCTTATTAGGTCGAATAAAGTGTGTCTCCTAATTGTTTACCAAGGTGACAATGAGGTCGAGCTATAAAATAGCGTGGTCATGTGTCTAGTTTTTACGTAGTGTGGTCAAAGTAAATCGTCAAAATCGTATAGAATTATATGTTGAAGACTTAGAAAAATTCTATGTCCTTTGACATGGTAAAAAGACTTAAGGAACGTGTGATGTTTTATGAGTAAACGTTATTACTAGTTCAAAAACTTTATCAAACACAATTTCTAACGTGATCAAAAGTGAGAAGAAGGAAATATATATATGTGTTACGTTTGTATATTTTAAAATAAAGACTAAAAGTAAACGTGCAAAAATAATATTACTAGAAATAGAAAATGTTTATAGTGTTTCGAGTTTGCTCACCTCACCACAGATAGGTGGTGACAATGGTACGTATGGTTCGAGTTGGATCAAAGGATGATCGTGGTTCACTTCACGACTTAGCAAGGTCCAAGACAAGCAATGGTGGTACTCCTTGGATCACTTCGACACTTCGTACGATGGGCAAAAGGTTCGTCCCATTTCTTGTGTATCTCAACTCAAAAAATATCTATATTGCTTGTTTGAGTGTGTATGTCTAACTGAGGGCAGTAGGGGACGACTATTTAACATATTTGGAGCTTTGTGATCACAAGAGGTTGTGTGTAGTCGTGTAAACTTTGTATGGCACCTCAAATTGTACCCAATCGACTTGTAACATGGTAAACGGAATGTGTAAGACGTTTCTGAAATTCCCTGACATCCTTACACGTTTAATTATGGGTTTTCAATGATTGGAGAGCTTGGGTGGTCGCTTAGAAGCTTGGTGACACGTTTTTGGAAATTTGGCAAAATGTGTTTCGTGGTTTACTTGGCCACTGTTTCGTATATCAAATGTTTATGAAACTTTGAGACAAAAGGCGTTCTAGAATCCTTGCAATGTGGTAAATTAGAGGGTGTAATAATATCATGTGGTTGTTTGTGCAAATTGCGAGAAAACAAGGGTGTTTGTGTGCTTGGTCGACTGGTAAAAACCAAATAATAAGGGTACGTTTTAGGCTTTAAGTCCTTTGGGCTTGTGTTTGGTTTTGGTCCAGCAGAAGAAAGAAAAGAAAATAGAATAAGGGTCCGTTTGGTGTAGCTGATGGATTTAAGGGCCCAATGGGTCAAAGGGGCCCACCTGGTGTGTTTTGAGAGTCGGGTTACGATCAAATAATATTAATGAGTGATCTCGGGAATTTTTGTAGGCTCGGGAATTATATAAATAGTGTATGTTAAATAAGCGAAACGTATAATAAATGTTTTAAATATGTAAATATTGTAAATATACGAAACGTATATTTATAAAATATAAACGTTTTAAGTTTATTATATTATTCGCGATATTTATAGATTATCGAGGTTGTGTGTAAGCAACGTTTCTAAGTAAAAGGTAAATCACAATATCGTAGTGGTTCACATAATATGTCATGCATAAAAAAAATTTTGTTCCTCGTAAAAATGGTTAATTTATGTTATGGTAACGTGTTAATCGTAGGAAAATTTTTACGGGGTGTTATAGTAAGACAAGTCTCTCACCTCTTACTGAGTAAGATGTTATATGTCTAACTGGGTCTGACTCAAAAGGAAAAACAAACAAGAAAAATGTCTGCCCACCTCTTACTGGTAAGAGTAAGAGGGCTAGTAAGACTTTTTTTTTAAAAAAACAAACACACCCTTAGTTTATAGGGTAAATTGCAAAAATGATCATTAAAGTATCACGAAATCACAAAAATGAGACCGAGTCATAAAGGCGTGCAAATTTGCTACTAATGTTTCGGATAAGTGCAAAATAGCCACCGAGAGCGTTTTTCCGTTAGTTTGCTTGTTAAGTTCCACGTCATTTCGAGTAGTATTGTCATTTCATGGTTATTTTGTCGGGAAACTTTTGGTATAAGTGTGACATGACTTAAATGGCTAATTTTGGAAAGTTATTCTCATGTTACCATATTAAATTGTCACAACGACTTCACACACACACACAAGCAGAAACACACACACCCGTAACCCAAAATTTATCATTCCCTTTTCCAGTAACATGTCTCGCTGTCTAGATCTCGTCATTGCCTGTAACTCGTTTGTCATATCGGAAATGATGCTATCTCATTACCAGCGAGAGGTTGAGGAAGACATTCATCATGCACAAGAGTTGATGAGTAGGTGCCAAAAGCTGTCTAATATGTTGGGTGTTAGGGGGGACCTGATTGCGGAGCTTCAACTCTTAAGGGGCTCGAGAACTGCAAGGGCCAATGTGAACAAGCTTAGGAGGATTCAGTCAGCTGATATGAGAAAGATGAAGGGGTTTATGAGGATGCTTAGGCAAACAAAAGACAGCCTTGTTTCCAATATTGAGTTTGCTGTGAGGCAAACATACATGTGAAGGGGTTGGGTGCTAGAGGTTGTGATGGGTTCTTTTGTTGTGTTTGTTGTGTATGATGAATGTAGGTAGTAGGTGGTTGGGCACTTGTGGAGTTGTGGTTTCTTTTGTTCGTTTTTGGTGCCACTGTCGTAGTGTCGTAAGCTAGGTAGATGTAGGTGATGATGTAGGTAGGGGTTGTGGTTTCCCCTAAGGTTGTAAATGTATCCCTATGGTTTATGAATGGAAGAGGTCGTTTGATCCCGTTTGTCTTGATATACAGTGTTCGATTCGTATCACAAACACAAACACAAAACTGACAGAATTGTAACCATAATACAATACACGAACACATAATTGTAAATGCAACTAATCAAAGCATTAGACAAATTACATAAGTAAATACAACCAAATTAAAGTGTTTTTGTTTCTACACATTACATATTCCGAATAGATGAATAGATTAACCCATATGTCAATCTTCAAAATATGCAATGAAATGAGGTTACTATAATATGCAATGCAATGTATCCAAAATATTTTCTAAACAATTCATTAGACTCACCTAATCAAAATAACACCACATTGTTACCCATTGATCTTGGTGCCCTTAGACCCAGTACGCAATTAGTGATTCTAACATCACTTATTGGTCTTAAAAAACCCCCACCCCTTGCTTCCACATTCACTGAACCAACACATGCTGACTTCTTCATAGAACCACCGTCTCTAATGACAATCCCAACCGGTTTGTTCCTGTTAACAACATCAACCTCATCAACAATCTTTCCTTTTCCCTTATCCACAGACCTCTTCACCCTCTTTTTATGCTTCCCGAATTCTGGTTGTGAAGCATCAACATCATCTACTTTCCTATAAGTTTTTGAAGTGCTAGTCCTAAAAGGAGTTGAAGTAATACAGCACAGCAAGCTAGCATCTTCTTCAACCCATCCGATAACCTCCCCACCATCGCCCTCTGCATCAATGGTGTTTAAATAGTAGGGAGATAACATCTGTTTTGTGTGAGAAACAAACAAATCTACAAAACCGGCACGACAACCTAGCTCAATCATTGTATGCACATCATTGTCTGTGTGAATCAGCTTCAAACCTTCTTCTAATGACTTGCCAGGCAAACAAAAGAACACAACCCATTTTTCTCCCTTAATGTGTGAAAACATATCATCCAAACCAAGGCTAAAGATTTCTCTATCAGAGACAAACCCACAAAGTCTAGAAACATTCCCTTGTACATACCTCAATGGACCAAATTCAAAGACTCCATTATTTTGCATGCTGAACACAACTTCACCCTCATAAGTAACTAAACCTGCCACCGTTTAAGTTCAAACATCAATAGTCAACTAAAGTAACACCCTATTCACATTTATCATTTTAAATCAAACTTCAAGTCTAACGAGCTACTACAGATGCTACAACAAAGTCCATGCAGCATCTGTCAATGAAACAGTTATGCACACAAGTGCAGACTGAAGTATGCAGATTCAAGTGAAGCAGAGCAATGCAGTGTTCTATATCTCACCACATTGAAACAAATTATACAAGTATAGTTGTAGTTTGGTTAATAAGTCAATGTGGTGATATAGAAACCAATTATACAAGACAGAGCAAAGAATTCCATCACAGCACCTTAAAATTATACAACTGCAATTCATCTTTTTTATAGCAGTACATATGTAATGCCAAACATTCGCACTTATGATATTCTAACAGCCTACTTAAAACCATAAGACTCTGTTTATCCTAAACCAATCAGGACACATTAACATAGCATCGAACATAAGCAAATTAAAAATGTCTCAAATATATGAAGTATACTACATTAACATACCAATATCCGTATGCTCTTCCTTCCCCTTCCTCTTTCTTCCACTCCCAACAGGCCTTCCCCTCTTCCTTTTTTGTATACTTGTAGTCGGATTATGACTCCCCTCCTTCTTCTTCCCACTTCCTACAGGCCATCCCCTCTTCCTTTTTTGGTGACATTGTACTCGGTTTATTGTTTGGTACTGAAAAAGTTACTTTCTTTTTGGGCCTTCCCCTCCGTCTTTTTGTCTATGCAACTACCTCATTAGAGCAACCGCTAACACTTCCAATGGTAGGAATAGATATCGCACCACTACCTTCCACATTTGGTTCGTTGAAGGTTTTGTTCCACATCCATTGAAGAATAACTTCTATCATCTCCTTCCCTATGTTTGCATACCGAACCATACTTGGCAATTACTTCATCACCAAATTTTTCCATAACTTCCTCAAATACTTCATCATTTAATGAAACCTTAGACCATGACTTTTCGGATGATTCCTCCCCCCTAATCAACAAAGACTTTCCCTTATCATTATTTGCCATAACTTGGGTCCTTTGTTTTGATTTAGGAATTTTTTTCTTTTTTAAATGTTAGGGTTTTACGGTTGATTATCTTCATAACGGATATGTAACTGGGTTGGTTTTGGGGATTTAATGTACTCTGAAAAAGGCACTCTAGTAATCTAGTAGCTTTAACTCAAGAGTTTACGTTGTTTGCAAATATAGTACTTCAATTATAATTGGCGGGAGAGAAAATGAACCATGAAATGACAATACTACCCTCAATGACGGGGAACTTAACAAGCAAACTAACGGAAAAACGCTCTCGGTGGTTATTTTGCACTTATCTGAAATGTTAGTGGCAAATTTGCACGACTTTATGACTCAGTCCCATTTTTGCAATTTTGTGATACTTTAGTGACCATTTTTGCAATTTACCCTATTTTCTATCTTTCGGTTATAATGAGTCTATAAGTCTAAAATTAAGCTTGAAAATGCTTAATAACGATAAGTCGAGTCAAATAAGCTTATAAGTCAAAAGTTAAACAAAAAAGTTGTATGAAAAATTAGCAATTTTTAATTTATATCTTTGTCTAAATGAAATGGATTGAGATCCTCTCAAGTTCATATGGATGTAGTTTCACAATCAAATGGCTCAAGAGATCGGGATTCACAAAAGCTTCAAACCTTCTCGGTTTCTTAAATCATTCAAACTCCAAAAAAACTGATTTAAACAAAACACCAACCCCTTATTTATACTAATCCTAGCACCACTAAAATAGGAAACAAATCAATCAATAATTGCCTAATAAGAAAAAAGATAACTTATAAAAATTAAAGATAACTTAAATTAAACCGCATCATTCTCTCCCTCTTCGAAAAAAACTCGTCCTCGAGTTTTGCCTTCGGAGCAAAGTCACCTGGGTCAAATGGAACATCAACCCGACTCCCATTTATTAATGTCACCATTACCCGCCTAAACAACTTAACTTCATGGGTCATCTCACCCGGTACGAGACCTGTCCCACCTGGGTCGTAGGGAGCATTGAACCGATCACTGTTTGCTAAAAACTTGAACCGCTCAAATAGCTCAGCTCCAACACATTTTGTTGTGGCAATTTTTGACAATAGTGAATTAAGCACATCCAAAGAAGTAGTAGTTGGCCCCTAATAATCTTTTCTTCCCATTTGATCTTGTGGTCCACAATCCACTAGACCAATTTTGTTAAAAAAAATCATTCTTCACATATAAACCTAAATATACTGTATTATTATTTGCATGAGGCTCCATCACCCAATTTGAAGCCTCGTCACCTTTTCTCACCACCATAGGACCATCACCTTCAACCAAGAAATTTGATTCAACAAACTTACCACAAATAACATTTTCATTCGACCACTCATCAGATACACGAATTGACCCATCGACTAAATCAACCAAACCCTTTTCTCCTTCATTTCTTTCTATGTCATCAAAGGTAAATATACTACCATCATTACGAGCCATCAGAACATCCTCAGGAATCCACCTAAGAGCTTGTTCCAAAAATAAACGCTCGCCTTCATCAATATCAACCTCATATTCATCGAACCTGGGTTCGTCTTTGAAAAAAATTCCGGATAGATTGGTTCAAAGAACCGGGGGTAGGAATCAAACGAAGGATACTCTTCTTCCTCATTCACATCGTCCTGGACGACGTATCTCGATTCGGTTTCTTTCCTCATCTCCCGTTGCAACTCGAGCTCTCGGATCCTTTTTCGGATCTGCCTGATCTCGTGTTGTATTTCAAGATCTCGGAATCGTCGCTGGAGTCCTTTGATCTCAGAGATATTCCATGGGTCACGATCCACCTTCTCGTTGCCTCGGTCGGCGGATCTACGGTTATGGCAGAAGAGTTCTCTACGAGTACGTGAGTCGGGACCATCTTCTTCGTTGCCTCGGTCGGTGATTCTACGAATTCAATAATCAAAAAAACGTTGAGCCATTTGAATTAACCTGAGCTCTGGTACCACCTGATGCAGTTTCACAATCAAATGGCTCAAGAGATCGGGATTCACAAAAGCTTCAAACCTCCTCGGTTTCTTATTTCATTCAAACTCCAAAAAAAACTGATTTAAACAAAACTCCAACCCCCTATTTATACTAATCCTAGCACCACTAAACTAGAAAACAAATCAATCAATAATGGCCTAATAAGAAAAAAAGATAACTTATAAAAATAAAAGATAACTTAAATTAAACCGCATCATTCTCTCCCTCTTCGAAAAAAACTCGTCCTCGAGTTTTTCCTTCAGAGCAAAGTCACCTGGGTCAAATGGAACATCAACCCGACTCCCATTTATTAATGTCACCATTACCCGCCTAAACAACATAACTTTACGGGTCATCTCACCCGGTACGAGACCTGTCCCACCTGGGTCGTAGGGAGCATTGGACCGATCACTGTTTGTTATCAACTTGAACCGCTCAAATAGCTCAGCTCCAACACACTTTGTTGTGGCAATTTTTGATGATAGTGAATTAAGCACATCCAAAGAAGAAGTGGTTGGCCCCTCATAATCTTTTCTTCCCATTTGATTTTGTGGTCCACAATCCACTAGACCAATTTTGTTTAAAAAAAATCATTCTTCATATATAAACCTAAATCCACTGTATTATTATTTCCATGAGGCTCCATCACCCAATTTGAAGCCTCGTTACCTTTTCTCACCATCGTGGGACTATCACCTTCAACCAAGAAATTTGATTCAACAAACTTACCACAAATAACATTTTCATTCGACCACTCATCAGATACACGAATTGACCCATCGTCTAAATCAACCAAACCCTTTTCTCCTTCATTTCTTTCTATGTCATCAAAGGTAAATATACTACCATCATTACGAGCCATCGGAACACCCTCGGGAATCCACCTAAGAGCTTGTTCCAAAAATAAACGCTCGCCTTCATCAATATCAACCTCGTCTTCATCGAACCTGGGTTCGTCTTCGAAAAAAATTCGGACAGATTGGTTCAAAGAACGGGGGGTAGGAATCAAACGAAATATACTCCTCTTCCTCGTTCACATCGTCCTGGACGACGTATCTCGATTCGGTTTCCTTCCTCATCTCCCATTGCAACTCGAGCTCTCGGATCCTTTTCCAGATCTGCCTGATCTCGTGTTGTATTTCAAGACCTCGGACTCGTCATCGGAGTCCTTTGATCTCAGAGATATTCCCTGGGTCACGATCCACCTTCTCGTTGCCTCGGTCGGCGGATCTACGGTTATGGCAGAAGCAATCTCCACTAGCACGTGATTCGGGACCATCTTCTTCATTGCCTCGGTCGGTGATTCTACGAATTCGATAATCAGAAAAACGTCGAGCCATTTGAATCAACCTGAGCTCTAGTACCACCTGATGTAGTTTCACAATCAAATGGCTCAAGAGATTGGGATTTAGAAAAGCTTCAAACCTTCTCGGCTTCTTATTTCATTCAAACTCCAAAAAAACTGATTTAAACAAAACACCAACCCCTATTTATACTAATCCTAGCGCCACTAAAATAGGAAAAAAATCAATCAATAATTGCCTAATAAGAAAAAAAGATAACTTATAAAAATAAAGGATAACTTAAATTAAACCGCATTACATATGAACATGACCAATAATGTTCACTCACAATAAAAAAGAAAATAGGGTCTCTCAGTAGGCCCCACTGTTTTATTCGTGAGAGAATATTACCGGTCATGTTCATATAAACTTGATAGGACCTCAATCCAAATGAAATTTATCACACATGTTCATCCTCTTGTAATAGCCAAGGGTATCATGACCTTGGGTTAACTCATAACTTCGCGCCACGTCAGCGTCAAATCAGCTTTAATATTTTAACCTTAACTTACAAAAAACACCCCTTATCATAACTCAACATTTTGGCCCTCACTTTTTTTAAATAGTAAAATTTACAAATTCAACCCTAAACTAATACTTATTTAATAAACAACCTATTAATTTCTTAATAGTCATAGAACCATTACATAAACATTACAAATACGCAACGAAATACGATACGCAACAAAATACGATACGGAAATAAAAACATACGAACTAAAATACAATACGATACTGCTTCTTAATCTGAGTACTCCCCCATTCAGAATCATACGAAGGAAACCTATACCCAGGAAACTCCTCAATTAACGCATTATGTTCTGCTTCTTCCTTTTTTAGTTTCTCCTCCCACTCTTGTTGAAGCTTTGCTTGCACTGCTTCAAATTCTCTGAACGTCTCTTCGCCAACGCTAATTTCATACAGCTGTGTTGCAGTTAAGCCAAATGGATTATCTGCCTCATCAGCATAACCCGTAAATGGGAGAGACTGTTGTTGCTCAATAAATGTAGGTGCATTCGATGAACTTGATGAACCTAGTTCAAGTTGAGTCAATTGTTGTGAAACATAACCAACATCTTTGTTTTCTTGATAGCTCCACCTGATTTTGTTGCTTATGTTGGTTTGTACCTGTTGAACACAACCCCACAACATGTCACTAATGGCCTCGTCTTTTCTGGATTCCTCGTTCAAAAGTTGGTCAATCAAAGCTTTTCTTTCGGCAGAAATGTCTATGCAATTGGCATATCGTTGTCTCATATGCTTTTTTTTTTTTTTTTTTTTTTTTTTTTTTTTTTTTTTTTTTTTACTTTTGCATGCTGAAACTGATTGATAACCTCAATAATAGCCTTTTGACGATTAGCATCATCTTTTTCGCATTATTTTTAATAAACACTTGCTTTTCTTTGACAAAATGTGAGAGACGACAAGCCATAAGGGGTATTTGTGATTTTTTTTAATCAATAGTGTATGGAAAGTGTTTGAAACTAACATGTAAACGTTTGTATTTATAGAAGATTTTGAATTCGAATAGAAACTGGTTGTTAAGGGGTAATTGTGTAATTTTTTAAAATGAACTAGCCATTATAAAAATATAGGGGCCGAAAGCCTTTTTTTTTTTTTTTTTTTTTTTTTTAATTCAAGATTGCTACTAACGTAGCGTTACCATCATAACTCAAAGGGCAGCGTAGGCCATAACTCAAAACACACTATCATAACTTGGCCATAACTCAAGTTAAGAACATGCCACGTAGGCAATAACGTGAGTATCACGTTATGATACCGATGGCTCTAACAATATAAATTTACCCATTTAATCGAGTTATTTAACATAAAAACCAATAAAGGTCCACGTTAGCTATGATTCGGAAACATTTTCATAGCAGAGTATCCATAATTATATCACATGAAGAGATAGAGTATTTGAATTAAGATTACAAATTACAAAATATCATAACTGAAAAGTGAAAACTATCGAAAGGAACAAGCCCATTTATGTGTCTATTATGTAGGGGTGTTCATCGGTTCGGTTACCGGGTTATTCGGTTTATTCGGTTCGGTTTGTTCGCTTAATTTTTTTTCTGGGTCAACCCGAAAACCGAACCGAACCGAATTCAAATTTGATTCAACCGAACCGAATAACCGAAAACCGAACCCCTATAACCGAAAACCGAACCGAATAACCTGAATTATATAACTTTAATTATTATTTCATTTAATTATATATATTTTTAGAACAAATTTTTTTTCAAGCTTAAATAATGTTATATTTATACTAAAAAAGACTTTTAGTGATTATTTTTATATATAAATACATAAAAAATTATATATATTTATATATTGTCGGTTTTCATTGCGAAACCCATATCCAAACCGATAACCGAATATTTAGTTCGGTTCGGTTCGGTATTGATCAATTCGGTTCGGTTGCGAATTTGGTTCGTTTTTTCGGTTCGGTTCGGTTTCGGTTTTCGGTTATTGTGGATATTACCCGATCCATGAACACCCCTACTATTATGTTTATGAAGACAAGGCCCGAGTCAGAAATGGGCATAAAGCTTGTTGATCTACTCAACTCAGCCCAAAAAGTTAAAGCTAAACCGGCCGAGTAGCTTTTCGTTCATCTAAACATTTATCGAAATAAATACTTAGGTCGTCAATTTACCTGTTTATTTCTTTTTACACAAATTTCAGTCGAATTTTGTAACCAAAATTATAGGAGCAAAAATTAAGTCACACGTGCAAGGCACATAGCACAAGTTATATAACAACCTTTCAAAGGTAGGCGGGAAAAGCTGATAGAACTAGGGGCGAGCGGAAAAATAAAAAAATCCAAATAAACCGAAAACCAAAACTGAACCAAAGCGAAAATAACCGAACCGAACCGAACTGAACTGAACCAAACTTTTAATTCGGTTCTCGGTTTTGATATGGTTTTGATAATCAAAACCGAAAACCGAACCGAAAACCTAATTCATATAAACATATATATTTTTTTATATATTTATATATATATATAAAAAGATCAATAAAATATTATATATAAAAAGATCCTATATAAATAACAATAAAATTTTATCATAATATTAAAAAATACTTTTTATGTTTGAAATAGCTTTTTTGGCTAAATATATTTGTATATTTTCTTTTTTTTAAATAAAGTGTAATTCGGATTAAACCGAAAACCGAACCAAACCAAACCGAATTAGAATTCAACCGAACTGAAACGAAAACTGAATTTGAATTCGGTTTAGTTTGGTTCACGATTTGACCCTAAAAAAACTTTTAACCGAAATAACCGAACCGAATTAACCGAATAACCCGATAACCGAACCGAATAACACCCTAGTTAGAGCTTTGACCTTGTTGACCTCCTATTAATAGTTGACTTCTTTTCTTTTTCATTACTTGTTTTTCCCTCTCAAACTGTAACATTCAATACAATCATTTCAGATTTCATTCTTGTTCATTGAATTCCATAATAATTGTTTACCATATGTTTTTTATTTCATTACTGATTACATATCAAGTGGTATCAGAGTTGCCTTCTTGGTAACTCCATCATCTTCTATGTTGGTTTTCTGTCAAAGTTTGTTAATTTTTCGGTGAAGTTTGTTAATTTTTCGACGAATTTTGCTCAAACATCAAGATCAAAATGGTGATGATTACAAGAAACTCAGTTGGTCATGAACAGAGTAGTGAATCTGGTAATGATGTTGAAGCACAAAGCATAACCGAATTGTGTCAGTTGGTGAAGAAGTTGATTGACAAGGTGGATGGATTGTGTTACTTTCAAGAATTTGCTACTGCTGAACTGACCAAGATAACAAATGGAGAAGGCACTAGTAATCAAGGAGGAAATGGTGGACATACAATTCAAGAAACTGGTATTGGTAATGGCCACAACAATATTGTTCATCATTGGGGGGTGCCCTCCATGCTTCGCCAAATAATATTAGTTTTTAGCGTAAACTTTTTTTATCACCTTTTTATTATAGTGCACCCTACCATAAAATCAAATTGCCCCCACTTTAAAGCCAAACAATGCAAAAACCTTATGTCTTTATCTTAATCTTTGTGTACACCACGACTTTTATCAAAAAAAAAATAATAATAATAAAATTAAAAAATTAAAAAATAAAAAAAATCTGCCCCCGTCCTGTAACATCTTAGTTCCGCCACTGCAGATGATGATACAAGGAAACAAAAATGGGAGGATGAGGATGGGTTTACTTAGTTGATTGCTCCCAAACTCGTTAAAATTAAGAACAAGGGAATTAGTGTGGGTGGTCCTTCAACTAATCCTTCCAAGGACGCTAACGCAATTGATCAAGTAAGAACATCTAGTATTAAAACTGAGGTTTTGGACCGACACAATGAGGATATGAGTGGTTCCATACGAGTCTCATCAGGGTTCACCACCAGAACTTGAGGAGCTAGAAGAACTTGATAATAATAATAATAATATACAAGATAAGTTATTTAATAGAAATATGAAAGTTTCAACTAATAAAGAACTAGCTAATTCTGTGACAGCTAGCAATACTATAGGTACTTCTTCCGGTTCACAGTTTAATGGGAGCTTAGAAGATCTTGAGGTTGGTTAGTAATATCTTTTACTTATGAGTAAACTACTTATCATTGAGTTGTTTCTTATATTCTTATAGATCATTGGTCTTCCTGTTGTAATTCTGAAAGTTGAAGATTAATCAAACAACATATTTGTACATGCATTTGACAAAGTAGAGTTGTTTCTAGGTTCTTTCTTCTTGAGGACCTAATAAGAGGAGATGATTTCCACCACTTTTTTGTCTATACATGTACCATTTCTTATTTTACAATAATGTCCTCGCACAACTTTTTGATAGTCATGAATTGCTTTTACATAAAATTTGGTGGTAGATGGATTAAAGTGGTGTGAATATCTCTTCCCCCTAATAACACATTACTCTTGTATTTTGCTGCCTAAATAATGTGAATATTTCTAGAAGTAACTTTGCTTAATAAACACACTTTACCTATCGTAACTGGTATACCTCTCCACTTGATCATCACTGTTTCTCTTGATCTTATACACCCATTTGTTTTCAATGGGTTTTCTACCTCCTGGCAGTGGCATTTCACCAATGGCCGCCAAACATTTATCATTTCTAAGGATAGCTTTCATCTTTAATTTCCATAATGAGAAATTATTCCATTGAACTTTTCGATTCAAATTTTGCGGCCATTCCTGTTGACAGGCCCTTTCATCTCTTTCTCCAGGATCGAATATGATCAAGACAACATCATGTGTTCATCAAATAAGAAAAAACAGAAACAAAGAATGGGTGAACCCCTTTATATTGATATTGAATAATCGAATGGGTTGCTGAATTACAGAGAATTTCTATCTATTTATACATAATGAATCGGTGTAAATCATGCCTGTTGGAGAGGACATGTCGATTCTATAAAAGTAAGCGTTGCAAGGTTTTCTAAACCGTTGTAACCCTAAACTAAACGGTTTATACCGTTACTAATGACCCAGCCCAATATAATGGGTTGGTTTTACAGAATACTTATCATAAACATACACTAAACTACCCAATACTTTCTAACTTACAATTTCTAACATTAATCTTCTAACTTTAACTATGTTTTGTCATTATATTTCCAACATATTCCCCCCTAATGACAAAACAAATAATTCCTTGCTTGCTTTCTTGCTTGCGTTTCATGCTTTCTTGCTTGTGTTTCTTGCTTGCTTTCTTGCTTATAATCAGAACCGAGATGGTTTCTGATTTCCTTGCTTTTGTGTTTGATCGAAAAGATCAAAAGTTCTTGCTTTTGTTTTCTTGCTTGCTTTCTTGCTTGAAACTCTAAGGTTTCTTCTTGCTATGAACCACGAAGGATTCAGTTTAATCTTGCTATAAATCACTAGGATTCGGTTTATCTTGCTATGAACCACAAAGGGTTCGGTTTATCTTGCTATGAATCACGAGGATTCGGAATAATCTTGCTATGAATCACGAGGATTCGCTTTATCTTGCTATGAATCACGAGGATTCGAGTTATCTTGCTATTTGGTGAAAACGAATTTTTGAAGAATTCGCTTGTCTTGCTATCTTCCTTGTTCCATATCTGCTCTTTTTTCTTTGATGAAAAAAACGCAGGTTTAATCTTGAGTGATGATTGGAAAACATGATTTGAATGTTGTTTGATCCCTTGAAGCTCTTGATACCACTGTTGACAGGCCCTTTCATCTCTTTCTCCAGGATCGAATATGATCAAGACAACATCATGTGTTCATCAAATAAGAAAAAACAGAAACAAAGAATGGGTGAACCCCTTTATATTGATATTGAATAATCGAATGGGTTGCTGAATTACAGAGAATTTCTATCTATTTATACATAATGAATCGGTGTAAATCATGCCTGTTGGAGAGGACATGTCGATTCTATAAAAGTAAGCGTTGCAAGGTTTTCTAAACCGTTGTAACCCTAAACTAAACGGTTTATACCGTTACTAATGACCCAGCCCAATATAATGGGTTGGTTTTACAGAATACTTATCATAAACATACACTAAACTACCCAATACTTTCTAACTTACAATTTCTAACATTAATCTTCTAACTTTAACTATGTTTTGTCATTATATTTCCAACAATTCCTACAGTCACAATCTTCTTTTCGACAAAATTACTATTTGTGGAGAATAGTAATGGATAATTTTTGAGCGAGTATAATCTTATTTATCTTTGACGTGGAGGGTCCACTTATATAAGTAGCGGTGTTTTAGGTTTATAATATGTATAGAGCCAGTAGATACTATGCCTACAATTAGTCCATAAACATTATTTCCAACAGTTTATGTATGGTTTCTGGTACTCTGTCAGAAATGTTGTGTTACATGAAGCAGAATACACTTTTGATTTTTTTTTTATTACCTGTTTCTAGTGGATATATGTGTGTTGGTAAAACAGAGTTAGTTTGATAAGTCATATTTCGTGTAAAAGTCATACTTTTTCATCACACGTACCTTTATTAGTTTTGTACCAATTCGCGATTCTTAACATTTTGTTTAAATTACCTACTTTGTTTATAGGCCCCTGAACTGTATGTGCCCTTGCCGAGTTCGGTTCATGCTACGGCTATATCACAGAAAAAGCCAATCATCAGGTACTTGTTTATGTATCTGCTATAAATAACTTGATTAACGTTTGTTTAATATTTATTTATATTTGGTCAGTTAAATACATCTAATTTATTAAATTTCTCTCCCAACATATATATGGGTGTTTGACTTGATGCACAGCTTAACGGTAGCATATGAGTCATAATAAACTTGAGCTATTGGATTCGCAATAGTGTCAACAGTTTCTTGCATTTTATTTTTTGGCATATGTAATTTCTTTCCGAAGAATAATGGGCAATATTAAAGTTTTGGTTTATTCGGCTATTCCTATTAAAATTGCCACCTCTGTTGTGCCCCAAATTATGAAAACAAAGTAACCCTTAATATGAAATTCCAAGATTATCAATAGATCGATCTTTTATGAATTATGAAGCGTATCACATTAACAACTCCTTGCTTGAAATGTTGTAACAAGCCATCTTCTTGTTTGCAGGTTCAGTTTCACCTCCTTGGTCAAGCCTACTGGCAATAGCTCCTGAAAGCGGTATGCAACTCCAGTGTAGAGTTTTCCTAGTTACAATATGTGCTGCCAGCCCCTCAAGAAACAAACAAGATCAATATTGCAGTCTGTTGTAGCGTAGTAATGATATAAATGTTAAAAAGAGTTAGCTTGTTCGTTACATACAGAAACAGTAGGCATGCAAAACAGCAATTGGTCATTGCCTATTACCGTAAACTAGCAAACATTGGGTTATCAACAAAAGCAAGCGTTAGTAATCATAAAAATAGTTCAAGTTTCAAACTCTTATCAGTTATGTTGTTCTTTTTTTTCTATACTGGTTTTGGTGATCTAAGATACTCCAAACTCGTTTTTATTGATTGTGTATTGCTAAATTCTGTTTAGTGATTTATGGTGTGATCCTATCGTCTTGGGTATGTCTCTAAATCACTTATGTAGCAATTAAGTTGATAATAAGCAGTTTTTAAAGTTTTGAATATCAGCGTTGGTTTCCGTTATCGCGTAATATGTTCAACAATGCTGCATTGACTTCATGTAAACTGTAGCTCATGTAGTATATGCTTACGCCATTAGTTTAGAAGAGAGAATAGTGACTCTTATTGTATTTAGTTAGTTTAAACTTTCCTCGAACCAAGAAATGATGATGACAATAGATATTCAAGCGAAGTAGTTTTGTTTACAAGATCAGTAAGTGAGCCGCTGTTTAATTATTGTAATTTCTGTTTGTAGCTTGTGTGGGAAAATAATGTGTCTGAATTCCTTATTTTCGTGATTGATCATATTGATACAGTATCTTTATATACTTATTTGAGCTCATCTGTCAGATGTTTTGAGGCCATTTATTAATACGTTTCGTTTGGGAGAAGGCACTTGGTAGCATAAATGGTAAAAAGTTAGTAGTGCTACAGCTGCCTGTATTGGTAAAAGCTAATGAGGTTGTTAGAGTTTCCCCTTTTGACCCGTGCCCGTTTGGACCCTTCCCCTGAACCCTCCCGACCGGCCGTTTTGCCACCTCTGTTTGTATAAAAGAGCATGGCATCTAACTTTTTAAGAAAGTATTATCGTAGCTACTTTTACTTGATGTCTAGATATACAAAGAGACATGGTATCTATTGCATTGCTAATGGTGCATGCATAAAAAATTAGATATCATATTCAATAAACAAAGATGCAAAACTGTAAAATTAAAATGTATTCAAGGGACATCCAAGGTATAGTATTAGTAGCCAAGAACATTCATGGTTTGCATTATTAATTTGTACAATCAACCCCCCATCCATTTGACTTGACAGACAAGAAAAAAAAAGAAGTAAGGATTAAGTATCGATTTAAATATTGAAAATATGAAAAGTAACTGATTAAGTATCGATTCTTATATAAAATGATGATAAATGAGCCACATACATGGGATAAATGATGTATATAATATAATACTTATTTGATGTTATCACTCCATATTTTTGTTTTTCATCAAATCAAGAACTTTAGATTTAAGTCCCCCATTCTTTTTTAAAATCTGATTTAAAGATTTTTCATAAGAAAACTTCAAATCAAGAACTTTAAATTTAAGTCCCCCATTCTTTTTTAAAATCTGATTTAAAGATTTTTCATAAGAAAACTTCATATTTGTTTTATTCAATTTTCCTCAGCCATTGTGATTCAAAATGTAAACTTTGTTTTTCAAGTTTAGCAAAAACATTTTCAAATTTGGCAGTACGACAAGTCAATTCCTTCTTCAATTCAACATTCTTTTGCAAACATTCTTTTATACTTTCTTTGAGTAAAAAATTTTCCACTTCTGAAAACGTTTGTACTTTTTCAAAATCCTCAATCATAATATTGCTCTTGTAAGACTCTGGTTTGATCGACTCGATTTGATTTATAAAAAATTCTTTTTGAATATATGAGTTTATGTAGGGATTGTCATATGCATCTTCATCGATGTGACATAAGTTAGATCAGTTTGCTTCTCAGAAATCAACGCCTCTTCAAAAGCAATAAACTTATCGTTCACTTTCTTCATGGAAGGTTCTATATAAGCCTTTAAAAGCTTTTTGACTTCACTCATGATCTCTATATCATAAGAATTAGATTTCAGTAGTTCATGCATTTTAAATTCTTGCTTTGAATAATTGACAATGTTGAAATTATTTGATTTTTGAGATTACAAAAACTTTTTCTTGCTAAACTTTCAAATTTGTTTGAATCATATGAGTTTTCAAAAATCTGTTCCATATGATTTTTCAGTTTTGTATCTTTTCTTGAAAGAACATTTTCTTTGTCAATCAAACCATAGTCAGCACGATGATAAGAGAAAAAGCAAATAGAGAGCCTCCTCCCGTTTGATCGGTTACGAGATTGGTGTTCTTATGTAAAACATGCAAACGTTTTTCAGTTTCCTCTTGAGAGATCTCTTTAGGCACAAACATATATCCTTTGAAAGTATCACGTCTCATGTAATCCACATTATACAAACCATGTTCGGCCTTTTTTGCCATATCAAGATAAGATGAGTTGGAAAAACCAAGTCCCTGTTTTAGATCTACAAGTGAGTCTGGTTTAGAGATTAACATGTGTACAATCTAAATTATCTGCCCAGCTTTCCGGAGAATTGTCTCAAGTTTTGGTGATTCTTTGAACACAATCATCTTTTTTTCTTTAAGTTTTGATACTCCGGATTCATGTTTCTTTTTAATGTTATCAAAAGTACAAATATTACTTTGAAGTTTAAAATTTTCATTTTTTAACTCAAGAATTTCTCTTTTTAACACTAAGAGCCTTTCAGACTTTTCATCATCATGTAACATATCATTGATTTTTTTTCTCTAAGCAAGCATTCTTATCTTTTTCCAATTTAATCAAGTTAACATAATTTTGAATTTGTGACTCAATTAATGCATACTTTTGAAGCATATCATATTGATCATGATCAATTAATTCATGAGTGCAATCAGAACTAATAGTGAGTACTTGAGAATCTCACATGTAGGCGTAAAACTACTTATGTTAAGAATGCATGGAAGAAGTATGGCTTGGTTCCTAGTTGTTGAGTACTATGTTAAGAATACATGGAAGAAGTATGGCTTGGTTCGTGTAATGATGAACTCAAAGGGATTCTTCATCAAGTTTGCTTCTATTGAGGGTATGAATGGGGTATTGGAGAATGGTCCATGGTTTATTCAATCCACACCTATTATCTTGAAGAAATGGACGCCTAATGCTAATTTGCTTAAGGAAGATCTGAATTCGGTTCCCATTTGTGTAAAATTCCATGATATTCCTATTGTGACATTTACTATAGATGGATTGAGTGCATGTTGGAAGTAATCCAATTAATCTGTGTAAAGTCTATAGTTTAGTTTTCTGTAAATAAAAGTCCAATTAGAAGGCCTATTAAATCTGTTCGTATTGGGCCAAAGGCTGGACGGTTAGGAAGTTAGAATAAATAGGGACGTATTGTTTCATTGTATCTGTAGGATAAGTCATGTCTATTAGAAAGTGTCATTTAGATAAGTGTATATATACATATGTATATACCAGTTGTAAAGTAACCCTTTTCAGTTTTATAACTTTAACTACCAACCGCTATTTGGTTATAAACTATTTATCATACAATATTGGTCCTTTAATTATCGTTATTTACATATGTACAAGACTTATGCAATTACAAGGCCCAACATTTCCCCCCTTAATTGCTTAAGTCTTCTTCTTCGAATCTTCATCTTCTCCGCGTTAGTATCACCAACTCCAACAAACTTTCTGTTTTTCTTTCGATGTTCACCAAGTTGTTTGTTGATGTTGTCTCGTTGTTGTTTACTTGTCCATACTCGGCTTCTTCCCTTTCTTTTGTGTCAAATCCAGTTTTCTGTCCACAACCAAACGAGTATCCTTTATCTTTCCGGTGTTACTAACTTGTTCCTCACGCTGGTATCTTTTTTGTGTCGACTTGAATTCCTCTTTCTCAAACCGTGTTCTAGAACTTCTTGTTCTTGGTTTTTCTTCCAAAACATTCAAATAATGTTTTCATTGTTTCTTTTGTCTTGAATTCCAAGTTCCTTTCCACAAAATACTTTGAAGTCTCTTCGGTGTTCTTTTCCAAAAAACGAATTGTTTTTTCCTTTTTTCACATTGCCTTCTAATCCTGACTCCATACTTGTTCTCTTTGTTCATTCCATGTGCTCCATCCTTCACTGCACTATCCTTCTGGCCTGGTGGGTCTCTGGCTTCTGCAACATACTGCTTTCTCCCACTTCTGTTGGCTTTTCACCCCAAGGAACTTTTGCAGTTTCATGGCATATCACTATTAAATTAATGAACTTCCTATAGCAATCTGTTATTGCTTTCTTTTCACCATCTTTCAGGCCTTGTAATTGCGCAATGGTCTTTCATTTGTCACTGGTCTTCTTGTCACCGAGTCTCTTCCATTCCCAACGTGTTTCCCTTGGTGTCTTTTCCCTCTTTTGATCTTGATGATCAAAACTTGAATCACTTCTTGCAATCTTGCAACCTTCGGTCTTGATTTGTTTTTCCCAGGTTTGAACCTTTGGCTCTGATACCACTGATAAATCGATGATGCTTGCACAGGTTTTATCAGACACAAGATTCACAAGATTGACAAAGAAATGATTCTGTAATAACTACAACATAAAAGTGTTTACATTGTATTTCTGGACACACATAAAACGTTACATTGTATCTCCTATTTATACTAAACCAATGGTTTCCACTTGAACCATCGTGACTGATCGAATAGGTGTGTTCCAAGAGACACAACCTTTCGGTAATAAATAGAAAATAACCAACTTAACTAATAACTAACTTTAACTACCAACCGCTATTTGGTTATAAACTATTTATCATACAATATTTGTCCTTTAACTATCGTTATTTACATATGTACAAGACTTATGCAATTACAAGGTCCAACAGTGCAATGGCTACTAAGCTTGGTAACCCGATTATGCTTGATTCGTATACGAGTTCTATATGTATTCAATCATGGGGTCGTATGGATTATGCTCGTGCATGGATTGATATTAGGGATGGTTAGGAGTTAAAGGAGGAGATGGTTATTGCTATTCCTAATGTGGAAGATGATGGAGAGATTCTTCACATGGGTGGAGTACGAATGGGAACCACCTAGATGTGGTGTGTGTATGATATTTGGGCACGATGATATGTTATGTCCAATATGGGTTGTTGAAAAACCACATAATGATGGTTTCCAATAGCCTCCTAGATAGACTTCTTGTGGTACTAATGTGTGATCTAAGTTTCAGTTTAAACCTAAGAAGCAAATTTACATAGCTGTCTTTAATAAGAATGGTGCTAGTTCAAGTGGTATGAAAAAGAATTCTGAAGTAGAGATGAGCTCAACTAATCCTTTTGATGCACTTAATCCGATTGAGAAAAATGATATCCTTGGATCAAATGGTGGGGTTCTCATCAGGTAAAAAAATTGTCCAAGATGTGGCTGGTTCGGCATCTGGTAGTCCAAATACGACACCTTTGATTGTAAGGATTAATGAATTGGAAAGTCAAATGCTTGATGGAAAGCTTGTGCTATTGGGTGATGATGGGAAGCCACTCAAACCTTGTAAATCAACGTTTTCTAGTTCTTCTACTGTGGCTTC
The DNA here is from genome assembly GCA_030686995.1 of Artemisia argyi. Lineage (NCBI taxonomy): Eukaryota > Viridiplantae > Streptophyta > Magnoliopsida > Asterales > Asteraceae > Artemisia > Artemisia argyi. The sequence goes on from CM060697.1 coordinate 103,210,175, forward strand.
TAAAAAGGTTGATGATCTAGTTAATAAGGATAGTGATAGTGAAATGTTCGAGGTATACAACGAAACTGCCAATTTTATGACTTCTACGAACTCCAAGGTTAATAAAGCTTCTAAGTTTGTGTGAACAATACATGGGAGTTGAGATCAATATAGATCTCATATTCTTCATACACAAATACATAATGATGATGATAGATATATGCATGACTCTAATTGGGGAACAAGATATGGATGTCTAAGGTATATGGACTAAAAATATGACACATGCAATTATCGTTTTAAAAACAACAACCTAAATCCCAAAAGAAATTTACCATGACCAATACTTAAGACATGACAACGATTAGGACCTAATACAAATATTCGACCAACTTATGCAAAAGAAAAATGAAGATAAGAATGGTACGTTCTTTAAAAAAATGTAGAAGAATGAGGAAGGATGAGCATGAATGGAAAGGGAAGGTGATGACTGATGAGGCGAAAAATGAACCACTTTTAGGGGGTCATTTAAGCCCGGAATTGAATTTATTTGATCAAATATTGCCCTAAATCGTTCCTTTTGTGATTTTAGGTACTTTGGGAGTGAAATCTGGAAAAAGAAGGCATTTTGGACGTTTTTGGAGCATAAAATTGAAGAAAACGGCAAAGTCTCAATTTTCCAAGCTGGGAACAGTATGTGACGGCGTCAAGAGTAACTTTTTGACGGCGTCACGAGTATTTTTCATGACGACCCAGTACAGAATTGACGGCGTCACAAGGAAGGGCGTCAAGAGTAAAAGTGGTGACGGCCTGGAAACACATAATGCTTGACGGCGTCAGAAGTAGATCAAGGCAGTCCGAGAAGTATTTTGGCGGCGAGATGACGGCGTCACCAATTTGGTCTTGACGCCGTCAGACCTTATTTCCTATATATAGTTTTCTAATTTTTACACATAAAGAGAGGAAGTTTTGGAGAAACCCTAAGGCCGAACTTAGTACGAATTTTACAGGTTTTTCAAGGGTTCTCAGCCCTTGAACCCTTTCATGTGTAATTGAGATAAGTGTTCTTTTAATTCAATCAATATGTCTATGTGTTGGTTGTCTATATCTTGTTCTTGTCTTAATTCCATCATGCTAGGCTAGATCTATCTTGTGTTTGCTTAGATCTAATGAAACCTAGATGTTAATTATGTGTTGATTACTTGTTTATGGTTGTATTGGATGAATGATTTCGATGTTAGGCTTAAGAAAACTGGCAGATCTCCAAATGGTAACATGCTTGAACGTCTTAGGAAACATGAACCGATGTGCACTAGGTTTTATTGGTTGTATTTAATGCATGAGTAAATTCTAATGATCCCATGTTAGGAGCTTCTTAACCGGCTCGACATAGGAGTGAAGTAGGCACTCATAGGATTGGGGAAGTAAGTGCGCTACCCCATGAATGGTATTAAGGACTACAATCCGTCATCCACGCAACTATAACAAGTAATTAACGTGTAAAAGATGTCTAGGGAGTAGTGAAATCTAAGTAAACACATTTTCTCCACTTATTGCTCACAACCTTAGTATAATTTAGTTTTATTTTCATTTCTAGTATTTCATTTTAATTGCATCTTTAGTATTAGGTTAGTTGACTAGCAACTAATTCCGCCCAAATCTTTCAAACCCGAGATTTTAATTTGCTTTCATAAAAATATAAAAACACAAAAAGAATCATCCGTCATCTTTAGCACTAGTAATTAGGTTTTCTAATCCTAGCAACACTATTCCTAGCTGAACGATCAATCCCCCGGTACTTGTCTCTATACTATACTACAACGATCAGGTACACTGCCTGGTGGGGGTTGTAAGCTTCTCAAGATCCCTTAAGAGGTAAAGCCTGGTGCGATTCCCACGTATCAAGTTTTTGGCGCCGCAGCCCGGGGAATAGTTATTGTCTAGGTTAGAACTTCTTTTTATTAGGTCTACTTGCTAGATTCCTTTCTAGTAAGATTTTATTTTTATTTTTAGGTTTCTTTAGTCTATCTTAATTCTTTGTGTCTTTGTTCGTAACTCTTCACCACCCGACATCATGGACAACGAGAATATCTTTGAACCCGTCATCCAACCACAACAAAACCCACCACTAGAACCCCTTAGGCCCCGAACCTTAGGAGAGTATTCCCGACCTAGCCACCAAGGCTACCGAAACACCATTGAGCTCACCGGAGCCAATGTGACCCCCTTGCGATCCGACACCATCCGGTTGGTGCAAAGCGGATGTGCATTCCATGGACTTCGTTCCGAAGATCCAAATCAACATCTTAAGGACTTCCTTAAAATCGTAGACTCCATAGACCTAGACGTTGCGACTAGAGAGACTACCCGATTACGCCTATTCCAATTCTCTCTACGGGATCAAGCTAGTCAATGGCTTGAGCGTTTAGCCGCGGGATCCATCACCACATGGGATGATCTCACCACTCGTTTCCTTGCTCAATTTTTCCCACCGGGGAGAACTACTAAGCTTAGAAATGATATCTTGATGTTCCAACAACGTCAAAATAAATCTCTTTATGAAGCATGGACTCGTTTCAAGGACTTACTCCAAAAAGTCCCTCATCATGGCATAGATCTTTGGCTCCAAGTCCAAATCTTTTATGACCATATCGATCTCTCCACGAGGCAAGCCATTGACCAATCTGCCGGTGGTAAGCTACGTGATCTAAGTGTGGAACAATCATGGGAACTCATAGAAGATCTTGCTCTCTATGACAACGAAAGTTGGAATGATCCCCGTGATTTGAACAAAACGGTCAAGGCAATATCTTTGCCTTTGAACAACTCTAGCACTCCCGACCGTAGGATCATAGAACTTGAAGACCAAGTCAAGTTTCTCATGAAATCTTACGAAGCTCCTAAGCCTTCAAGCCCAGTGAACAAAATCACTTCTTCATGCGAATTATGTAGTGGTCCCCATGACACTCGTGATTGTATGGAACTCCCCGGAACAACTTTTGCGGACTACACATCCTCGCGTACCGACGAAGCGGGAGATAAGTGGTACACTTTCAAGCCCGAGCCAAACCCTTACGGTGATTCATACAACCCCTCTTGGAAAAATCACCCAAACCTTAGGTGGAAACAAAATCAACCCAATTCTTCTAATCCGCCTAATCGTTACCAACCAAACGGTCCACCCTCCAACCGTACTTTCAACAACAATCCTTCTAACAACTATGGTAGTACCAACAATCTTGAAGGATTGATGTCAAAATTCATGGCATCTCAAGAAGCTCGCATATCTAAGTTTGAAGCCGATTTCAAACAAAAGCAAAGCGAGATGACCACCAAAATTGACGCATTGTTGAAAGTTCTCAATGACCAAGAAATGGGAGCACTCTCAAGCGACACGGTCAAGAATCCGAAACTAAACGTTAATTCCATATCTTCAGTTTCGTCACCCACTTCGTGTCCACAATACTACTCGGTTAAATCAACGAGCACGTGTTTCAAACAAAACCAAATTCTTCAAAAGGACCAACCAAATAAAACACCCAAAGTAGAACCGGTCAAAAATATAGTTGAAACACCTCCTACGCAAGACCTTGACGATGAATTCAAGGAACTTCACCTTGAACGCCCCGTCATTGATGTCTTAGCCCGTGCTCCCTACTATAGTGCCCTCCTAGAGAAATATGAGAAGTTTAAACTAGGTAAAAATGGGTCCGCCTTCGTTCAAAACAAGTTGCTTAAAAAGCTTGATGATCCGGGTATATTTGTTTTGCCTTGTAAGATAGGAAGATCCGAAGCTTTCGACACACTAGCCGATTTAGGGTCAAGCCTCAACTTGATTCCCTTACCCCTATTCACAACTCTTAAGCTAGGAAAGTTAGAGGAAACGGAGGTATTGATAGGTCTAGCGGATAGGAGTATTGCCCACCCGGTTGGAATGATTAAGGATGTAGTTGTTCACGTAGGAAAGTTAACTATCTTAGCGGATTTTCACATCCTAGACATGGTTAGTGACACTACATGCCCATTATTGGTAGGAAGAGGATTTTTAGCAACCGCTAGTGCCATGATAGATTGTAAGGAGTCTAAGATAGCGGTAGGTAAAGGTGATACTTGGTCGGTGTACGATGTTAAGAAACATAGTTATGATTGTGATGATGAACCAACACCACATTGGGTAGAGATGAATAGGAGACCATCTAGATATGGACCTTGGATAGAAAGGAACTTTATAGGACCTCAATGCCCATTCTATCTAGAAAAAGATTTTGTTGAGAAGACACATTCGGTGGAACAACTCATAGCTAGAGATGAGGAGCTAGACCCCTTTGAGGACCCCTTAGTCTTTAGGAAGATGATTGAGTTCTTGAGCATAATGCCTATTAATATAGAGATGAATAAGTGGAAAAGAGATGGAGATAAGTGTAAATGGAGGTGGGACAAGCCACCTAAAGAAGGAGACGGATCATGGCACATGAGGATGACTTTGTATGATCCGGATGGAGAGATGTTTGAAAGGTCATACCATACTAAGGAAACCAATAGAAAGTTGAAACCTAAGTTTGATCCCAAAGATGTCCTCAATGAGGAACTCACCCGTATAACGTAGTAACCCATGACCTTGAGTCTAGCTACAAGACTCGTAAATAAAGAAAAGCGCTTCTTGGGAGGCAACCTATGCTTTGTGTGATTTTATTTGTTTGTTTGTTTGTTACTTGCTTCCGTATGCATGCTTTATTTTTATTATTGGTAGATCATGTTTCTAAACTAAAATGTGGAAATACTTTACTTTGTTGTTTTGGCCTAGTCTTAACTCCACCTAAAGGTATTTTTGCAAAAAATAAGTGTAAGGAGAAACCCCAAATATGTTTTTAAGAAATAAACCGATCATGATTCTCCACAATATTAAATGGACATATATATTCGTATTTGTTAGAGTCAAATGCTTGTATTGAGTCATAATGAAGTTTTGCAGGATTTTCCAGGAAGTAGGACCAAGTTTTTCCAGAAATTTTCCGGAAACTTAACATAAGAATTTCTGCAGGTCAATCCTGACGGCGTCATGAGTTTACTCTTGACGGCGTCACGGGTAAAAATCTGGAAATTTTACCGGTTTTGTTTTTCTAACGGAGTCTTAAGGTTTTTGTGAATTATTAAGTTTTATAATCTCCAGGAAGTCTGCAAACTTCATTCCACAAGCATTATATTTTACTTTGTTTTCTAGGATTTAGTAACTTATATAGGATGCCGCCGATTTTATACGAGGTTGTCTTGTTTGTTTTCTCAGGATTTACAGGTTATGTATGACAAGAAGATGATTTATATTCTGGAAGGGAAGCTTTGATTGTTCATTTTCTTGGAGGAAGATTTAACCTGGCCACCTAATTATCCATACCGAGCGAATCAGGGGAGTATTTGATTTTATTTGTTTTACTTATTTAACTTTTACATTCTTTACTTGAACATTGGGGACAATGTTCATCTTAAATGTAAGGGGAGGGTAAAATGATGATACCTTACAAATACACTTTCGCTTGAGTTTGTTTGTTTAATGGTAGATATGTAATAAAACTATGAGAAACACTTGTTAGTGCAATTTTAGCGCCAAATTTAAAATTTTTTACAACATTTAGGAGTGAAACTTTAGCCATAGCAAGCGTCTCATGGATAGGAGATTGTATGACTAGCACATAACCGTATATTCAGAAAAAATTTTCACCCGAATATGTGAGGTTCGCCTTTAGATTTGATAGGAAAAGCATTTACTATTAGTGCTTATGAGTGTACCGGTAGCATTTAGATTTTAGAACTTGCGTTAGTGATGCATCCCGAGACCGCTAGTGAGACTACATTCGTGTAGTAGGATTTACTACATGATAAGAGGCATTAGGATCACCCTTGTGTTAAACCCGTATCATAATTTCTTGACCATTTAAGTCATATTACTTGGCTAGTTAAGTCAACTAATTTTTCCTACACCCTTAGCGTTGTACTCATTTTTAGTACACGAAACCCCTAGTACACCCCTCCGAGCCTATCTTTTCGTTTCCAACTTTAAGCATCTTACTTAAAGGAAGAATTTGTTACACCCCACTTAAATGTACACCCAAATCGCCTTAGCCTTCCGTGTATGCGCTCATTTTTAGTGCATTATTGTTATTTGTTAAACCCTAAGTTAACTATCTAATTGATTACATGGTTGCTAAGTCGAGTCATATCCTTGTACATATTGTTTTGGGACGATTGGGACTCATGGGTAAAGTACTTATTTTATGGAGTAATGGGGAAGAACATCATATATTACCCCCATATGTACGTTAATCTTAAAAGTACTCCAAGTGTTTTGATTTTCTTAATTCGAGTCATTAGATTAGTTTATTGTAAAGTATGTAAAAATTCAAGTGTAAGGGGAATTTCCATTCCCTATGATGTATTATTTTGGATGGTAGGGTAAGAGTGTATGCAAAAAAAATAAAAATAAAAAAAAAATAAAAAAAAAATAACATACGGACTACCATCCCTTTTTATTCTATGTTTATTTTATGTTTTTGTTATTTTTGATTTATTAGCTTAAGTCGAGTCTAGTCTTGGCTTAGCAACGTCATATGTAATTAACCAAGATTGTTAACTCACCACCAATAAAGACTGCCTATATCCAACAAAACCGTGTATTTCATATCCCTACACCTAACGTTACAACCCTTTAAAAGACCTCTTTGATAGTTTATCCTAGGTGCTTACGCCATGTGGTGGAGGTTTGATCCTTTCCCAAGCCTATGGTAATCTATTTTGCTATGACAGGTAGTGAGAGATATCTTCCGTTTCCATATTGTAATTTATACTTTATTACACCCGAGAGATGTGAGTATCTAAACACTATTTGTGAGGTGCTTGTGTATGACCTCCGTGCTTGTCTATTGGTCTTTAGTGGAACGATTATTTGTTGTAATTACTTTTATATTAGTGTTAAACGACCCCTAACTTGTATTTTGACTAGAATAAAAGCGCATTTGCTTGAGGACAAGCAAATCTCAAGTGTAAGGGTATATGATGAGGTGAAAAATGAACCGCTTTTAGGGGGTCATTTAAGCCCGGAATTGAATTTATTTGATCAAATATTGCCCTAAATTGTTCCTTTTGTGATTTTAGGTACTTTGGGAGTGAAATCCGGAAAAGAAGGCATTTTGGACGTTTTTGGAGCATAAAAGTGAAGAAAACGGCAAAGTCTCAATTTTCCAAGCTGGGAACAGTAGGTGACGGCGTCAAGAGTAACTTTTTGACGGCGTCACGAGTATTTTTCATGACGACCCAGTACAGAATTGACGGCGTCACAAGGAAGGGCGTCAAGAGTAAAAGTGGTGACGGCCTGGAAACACATAATGTTTGACGGCGTCAGAAGTAGATCAAGGCTATCCGAGAAGTATTTTGGCGGCGAGATGACGGCGTCACCAATTTGGTCTTGACGCCGTCAGACCCTATTTCCTATATATAGTTTTCTAATTTTTACACATAAAGAGAGGAAGTTTTGGAGAAACCCTAAGGCCGAACTTAGTACGAATTTTACAGGTTTTTCAAGGGTTCTCAACCCTTGAACCCTTTCATGTGTAATTGAGATAAGTGTTCTTTTAATTCAATCAATATGTCTATGTGTTGGTTGTCTATATCTTGTTCTTGTCTTAATTCCATCATGCTAGGCTAGATCTATCTTGTGTTTGCTTAGATCTAATGAAACCTAGATGTTAATTATGTGTTGATTACTTGTTTATGGTTGTATTGGATGAATGATTTCGATGTTAGGCTTAAGAAAACTGGCAGATCTCCAAATGGTAACATGCTTGAACGTCTTAGGAAACATGAACCGATGTGCACTAGGTTTTATTGGTTGTATTTAATGCATGAGTAAATTCTAATGATCCCATGTTAGGAGCTTCTTAGCCGCCTCGACATAGGAGTGAAGTAGGCACTCATAGGATTGGGGAAGTAAGTGCGCCACCCCATGAATGGTATTAAGGAATACAATCCGTCATCCACGCAACTATAACAAGTAATTAACGTGTAAAAGATGTCTAGGGAGTAGTGAAATCTAAGTAAACACATTTTCTCCACTTATTGCTCACAACCTTAGTATAATTTAGTTTTATTTTCATTTCTAGTATTTCATTTTAATTGCATCTTTAGTATTGGGTTAGTTGACTAGCAACTAATTCCGCCCAAATCTTTCAAACCCGAGATTTTAATTTGCTTTCATAAAAATATAAAAACACAAAAAGAATCATCCGTCATCTTTAGCACTAGTAATTAGGTTTTCTAATCCTAGCGACACTATTCCTAGCTGAACGATCAATCCCCCGGTACTTGTCACTATACTATACTACAACGATCAGGTACACTGCCTGGTGGGGGTTGTAAGCTTCTCAAGATCCCTTGAGAGGTAAAGCCTGGTGCGATTCTCACATATCAATGACAAAAGGTTGACAAATATGGTTTAGATTAATATATTGTTTGACAAAGGTGGATGATTGGGAATTATAGAATTTTTAGGTGCTTTGTTGGTTGACGACCGAAAGTGGATATATGAAATGAGGTGGTAGCAATTGTTTGCCTATTTTGGTGACTTGACAACACTTGAAGCTTGAATGTCTTCTTTGTGTTCTTCACTTGCTAGAAAGTGGAAATAAGGGATACAACATTATGGTGACTCAACAACACTTGACGCATTTCATAAAGAAATTCACTTGACTTTTGACTGCATAAGCAAACATGTTTATGAGAATATGGATATGACGGTTGCCCTTTGATTCAAAAAGCGATACAAGGATGAACATGGTTTTATGTATCATGAGAGATGGTTTGACTTTCAGGGATTTAAGTTTTAGTAGTGATGACACACTTAGTAGAATGTAGGGAATGGTTACATGGTTGAATCTTCTTGTGAAGATGACTCGGTGGATTTATTGGTGAAGATGTGAAATGATCACTAATTGGTGTGATTGGTGAGAGCGAAAGAGCGATGTTCAAAGAAGTAATTTATTGGGTAGGAGGTGGTGGTGATACTTTTGGTGGTGGAGACAATTGTATTAAATCAATGAGGAGTGGTTGGAGATGAATATATCCATTATGAGTTGAGATATCCATTGAAATTTGAGATTGAGGTGGTGGAGTTTTGGAGATGAAGATATGGTGGAGGGTGTTTTAGATGGTGCACTAGGAGATATCCATTGTGAGTTGATATATCCATTGATGGTTGGAGATGAAGATATGGTGGAGGGTGTTTTAGATGGTGCACTAGGAGATGAAATTTGAGATTGAGGTGATGGAGTTTTGGTAGAAGATATGATATTGATTCTTGGTTTCTTTGAGGGCATGGAAATGATGGATGACTCGAGATTGGTAGTACAAAGGACGACTTGGTTTTTCATTTTACTTTAGTGGTTTGAGGATGTACTAAAACTATTTGTCATTAACCAAAGTGACGAATGGTTATGAGGTTTGAGTGTGAGGTAGAAGGATATATGTGAGTGAGTGTGTTTTCCCTTCCCATTAAATTCATGCTCATCCGGATGACAAAAACAATGAAAAATCAACACGAAAGCGATAAGATTGAAAATGACACGAAGGATGAGTGACATTTTAATTTGCATTACGCTAATTAAAAATACTTAAACATTTCGGATGAAATATCTAAGTTGTCACATCTACTTAGAGAGGTATTAGATTAGTATCTAACTATCTCTTGACAAAGAAGTGGATAGTTTGGAAGGAAACAAGATGATGAATAAGGAAATGAATATGCATGGAGACTCTAGGACACTTAAGACAATTTTGAGACTATTATGACCTATTGGATTGTGACACTAAGATTCTCATGAAATAAGGGTATCAAATCTAAAGACAAGAAATATATACCTAGATGAATGAGACATATAGAGTTAAGCATGTAAAGGCATTTAGGCATGTATCATAAATTAGTGCAAAAATATATCATATCGAAATAATTAGAGAAAAACAAAAACTATTACAATAAACATGCATTCAATAACTAAAAAAATAATTACGAAGGCATACAATCAAATCATATACGAGCAAATAAACATCTAGAAATATCATATATGCGAGATGCCATAAATCTAGGAATGAAAAATTCTAATGAGAAACAAAGTTCATAAAAGTAAACTAGCGTTAGGTATATTTAGGAAGAGCCATTTAATCAAGTTGGAGAATGAGTATGAGAATATTACTAGTGGTGCTTAATTAAGGCTAAACACGACCATTTTTACGGGTTACACACACCCAACTTCTCACATAGAGGCAATTCAACCGTTAGGTTAAATTGAGTTTCTAGACAATAGGTTCTCCGGTAGTCATTCTCTTTTTAGAAGAAATTGAGCTCCTAAATTTACCTATCGAAGAGTACCAAATATGAAGTTTGCTTGATTCACTAATACTTGGCTTAATGTGACTCAAACATCATGTTCTTATGATGGTAAATCTAGATGATATATTTTACTCACTATCCCAATAGAGATGTGTTGAATATTTAGATAAGAGTAAGTAAAATATTTTAATCTTTTGTTCATGATTTACCAGTTATTTGGTTTTAATGGAATATTACTTGATTAATTTAATGTGCTTAATTTTAGAATGCTCCTTAGCATATCTTGTGAAATGAATCTCATTAAGATTATTTATCTTAAATGAGTTTGTGATTCTTAAATGATATTAGAATGAGACATTTTTATGTTCTTAAACAAATATTATTTTATTGATTTTTGCCAATGTTATATACCATAATTTAATTAGTATATGAAAAAATGAATTTTACTTGTTTATGCATTGTGACAAGTTATTATTCAATTCTAATAACTTATATTATTTCAAAAAGGAATGTGTAGTGCATTATCTTGTAACACAACCATTCACGCTACAAAGAAAATGAAATACATAGAATATATAGTGTGTATTATTCTTAAATGTGTATTTTAGCTTGGAGAGATGATTTTAAGTAGAGTGAGCAAAGTTTATATATGCTGTTAGTTTGCTTATGTTTGGTTTTTCGGATATGACACATTTATCCATTGCATTACAATGTAAATTGCTTGAATATTTCGTATGAAAGATCTAAGTCGTCAATCCTACTTCATTGTATGTTTTATGCATGTATTAAACATGTTATTCTAATATTTGGAACACAACTATTGGACACGTAGACTCAATATGGCATTATCAACACAAGTGTGAGTTATAATCCAATTCATATTCATCTACAAAGGATGTAGATATTTTCATATCAATCTAGTGTGATTGAGTATGTATATTTAAGACTAAATCTTTTGTTGTAATTTGATATAATCTTGAAACTAAACAAATAAGAATCCAATTTCTTGTCCATAAACAAATGCATGTCAATTAGATTTGATAAATTTATCAACATAATTTGAATAATGATTCGATATAATATCAAGATCTTTCTTGACCCTCACGAACACTCATTTAAAATAAATAGACATCTTGATAGTGTGTTCTATTAATCCTAAGATTATTTATGAATGAGATATGATTGAAAGTTGACTTATTACTTCATGATTGTTATATATTTTGTTTATGTGAAAGACTATTTATTGTTACGTATAATGAACCCACTTAGATTTGGAAAATACTTTTTCTTTTATATAACTACTAATGTTTTAAAATAATCCATTTTCTCATGTTTAAAACAACCTAAGGTAAAACAGGGTAATTTGTTGAAAATATTTAAGTGTTTTGTTGAGAATAGATTAAATCGTTTGAAATATTTAGGTGACTAGATTTAACTCATTTACAAGATGTTTAAGTAACATTAAGCCATCTATACCTATATGCAATCCAAGAATAATTATGCAAACTTAATGCAAGAAATCTAGCATAAGATCTAGTTAGGCATAAACGGACAACTAGCTACAAACTAATAGAGTACATGGCACATATGCTAAGATATTCAAATAGCTAAATTTTAAATAGCAACGATTATCTAATATACTCTATTAACACAATAAAATCACAAAGAAGTTCACATAACACATAAAACACTTGTCGTCGTTTTGTGTATTATATACACCAATGTTTACTTAGCTCGATTTTATTTGAAAATAAAATAGTTTCCTCCCCATTTTATAATTTAATTAAGATCAATATTTTGAAAACATAAATACTTAATTTTCAAAGATATACTAACAAGGAATACCAGACTCGAAGAAAAAGGTAAAATACAAGTTTTATGTTAAAACGAGACACAAAATTTTGACCACCGTGTAGTATTTTGACTTTCTGACTTATTTAAGTTTTTAATGGTTACTTGTAAGTATTTTTAGATGAAAGTAGACTCAATTACCTTTAAAATGCTGGGTGTCACGACTTTTACAGAGTTACGGTTAATTTTATATGATTTTTCAAAGTTTCTGAAAAACTGCGAACAGACAGGCGGACCCCTTAAATATTTAAGGGGGCCGCCCGTATAATTAAGGGGGCTGCCAATCTGGTACTCAAAATTGCATTTTTTGTAAAAATTTTATTTTCTAACTTTGCGGAAAGGTGTGAAACTTTATGAATTTAATACCAAACATATAACACTTGTTTTAACATAATCTTATCTCGAGCTAGTATAATTAGTGTATATAACATCAAAACTAATACAAGTTAATCAACAAAACACTTTTCATATTTAATCCTCCTTAATGGGTAATTTGATACATGGATCGTAATCAATTTTTAAAACAATTTGTTTTAAAAATTAGAGCGACGTGGCTCTGGTACCAATTGTAGAAATCGTAGAGGGGGGTGAATATGTTTTCATTTTAAAATCTTAAAATGTTTTGTATCAAATTATCTATTAAGTTAAACTCAATATGATAAGTGTGAGTAATACATCTAAGTCCATTAGACCATATCATATAATTATACATCCTATAACAATATTAACTTTTATCTATAATACAATCAATATCAAAACAATATAAGCAACAACTAAGACACATACGTAAGGATAGATATAAAGCGATAAATGTGAGAATAAATGAAAAGAGATAAGAGAAAGAAAATGCAAATCGGACACGATAATTTATAGTGGTTCGGCTACATGGACACCTTCCTTACCCTACTCCACTCCCCGAGTCACCTACTCGAGAGTTCACAACATTACTCAACAAGCTCCCTTTAGGCGGAGAAAACCGTACACCAATTTACGACACTAAGTAAAATGTCGAGTCTTAATGCTAGCTAGGACCAAACTCACGACACGACTTCAATCACTACACGACTTCTTCACACCACTGCACGACTTCTTCACACCACTGCTTCTTCAAAACTACACGACTTCTTCACGCCACTACTTCTTCATGACTACATGACTTCTTCACACTACTACTTTTTCATGACTACATGACTTCTTTACACTACTACTTCTTCACAACTACATGACTTCTTCACACAACTACTTCTTCACACCTCTTCTTACACACCCATTGACTAACTACTAAGTAAGGTCATCTTGATCTACTTATTACATATACTTACATAACTTACTTCGACAAATTCACATCAATACTAACTAGACTCTAATACTTCTTTGACTTGATGGCACGAAATATTCTTCTCTTGCACTTGAGGGATTAAGCTTGAATCACTTGGAAACAAAGCTTTATGATTAAATGATCAAAGAATTTAAAAAGATATGTACGAAGGGTTTAAACAGAAAGTTTGGAGTGCAAAAGGTTGAGAAAAAGTCCAGAAATGATCCAGTATTTATAGGAAAAATTTAGGGCTGGAGGAGCGTGGGCGGTCCCCTTAAATAGGGCTCGGTCACCTTAATATTTAAGGGGGCCACCCAGAAAGTTTTTTTCAGAACTTTTGTCTTTTTGTGAGAAAGGTTTTTCCTGAAGATTATAGCCATTTTTTTGGTAAAAATTTGAATTCAAAATATTTATTTTAAATAAAACATTTCTTATAAATACAAAAACATTTTGTATAAGTTTAAAAATGTTTGTACCACTTTATAAAAAAATGTAAGGTTTGTAAAAATAAAAGTTCCTTTGATCATTCAACAAAATAAAGTTTGTTTGTTCATACCTTTAGTGATTAATTGTTGGATGCAAACTTATTTGTTGTTGAAGCATACTAGAGACGCCGAGAGATGTTGTCGTATGAATGCATAGATGATTTGTGATCACGAGTAACTTAAACGCTTTACGTTATGTGTTGTAAATTAAATCTTTGTCATCATAAAAACATGAAGAGGATGTTTAGATTAAACAAGATTGGCGACGATCACCGCGTTGCCGGCGTGCCTGTTTATTTTCTCCATAATTTTTTGGAAATCGATTTCAAGGGATAGATGTTACAGGTTGTTTGTGAAAGCATACATTTCAAGGAAGTCAACAGTTCGCAACAAAACCAACCATCATTAACTACCATTATTACCATTTGAACAATCTCGGCGTCAAAACAACATTAACTGAACTAACAATAATCTATCATTGACCTTTAAAAAGTCAATATAACAGCAAAATCAGTATCACAGCTTCATAACAATGAAATTAACAAAAAATAACTACCGATACTCTACACTCGACCTCAAAAAGTCATCATTTCAACGACATTAACCGAAAATAACTTATAATATTCTTATACCTAACTGCATGATACTCATAATCAAGTAGAAAGTTGCTAGCCATGTAACTGTACCAAACCTGAATCAGATCAAGTACAAATTTAGACCGTCATTGAGCTAGATTTGCTTGAAACCCTGTAGCAGCAATGATGCTGAACAACAATAATGCCCAAACCGTTGTGTCCTTGGAGTGAGGTGGTAAGCATACAATATTGAGATCAGCTTGCACCTAACTTTATCTTTCTCATCAGTATTTGCAGTTTCTGTGACACTTCTCACGTTTTTTGGGAGTTCGGTTGGGAGAAGATCGGAATCCAGTAGAGTATTAATCAATTAGTGTCTCTCTTGTCAAGTCCTCAGCAACGTCGCATAGAACTTTTTTTTCAGCCATATAACGACAACTCCTACAAACATGCTTTGCACATGGTTCAGCGAAAATCAAAACAACAAATACAGTAAACTAAAGATACCATTACTTAGACATGTTGATATTTGATATATAATATAGTTGATTCGGTAAGGAAAAATCAAATTATGTGCACATAATTATCTGTTACACAGAATTTCAGTTCACAATACGTTGAAGCTCAACAAATCAATAAGAGTAAGCAATCCCAAACACCCCTTAAATTAAGGTTATCAAGTTTCTGTCTATCAAGTTACTATTGCAGATTTTAAATTATGTTCTCTTACTATTGCACGTTGATAACCTTTTTGATTTTTTTAGTTGATGAAAATGGTTTTGGCATTATGAAAGCTGACCTCACAATGTCTCATATGCACGATTGGCTCACAACATACATCTGCAATTGAATTCCCTTTCGGTGTGCGCAAACTAAACGGTCTAGCTTCACAAAAAGAATTGAATAGATGATACAATTCCAAAACTTTGAAAATTCATAAGAGTGACAGTCAAAATCAAAACCTGAACAAATAATAGAGGGCGGCGTTGAAACTGTTTCTTCGTATCTCAAGTGAAACAGACGAAAAAAACTTTAAGGCGATACCACCTCTTGTAACTTCCGAGCTTCCATAATAAACTCCAACCTGACTTCCATAATTGAAACGCAAAGTAATCATAAGTATGTATCTGATCCAGGTGTTACAGCAAAACTAAGAAACAAAGAAACTACAGAAGCCTTTAACTCCCTCCTCAAAGCAATCATCAATCTGACTGGCCTAGAAATCTGACTAACTTCGTGAGCATAAGTTCCAGAGTCGATCAATCCAGAAATTTCCTTCAAACCTGAAAGTAAATTTCGCGTCATTTCCACAAACAAATGTGCATATTTTTTTTACCCGAAACAGCTAAATATAAAACAAATAATTCCATCTAATCATGCTGTTGTAACTATTCACGGTCTTACACCGGAAACTGTTCATTAACTTTATGAGGGTATGTGGCATTAACTTTTTTTCTAGTTATTAGCTCATTGTTCAACAAATAAGCAGTTTAAAGATCTAATTTGTTTATGCTCAACTGCCTAATTTGAGCAGAGCAGATTGGCATATGGTTATTTCCAAGTGGTTATTTGAGATGAAACTAAATTTAGTATCACAACTAACCCAAAGGCCAAACCCCATTGTAAATGTTGTAATTTTCTATCGGTGGGGTTTACTGCCTTTTTTTTACAGAGTAACCAAATCCTAAGACCATCACGTAAATTATGAGCTAAACAAATAGAGTTAATCCCAGACACCAAAAACATACATTTAATCCTCGCAATTCATATTTTTTGGAGAAAACATCTAAACAACCTATATACATGTCTGCCAAGGATCATCAGAAAGTTAAGTGATCATAATAATTTCAGTCATTCCAAACCGTTTCACTTAAACAGTGTATGTTTCGGTTAAAATTAGAGCCTGTGTAGATGTGTATTTAAAAAAATTGCCAATGCTTACATCGATAGTAGTGCACTATGTTCGTACTACGGTTGCAAACATTACCCAATTTCTCCATTTTATCTTTAAATTACTCACCGTCAGCAAACAGGTTCAAAACACCTGAATAACGATAAAACAATAACTGAAATTAGCTACGGTAAAATTATTCAAATTTGCATAACCTAACCAAGACATAAACTCCCATTTATCAAAACACCAAACCTTAATAATTTGCATATGTTCCATCATTCTTATCTGATGTCCCAAGAACTAACATCTGAAAGTGAAACAGTTGGTTTACAAATTTATTGACGGATTCCATGGGCTTGATTATAAGGTTAATAAGTGTGAAGCTTGGTAAGAGTAAGTACATCCAAAGCAGTACCTCAACTTAGGCGATAACCGATATTAAGAGCAAAAGGCGAAGCTGTTTGGCGTGTTCATTCAATTGTAGCATCTCTTATCAAGGTTTCTGAATTGGATCTAATTTGAAATGAAAATGACATATCGTTCAAGATTTGCAGAAAGATTGAAGCCGCTCAGTGAAGTCCTAACTAAAACAATTTCAATAGCTAAAATAAGTAAAAGGAAGCGTCCATCTTTTCCAAACAGCCCCTAATATATGTTGACACTGAATAATATGTTTAAGAATGATCCAAAATTGATGACATCTATATACCTTTGTCCGCATGATTGAAGCTTCACCACCATGGCACCATGGGACGTCCAGCACCATCTATTAGCTTGTCTTGGGCTAAGGCCAAGGACCCTGCAGTGCCATGCCAAGTGGCTCCATCTTTTGTGACCTTCAAATCTTTATCCCGAGCTTAGTAATCACGGTTTGTCAAGACACGGGACTGTCTCGCCCCTCAAACACCGTACGCCTGAAAAACATGTGACAAAACAAACCTTGCACGTAAGCTAGAAATATAAGCTAATCCAATCACCGTGTAAGTAGATATAATAATGCAACTAATCTTAATGCAGTGTACACAATAATCAAACTTGAGGTTATGAAGTATAAACTTATCAAACTTACAGTTAAACAAACATTTTTTTACAACATATGGTTCAAATAGTCATAAAAACATCAACTTGGCTACAAATATATAAAATATACATAATATAAACAAATTGAAGTATAGTCAGCATAGTAAACCGTATAAGGCGCGTTTTCAGCAGTAGCAAGGCGCTTCAGCAGCAATAAACTGTATAAGCGGCAGCAGTTAGAGGTATAGATAAGGCATGCGTACCTGACAAATTGCGAGACGCATATTTATTTACATGCCATTACGCAAGAACACCTTTTCCACCTCCTTCGCATATCTTTGTCTCTGTATTGTAGTACAAACCACGACAATTAAGCAAGAATAGTGAAAACCATTTTTTCCACTAAACAACACATGGCCTTATCAAATGAGGCTGCAAACCAATTATGGCTTTATACCTCAAACATAAGGACATAAATTCTATGAACGGCAAATGCAAACTGCTTTCTATATAAGAAACATGAACTTTGACGCACAACAGGTACCATTGAAGCATTGCAAGCTTACCTCTTAGAGCTCCAACAACAACTTCAACAATTTGAATAGCGGTTCCTTCTTACAAATCAGCCGTTATCATGTTAACGACAATCCATAAATCAAGATTATGAGCTAAGAATCTTAGCACCGTTTAATTTGTGTGGCAAAAAGAACCTAAAGAGTTACTCCATTGACTTTAAAGTTTAGAAAATACCTTTCCACTCCTAGAAGCTTATAAAAATGTTTCTAATCATATTAATTGCTAGACTAAAACAGGGTGAATGTGCTGCTATACTCTGGGTATAGATAGATGTGTGTTTGCATTGATGAAGGCTTGTTGGAAAATTATAACCCTTTTTTCTTATCTCGATGTCAGAACATCTGATACTTCATGCCATTTGTTACCCCTCTACTAGTCCACTTTGGCAAAGATTCCGCTGCCGTATGATTGTCCGCTTTCTTTGATAGTTAGCTTGCAAACAACCACAAATTATTGAGAATCAAAAAAAGAAAAAGGAAAAAAGTAAAGTAACTCACAATAACGGGAGGAAAAATGGCAATTAATACTCACATATTAATTGAAAAGACCTTGCAACTGAACCAAAATCATTTTCTCTTATGTGAGGACCTGGTACTTTGCTGACGGAATCGGCGTCATGTTATGGTGTAGTGGCAAATGTAAAATAGTGAACCTATATCGGTGAATCTTCATCTTCTGTTAATGGCCTGCATTTGGAAACTTAAAAAACTGATCAACAGAAAACTTTCAATGAGTAAAAGCTATGTTGTTCATTTTCCTCGGTATCAAGACCATATTTCATTTGTGCTAAAAAACTTAGGAATACAGTTTTTTTCTAATATAGAGCATGACTCAGTGACTTAGTGAATATAGCTTTAAATTACATACATGCTCTATTAGCCATGCCTGATCATGGGTATGCTACACGGTTCAGGTCAGGATGAACCAAAGACATGTTGTAATATTTTGTCCCTGGAACCATTTAGCCTGCATTGAGATATATTGTTAATTTAATATCTGGCCATGTGTTTGCAGTATATTCAAACCAATGTATTGTTAATTGATTCAAAGTATACTTCATATAAGAACCTATTATGTGATGACAATAATGCATCCCCTTTGTGTAAGATCTCCGAAGTAAACAATGTTGTTATCCCTAATGGCAACAAATGACTTCTACGTTCGACATCTTAACAGACAAAAGCTACCATACCTGCAGTAAGCGCCCTTATTTTGGTACATCGTTCCTGCATCTTTCGATCAAGCTCTTTCATCCGCCCCGCCCTCAACTTAAGAATGATGCACACATAAGATAAACATATTAATGCTACTAATATGTTTGTAGGTATACAGTGAGTTTGATCCTATTTGACACATTTCAAGTTGTCGCATTAAATCTTACCCGTAATAAAACATGGTAAAACTTAAAATAAATACGACATACTATGAATGCAACAACGAACACAATCTCATACCAATTCCGACCCAAATTTCGAGCCACACATCAAGAACAACTCAGTTTATCCTACAATTTTTGTCAATTTACCTTCCAGGTGTAGTTCGACTATATTTTGCAACACGTGGCTGTACTTTTTTGTTTTCCTGCAATTAAAAGCATAAATCAAATAAAATCGGAAGGCCGAAGATAAGCTTAAACAAACACCCAAAAAGTGCAGTGCCAATATTATAGGCAAGATACCCCAAAGTCTAAAAAGTGTAGAAAACCACTAAAATCCTAAAAACTAAAAGATTGTATAAAGCTTATACCTTTGAAACATACCGCTAACCATGAAGGTGACGCTGCAAGCTTCGCCTGAAAACGCAAACACACAACGGTGGTTATTCATCTAAAGGGGGTGTTTGGATGTGCATTTTAGTCATTGCAATCTAACAAATTAGTACTATCATAACCAACTAACTATACTTATGAGAAATAAAATGTTTCATATCTCTAGTTGCAATTCCACGCAATCTGCAATATGAGCACTTGTTACCCCTTAACCATTTTCAAGCCCTAATCTTACATCAACCTAAGGTCTTCCAAAAACTACAATGTATACTCAGGATGAGTTATCGAAAAACAAAATTCTACCCCGGATACTTCTCGGTCATTTATTTAATATCATAATAAGTGGATATTACAACAAAGTCATTCATTTAATATATCTTATAATATGTTGATTATTATATATAGAAACTAAAAAAATGGTAGCTGAAAAATTGTAAGTGTATAATGTTCAGTCACCTGATGACCATCCGTAAGGCAACGACGCATCTCTATACGTTACAAAGTAAGTCCGCACATGTTACTTTCCAAAATTCTACCCAGGATACTTCTCGGTCAGCTACCGGAGTGCTGGAGGGAAAGTCACAGCAGAACATTCCAAACCTAAAAAAGCCCTTTATAAAAAAAAGGCTGAAATTTGTTAAAAAAAATTGCAGCGTAGCATTGTTTTCATTACAAATTCATCAAGCTAACATAATGGTCTAAAATGCATATGTTTCATCAAGATAACATCATCAATTTCATAAAATTGACACTGTACAATAGCAACCATAAAAAAAAAAAAAAAAAAAAAAAACAATCAATTACCCAAAAATTTCGAATACAATAGCAACCCTAAAAAATAATCTTTAACCAAGCAACATGTAAAAATTAAAACTTGAAGGCAAAAGCACCATAAAAAGAAAAGTGGTTGCAATTTATCCCAATACTTATCCCAATATACAAAAGATTAGCTCACCTCCGCCGCCAGCTTGGCCGCCTCTTCTTACCCTCCACTCACTTCAATTCTCCCTTATAAACAATAAAGCATGGCAAACTAACCTTTGTCGCAAGATCACTTTTTTTTACTCTGTCTCCAACCTCCCTGAACAACACAGATGTTCATGAAGATAAGGAGGTGTGTGTCTGTGGCTGTAGATTTTCATAAGATAAGGAGGTGTGTGTGGCTTGGAGCAGGGCCTGAAAATGAGAGTGGGCTGGGCCAGGAAAACAGGCTGTGAAAACGGGCCGCAGTTTTGGCGGGAAAACAGCACCTAAAATGGTGTCGTTTGTATTGGGATTTAATATAAACTGCTTTAGATTAAATATCGTAATATTTATGCCAACAATATATATAGCCAATTAAGGTCAAAATAATCAAATGGTTATAATTGCTTCTCAATCTAAAAATCTTCTTAGTAGAACCTAAGCCTATATATAAGGATAGAGTTGTAAAAATGGTAAATTGTATAGAGTAACTGCTTATTTAATGAACGAACATAAATCTTTCAAGTCAAACAAAAATAATAATTAAGGCAATGAAAATGAAACAAAAAAAGTATATAATTACAACTACATCAGTTATTGAATATTTTTTACTCCTATTAGAGATCAACAATTGACTTTTTACGTTATAAAGGGGAAAAATAAATATTGACTTAGTTTATTTGAAAGAATAATAAATATCAATTGGCTACACATTTATTGGTCATTGATTAAATTCTCATACTTTTGTCTATATAATTTCAATTGATTTTTCTTACAAAGAACACAAAATACAATGATGGTGGCCAAAGCTTTTCATGAGATGTCACTACTCATTTTCATACTTTTATTGATATGTTTTATGTTAAACCCTATTTTATCAAAAGATATTAAAGATGCTCGACCGGAAAAACAATCTTTTGAGGCAAATACGAAGTCACAGAACATGAAAGTGATTAAGAATCATCTTCAGAAGATCAACAAACCTTTTGTCAAGTCGATTCAGGCAAGTCTAAAAGTTATATTGATTGTTTTATATATACTTTGTTCCCTCTATATATTAGTTATTTTATGATTTTATTTTCTATTGTTGTAAATTAACATTTTAACATTTATGTCGAATTAGAGTCCGGATGGAGATACAATAGACTGCGTTTTATTCCATCATCAACCGGCTTTCGATCTTCCAGAGATTAGAAGAACAATGCCATTGGTACATACTTATTAAAGTTTTCGTTGACTATCTAGGGTTATGGTTAATATAAATATAAACTTTGAATCACGAATAGCCTCAAAACTTTCTATGAAATTACCATTACCCAAAAATTTGTTAGCAATTCAGTTTTTCTAATAATATTCATACACCCGTTACCTATATATATATTGTTATTCTTATTTATTGTTAAAAATAACAGGTATATATTACCAGAATTACCAACAAGACATAACAAGTCAGAGTTGACATCTGAAATTAAGCAGCTTTGGAATTCAAATGGCGAATCTTGCCCTATTGGAACAATTCCAATTAGAAGAACAAGTGAAAGTGACATATTAAGATTTTCCAGTTTTGGCAAGAAACTTAGTACATTTCCTAAAGAGGGTAAACGGAGTCAGGTACCAGATTTGTGTATATTGCATGATTTTTGTATTTAAATATTTCTCAAGTGTGTATGGGTTTGTCTAACTTAACATGTGACTTAAGACCATATGTTAAAGTCGGTAAAAGAGAATTTCAGTTTATTGACTTAAAATAGTACATTTGATTAAGTAATTAAAGTTTTTAATCGCTGTTAATTTATCAAAAGCATATTTTGAACTACAACTAAGAAAAAAATAATAATAATAGTAGTAGTGTTCAATTTATAAATCTTTACATGTCTTGTGACACATTTTAGACAAACTTTTTAGCAATTCCATGGAGATGATAATTCCCTTAGAAAGAATAACTAAGAAAATAGTATATGGGTTTCTATAAATATAAGGTGGTACTTTGGTTAAAAAAAAGTACGTCACAACTACTTATAAAGAAAAAATGCTCAAATTTTGGCCTTTACTTAAAAACTTACAAAATATGAAATTTTGTTTGACTAAAATATTTTACGTATAAAAGATCTATTAATTATTTAAATATTTAATTACAATTTAATCCACAAATTTCTCCACTCTCACTAGCTTGCACCTCTATCTTATTTATTGTCGCCGCTATGCATGGGTAATCGTCTATACATATAAAGAAAAAATACAATTACTTAAAATTTCAAAAAATAGGAAATGTGAAATTGATAATTTACCCTCACTACCTACCTTCCAATTTTATACATTACATGCATATATTTTTCTTCGATGGTTTTCATATACTTTCTTTCGTGTATAATTCATCGCTTCAAATTTTCGTCGCTATGCACGAATACTCGCCCAGTAACAAAAAATAACCAAACTTTTAATTTCTATTATTTCAGTATTTTTTAATACATCTGTAGAATTTGGAAATCTGCAAAACAACTGTTTTTCTCACTTAATTAGGATAAAAATTTATGTAAATTGACTTTTTCCAATGGTCTAACTGTCAGTGTAAAAAAAATTGTCTTAAAATTTGATTTTCTCATTTTTTTTTTTTTGTTTGCAGCATGCAGTGGCGTTTGTAAACAAAGCATGTTATGGTGCAAGAGGAAAATTAAATATATGGGCTCCTAAAGTGACAAATAAAGATGAGTTTAGCCTTTCACAAATTTGGGTTAGTAATGATGTTGGAGGCCCACGAAACTCTATTGAAGCTGGTTGGATGGTACGTACCACAAACTGTTGCTTTGATAATTATTTACAATCTTATAAGCATCATATGGTTTTATCATAGCATTGCATTTACTTATGTTAATCAACGCCAACAAATATCAAATTATTCGTAGCATGACGTGTATGTACAGGTTATTTGAAAATGAAGGCTACCATGAGTTTCTAATTTGTGGTCTGAAAATCACCTCTCGTAGTGTATATACGTATATATTCTTAGGTTATGTATATGCAGGCATGCAAATGAGAATGCTAATAGTTAGCAATTATCTTTGTAATGACAGGTTTATCAAGAACTAAACGGAGACACTAGTCCTAGACTGTTCTACTGGACTGTAAGTTTATTGCTTGTTAATAACGTACTTTTTATTTTTCTTCAAAACAGTCACACTCTTTACATTTTGTACACTATATGATGTTATGTTAGTATCAATATAACTGTAGTTTGAAATCCAAAATTTACAGAGTGATGGATATAAAAAATATGGATGTTACAATTTGATGTGTCCGGGATTCGTCCAAACAAATCACAAGATAAGCCTCGGGGCTGCTGTAACACCAATATCATCATATAATGGTCCTCAGTATGACATAGACATAACAATCTGGAAGGTAATTTTTTATTACTTTTTCAACCTTATATACATGTAATGCCATCATGAAAATGCTACAGTATTTGTTAGATATGAATGCATTTAGAAGCTTGAGAGTTGGGACTTGTATATATGTTTGCACTTGGAGTTAGATATGACTTCTATATATATTATAGTTGTGATCGAGAAACTTTTAAATTTACATAGAAGTGAATGGCATAAAAAGATCACGATCTCTACTTGATGTTGAAATATGCAGGACCCAAAGGGCGGCAACTGGTGGCTAGTTTTGGGACATGATCTTATTCCCAGTAATCTGATAGGATATTGGCCGTCATATTTATTCCAATACCTTGGAGATCATGCAAATTTAATCGAATTTGGAGGAGAAGTGCTACAAAATGATGGACCCGGTGCGCACACATCAACCCAAATGGGAAGTGGCCATTTCGCAAGTGAGGCGTATGGGAAAGCATCTTTTGTTAGAAACATGGAATTGGTCGATAAGGAAAATCACTTCATTCCAATGTCTGATGAGTCTTTTGTTGGAATTATTATATCATGACTATCATATTAATAAACCAAGAACATCAAAGTGAGCATGAGCGGAAGCAATTATAATAGATCGAATAACATGTAATTAATTAATCATTAAATTAAATAGTAAACATACCGTAGTGATTCTAGCCCGAACAAGAATCAATGCAATCTTCCGGAACCAATGAACCCTAATTAGGGTTTATAAGGATTATATGAATTACCCCTTACCTTTTTGTAATTCAATCCAAGAATCAAACAATAGTGTGTTTGATTCACGTTCTTGTACACACGTACTAATTCAAGAAAACGTTTATGCAAGTAATAACACAAAACCCTTTTTGGACTCAAGAAAAACGAAACCCTTAGGGGTGTTCGGTTTTGGTTCGACCAAAGAAAAGAAGGAGAAGAGAAAACCCAAGTTGTGTGTGTACAAGTTATGAGAAAAACCTACAACTTGGGTTTGCTTATATACTAGTCATTACTTGGAGCTCAAGGCACAAAGGAGGTGGATCCTCCTTGGGCCGATCGGTTCTAGCACCCACAAGGGGATTCCGGAACCTTCTCTTGTTTCCATGTAATGTCTAGTAATTAGTTTCCTAATCTTCGTTTAATAATTAATTAGTCATTAATCAATAATACTAATTATTATTTAATTGTTTTGTGTTTAATAATTAATTATAACATTTTATAAATAATTATTACATTTCCTCTTCATACGTATTGTGTGCAATCCCGTGATCTCAAGTTCGATCCTAACACACGACTATTATTATTTTGTCTATAAAACTAACAGCTCCCACTTAGACATATCATAATAGTGTGATCACATCGATTAGCGTCTTGCAACACGTCGATGCCTCTAGTACAACTTGAGTAAGGCTCCTGGAAAACCTTTTAATGATTTCTCATTATTATTATCCCTTTGTTTCTAATACTACGTTAATAAGGATATGGATCTAGGTCATTCCTTAATTAACCATTCTGTTTCTCGTTCTTAGAAATTGACAAGATTACCAAATCTTTTGAACCTTTCATAAAAGACCTTGGGCGTGGCCACGCAAACACCTTGACAACCCTACGAGGGGCCCAGCAGTATTAAACTTCAAAAATTAATTTGAAGGAACAAATTCTTTATTGACTACAAGCAAAACACACAAACTTTGTAACACTTCCGAAAACAACCCTTATGACTACCAGTTACGTATAGCGTTAAGTTGTTCCACAAAAATATACTACATTCATGACCGTTATCTTGTATCTCAAGTCTAAGGATAACTTCTTATGATTTACTTAATGACAAGATCCATAAAGTAACATCATATAGTTGGGATAAGTCCTATATTCAGTATCATCGAATATCATCTGAAATGACATGACTACGCATCAATATACTTAAGTATATTATATCAACTTCAGATTTGTCTTAGTTTAATAATATTCCCATATTAATAACTGACAACGGACAATTTAGAATAACTCTTATTCATGGATTTAAACATGCAAAAATAGGACAACAATAATTAACAAATGGAAATAAACATACCAACATACTTTATTTCATTAAAATAATAATTGTTTACAATATCCTTTATCCAAATACTAATCACAGTTATGCATGAAACTACTAGCTAATTTAAGTCCAATTCCATTGGCCAATTCATTAAGCTTTTCTTTCGCCAAAGCCTTAGTGAACGGATCAGCTAAGTTTTCATCTGTGTGAACCTTCAACAGATTTATTTCACCTTCGTCAACCTTTTCACGAACAAAGTGATACTTCCATAGAAAATGTCTGGTGCCTCTCATGACTCCAGGTTCATTGGCAAATATGATTGTAGCAGAATTGTCACAATACATATTAATAGGTAATTCAATTGAAGGCATAACACCAAGCCCAGAAACAAATTTCCTAATCCAAACAGCCTCCATAGCAGCTTCCGAAGCAGCAATGTATTCAGCTTCTGTTGCAGACATCGCAATTGTACTCTGCTTCTTGCTCCTCCAATCTACAGCTCCTCCATTGATAACAAAGACATAACCCGTCTGAGACTTCGAATCATCTTTATTACTTTGAAAGGATGCATCACAGAAACCTGTAACACAAAGTTCTGTAGATGGATTTCCACCATATACCAAAAACATATCTTTTGTATTCCTCAAATACTTAAGAATATGTTTAACAGCAATCCAATGTTTTTCACCTGGATTCTGTTGAAATTGACTGGTAATATTTTGAGCAAACGCCACATCTGGCCTTGTGCACTTAACCGCATACATAATAGATCCTACAGCCGAAGCATAAGGAACTTTACTCATGCGAGCCACCTCTTCAGGTGTTGAAGCACAATACTCATTACATAAGCCATGTTTTACTTCCATCGGCAAATATCCCTTCTTGGAATTTTGCATATTGAATCTTTTCAATATTTTGTCAATGTAAGCACTTTGACTTAATCCAATTAACCGCCTTGATCTATCTCTATAGATTTTGATTCCCAGAATGTATGCAGCTTCTCCTAAATCTTTCATAGAAAAGCACTTTCCAAGATAAGCCTTAACAGCTTGTAAACTTGGAATGTCTTTTCCCATGATCAATATGTCATCAACATATAAAATTAGGAAAATTACATTATCACTCCCACTAGCTTTGTGATACACACATGGCTCATCAAGATTTTGAGTGAATCCAAACTTTTTAATTTCAGCATCAAACCTCTTGTTCCATTGTCGTGATGCTTGCTTTAATCCATAAATGGATCTTTTAAGCTTGCAAACACGATTTGGGAAATCTGGATTTTCAAACCCTTCTGGTTGTGCCATATAGATGTCTTCATCTAGATGACCATTTAAGAAAGCGGTTTTCACATCCATTTGCCAAATCTCATAGTCATAATACGCTGCTATAGCTATGAGAATTCTTATAGCTCTTATGTCTGCTACAGGAGAAAACGTCTCCTCGTAATCTATTCCAAAAGTTTGAGTAAAACCTTTAGCAACCAGACGAGCCTTATAAATGTGTGCATATCCATCCATGTCAGTCTTGATTTTGTAAAGCCACTTACTCCCAACTACCTTGGCACCAGGAGGTAAGTCAACTTCTTCCCAGACTTCATTGTCATGCATGGATTGTATTTCCCCATCCATAGCAGCTTTCCATTTAGCTTTTTGAGGGCTATTAATGGCAGCTCTATAACTAGTAGGTTCATCAAGATCCCCTAGTGTATGCTGATCGACCTCTACATTAAGACATAGACGGTCAGGAGCTTTCACAGATCTCGCAGATCTGCGAATGGGAATTACATCAACTTCCGGTGGAGGACCCAGACTTTCCGGTTCTATAGGAAGTGTGCTAGTGTTTTCTGAAGGCAATGCATTATTTAGATCATCTTCTAGATCATATACCCTCCCACTGATTTCTTGAACCACAAATTCACTTTCAAGAAAATCACCATATCTTGCAACAAACACTTTGTTCTCAGGTGGGTAGTAAAAGTAGTAACCCATAGTTTCCTTAGGGTATCCTACAAAAATGCATTTTACAGATCTTTGTTGGAGTTTATCTTGTGAGTCACGTTTAACATATGCCTCACAACCCCAGACCTTTAAATAAGACAAGTTCGGAGCTTTTCCAGTCCATATCTCATATGGTGTCTTATCAACCTTCTTGGTGGGAACCATATTCAAAATACGAACAGCTGATTCAAGAGCATAATCCCAAAAAGACAAAGGAAGGTTAGTAAGATTATACATTGATCGAACCATGTCCAACAATGTACGATTCCTTCTCTCAGATACACCATTTTGTTGTGGAGTATATGGAGATGTGAGATTCTGGACAATTCCATTCTCAGTTAAGAAATCTTTAAAATCTTGACTAAGGTATTCACCACCTAGATCAGAATGAAGAGCTTTAATCTTCTTTCCCAATTGCAATTCTACTTCTGCTTTGAAAACTTTAAATGTTTCAAACACCTCATGTTTATGCTTAAGTAAATAAACATAACCATAACGGCTGAAATCATCCGTAAAAGTTAAGAAGTAGACATCACCTCTCCTTGACACATGTCTAAGTGGTCCACATACATCCGTGTGTATTAAACCAAGTAGATCTGAAGCTCTTTCCATATTATTATGAAAAGGTTTCTTCGTCATCTTCTCAGAAATACAAGATTCGCATTTATCAAATGACTCATCATTGATATTATTCAAAAGCCCTTCACGTTGCAGCTTTTGCATGCGAGTCTTGCCTATATGGGCAAGTCTACAGTGCCAAAGGTAAGACGAATTCAAGTCATACTCCATTCTATTACTTATGCTGTACATCGAATTATTATTATTGTTGGAAGTCACACAATTATTCATATCAATTTCAAACACACCATTCACAGCAACAGCATTAAAATAAAATACACCATTTAAAGAAACAGAAATTTTATTGCCATCAATAGTATGAGAAAAACCAAGATCCAACAAACATGAAAAGGAAACAACACCTTTAATTATAGAAGGTGCATAATGACAATTGTTTAAACAAAGTACTAAACCCGAAGGTAAAACTAAATCAAACATTCCTATGGCTTCAACTGCTGCTTGTGCTCCATTTCCCACATGCAGAAATTGCTCCCCATAAGTTAGTCTCCTTTCCTCTCTAAATCCCTGCAGTGTATTACAAATATTAATACCACATCCAGTATCATATACCCAGGAATTTATTTCACGAGATAAAGTAAATAATTCAATGACAAATAAGTTACCTGAAGTGCTGGCGCCCATGTGCCCAGTCTTCTTAACCTTATTGTTTCGCAAGTCATCGAGATAAAGAGGACAATTCCTCTTCCAATGGCCCATCACCTTGCAGTAATGGCATCCTTGATCCTTCTTTGGATTATTCTTGATAGAAGGGTTCTTCTTTGGTTGAGGTGGTTGATAAGCCATAACTTGCTTATTCTTATCATCCTTCTTCTTTCCTTTACCCTTCTTCTTGTTCGCATTTGGCTTGTTAATTCTACCCCCTTGTATTGCTAGTACTTGGGGCGTAGGAGCCTTTTGTGGTGTACCTTTCTCATAATCAATGAGCAGTGCGTGCAATTCACTTACAGTCTTCCCCACGCAATGCATATTGAAGTTCCTCACAAAACCACTAAATTCCTTATCAAGGGATCTATTGATTAAGTGCACAGCCATATCATTGTCATAGGGTTTCCCAAGTGTTTGTAGTTGATCCATGTAACTTTTCATTTTCAACACATGAGCACTCACAGGTTCACCAGGACCTTGCTTACAGCCATGTAGAGCTTCCATCAAATCGTAAATCTCTACATTTGATGGTTTCTCATAAAGTTTCTTGAGTTCATCAATCATGTCCTTGGGAAAATACTCCTCAAACTGTCTTTGAAGAGCTGTGGACATTCCCCCTAACATCATTGCGGCCACATCAATATGTTCCTTGGTATCAAGATTCCATTTGGCCTTAGCAGCATCAGTTGCTGCCATACCTTCAGGTTCAGCAGGACAAGGCGTTTTCAAGATTTCAAGTTGACCAGTCACTCGCAGAACAATCCTTAGTGAACGGTACCAATCATTCAAAATTTTCCGAGCCAGTCAATTTTTCTCGTTCAAAATAAGTTTTGAACACATAACGTAAGTTGGTGTTATCAGTTTGAGCCATTTCTACAGATAAAGAAAGTTCAAAACATTAGTATTTTTGATAATACAATTTTTCAAGAAAATTAAAATACCCAAGGAAAATAAATCCATAGAATAATCTTGAAAACTAGGATCCTCCATAAACATAGTTTCATCACATTCAGTTGATCTGCTAGTGATGAAAGTATAATATGAGGTAACTTGTCGTACAAGTAATTGGCATAACATTTGTCCAATTCCTAGATTTATGAGATTTACAATCACAAAACATTTGTATTGTAAGCATGTTTAGTCCCCATCTTAATGCCTTGAGTCAAGTCTCACTTCCTACTCAATTTAAGTCGTCTAACTTAAAAACTGCAAACTTACAAATCCATCACATCAGTTGATCTGCTAGCAATGAATTTATGAAATTTACCTCTCCATTGCAATCTCATCAAGTCTCACTTAACGTAAATTACAACTTCAAGTGTCCTTAATTAGATGGCATTCAACTTAATTTTATAAGGGTATAACTATTTTGATTTGATCAAAATAATGTATGAAGAAGCATGCATACAACTTCATAACATTGGTTTTACAAAACATTTTTATTACCAATTAGCTAAGAGTAAAATAACAAAGTTTTGATTGAGGTATCGGGTTCACCAATTAAAGAATAACCATCAATTATCGTCCACTATATCGTACTTTTGCATAAGCTCGAAAGCTTAGTGTTTCGGATAATCATTGTGGAATTGTGGATTATTCACCCTTAAGATGACAATGTACATGTAATGGTTGTTCGGTAAGTCTAATTTACACACAAACGAGCGTTAAGACAGAATGTTGTCTATCTAAGGCCACAATTTAATGCGTTGCCATCCTTATACCCATCTTATAGTGTGTAAACTTCGGTCGAGCCTATTTAACCATTACGTACAAAAACATCAATCAACCAATCCTTTGAAATTTTAACTCTTAAAAACCAAAACAATTTCGCCATTATTTAGTCCGTATTAATTTTCTATTCAAAAAATTACCCTTTTCGTTTATATAAACATGTCTAACACAATAAATAAACAAAACAAGTAATTTGCAATAAAAAATAAAACAACTAAATAAACACATATACAATCATAACAATTAAATATGTATAAAACATGTAGCCACATGCAAATCTTATTAAAAAGTCCTATTAATAATCAAATCTAGGCGTATTATGTATTAATTCAATTAGGGCTTTCTTTTTTTTGGAAAAAGAGCCACATACATCGATAAATCGATTGCGTAAGCCAAAATTAAATAAATACCACATAGCACATAATTGATTACTTAATATTGGAGTCTTCCCCAATTCGACATCTATTAAAATTTACATGTTTTAATATATAACTTAACCATTAATATATATAAGCAATTTAAACCATTTAAATAACACAATAAAAAATCCATGCAAACATGAACTTTTCATGGATTTAGCTTAACAATTAACATATTGCACCAAGATCGTTTACTAAAACGCATAAACAATTACATGACATCTTAGGGTTTCTAGTCAAATTTTATAAAAAAAAAAAATCAAAACCCTAAAAACCCCTAAAGGTCAATCGACCCAAAAATAGGGTTAGGGAAAAAACATAAACCCTAAAAAAAACATGTAACTATACGAATCAAATCCAATTTTTTTTTATGCGTTGCGATAATTAATTACACATTATAACGGCTCTAGATGCCACTGTTGGAATTATTATATCATGACTATCATATTAATAAACCAAGAACATCAAAGTGAGCATGAGCGGAAGCAATTATAATAGATCGAATAACATGTAATTAATTAATCATTAAATTAAATAGTAAACATACCGTAGTGATTCTAGCCCGAACAAGAATCAATGCAATCTTCCGGAACCAATGAACCCTAATTAGGGTTTATAAGGATTATATGAATTACCCCTTACCTTTTTGTAATTCAATCCAAGAATCAAACAATAGTGTGTTTGATTCATGTTCTTGTACACACGTACTAATTCAAGAAAACGTTTATGCAAGTAATAACACAAAACCCTTTTTGGACTCAAGAAAAACGAAACCCTTAGGGGTGTTCGGTTTTGGTTCGACCAAAGAAAAGAAGGAGAAGAGAAAACCCAAGTTGTGTGTGTACAAGTTATGAGAAAAACCTACAACTTGGGTTTGCTTATATACTAGTCATTACTTGGAGCTCAAGGCACAAAGGAGGTGGATCCTCCTTGGGCCGATCGGTTCTAGCACCCACAAGGGGATTCCGGAACCTTCTCTTGTTTCCATGTAATGTCTAGTAATTAGTTTCCTAATCTTCGTTTAATAATTAATTAGTCATTAATCAATAATACTAATTATTATTTAATTGTTTTGTGTTTAATAATTAATTATAACATTTTATAAATAATTATTACATTTCCTCTTCATACGTATTATGTGCAATCCCGTGATCTCAAATTCGATCCTAACACACGACTATTATTATTTTGTCTATAAAACTAACATCTTTATATTCAGAACGACCAGAGTGTTATAATGTTCAAAGCGGGTATAACGAGGCTTGGGGTAATTATATCTATTTCGGAGGGCCTGGAAATAATCCAAAATGTCGTTAGTAATACAAAGTAAAAAAAGACAATTGTTGTTATCATATGTTGGTTACATTGTTTTTTTTTTTTCTTTTTTTTCTTTTTTTTTTTTAAGACACATAATGTTTTAAAGACACATAATGTGTCTAATAAGTAAATTAAAGGGAAATTTGCAAAACTGACGTCGAAGATGACCCTTATTTTCAATTTCACTCAACTTTGTAACATATTGCTAAAACTAGGACATCAAATCACGTTTTGTTGAGTTTACTCTTTTGCACCTACTGCACAACTATTTCTCCCATATTTATCACTAGCCAAAAGACCAGTGAAATTCACAGGTATTCTTTTAAAAAAAAAAAACATCACAAAAACGATTCAAAAAATAAATCTTTCTAGAGTAAATTACACCGTTCGTCCCTATAGTTTGCCCCAAATCCCTACAGTAGTCCCTGATCATTTTTTTTTGCTTTTTTACTCCTTATAGTTTACATATTGCACGCTGTCAGTCCTTATCGCTAATTGTCGTTATCTTCTCCGTTAGCTCCCAATCACCAAGTTGCAACGTTAGTCCATTAACAAAACGATCATTTGCAACGTTAGTCCTTTACATAAACGACCGTTTCTAATTAACTCAAATTTTGGTTTTTATTGTTTTCGTCCGTTTTCTTACGTTTTCGCCAGTTTTCATGCGTTTTCTTACGTTTTTGTCCGTCTTTATACGTTTTCGTCTTTTTTTCTTACGTTTTCATATGTTTTTTTTCCGTTTTTATACGTTTTCATACGGTTTTATACGTTTTTAAATGTTTTTATATGTTTTCCTCCTATTTTTACACTCTTGTCCGTTATTCTTACGTTTTCATCCTTTTATATACGTTTTCGTCTATTTTTATACGTTTTTCTTGCGTTTTATTCATTTTTATACGTTGTTATCTGTTTTCATACGTTCTTATACATTTTCATCAGTTTTATAAGTTTTCATCTGTTTTTATACATTTTTGCTCGTTTTCTTATGTTTTCACCCGTTTTTATACGTTTTCATCCATTTTTATATGTTTTCGACTGTTTATATACGTTTTCGTCTGTTTTATACATATTTCTTGCATTTTTATTCGTTTTTATACGTTTCTATATCTTTTCATCTGTTTATTATAAAAATGTATGAAAACGCAAAAGAATGTATAAAACAGACGAAAACGTATATAAACGGATAAAAACGTAAGAAAACGGGTGAAAACGTATAAAAACGGACGAAAACATATAAAAACGTAAGAGAATGGACAAAAGCTTAAAAACGGTGGAAAACATATAAAATAGACAAAAAAACGTATAAAACCAGATAAAACCGTATGACAACGTAAGAAAACGTATAAAAATGGATAAAAACGTATGAAAAGAGACAAAAACATTTAAAGACAGACAAAAACATATAAAAACGGACGAAAACGTAAGAAAATGCATGAAAACGGACGAAAAACAACAAAAACGTATAAACAGATAAAACTGTATGACAATGTATAAAAATGGATAAAAACGAATGAAAAAGTAAGAAAAACAGATGAAAACGTATAAAAACGGACGAAAGCGTATAAAAACGGACGAAAACGCATGAAAACGGGCGAAAACCGCGTAGTAATTTTTTTTAAGAAAACCAAAATTTGAGTTAATTAGGAACGGTCATTAATATAAAGGACTAATGTTGCAAAAGTTCGTTTGGTTAAAGGACTAACGTTGCCACTTGACGATTGAGAGCTAACAGAGAAGATACCGACAATTAGCGATAAGGACTGACAGCGTGCAATATGTAAACCATAAGGAGCAAAAATGCAAAAAAATAAATAAATCAGGGACTACGGTAGTTATTTGGAGTAAACCACAAAGACGAACAGTGTATTCATTTGTGGTCATTGAGATTCATGGCCGATTCGGATAGATAATGACTTATATTAAAGTTTATTTTAGAAAGAACCACGTTAGTATAAGCAATCTATGTATTCTAATAAAAGGGAGTTCTGTACAACTCACTGAAGCACCCCCTGCATTAAAAAAAATGATGTGTCTTGAAGGAGAGATGATAGATATTTTTGGTAGGTACAATCCGACTTCAACCAAGCAATAAAACTTTCTCTATACTCATCTATGCATTGATGACTACAAATTATCATTCAAAATCTGTTACATTCAATCTCTAAAAAATATACATCTGATTTTACAGTTTCAATTCAACCATTAATGTGGATTTATTCAATGAATCGGTTACATTCAATCCCTAAAAAATATACATCTGATTTGTTTTGAAACCAATCCGCTCCATGAATAGTTATCTTGATTCTAAGATAATATTATTTTTGGAGAGGATCTGCATATGTTCATCCCTCAAAATTGTAAGTAATTTTTATTTGTTTTTTTTGGTAGTGAAACTAATTTACTCCGGTTTCAATATATTGTTTGATTGAAAGTTTTGTTTTAAATATATTATCAATTATAATCTTGATATTGGTCAATTGAAAGTTTTGTTTTTCATATAATATTGATTATGTTTTTCAGTTTGTTTGAATCCATTTTATAAAGGATTGTTCATATTCAAGTTTGTATTGATTGACTATTTGCTCAAATTAGTTTATGGGTTAGAAGAACTGAAAAAAGGTTTGATGTTGTAGGAGTTTATTCATTCACATTTTTTGTTATTTGCTCAAATTGGTTCATGTCTTGGATGCTTTTTGAATAAATTTTTTATGCGAATCAAGCATACATTATAATCTCGATGTTATTTCTTTAACTTTAAGTTTCAGTTTTCAATTGTTTTGATTTATTGCTTCTCTTATTTGTTGTGGTTTGAGAATGAAAAATTAATTAATATTTTTTTCTTTGTTAATGGATGATGTAGGTGAAGAATTGTCAAAACATGGACCAAACATATCAAATAATCTCATAGCTCAAGTTGGTTTTTGTTCAAAGGTAATGGATTAGATTTTCAATTCAGTTGATCTTCAATTAAACATATACTTTTTTTTTTGTATGTTATTAAGGCTGATTATGCAGATAATATGCGTTTGTGTTTATAATTTTCACTATACTAATAAGCATGCGGTTTGTTTTGTACTTAGGAGTCCTTTAACAAGTAATGACGATCCTGATGCTTCAAAAGTGCATTGGAATTTGGATTGCAACAATGGTGAACATTTCTCACTGATTTCTCCTTAGTTTTAGGATGTTGTTATGTTCTTAGTTCTGAAAAATTGAGATTAGGGGTGAAGCTACTATTCATAGTTGTCGTCTTTTGATGATTGTTTTGCACTTGCACATTGTGCCACAAGAAATCATGATCATGAAGTCATAAGATAGTGGGAAATGCAAAATGAAGCCAAGCTTATGGCCTAATACAGTTGAACAAATTGCTCTTATATAACTTATTCCAAGAATTGGGTTATGAGAATGCTCAATGGTTTGTGGTTGATTACTCACTTTGAAAAGCAGATTTAGTTTCAAACATGACATTGCTACGTTTTTAAATGATTTGCAATATGAATGGAAGAAGATCAGTGGAATTAGGATAAGAGAAACCATGACCCTTTGCTTGATTCTTTGACACGACTCAATTGGAATTCCAACCAAATATTAGTGTATGATTCTTTTTAATAATTTGCTACATGAGGTCCATTTTAATTAGCTTAGTAAAACTTAATGCTTTGGCATAAAATTATTGATATTTGGGAAATGTATATAGCATGGCTGCTTCATCAAAGCTTGCTCTTAAAAAGCCTACCATTAGGGTTTTGTGGTTATTTATAGCTAAGGGAGTTGAATCATACACTAAGGAGTTGATTTCCTATGCAAGGTCAAACAACAAGGTATGGGCTCTAACTTTCAACCATTGGCTAAATATGAGAAGGAGCCTTTGATGATGGGCATGTGTCTAAGTAAGACTGATGGTTGTTGTAGGTTGTTATCTGACCAACAACGGTTGGTGGGATTCAAGCCGGAGCCCTCAAGATTGGTGACACTGGTTGATCTATACAATGCAAATTGTACACTCCTGGATCCGTCGGTTTTGTGTCCAAATCTGTAAGTAAACATATCTTACCTTATACTGTTGTAGTACTAGAAATGGCAAAATGGGCAGGGCAAGTAACGGGCTTGGTTAAAGTGGGTAGTTTTGTACGGGTTCAAAATAATTGGTGGGTCAAATATGATTACTCGAACTATAAAATAACAATAATAATATTTAATTTATTGAATAAAATAAAATTTGAAGAGTTGTCATGATCAATTACAAATTCTGATCAATTTCAGTATTGGTTATGGAATCCCACAAGCATGGAATTCCATCTTTGGAATAGGAACGGGCATGGGAATGTTTCTTTCCAGTGCATCCAGGTGTGTCACATTTTGCAATTCTATGTATATGCATGTACGTGTGTATGTTGATATGGTCAAACAACATGTAATGTATGGTGGCATGCTTGAAGAGTATACTTGCATGTGTCACTTTTATACGGGAAGATGTTGATATCGGCAAACAAGAGGTTGGTGGTCTTATCATGCCGGCAACTATGGCTTAAAGAAACAAGCTGTTTAGAGTCCTTTATCATAACATCGTTTGGAATGAAGCACATAATCTATGCACAAAGGTTGGTTTAGTTTCTTAAATATTGGTGTTTTATAGTTTATTTTCCCGTTCTTCACATTTACAAATTCAGTGTATATGACAAACATTTATTGAGATAGTCTTATTTTAATTGATCAATTTCTTTAATTTAGGGTGCATTTGGTTTGGAACCTTGAATCACTATTGGTATGAATTTGGATCTAGGGAAAATAGAATCGGAATGAGTTTATGAGTTTAGATATCAGGAAAATTAAAAAGGAATCGGTACACTTTACCATGGTCGTTTATTTTATTGTGTTCATGAAATATAGTTAGTAAACTTTAAGTAACCGTTTATTTATACCAAGCACACTTTACCTCCACATTAAGTTATTGTATAATTGTCCACTTAACTATGTTCATTAAAGTATAAGCTATAGTGTAATATTTGAACGATGTCTTTGTGCAGGTGCTATAATTGTAATATTTGTAGACATTTGTATGATACAATTAGACATAACTTGTCTAAGCATTTAAGTGATATCTGATATGATGTATATTTGGGACTTAGGGTGTGTTTGGCTGTTCGAGTTAAATAATGAGCTTTAACGTAAAAAAAGTTGGAGTAGGCTATTTGCTAAGGCCATAAGATTTTCTATTAAGCTTAGCTAAACTCCTCCTTAGTCCTTATTCATGTGTATTTGGTTTATTTCGTGGAATGGCTCATGTTAGAAGGTGTGGTTAAGATTTCTGTTAGGAGATGGTAGACTCACTTTATATAGCTTTAGGGTAATTGG
The DNA here is from genome assembly GCA_030686995.1 of Artemisia argyi. Classification (NCBI taxonomy): domain Eukaryota; kingdom Viridiplantae; phylum Streptophyta; class Magnoliopsida; order Asterales; family Asteraceae; genus Artemisia; species Artemisia argyi. The sequence continues at coordinate 103,248,515 of CM060697.1, forward strand.
ATGCATGTATGTTGGTTACGATTTGTTTTATACCTATCATAACTTTTAAATAATTTTAGAAGGGTACACACATTTGAATCAAAATGTTATAATGGTAGGTTGAGTTATGCTACTTTAAATGGGTTTGAATAATTTTTATCTCTTGTGTAGTTTGAGTTGGAAGATGAGAAAATTGGTTATGATCAAGTCTGGATTGATGGATGCTAATGTGACAGATACATCAGAGGACATACAGTTTAATCCTGATGTATGTATTGAGTTAATATCTTAAAAAATTTTACTTTTTGCATTTTATGTATTTCAAACTCTATTAAGAACGTCTAATTTTTTCATTACATGTTCGGCCATAGCATAAGGTGAAACAGGATGTGGAGCAATTTCAGACATCGAAGGCCAATCACGAGAAGAATATGGTGCAAGTAATATCAAAATTTAACTCTAATAGTATAAAATGTTATGGATCTTTTGTATGAAAACTAATACAGGTGGTTACGTAAATAGGATGTATAAAAACTACTACAGGTGGTTACGTAAACAAGGATAACTTGTCACTATGCTCTAATATGGCTGCTCTTAGTATTGGGATCAACTCTTACCTCAAACTCCCTGGTAAGAATATCACTATATCCTATCGGTTATAGTATTATTGTTGGCAACCTCCTAAGTATGATTATCTTGGACTTATTTTGTTCAGGTTGGAAATTATGTAACAAAAGTAGAAGAAATGAACCAGGTGTGGATGAAATGGATATTAAAAGTTATGATTAGTGTTCCTCCTTGAAGTTAGCTGAATCAGCATGGTGTTTAAGTGAACACGAGTTTAATGAGAATGAGAATGGGAGTTTGGAGGCGTAGATAAAAAGCCGTGGCCAGATGGGAATATGAGAAATTGTGAGAGTTTGTTTAATGAAGAAGTAGACGAGATGTTAAACCCATTGCTGTCGTGCTATGGGGATGAGCTTGATGAAAAAGGGTGTAAGTTAATGCAGGTTTTGGAGTCGGTTAATTGCTTATCTGATTTGAAAACGAGTAATTGTATGTCAGGGAATGGACTTATACGAACCGAAGCTGGCAGTAGTTGTTCACGCCATTGTCCATCATGGCTAAAGGACCAATTTAAGGCATTTTATTTCTTGAACATTTATGGTACTTTTCTTTAGGTTCAGCAGAAAAAGGTTACCTTGCTTAGTTTGGAATTTGGAGAAAGGACTCAATCTATGCCAATTATTTTGACTCTCCTTTTTTTGGATATTATGGCATTCTTAGTATTTATCCAAATACCCTCTCATCTTGGATTTTTCTCTAAGCAAGTAAAAGAGTATGAAGGTTTATATGTGAATGATGTAAAATAAAGTGCATTAATGAACAACGTTAAATAGCGAGAATAAACATGTTTTACTGATTACATTTGAAAAGTAATATTGGATATTTGACATATCAAATGGGTCGTTTCAATTTGAAAAGTAATATTGGACATTGGCTTATCACTTCATTAACGCTCACTACATACATCTTTTTGTGAAGACTATCAAATTTAGAGACGACGATGCATGGACGTTATTTATTTTAATAGTTACAAACACAATTGTTTATAGGGCCGTTGACTTATTACTTATTATTCCTTTAAAAAATAGTGGAACATGTTTATGTTCGTTGTTTTTATCACTGTACAAACCGAATTATGAGCAAAAGTATGATCAATATAAAGATGACATGTTTTTATACTATTTTTAAACTTTACATGTACTCTTATCAACAACTTTCTTTTACTTTCACTTTTGTTTTTTTTCTTAATTAGATCATCAAAATCATATGGCACAATCCATGACGTGTATTACATTATTAGTTACAATCATTGTACTATATACTATCATTGACTTATTACTTAATATTTCTTTCAAATACATGATTCAAGTTTTTTTTTTTTTTTTTTTTTTTTTTTTTTTTTTGCATTATCTCTTCTAAAACCCCGTCAATTTGACGGGTCTATAAGCTAGTTGTATAATATAACATTGTTACTAATGAAACACGTGTTATATTAAACACGTAGGTCAGATAACCAAAAAAAGAACATAAACTTTCTTAAGGGCATATTCTAGTTTTTGTTCTTGACGAGCTTGTTTTTGTTGCGAGCATCATATCGTGTGTTAATTCATTTGTGGACATCTCTTTAGTTGATCATAAATAATCAATTAGATACATGAAGTATCTCCAAACCATTAGATATACATATATTGAATTTAGAAAAGGCAATACTTAATCACGTTTGATTTTATAATAGTACACAAGTGTTTCACTAAACTTATAATTGCATGAAGAAAAATGTACCATTAGCAACTTCTAATAGATATTTAACGAATGCATTATATTTTTCACTTGTGAGTTGTGATGAAGCAAACCCTCTCGTTCAACGAATGCATTGGTATGTAAAAAGCGGCAGATAAACCCCAACACATTCTCGTTTTTAGAATGCACAATGTTTGCAAAAACAAAAAAGGAAGTAGATGAGCTAATAAAGAATCAATAACATGACATGGAATTCGACACAATAGATGATCATAATAAGCATTTATAATCACTATCACATCTTAACATAACCAAACAAAAAGGACGTGTTTTAGATAATCCTTTCCTCAAACTTAAGTTTTTGTCTTAAAAGATTCATATAAGATTTCTCTGTCAGAGTTCATGATAAATACTTATCTAACGAATCATATTTGATTTGTAAAAATCATATATGATTCGTAAAATTCACATATGATTTGATTTTAACGAATCACACATGATTTTTATAAATCACATATGATTTTTCTCGGCCGAAATTTTGAAAAAAAAAAAAAAAAGTTCGTCGAAAGTATAAAACAATGCATGTCTATAGAAAGATAATTTAATTCTCGTTGCGATTGTTTCTTTTTTTTTTTTCTTTTTTTTCGCGTAACGATTTATAGTTTGCGAGATATTTAATTTTAAAAAAATTGTGAAAGTTTATTTATTTATTTTTTGATAAAAAAAAAATAAGTGACTATGAATGATTCATTAAATATGAGTTTTATATTAATCTTTTGGCTAGATGCATATACTTTTAGCTTCATTCCATACATTGCCTTAGAGCATTGGGTGTGGTGGTGCCATGGCTTCAAGCCGTGGCTCAAAAAGTGTTGTCACGTCAGCAAAAATCTCCACGACACCAGAAATCCCACGACACCACATTTTGGCTGTAACCGTTGTCACCAGAAATTCTGGTGCCGTCGGCCATTTTTTTTTCTTTTACATAAAATAAAATATACACAATATAAACTAAAATAAACCTCATTAATTAAAAAAAAAATACTTTTAAAAAAATACATAAGATTAAAAACCTAGTACATAAACATAGAAATAAAAGCCTAATACTCGTCGGTAGGATACTTTGCCCGAATTCGAGCTTGTTGTGCTTTCACAACCGCCGCGTTGACCGGATCCATCTTGCTTATATCCATTTGTAGCACGCGCATCTCTTCGGCAATCTTTTGAGATTCATATAAAGTAACTCGAGCGAGTGACTCTCGTTCGAGAACATCCATCTTTGCCTTGCGGTCTAACTCGTATTGTTGTTGCAACATTTCTTGAAACATTGCCGGTTTGAACTGGAACTAGCGGTCGAGTTAGACGAACGTTGACTCTTAGAAACCCGGTACATGGCCTCCGACCGTGGCAAAACGTCGGGTCCAAAATGCTCGGGCTCCTCGTTCGTGGGCCGAAGACGGTTACGTCTTGCCAAAGTCGAGTCGGGATTTTTCCTCTTGTGCATGTCTTTCAAGAACTCCCAAGCGCTCATGTGCCTAAAGTCATAACCCGTTGTTTTTTTAAACAATATGTGAAAACGGCTCATAAAATCTCTATCATTCTCCCAACTCATAACTGTCATTTCATCCACCACCGTATTCCACTTCTTGACATCTTTATTCATTGGAGTCCACTTTCCCGTCAACATGTTTTTGGTACAAATAGTACAGTTGAGTTTCTTGGCTTCCTTGTTATATGCGTCGAGCACTTTGTACCAAAACATATCCCTTTATTGATCCACACCCGTTTTTGGATCCTCCGAAACTTGAATGAAACACTCCGCCAAGAGATACTCCTCATATTGGGTCCAAAAAGTGCGAGGTTGTTGGGACGGGACCACATCTTCATCAACTTCTTTGTCTTTGTCTTGGTTGGTTTTCTTTGTCTTCGTCTTTATCTTTGGCTTCTTCGACATCGTCTTTGACCTTGATCTTTTTTAGGCCGGGGTCGGGACCACTTCTTCTTCTTCTTCGTCATCTTCATTGATGTCTTCGTCAACTAGATGGTAGGATGCATGGTCCGAATTTGGTTGGGAAGGGGTGGCTTGGTTTGTTTATTGAGTTTGAGTAAATTGATTATATTGTTGTTGTTGTAATTCCATGGACTAAATAGTGTTAGTTCTTCAGGATTCATATATGGGTTTTGGAATGAGGGAAAGTAACCCGATTGAGAAGATGAGCTCGACATTTGGTTAGGATTCATTTGGTTCATCAGGTCGTTTAGCATGTTGTTAATCCATTTTTGGTTAGGATTCATTTTAGATGGCAAAAAGATAATAGAAGTAGAGATAAGAAAGTGTGTGTGAAGAATGAAATAATAAAGGGTTATTTATAAGGTTTTTTGGGGTTAATTTTTTTTTTGATTTATAAATGTTAAATGGGAAAAAGTTGATAAAAACGGGTATATACCCGTTGGGACCAACGTTCAAAAATTCATAAGCCTCCAACGTTCCAATTTTTATTCAAAAAAAAAGTAAAAAAAAAAAACAAAAAAAAATGGCCACCGCATGGGCTGGCCACCACGGCGCGAGCCACCGTGGCGCCAACCATGGAACGGTGCGCCATCGTATCCTCTCGGCTAGTGGGGAAAACGCAACCCACAAAGCAGCCACACCCCTCGCTCTTACCTTTAACCTTTTCCCATTATTTCATTATCCATCTTTCAGTGATCCTCTTCCGGATGCCCAACATATCTAGAGATACTTTTCATATGTATAGAGTTCACCCAACTTCATAATCAAAGTTTAACAACACTTCCCAATCTGTATTACCACCACGATTTTCACCCAACTCTTCTTCAACAATGCCAACACGATTCACAGGTACAACAGACGCATGGTCATCAGCTTCTGCTCTAAAAAACATACTTAAAATCTCCCTGATGAGATGAAAAGTGTACCGCTTTTGGGGGTCATTTAAGCCCAAAGTCGAGATTATTTGATCAAATGTTGCCCTAAATCGTTTCTTTTGTCATTTTAGGTACTTTTGAGAGGAAATTTGCAAAAGGAAGCATTTTGGACGTTTTTGGAGCGAAAAAGTGAAGAAACGACAAAGTCTCAAAATCATGCTGAAAATTGTACCTGACGGCGTCAAGGAATACTAGTGACGGTGTAAAGACTTGACAAAGAGGTGGATAAATCAAATTACACGTGACGTGCCAGAGAGGTTTTTGAAGAATTGTACAAGACCAAGTTTACACATGACGACGTCAGAAGTGGATCTAGGCAATACGAGTATTATTTTGGCGGCGAGTTGAGGGCGTCAGACTTTACTCTTGACGCCGTCAGAGTGTAAAATCTATATATACTTTTCTAGTTTTCATTCAGTGTGTGCAACTTTGAAGGGAGAAAACCCTAAACTAATTTTACTGCAATTTTGAGGGTTTCAAACCCTTGTTTCATCCATGCTTAATTGAAGATAAGTTTTCTAACAATCATTCAATATGTCTATGTGTTGTTTGATTATATCTTATGCTTGTCTTCTCTTTAACATGCTAGGCTAGGTTTTCTTTGTGTTTGCTTAGATGTAATGAAACTTAGATATTGATTATTGGTTGGTTGTTTGTTTATAATTGTTGTGGATGACTGATTTCAATGTCAGGCTTAAGAAAACTGGCAGACTTCCAATTGGTAACTTGCTTGAACGTCTTAAGAAACATGATCGGAGGTGTACTACGATATATTGGTTATATTTAATGCATAGGTAACTACTAATGAAGCCATGTTAGGAGCTAGTAGTCGGCTCGACATAGGAAGAGGTAGAAGCTTATAGAGTTAGGGAAGAACGTACACGGCCCTATGAATGATATTAAGGAATATAACCCATCATCCATGCAATTATAACAAATAAATCAATCGATAAAAGATAGCTAGGGAGTAGTGAAATCTAAGTAAACATATTTTCTCTTATTATTGTTTTCACCACATTTACTTTAAGTTCATTTTATTTTATTTTGATTGCATCTGTAGTTATTTGGGTTAGTTGACTAGCAACTAATTCCGCACACTCCTTCCAAAACAGAGATTTTACTTGCTTTCATTTAAAATATAAAAATACAAAAAGAATCATCCATCACCTCTAAACCTAGTTAGATTAATTTCAATCATAACGAACACTATTCTTTGAGTTGAACGATCAATCCCCCGGTACTTGCCACTATACTATACTACAACGGTCAGGTACACTGCCTGGTGGGGATTGCAAGCTTCTCAAGATCCCTTGAGAGGTAAAACCTTTTGCGAGGGCGCAAAACCACTCATCAAGTTTTTGGCGCCGCAGCCCGGGGAATAGTTATTGTTTAGGTTGAAATTTATTTTGATTAGGTCTACTCATTAGATTCCTTTTTAGTGAGATTTTTATTTTCATTTTATTAGCTTTCTTTAGTTTATCTTTTCTTTGTGTCTTTTGACAGTATATATATATGTGATACCGGGTAAGTGATTACCCGGGTCGTGTCCCAACGAGGTGTGAATGGGCAATATCGTGTGAGATTGGGAGATTAAAATGCTTGTAAGGAATGGTTTTGATTATTTGGTATTGTAAAACTACGAGAAATTGCAAAAAACGTACGAACAATTAAATAAACGTAACTAACACATGAATTCAAATAAGGAATGCTAATTAAAACTTAAAGAACTAAATAGAATTCTACGGGAATGGAAACAGGAAGCTAGGGAACCTTAATACGTAAGCTAGATTTAAAAACGTAAAAGTAACTTTAATAAAAATGCGAGTGCGCAAATTAAAACGCGAAATTTATGCTACGCTAGGCCTACTGGTAAAAATAATTTTTTTACGATCCTAATGATGAAAGAAAATTTTTTGAAAAAGAAAAATATTTTTTTGCTTTTTATTTTTTTTATAATGATTTAATTACTAAATTAACTAAATTAAATATTTAAAAATACTAAACTACGTCTAAAAATTCTGAAATTTTTATGAGAACTAGATATACCTAAAATAAACCTAAGAAAAATAAGAACATGGAATAAGCAGTTGAAATAAGCTGGAAATAAGCAAGATCTAAAAACTGAATATTAATAAACTAAAGGAAATTATGCTATATAAATAAACAACTAATGGAAATTCAAACAAAAAATACTAAGCAGAGCAGTTGGCTTGGGGGGTGTTTGTGCGTCTGTTTGAGTAACTTGGAGGCCCAGGTTCGAACCTTGCAATACCCTTTTTGAAAACGCATTTTTTTTTTTTTTTTACTTTTTCTTGCATAAGCTCATTAAAAACATAAAAACAAACAACTTTTGAAACTAAAAGAAAGCTGAGATTGGTGGCTGGTAACTAACCTAGGGAGACAAAGCCAAACTAAAATCTACTAATCTAAGCCTAAATGAGCCATTTGGCCTTAACAGTGATCAAACAAACTCCAACGATTAAAGGTTTAACTGTGATGAACATATACCAATCAACACAAACTCACTCAAACTACTGAAATAGGCTAAACAAACCTCAAATGAACCAAGCTAAATTTAATAACAGTGACTAAGGAGCTTAGTTACTAGAAGCAAGCTAAAATGAGCAATATGATTACAGGTGTAAGTTAAGCTCACACCGAAACAGGCCTGAGGGGGGCTGATATGCAGGGCAGGATACTAGCAGGCCTGAACAATGGTCATAAGCTCACAACAGCTTCAATAAGCTATGATTAAAGAAACCATGCAAAAGCTAACTAGGGGGATACCTAAAAAGTCTAAGGGAGCACTAATAAGCAGGTAATAAGCTCTTATAAGCATCAAAAAGGGACAAAAGTAAGGGCTGCATCAAACTAATTTACCCACTAACATAGCCAAAACTTAAACCAAGTACTAGTTCCAAACACCCTATTAAGACCTCAAAAGTTCAAAAGCAGCTAATCACAAATCACTAGCTCAACGTAATAACACTGGTATAAATCTAAGAGCTCTTTCTAACTAACATGAGACAAAACTACAACCCAGATAAGCACCATGAAGCAGACATGAAGTTTGAAGCAACAAAAGTAAGAGGCTTGTAAATAAGTTAAAACAAATGGCTGAAATATAAATTAGACTTGAAATAAAGAGTACATCACAAATAAGCTTAAAATTATATTAATACTACTCCTACTGCTAAACTACTCTAAAATCCTACTTGCCAACAATGGCTACAATCGGCTCCTTTTTATACTAATCATAAAATAAAATGTTTTCTTCTTCCTTGGATGCTTCTGTGCTTTTCTTGGCTTCAATCTCGACCATAGGATTTGATTAGAGTCATCTCAGCCCTCTATTCATTATTTTGGCGCCCAATGTTGAAGTGGATGGGTGAGGTGGCAGTGGTAGGTATGGTTTGTGAGTAGTTTAGTGGGATTGGGAGATGGTGTGGAGGACAAAGGGGATGGTGATGGGTGGATGGTGATAGTTGTGTTTGGCGGTAAATGGGGGAAGCAGGTCACGGGTAGGGGATAAAGGAAAGGGATGGCTTTGACTGTTTTGTTTGGTCAAAGTGGGGAGGGTATACGTTTATATTAAAACGTATAAAGGTTTTTTTGGGTAGGGTTAGTGTGGGTGGGCTTGGAACAGATTTGGGCCAAGGGTTGTGATGGGTGGGCTGGTCACTTGGATTTATTAATAAGGGAAGTGGTAATGTGGTATAATAAAAGCCTGTTTGGTGTAGTATTTGAAAAGCACAAGGACCAATTTTGTAGTTTCTGAAAATCCAGGGGTTATTTCTGCCACTTCTTCAAAATTCTCCAAAGGACCAAATTTGACACGTTATATTTCCACACGGCTTGTAAAATCATTTTTCTTCAAAATGTGATTCCCGAGGACCATATCTGTCAAACTTTGAAACTTGAGGGACCAAAGATGTAAACTTGTACATTTTGAAAGATTTTCACCCAAAGATCATTATTTGATAAATTTTGATTTTTAAGGACTTGGTTTGACTTTTCTTTCAAAATAAACACTTAGGGACTAGTTTTGACAGATTTTGAAAGTCGGGGGACTGAAACTGCCAATTATGCAAACTTTTGTTTGTTTTTCGTTTGTTTTCAATCATTTTGCATTTGAAACATATAAAACACGATCTTTGGGATATTTTCATTGTTTTGATGCATTCTTGAGTGTTTTCACGCGTTTTGGCAGTTAAAATACGATAAAAATGATGTGTATTTACACACTCATCAATCCCCCACACTAAACTATTGCTAGTCCCTAGCAATCTTTTTGAGAAAAATTAATGGATTTGAAGTCTCTTTACCAAAAGCCATCACTTCTGGAGTAGCTGAATGCTTTGGGTTCAAGTAAGAGTTATGGTCCATCCGATGACCATGTGATTTTTAGCAAACCACCAGCTTTCAACGGTTTTGATTTGTCTTTACCAGAAGCCGTTTGCTCCTGGACTAGCCAACTCTTGATGGAATAGTCAACATCTTGGTGAGTTGATTACCAATTATGGTTTTTCCACTGCCTTTACTACAAGCCATAATCTTGCGGGCTAGCCAACTCATTAGCTTTTGAGGATATGGGGAGTTGAGGAACCATACAATTTTTGGCAAATTGCAAGCCATCAACGGGTTTGAGTAATCTTTACCAAGAGCCGTTTGCTCCTGGATTAGCCAATCCTTTAGTCGTTTAGACATGGCGGACTGATAACCACAAAAATTTTGAAACTTGAGTGAAAAAAATTTTAAATTTTTTGGCCAAAAACGGGGGTATAAGATAGTAAAATGTGATAAAATTCGCTAGAATAGCGAAATACCCCCCACACTTAGAATTGAATATTGTCCTCAATATTCAAAGTCCCGCCTATTATGCCGACTCTTTGAACGTAAAAGGGAAACATTACAAGCTAAATGTGGAAACACCATTTTGTTTTTCACTTTATTTGTAACCACAGTAGGGGTAATTCCCCCACACTTAGGGTGAAAACCCTATAAGCATGCTACTGTTTTTGTTTACCGAGTCGCTAGCTTGACTCGACCCCGAATTCATTTGTCCATGGGGAAGCATGATGTGGAAGAAACAATCTCCATCGGACTTTCATTCAAGATGTTTGGACAAACATTTGAAGCACGTGAAAGTTCCACACCGATGAGATAAGTATCCGGCTCAAGATAATTGTAACTGAAAATGCCGGGATCAAAAATAGTGTCTTCAGTCCCAAAGGAGTGAAGAAGAGAGGACGTCACGGGATAGGTGAAGAAAAGAAAGAAACTCATGATGAAAATCATGATTAACTCATCGTCACCCACAGGAGAATACATAATTTCTAGATTATGAATCTCATCATTTAAGCTCGCTTGATCAAGACATATCCCGGTTGTGTCATGATCAAAATGGAAGTTATCATACTCCGGTGGAGATATGATATGAGTGAGTTCACCGAAGAACTCCTAGCGAAGAGAATCAATCACAAGATGTAAATCTGTAAACTCATGTTCCGGAGTGGACTCATCACAATCCTCATTCTGAATATCAAAGATTGGATTATCAAAAATCATAGTGAATTCAGATTCGAATTCAAACAGAGGATTGATGAGAGTCGTATTAAATGTTTCGGGAACAAGGTGATTAATATTCTCAATTGGATTCTTGGGATAAGAAGTGAGTGATGGATCATGATATAGGAGACTTTCAATTTCTCCAAGATCGGCTTCAAAGTCAATGAGATCATCGTCACTTCCCGTTGGAAGTGGATTGATGTGAGTGAGTTCATCGGCGAACTCCTCAAGAAGATGATCAGCATCAGAATGCGGAAGTGATGCCTCAACATATTCAATGTCTCCATAAGATGTATAATCATCGCTAAAATCGGAGAAAGTCTCAAATTCATCTTTTGGACACTCAAGAGGGGAAGGTAAATCACACATATGATCCAAAGTTCCCTGTGACTCTCCTGGGATTGGGACAAGGCTCTCAACACTAGACTTTATGAATTCGTCCGATTCCTTATCAGGAACAGTGCTAAGACGCTCATCCCCCATGTTTGGAGAGTGAGTGTGAACTTCGGGTGTGACAACAACAGACTGAGGGAGTTGAGAAGTACTAGCAGTTATGGATTCTTCAAGTTCCATTTGATCAACGGCTAGTGACTTCGTTACATTATTTTCTCCCTGACTTTCCATGAAAGGAATTATAACTGATGAATCTGATGATTCTTTTTGAATAATAACAATGTTATCTTCATCATCATCACTGTCATCATCGTCATCATATAGAGCAGCATAGCGAAGATTGGCACGTATTTTAGCTGCTCGTTGCTCAGCTAGTAATTCTTCCATGCTTTTTCCAGAATCTCGTTCTTCAGCAAGTAATTCTGCCATAGTTTTCTCACGAGAATTTGGAATGAGTGGAAATTGTGGGGGTGTGGATGTGTCAAAACCGAAAGGTTGACATTGAAAATCATCATGAGGACCCCCACAATATACACAAGAAAAACTTGGTGCATTATGAAACGGCATATTAGCCAACTCCTCATTCATTTCTTTTAATGACTCTAGAGTCTTTAGAAAAAAATCTTGTTCAGTTTGTTGAGGAGTTGCTTGAAACTTTTGGTATTGTGGAGGTTGGTTATGATGCGGATAGTCATAATTGTTACAAGGAAATAGATTCCTTGTTTGACAATCCGAGCTAAAGTGAGGACCTCCACAATACTCACAAGAAACATTCGGTGCATTTTGAAATGATGTATTATTGAAATAGCACGGTTCTTGTTCAAAGGAATTCTGAGGAGGGTAACTGAAATCGTTTTGAAAGTTTGGAAACGCGAATGTATTTTCGATTTCAAAAGTGCAACAAGTACAAAGTCCATGGGTAAACCCACATTCCTTGCAAAAACATAGTTTACAAAGTGAACCATCTTCTAAGAGATCTCTACAAACATAACAATAGTGTTGATCAAACGAAGATAGTTGGGGTTGTGGAGGGTGGTCAGGAAGACTTTGAGAATCATCGAAAGCATTCGGATTTGCTTTGCACCATTTACAAACTCCGTCACTAATATCACTCCCGCACCGCCTACACGCGCACTTGTAACAACGATGATTGTCATCCACTGGACCTTTACAATGAAAACAATTGTAGTCGAGTGACGACATAAGAATTAAACATTAACGAGGGATGAGAAGAAAGAATTAAACGGTAAAGAGGATAAGAAGATAAGAATTAAATGTATAGGAGACGAAGATTATTTTTGGATTTTTCGAAAAAACACATCAATTAAAACGAGACCAACTCAAAAAGACAATGGTGAACTTAAACCAATAATCACAATGTAAATGGCTTATTTGAAAAAGGTGCACCAATTCACAAGGATACAATGGCAAGTTTTAATCTTTTGTTTGAGAACTTATTAATGTTCACACCCCCAGTTGGTAGGTGTTCTGCCTTGGTTCTCGGCGGTGTGTTTTATGCTTATTTTTTTATTTAACAAGAAAAACGGAAAATGTTTTTGTATTTTTTTATATGATAGATATATATACAAAAGAAAAGGAAAATATTTTTGTGTTTTATAAGTTTTTGAAAATGATAACTTCTTGACGAAGGTTCTACAAGTCACTAATCGTTGAAATCATAACGATATTGTCGCAACACAACCTCCCCGGCAGCGGTGCCATTTTGACAGTATATATATATGTGATACCGGGTAAGTGATTACCCGGATCGTGTCCCAACGAGGTGTGAATGGGCAATATCGTGTGAGATTTGGAGATTAAAATGCTTGTAAGGAATGGTTTTAATTATTTGGTATTGTAAAACTACGAGAAATTGCAAAAAACGTACGAACAATTAAATAAACGTAACTAACACATGAATTCAAATAAGGAATGCTAATTAAAACTTAAAGAACTAAATAGAATTCTACGGGAATGGAAACAGGAAGCTAGGGAACCTTAATACGTAAGCTAGATTTAAAAACGTAAAAGTAACTTTAATAAAAACGCGAGTGCGCAAATTAAAACGTGAAATTTATGCTACGCTAGGCCTACGGGTAAAAATAATTTTTTTACGATCCTAATGATGAAAGAAAATTTTTTGAAAAAGAAAAATATTTTTTTGCTTTTTATTTTTTTTTATAATGATTTAATTACTAAATTAACTAAATTAAATATTTAAAAATACTAAACTACATCTAAAAATTCTAAAATTTTTATGAGAACTAAATATACCTAAAATAAACCTAAGAAAAATAAGAACATGGAATAAGCAGTTGAAATAAGCTGGAAATAAGCAAGATCTAAAAACTGAATATTAATAAGCTAAAGGAAATTATGCTATATAAATAAACAACTAATGGAAATTCAAACAAAAAATACTAAGCAGAGCAGTTGGCTTGGGGGTGTTTGTGCGTCTGTTTGAGTAACTTGGAGGCCCAGGTTCGAACCTTGCAATACCCTTTTTGAAAACGCATTTTTTTTTTTTTTTTTTTACTTTTTCTTGCATAAGCTCATTAAAAACATAAAAACAAACAACTTTTGAAACTAAAAGAAAGCTGAGATTGGTGGCTGGTAACTAACCTAGGGAGACAAAGCCAAACTAAAATCTACTAATCTAAGCCTAAATGAGCCATTTGGCCTTAACAGTGATCAAACAAACTCCAACGATTAAAGGTTTAACTGTGATGAACATATACCAATCAACACAAACTCACTCAAACTACTGAAATAGGCTAAACAAACCTCAAATGAACCAAGCTAAATTTAATAACAGTGACTAAGGAGCTTAGTTACTAGAAGCAAGCTAAAATGAGCAATATGATTACAGGTGTAAGTTAAGCTCACACCGAAACAGGCCTGAGGGGGGCTGATATGCAGGGCAGGATACTAGCAGGCCTGAACAATGGTCATAAGCTCACAACAGCTTCAATAAGCTATGATTAAAGAAACCATGCAAAAGCTAACTAGGGGGATACCTAAAAAGTCTAAGGGAGCACTAATAAGCAGGTAATAAGCTCTTATAAGCATCAAAAAGGGTCAAAAGTAAGGGCTGCATCAAACTAATTTACCCACTAACATAACCAAAACTTAAACCAAGTACTAGTTCCAAACACCCTATTAAGACCTCAAAAGTTCAAAAGCAGCTAATCACAAATCACTAGCTCAACGTAATAACACTGGTATAAATCTAAGAGCTCTTTCTAACTAACATGAGACAAAACTACAACCCAGATAAGCACCATGAAGCAGACATGAAGTTTGAAGCAACAAAAGTAAGAAGCTTGTAAATAAGTTAAAACAAATGGCTGAAATATAAATTAGACTTGAAATAAAGAGTACATCACAAATAAGCTTAAAATTATATTAATACTACTCCTACTGCTAAACTACTCTAAAATCCTACTTGCCAACAATGGCTACAATCGGCTCCTTTTTATACTAATCATAAAATAAAATGTTTTCTTCTTCCTTGGATGCTTCTGTGCTTTTCTTGGCTTCAATCTCGATCATAGGATTTGATTAGAGTCATCTCAGCCCTCTATTCATTATTTTGGCGCCCAATGTTGAAGTGGATGGGTGAGGTGGCAGAGGTAGGTATGGTTTGTGAGTAGTTTAGTGGGATTGGGAGATGGTGTGGAGGACAAAGGGGATGGTGATGGGTGGATGGTGATAGTTGTGTTTGGCGGTTAATGGGGGAAGCAGGTCACGGGTAGGGGATAAAGGAAAGGGATGGCTTTGAATGTTTGTTTGGTCAAAGTGGGGAGGGTATACGTTTATATTAAAACGTATAAAGGTTTTTTTGGGTAGGTTTAGTGTGGGTGGGCTTGGAACAGATTTGGGCCAAGGGTTGTGATGGGTGGGCTGGTCACTTGGATTTATTAATAAGGGAAGTGGTAATGTGGTATAATAAAAGCCTGTTTGGTGTAGTATTTGAAAAGCACAAGGACCAATTTTGTAGTTTCTGAAAATCCAGGGGTTATTTCTGCCACTTCTTCAAAATTCTCCAAAGGACCAAATTTGACACGTTATATTTCCACACGGCTTGTAAAATCATTTTTCTTCAAAATGTGATTCCCGAGGACCATATCTGTCAAACTTTGAAACTTGAAGGAACAAAGATGTAAACTTGTACATTTTGAAAGATTTTCACCCAAAGATCATTATTTGATAAATTTTGATTTTTAAGGACTTGGTTTGACTTTTCTTTAAAAATAAACGCTCAGGGACTAGTTTTGACAGATTTTGAAAGTCGGGGGACCGAAACTGCCAATTATGCAAACTTTTGTTTGTTTTTCGTTTGTTTTCAATCATTTTGCATTTGAAACATATAAAACACGATCTTTGGGATATTTTCATTGTTTTGATGCATTCTTGAGTGTTTTCACGCGTTTTGGCAGTTAAAATACGGTAAAAATGATGAGTATTTACACACTCATCATCTTTGTTCGTAAAAACCTTTCCATTGACTCTTCCGTTCGCCGTTATGGAGAATGCGAATCCACCAAACCTGACACTAGAGTTTTACATGAGGAAATATAATTATACTAATTTGGATATATCAAGATGGAGGAGTGAAATGAGGAGGACGGGATCTTGCATTGATTTTAGTGAGTACCTTGAGAAAAGAGACCAAGCGGATATGAGCCTTCACCAAACCCTCAAAATACCTCATTTAGTGAAACCTATGCACCATATGAGCCTTCACCTAGGATAGTTTCTTATGAATCCGACCGATATTGTGAGTTGGTTAATGTCAAACCATCTAGGTGCATGCTTGGATTAGATTTCACTAAGACATATGATGAACATGAGGAATCCTTTAGGCAAAAAGAACATAGTGATCAAGTTATTGAGAATGATTCTTATGAATCGGACCAAGAATTTGAGGTGAATAGAAAAGGATTTGAAATACCTAGGTGCATGTTGGGGATTGATTTTAGCAAAATACATAATAAGCACATAGGTGATCTTGATGAGATGGAGGATAGAGTAAAAAATCAAAGTCCACCAAGTACTCCACAACTCCCACCACCAGTTGAGGCACACACACCACCCGTGACTTACCCGAATGAAGTAGAAGAAACTTTAGGAATCCCGATGGAGGTAGAACCCTTGTACCAAACACCACTAGAGGATATAGGTTTCAATACTTGTAGTGATAACCTTACTCTTAGTTCTAGGGAATTACCTAGTGTTGATGAACTGGAACCTCAATCTTCACACAACTTTCCATCCTTAGATATACATCTAGGAGACAAAAGAGGAGCCGACCCACCCATCAACCCACGTAGTCCGGGTAGTCTTAGGATAAAGGTGGTAGACTTTAAGCCATGTAGAGAGGAAGCCAATATAGGAGTGGAACATAACCTATGCTTACATCACCCATTCATGATTGATCACAAGAAACATTATGGGTTTAAACCGGGTTTATTAGGTCAGGATGGATTCCCAACTAGGAGTCTCTCGAAATTAATAGAAGATGATCCCTTTTTAGGAGAAAACTTCAACTCACCCATTGACCCAAATAAACTAGGAAAGGTTATGATAAAAGGAGCACACCCGTTTGAGCATATAATTCATCCACCACTCTTCCATCACGTGGCATATTTCCATCCTAAGGGTGTGTATTGCTACTATCACCTACACTTAATCCTAAGTGTAGGGAAAACCTCCCTTATTTCCGCTAAATAAGGGTAGAGTCAGGCTCGTGACTCGAACAAAAACAAGCGCTTCTTGGGAGACAACCCAAGCTTTATTTGTTTGATTGTTTATTTGTTTGATTTTATTTGTTTCTGTATGCATGTTTTATTTTTATTGTTTGCGGCTCATGTTTCAAAATAAATTGTGAAAATGCTTTACCTTGTTGTTTAACTTCGTCTTAACTTCATATAAAGGTATTTCACAAAAGATAAGTGTAAGGGAAATCTAAACTTGTTTCTAAGAACGGAATTGAACATGAACCACAACAATATTAAATGAACATGCATATTAGTATTTGTTTGAGTCAAATTCTTGTATCGAATCATAATGATATTTTGCAGGATTTCCAGAAATTAAGGCGTGAGTTTTTCCAGAAATTTTCTGGAAACTTTACATAAGATTTCTGTCAGAGCACTCTGACGACGTCAAGGTTATAACCTGACGGCGTCAAGCTTATAACCTGAAGGCGTCAGGTGTAAAAATTCTGAAAAATTTTGCAAGTTTTGTTTTTCTACCGGAGTCTTAAAGTTTTTGTTAATTCTTTAGTTTTATAAACTCAAGGAAATCTGCTAACATGCATTCCACCATTATATCCTTATATATATAGATTGCCGCCGATTTTACGCGAGGTTAGCCTTGATTATTTTCTCAAGTTTAATAGGTTATATTGGACAAGAAGATGATTTATATTTCTGAAGGGAAGCTTTCAACGTTCATTTTTTTGGAGGAAGATCTAACCATGTTATCCATTTATCCACACCGAACGAATCAGGGGAGTATTTATTTCATTCTTTTACCTTCATTACTTTTACCTCCTTTGTATTGAAAAAACATACGGACTACCATCCCTTTTTATTTTATGTTCATTTTATGTTTTTGTTATTTCTCATTTATTAACTTAAGTCGAGTCTAGTCTTGGCTTAGCAACGCCATATTGTACATGTAATTAACCAAGATTGTTAACTCGCCACCAGTAATAACTTCCTTTATCCAACAAAACCGTGTAATTCATATCCCTATACCTAACGTTACAACCCTTTAAAAGACCTCTTTGATAGTTTATCCTAGGTGCTTACGCCATGTGGTGGAGGTTTGATCCTTCCCCAAGCCTATGGTAAACTATTTTGCTATGACAGGTAGTGAGAGATATCTTCCGTTTCCATATTGTAATTTATACTTTATTACACCCGAGAGATGTGAGTATCTAAACACTATTTGTGAGGTGCAAGTGTATGACCTCCGAGCTTGTCTATTGGTCTTTAGTGGAACGATTATTTGTTGTAATTACTTTTATATTAGTGTTAAATGACCTCTAACTTGTCTTTTAACTAGAATAAAAGCGCATTTGCTTGAGGACAAGCAAATCTCAAGTATAAGGGTATATGATAAGGCGAAAAATGATCCACTTTTAGGGGGTCATTTAAGCCCGAATCCGAATTTATTTGATCAAATATTGCCCTAAATCGTTCCTTTTGTGATTTTAGGTACTTGGAGAGTGAATTCTGGAAAAGAAGCCATTTTGGACGTTTTTGGAGCATAAAAGTGAAGAAAACGGGAAAGTCTCAATTTTCCATGCTGGGAACAGTAGGTGACGGCGTCAAGAGTAATTTCCTGACGGCGTCAAACCTCGATAATAAAATCCGAGAGTTCATGAAGGCGTCAAGAGTTTTCCTGACGGCGTCAAACCCCAAGAATTAAAATCCGTAGTTGATGACGGCGTCACACACAGGGCGTCAAGAGTAATTTGTGTGACGGCCTAGGCCTTGACGGCGTCAGAAGTAGATCAAGGCCGTCCGAGGAAGTATTTGGCGGCGAGATGACGGCGTCACACCTTTGTTCTTGACGCCGTCATCCCTATTTTCCTATATATAATTTTCTAGTTTTTCACATTTAAGGAGAGGAGTTTTGGGAGAAACCCTAAATACGATTTTGGTGTAACTTTATAGGTTTTTCAAGGGTTCTAACCCCTTGATACCTTGCATGATTAATCAAGATAAGTGTTCTTCTAATTCAATCAATATGTCTATGTGTTGGTTGTCTATATCTTGTTCTTATCTTAATTCTATCATGCTAGGCTAGATCTCTTTTGTGTTTGCTTAGATCTAATGAAACCTAGATATTGATTATGTGTTGATTACTTGTTTATTCTTGTCTTGGATGAATGATTTATATGTTAGGCTTAAGAAAACTGGCAGATCTCCAAATTGTAACATGCTTGAACGTCTTAAGAAACATGAACCGAGGCGCACTAGGTCTTTATTGGTTGTATTTAATGCATGAGCCACTGTTTACAATCCCTATAGTTGTGCTGGGCATGGTGTAGGAGGAGATAAGAGCTCATAGAATTGGGGAGTTATGTGTGCCACCCCATGAATGGTATTAAGGAATACGATCCGTCATCCATGCAATTATAACAAGTAATTAACGTGTAAAAGATATCTAGGGAGTAGTGAAATCTAAGTAAACACATTTTCTCCAATTATTGCTCACAACTTTAGTTTAATTAGTTTATTTTCATTTTTATTATTTTATTTTGATTGCATCTTAGTATTGGGTTAGTTGAATAGCAACTAATTCCGCCCGCTCTTCCAAAACCCGAGATTTTATTTGCTTTCATAAAAATATAAAAATACAAAAATAATCATCCCTCACCTTTAGAACTAGTATTTAGGCTTTCTAATCCTAGCGACACTATTCCTAAGCTGAACGATCAATCCCCCGGTACTTGTCACTATACTATACTACAACGATCAGGTACACTGCCTGCTGGGGGTTGTAAGCTTCTCGAGATCCCTCGAGAGGTACAGCCTGTTGCGATTCCCACGCATCAAGTTTTTGGCGCCGCTGCCGGGGAATAGTTATTGTCTAGGTTAGAATTTCTTTTTATTAGGTCTACTTGCTAGATTCCTTTCTAGTAAGATTTTATTTTAATTTTTAGGTCTTCTTTAGTCTATCTTATTTCTTCGTGCTTTTGTTCGTAACTCTTTACCATCCGACATCATGGAAGGTGGTAACATCTTTGAACCCGTCATCCCACCACTAGAACCCCTTAGGCCCCGAACCTTAGGAGAGTATTCCTGACCTAGCCACCAAGGCTACCGAAACACCATTGAGCTCACCGGAGCGAATGTGACCCCCTTGCGATCCGACACCATCCGGTTGGTGCAAAGCAGATGTGCATTCCATGGACTTCGTTCCGAAGATCCAAACCAACATCTTAAGGACTTCCTCAAAATCGTAGATTCCATAGACCTAGATGTTGCAACTAGAGAGACTACCCGTTTACGCCTATTCCAATTCTCTCTACGGGATCAAGCTAGTCAATGGCTTGAGCGTTTACCCGCGGGATCCATCACCACATGGGACAATCTTGCCAATCGCTTCCTTACCCAATTCTTTCCGCCGGAAAAGACTGCAATGCTTAGAAGGGACATTTTGATGTTTGAGCAACAGCGGGGTGAAACTTTCTACGAGGCTTGGGCCCGTTTTAAGGATCTCCTCCACAAGATCCCTCATCATGGCATAAACCTTTGGTTATTAGTCCAGATTTTCTACGACCATGTTGACTATCACACTAAGTGCACCATCGACAGGGCCGCGGGAGGTAAATTGCGTGATAAGAACGCCGAGGAGTCTTGGGCAATTATCGAAGAGCTCGCTGTTGATAATCATGAGATGTGGGAATTTAAACATACGATAGAAGTGGCCATCAATGCAGTCTCGACATCTGGAGGAACCACCGAAATCCCCGATGAACTCCTATGCAAACTTGAGGCAAAAGTTGACTATTTTGAGGAAAGGCAAAGGCGACCTTTGAGTCCTAGACGGGCTACTGTCACTTCTGTCTCAAAAACAACTTCGGCACCATTATCTGAATCACCCTCTAGGGAAAACGCCGAGACTTTTCAGAACTATGCCCCACCTTGTTCCCCTTCCGAAGAGCTTGGTTCGGAGTTTGAAGCTAGGATGAGAGAATATATGGCAACTCACTCTGATCGGCTTGCTAGATTCGAGGAAGCAGTTTATAAGCAGAAAGAGGAAATGCAGGAGAAAATGAATGAGATGATGAGTCTCTTAGAGGAGTATGCCAACCAGAGAACCCCCGAAAGAATACTACTAAGGAAAGAAAGCGCCACTCCCACCACCCAATTTGTTAACTCCATCACCATCGTCCAAAAAGATAACGAGAAGGCAGGAACTCCTGCTAAACAGACCTTAGAAAAACCACCAGAATCCCAATCTTTGAGCTACTACCTGAAACATGATATAAACGAAAACACCATAACAAATTGGATTAAGGGTGATGGGCGTAACCAACCTCCCAATCAGGGGTCTGAAAATGAGGAAGAAGTGAAAGATAAGTATGATACGCTACCTGGAGGATCAGTATTCGAAAAACTAGTGGTTCAAAAGGTAGCTACTAAGCAGGTGGCATGTGGGAACTTTGAGATACCAACAAGCATCGGGGACTTGAAACATCTTAGTGCTTTCGCCGACCAAGGATCGGAAGTAAATCTTATGCCCCTGACTATTTACGCCAACTAACGTCAAAAATGCCAACCCCTACTCGTGTTAGGTTATCTCTCGTTGGACACTCGTACGTATATCCCCTAGGAATCGCAGAAGATGTGTTAGTTAATGTCGCTGGATTCATGTACCCCATTGATTTTATGATCATCGATGATAAAGGGGATGGATGCATGCCAATAATCCTTGGGTCACTATTCCTCACCACCGCTAAGGCTATCATTAAGTATGAAGGTAGAAAGATCGAGCTTAAATCTGGAAAAAGAAAGATTAGCTTCCCCATGACCCCACAAAGTAAGCATGAGGATTTGAGTTGGAGAAAGGTCAAAAACAACATTGACACGACACCCATTTGTGTTCAGAATAAAATTCTTGCATGGGAGGCAAGAATCAAAAGCTATAAGGAAGAAAAAAATGAGCGAAGCAAAAACAATAAGGTTCAGGCAGAATTCGAATATACTCAACCCATTGATAATCATGTACCATTTGAGGAAGGGAACTTGGTACTCTTGAGACACTTGGAAACAACAATACCACCCGATAAACCAAGTCCTTGGTGGTATGGGCCATTCACAATCGAAGGTGTGAGCCAAGATGGGGTAGCTAACTTGAGAAGCAAATTAGGTGGGGTGGTGATTGCGAGTATTGACAGATTGAGGCACTACCACCATAACAGTAATGATCGCAACTATATGGGGTATATCATTTCCAATGATGAAATCACGTAGTAACCCATGACTTTGAGTCTAGCTACAAGACTCGTAAATAAAGAAAAGCGCTTCTTGGGAGGGAACCCATGCTTTGTGTGATTTTCATTTTATTTGTTTGTTATTTGCTTCCGTATGCATGCTTTATTTTTTATTGTTGATAGATCATGTTTCTCAATTAAAAAAGTGGAAATACTTTACTATGTTGTTTGGCCTAGTCTTAACTCCAACCTAAAAGTATTTTTGCAAAAGATAAGTGTAAGGGGAAACCCCAAATATGCTTTCAAGAAACACACGATCATGATTCTCCACAATATTAAATGAACATGTATATTCGTTTTTGTTAGAGTCAAATGCTTGTATTGAGTCATAATGAAGTTTTGCAGGATTTTCCAGGAAGTAGGACCAAGTTTTTCCAGAAATTTTCCGGAAACTTAACATAAGAATTTCTGCAGGTCCATTCTGACGGCGTCATGAGTTTACTCTTGACGGCGTCAGGAGTTAAAATCTGGAAATTTTACCGGTTTTGTTTTTCTAACGGAGTCTTATGGTTTTTGTGAATTATTAAGTTTTATAATCTCCAGGAAATCTGCAAACTTCATTCCACAAGCATTATATCTTACTTTGTTTTCTAGGACTTAGGAACTTATATAGGATGCCGCCGATTTTACGCGAGGTTGTCTTGTCTATTTTTGTCAAGATTTACAGGTTATATTCGACAAGGAGATGATTTATATTCTGGAAGGGAAGCTTTGATTGTTCATTTTCTTGGAGGAAGATTTAACCTGGCCATCCTATTATCCATACCGAGCGAATCAGGGGAGTATTTGATTTCATTCTCTTTACTTTTTGACTTTTACATTCTTTACTTGAACATTGGGGACAATGTTCATCTTAAGTGTAAGGGGAGGGTAAAAAGATGATACCTTACATACGCACTTCGCTTGAGTTTGTTTTGTTTGATGGTAGATGTGTAATAAAACTATGAGAAATACTTGTTAGTGCAATTTTAGCGCCAAATTTAAATTTTTTTACAACATTTAGGAGTGAAACTTTAGCCATAGCAAGCGTCTCATGGATAGGAGATTGTATGACTAGCACATAACCGTATATTCAGAAAAATTTTCCACCCAAATATGTGAGGTTCGCCTTTAGATTTGATAGGAAAAGCATTTACTATTAGTGCTTATGAGTGTACCAGTAGCATTTAGATTCTAGAACTTGCGTTAGTGATGCATCCCGAGACCGCTAGTGAGACTACATTCGTGTGGTAGGATTTACTACATGATAAGAGGCATTAGGATCACCCTTGTGTTAAACCCGTATTATAATTACTTGACCATTTAAGTCATATTACTTGGCTAGTTAAGTCAACTAATTTTTTCCACACCCTTAGCGTTGTACTCATTTTTAGTACACGAAACCCCTAGTACACCCCTCCGAGCCTATCTTTTCGTTTCTAACTTTAAGCATCTTACTTCAAGGAAGAATTTGTTACACCCCACTTAAATGTACACCCAAATCGCCTTAGCCTTCCGTGTATGCGCTCATCTTTAGTGCATTATTGTTATTTGTTAAACCCTAAGTTAACTTTCTAATTGATTACATGGTTGCTAAGTCGAGTCATATCCTTGTACATATTGTTTTGGGACGATTGGGACTCATGGGTAAGTACTTATTTTATGGAGTAATGGGGAAGAACATCATTTATTACCCCCATATGTACGTTAATCTTAAAAGTGCTCCAAGTGTTTTGATTTTCTTAATTTGAGTCATTAGATTAGTTTAATTGTAAAGTATGTAAAAATTCAAGTGTAAGGGGAATGTTCATTCCCTATGATGTATTATTTTGGATGAACCTTGTTTCTAAGAACGAAAATCTAAACTTGTTTCTAAAAACGGAATTGAACATGAACCACAACAATATTAAATGAACATGCATATTAGTATTTGTTTGAGTCAAATTCTTGTATCGAGTCATAATGATATTTTGCAGGATTTCCAGAAATTAAGGCGTGAGTTTTTCCAGAAATTTTCTGGAAACTTTACATAAGATTTCTGTCAGAGCACTCTGACGACGTCAAGGTTATAACCTGACGGCGTCAAGGTTATAACCTGAAGGCGTCAGGTGTAAAAATTCTGAAAAATTTTGCAAGTTTTGTTTTTCTACCGGAGTCTTAAAGTTTTTGTTAATTCTTTAGTTTTATAAACTCAAGGAAATTTGCAAACATGCATTCCACCATTATATCCTTATATATATAGATTGCCGCCGATTTTACGCGAGGTTAGCCTTGATTATTTTCTCAAGTTTAATAGGTTATATTGGACAAGAAGATGATTTATATTTCTGAAGAGAAGCTTTCAACGTTTATTTTTTTGGAGGAAGATCTAACCATGTTATCCATTTATCCACACCGAACGAATCAGGGGAGTATTTATTTCATTCTTTTACCTTCATTACTTTTACCTCCTTTGTATTGAAAAAACATACGGACTACCATCCCTTTTTATTTTATGTTTTTGTTATTTCTCATTTATTAGCTTAAGTCGAGTCTAGTCTTGGCTTAGCAACGCCATATTGTATATGTAATTAACCAAGATTGTTAACTCGCCACCAGTAATAACTTCCTTTATCCAACAAAACCGTGTAATTCATATCCCTATACCTAACGTTACAACCCTTTAAAAGACCTCTTTGATAGTTTATCCTAGGTGCTTACGCCATGTGGTGGAGGTTTGATCCTTTCCCAAGCCTATGGTAATCTATTTTGCTATGACAAGTAGTGAGAGATATCTTCCGTTTCCATATTGTAATTTATACTTTATTACACCCGAGAGATGTGAGTATCTAAACACTATTTGTGAGGTGCTAGTGTATGACCTCCGAGCTTGTCTATTGGTCTTTAGTGGAACGATTATTTGTTGTAATTACTTTTATATTAGTGTTAAATGACCTCTAACTTATCTTTTGACTAGAATAAAAGCGCATTTGCTTGAGGACAAGCAAATCTCAAGTATAAGGGTATATGATAAGGCGAAAAATGAACCACTTTTAGGGGGTCATTTAAGCCCGAATCCGAATTTATTTGATCAAATATTGCCCTAAATCGTTCCTTTTGTGATTTTAGGTACTTGGAGAGTGAATTCTGGAAAAGAAGCCATTTTGGACGTTTTTGGAGCATAAAAGTGAAGAAAACGGCAAAGTCTCAATTTTTCATGCTGGGAACAGTAGGTGACGGCGTCAAGAGTAATTTCCTGACGGCGTCAAACCTCGATAATAAAATCCGAGAGTTCATGAAGGCGTCAAGAGTTTTCCTGACGGCGTCAAACCCCAAGAATTAAAATCCGTAGTTGATGACGGCGTCACACACAGGGCGTCAAGAGTAATTTGTGTGACGGCCTAGGCCTTGACGGCGTCAGAAGTAGATCAAGGCCGTCTGAGGAATTATTTGGCGGCGAGATGACGGCGTCACACCTTTGTTCTTGACGCCGTCATCCCTATTTTCCTATATATAATTTTCTAGTTTTTCACATTTAAGGAGAGGAGTTTTGGGAGAAACCCTAAATACGATTTTGGTGTAACTTTACAGGTTTTTCAAGGGTTCTAACCCCTTGATACCTTGCATGATTAATCAAGATAAGTGTTCTTCTAATTCAATCAATATGTCTATGTGTTGGTTGTCTATATCTTGTTCTTATCTTAATTCTATCATGCTAGGCTAGATCTCTTTTGTGTTTGCTTAGATCTAATGAAACCTAGATATTGATTATGTGTTGATTACTTGTTTATTCTTGTCTTGGATGAATGATTTATATGTTAGGCTTAAGAAAACTGGCAGATCTCCAAATGGTAACATGCTTGAACGTCTTAAGAAACATGAACCGAGGCGCACTAGGTCTTTATTGGTTGTATTTAATGCATGAGCCACTGTTTACAATCCCTATAGTTGTGCTGGGCATGGTGTAGGAGGAGATAAGAGCTCATAGAATTGGGGAGTTATGTGTGCCACCCCATGAATGGTATTAAGGAATACGATCCGTCATCCATGCAATTATAACAAGTAATTAACGTGTAAAAGATATCTAGGGAGTAGTGAAATCTAAGTAAACACATTTTCTCCAATTACTGCTCACAACTTTAGTTTAATTAGTTTATTTTCATTTTTATTATTTTATTTTGATTGCATCTTAGTATTGGGTTAGTTGAATAGCAACTAATTCCGCCCGCTCTTCCAAAACCCGAGATTTTATTTGCTTTCATAAAAATATAAAAATACAAAAATAATCATCCCTCACCTTTAGAACTAGTATTTAGGCTTTCTAATCCTAGCGACACTATTCCTAAGCTGAACGATCAATCCCCCGGTACTTGTCACTATACTATACTACAACGATCAGGTACACTGCCTGGTGGGGGTTGTAAGCTTCTCGAGATCCCTCGAGAGGTAAAGCCTGTTGCGATTCCCACGCATCATTTTCTAAGTCGAGTCATATCTTGTACATATTGTTTTGGGACGATTGGGACTCATTGGTAAAGTACTATTGTTATGGAGTAATGGGGAAAAATATCATATATTACCCCATATGTGCGTTAATCTTAAAAAGTACTCCAAGTATTTTGATTATCTTGATTCGAGTAATTAGAATAGTTAATTGTAAAGTATATAAAAGTTCAAATGTAAGGGGGACGTAAATTCCCTATGATGTATTATTTCGGATGGTAGGGCAAGAGTGTATGAAAAAAAATCATAAAAAAAATATAGAAAAAGAAAAAGAGAAAAAACATACGGACTACCATCCCGTTTCATTTTATGTTTTGTTAGTTTTTGATTAGCTTAAGTCGAGTTGAGTCTTGGCTTGGCAACGCCACATTGTACATGTAATTGACCAAGATGATTAACTCGCCACCAGTAAATATTGCTTTTATCCAAAAAAAAAACCGTGTTTATCATATCCCTACACCTCACGTTATAACCCTTTTTAAAAGACCTCTTTGATAGTTTATCCTAGGTGCTTACGTCAAGTGGTGGAGGTTTGATCCTTTCCCAAGCCTATGGTAATCTATTTGCTATGACAGGTAGTGAGAGATGTTTTTCATTTCCATATTGTGATATACACTTTATTACACCCGAGAGATGTGAGTATCTAAACACCATTTCTGAGGTGTTAGTGTATAATTTCCGTGCTTGTTTTTTGTTGAAGTGGAACGATTATTTGTTGCAATTACTTTTATATTAGTGTTAAATGACCCCTAGCTTGTATTTTGATTAGAATAAAAGCGCATTTGCTTGAGGACAAGCAAATCTCAAGTGTAAGGGTATTTGATGAGACGAAATGTGTACTGCTTTTTGGGGGGTCATTTAAGCCCACAGTCGAGATTATCTGATCAAATATTGCCCTAAATCATTCCTTTTGTCATTTTAGGTACTTTTGAGAGGAAATTTGCAAAAGGAAGCATTTTTGACGTTTTTGGAGCGAAAAAGTGAAGAAAACGACAAAGTCTCAAAATCATGCTGAAAATTGTACCTGACGGCGTCAAGGAATACTAGTGACGACGTCAAGACTTGACAAAGAGGTGGATAAATCAAATTACACGTGACGCTCCAGAGAGGTGTTTGAAGAATTGTACATTACGGCATCACCAAGGCCGTCAAGAGTAATTTGCATGTGATGGCCAAGACCAAGTTTACACATGACGACGTCAGAAGTGGATCTAGGCAATACGAGTATTATTTTGGCGGCGAGTTGACGGCGTCAGACTTTACTCTTGACGCCGTCAGAGTGTAAAATCTATATATACTTTTCTAGTTTTCATTTAGTGTGTGCAACTTTGAAGGGAGAAAAACCCTAGACGAATTTTACTGCAATTTTGAGGGTTTCAAACCCTTGTTTCATCCATGCTTAATTGAAGATAAGTTTTCCAACAATCATTCAATATGTATATGTGTTGTTTGATTATATCTTATGCTTGTCTTCTCTTTAACATGCTAGGCTAGGTTTTCTTTGTGTTTGCTTAGATGTAATGAAACTTAGATATTGATTATTGGTTGGTTGTTTGTTTATAATTGTTGTGGATGAATGATTTCGATGTTAGGCTTAAGAAAATTGGCAGATTTCCAATTGGTAACTTGCTTGAACGTCCTGAGAAACATGATCGGTGGTGTACTACGATATATTGGTTATATTTAATGCATATGTAATTACTAATGAGGCCATGTTAGGAGCTAGTAGTCGGCTCGACATAGGAAGAGGTAGAAGCTTATAGAGTTAGGGAAGATCGTACACGGCCCTACGAATGGTATTAAGGAATATAAACCGTCATCAATGCAATTGTAACAAACTAATCAACCGGTAAAAGATAGCTAGGGAGTAGTGAAATCTAAGTAAACAGATTTTCTCTTATTATTGTTTTTACCACATTTACTTTAAGTGCATTTTATTTTATTTTGATTGCATCTGTAGTTATTTGGGTTAGTTGACTAGCAACTAATTCCGCCCACTCCTTGCAAAACCGAGGTTTTACTTGCTTTCATTTAAAATATAAAAATACAAAAAGAATCATCCCTCACCTCTAGACCTAGTTAGATTAATTTCAATCCTAACAAACACTATTCTTTGAGTTGAACGATCAATCCCCCGGTACTTGCCACTATACTATAATACAACGATCAAGTACACTGCCTGGTGGGGATTGCAAGCTTCTCAAGATTCCTTGAGAGGTAAAACCTTTTGCGAGGGCGCAAAACCACGCATCACTCCCTTTCATTGTCGTCTAATTCCTCCCACTCGAAATCCTCATTCACATTCACACGGGGACACGCATTCGCGTTAACCACCATTACATTCCCATTATCGTTATAATCATAGTCTAACTGAAAAGCATCCTAACAAACACGAAGATCATCATCATCATCATCCACTTCCACAATCTCGTCGTCTTCAGAACCCGAATCGGATACGTTCTTAATCATACCATTCAACCTTAACTGACTATAAATAGATTCAAGAAAGCGAAAATTGGGCACAACAAAACCATCACCACAATTTGGGGATGAAGGATAAGGTCGCGTGGAAGGTTGTGTTATCGTGGTGTGGAATATTGTTTGTGATTTGGAGGAAGCGAGTAAAAATGTTTTTATCAAATGCCTGGGAAGGATCTTGTGGTTGGGAATATTATGATCTTTGAGTATATTAAAGCATGTGATTTTGAAAATGTGAAGGAGCTTTTTTGATTTGGCTCCTATTAAAGATTTGTTGGTGGGTTGGTTAGGGATAAGCGAGTCAACGAAGCTATGGTTCATTTTTCACCAAATGCAGAGTGAAAAAGTATATCTGAATGTGATAAGTTTTATAAGCCTTTTATCTGCTTATGCTAAAGTTGGAGCTTTAGATATTGGTAGATGGTTACATTCATATATCGATAGGAAACATCATGGTTTTAATTTTAGTGTAATGGATTAATAGGAATTTTAGAAGAAAACGATTGAAGAGGAAAATTGAAAGACAAACAATAAATTTGCAAAATATTTCTAGAGGTTGAAGATGAAGATGTGTAAAAAGACGATAGTACCCTCAGGTTCTTAATCAAACGAGGCCACTTAAAAGGGGTACTAAAGATCGTTATCTCTCGGTGGCAAAAATGAACACCATGTCAGTTTTGAGTGACTACATTGGAATTTTTTTTCAATGGATTTCTTGCAATTTTCAAAAACATTAAGGACAAAATTTGCAATTTACCCTTTTTTTAATTCATATTTAATAAAAGTAAATTATTTACTTTAATTCATATTTAATAAAAGTAAATTATTTAATTTGAAAATCATTATATTAAATTAATTTATATTTTTAACGACGGCACGTATCGTCACGAAGCTCAGGATAAATTATCTATATGCTATTATGCAGCAACATAGTTGCCGGCCTCGAGCAAAGTGACAATAAAAAAAAAAAATATTTCTAGCGAATCTGTGAATAAAATATGCGTATATCACTTTTGGCCACACGAGTATCTTAGGCTGCCGATAATAATAAGGGTCAATCCTTATTATTTTCTCTGTCATGTCAGCTTTCTCTCTCCAGTGACCTGCAGGTGATTGGGTGCCCCAGTAAGAGCGACATACACTATAAAAACATACCCTACGAAATACCTTTTATATTTAATTAACACACACCCAAAGAAAAAAAAAGGGGCGATTGTCGATCGAGATCACGACCCTTTCCGTTTTTTTTTTTCCTACCTCGACCGAATAGCCACACAAAGGGGATCGAATGTGATTGGGTCATGGAAGTCGGTCTCGGTCATTACTGCATGCAGCCTTATTATTAAAAAAGAAACCTTCAGCGCTGCCAAGGTAAAAAGAATATATATACAAAACCACGTGAGGTAAAAAAGAAAGAAAAATAAATTACAAAACGCACCCTCAAAATATGTGCAGAATTACTAAAATAACCTTACACTTTTACATATTTACACTTTTTTATATAACAAACTTTATTTATCAAATACAGAACATATATCAATCGATTAATTCGTAAAAAAATATGACATTGTAAAGATCGTCGCATTGCGAACAAAATGAGCCCAATGTTGCAATGCTTCTGACATACATACGATTTTATAACATTGTAATGGAACGCTAATTTGAATGACTATTTTTCTAAAAATTTCCTAAACAATTAACTCGAATAGTCCTTGGGCTATACATCCGTTACAAAATTAGCCCCCGTGCTTCGCAGCGGAGTGCGGGTTACAAATTTCTTGTTGATTTTAAAAGGGGCTAACCAAGGAAATCGAAAAAAAAAAAAAAAAACTATTTAATCTCAAAATATTTATTATTTTAGTAATATATACGACAACAGGTATCGTCACTAAAAATACGGGCCTTACGATTTGACCGATCCCAAAGTCGAAGTAAAGGGTTATTTTGCCCCTTGTTATTAGAGAGTCTTAGTGCTAACAGGGTTGGGCCCAAGTACTATATTAATGGTTTTTTCTTGTTGGGGTCCATTTATTTGTGTTAAATCTTTCATATGGGGAAGACAAAGAAAAGCCTACTCTTCCCCAGCAAGAGGCATTAAGAGAAAAGGGAACCACTTACTTTTTAAACCACTTAATCCCTTAAAAATAATAATAAAATATATATATATATATATATATATATATATATATATATATATATATATATATATATATATATATATATATATATATATATATATTGTATCTTTATTTTCAGAACTCTGTTAAGTGCGGGAACTGTGAGATCTCTAATTTTGCATTAGAAAACATGCATGTTCATATAAAACAAGTATGTTTTCTTACATATACCTTAATACACATACATGCATAACATACATGTTCATATAAAAACATGTTAAGTGCAACAAATCAATGCAAAATGGTTTTATTTTTAGAACCCTATTAAGTGCGGGAACTGCGAGAACTTCAATTATGCATTAGAAAACATGTATGTTCATATAATACATCAATGTTGCAAAAATCGGCCGAATCGGCCGATTAATCGCTAATCGGTGATGCACCTTGTCGATTTTTGAAAATCAGTGAAAAAATAAGAAAAAATCGGTCAAAAATCGGCCGAATCGGTCAAAAATCGGCCGAATCGGCCAAAAATCGGCCAAATCGGCCGAATCGGTCAATTTAAAAAAAATAGAAATTTAGGCATTTTACTTAATTTGGGGATCGTTTATTTCACTTATAACGTACAATGGGTATCATAATCAGAATTGAAGCCTTTTATTGAGGTTTGTAAACATAGAAGGTTTGGAATCAGTTAAGATCTTTAGTTTGCTCTCCAGAAATTCCCAAAACATGTAGGAAATGCCAAACCGATTAATCACCGCCTTGACCAATTACAGGCTGCAGGGTGGTCGACCGCCCGACTACCGATTCACGATTTTTGCAACATTGTAAAACATGTATGTTTTCTTACATACACCTTAATACGCAGGCATGTGTATTAAAGTGTATGTAAGAAAACATACATGTTTTATGTGAACATGCATGTTTTTTAATGCAAAATTGGAGTTCTCGCAGTTCCCGCACTTAACAGGGTTCTGAAAATAAAGCCCCATATATATATATATATATATATATATATATATATATATATATATATATATATATATATATATATATATATATATATATATATATATATATATATATATATAGGAGATATCTTAACTACAATTATTGTAGCCAATTGTCTACAATCCTCCATCAAATTATACAATAAAAGATTCAGAGACCCACAAAACTAACTCAGGGACCCAGAAATTGACTCAGGGACCCACATATTATAGCACAAAATTGTATGGAGTTGCCTACACTAAATTGTAGCCAATATATTCTCATATATATATATATATATATATATATATCATGAGCTTTGCATGATTCTGTTTTACGTAGTACTGTATTAACAACAATGGCACGTAGTGTGATACCTGCATATGCAGATGCAAAAGATTGAGGTTTTTTTTTTTTTTTTTTTTAGCAGGAGGTTTTAAGTAATGCACAGTGTACTATCTGATTTCTTGGAAATATTAGGTAAGGCACAACAAGCATTAGATGAGATGGCCCAACCAATCTATGAGCGGACCGGTTGGGTGACCATCCGGGAAGTCCTCTTTGATCACAGGTCTGTTGATACTAGGCTTTCAAAGTCCTTCAATGAAGGTTTCAACCCACTAGGGTTCGAATCTGGAGAAGGCAGAGTTTACTTCAAATTAAGTGTCGTGCCTTCGGGCGGCTTAAGTTGAAGGTTTTCCCCCCATCGGGTTTCGAATTGGTCAAGGATTTCTCCGAAAGAACCGTTCAAAAAAAAAAAAAAAAAAAAAAAAAAAAAAAAAAAAAAAAAAATCTATGAGCGGACATATATACCATCATATCAAAATCTTATTTCCAAATAAGCACATATTTTTAACAATAAATTTTTTCAAAAGATATGGGTATCTTCATCATTGACACACACAGGTGGTATTTACACAATAAAGAAATAGTACAAAACATGTCGGATATGCACATTTAATGGATCTTTGTTCCTTGGTCTAAACCTAGGTCATGTTTATGTTACATGGCTCCATTATATATCTCACTTCCCCTTTTCAAGTGTATCAAACTTAGACTACTTTAAATCATATTTACTAAAAATAGTAATTTTATTTCCAAAGAATGGGAAGATCACCGAGTTTCGCACTACAAGAAACAGGAGAATAGGCGACGACCATTTTCCCGTCGACATAATGTCGACGGCATAAGGCAGAAAACGACAAAAAAAAACGCTTGACCGAGCCCCACTGCGTTGAATTTTTCATAATCGTATTTTCCCGTCGACATGTCAACGGGAACATTCTAACATATTTTTTTAGCCTCAATAATTCACCAAAGTTGGGCGCGAAATTTACTCGCTAATATAGTCCCGTCGACGTGTCGACGGGAATATATTAATAACGATTTTTCTCACAATTAGCGTGTGATTAAGCATAATAATTATTATGATTTACGAGTCCCGTCGACATGTCGACGGGACTATATTACTAATTATAAATATTTTTAATAAATGGGTAAAATATTGGGCGGGATATTTTCCCGCTTTCTTTTCCCGTCGACATGTCGACGGGAATATATCTTCAAAAATCCAGCTATATATATCCTCACAAATACATTCCCGTCTCATTTTTTACCTATATATAGATTCTCACAAAATTGTTTTAAATAAACAGTTTGCCTTTGTGTTTGATAATTATTGCTCGTTCAGTTCTATTATTTGTGCGTACAAATTTAAAATATAAAGGACGTTCAACATCAGTTACCACAACAACAACATTTTATTAAACAACAACAACAACAACAACAACATTTTATTAAACATCAATAACAACAACAGCAAACAACAGCAACAACAACGATAACAGTACTACATATGAAATTTATCCATGTCACCTAAAAGGTCACGGAGTATTGCATCCGACTGACATGCGTGGTCGTGGTTGGGATACATTGCCATGTCAAGTTTTGCCTCCAGCACCCTTAATTTTGTTTCTAGCACTTGTTTTTGTGCCTCCAGCACCTGTTTTTGTGCCTCCAGCAAGTTTATTCTAAGATTTTTTTCATGACAGTTTGAGCACCTTTTTGGAGCAGATCCAGAACCGCTTGATGTTGAAGCTCCCAGAGAACCGATCATCATTTTGGCGAGTCGTTCCTCCTTCCATAAAAAAAAATTACATCCATGGTCTTCTGTCCCAGGCTGTTAAAGAGTAAAAACTATTATTTTTAACAACTACCCAAATTATTTATATAATACACGAAAAAATATGTAATTGTTCACCTGCGAGAAAGGACACGCATATTATAGTTTACCACGGGAGTAAGATTTACACGATTCTCGCAGAATCACATCTCCTCGTTCACAAGGACAAGGAAAAGCTTCAAATTCTGCCATCTTCTTCACCATGATAACAGTGTATGTTTGTGGTTGTGAGGTTGAGTGGTTGAATCGTGACCAGGGTGGCCCGATCTACAAGTTGAGGTGATAACAGGTGGTGGCCAGAAAAAGATTCCGGCGGCCAAAAAATGCTGGTGTCGCTAGAAAACAGAAACTGCTAGAGAGAGATAGAGAGAGAGATATAGTGAGATGAGTGTGTGTGTGTGTGTGTGTGTGTGTTTATATTGTGAGGATAACGTGTTAGGTAGAAAAAAAGTTGTTAGGTAAAACCATTGCATCTCATGTATAACCATTGCATCTCGACTCGTTCGTTTTACATCTCATGTATAACCATTGCATCTCGACTCGTTCGTTTTACATATAATGTATAACCATTGCATCTCGACTCATTCGTTTAACATCTCATGTATAACCATTGCATCTCGACTCATTCGTTTTACATCTCATGTATAACCATTGCATCTCGACTCGTTCGTTTAACATCTCATGTATAACCATTACTTCTCGACTCGTTCGTTTTACATATCATGTATAACCATTGCATCTCGACTCGTTCGTTTAACATCTCATGTATAACCATTGCATCTCGACTCGTTCGTTTAACATCTCATGTATAACCATTGCATCTCGACTCATTCGTTTTACATCTCATGTATAACCATTGAATCTCGACTCGTTCGTTTAACATCTCATGTATAACCATTACTTCTCGACTCGTTCGTTTTACATATCATGTATAACCATTGCATCTCGACTCGTTCGTTTAACATCTCATGTATAACCATTGCATATCGACTCGTTCGTTTAACATCTCATGTATAACCATTACATCTCGACTCGTTCGTTTTACATCTCATGTATAACCATTGCATATCGACTCGTTCGTTTTACATCTCATGTATAACCATAGCATCTCGACTCGTTCGTTTTACATCTCATGTATAACCATAGCATCTCGACTCGTTCGTTTAACATCTCATGTATAACCATTGCATCTCGACTCGTTCATTTTACATATCATGTATAACCATTGCATCTCGACTCGTTCGTTTAACATCTCATGTATAACCATTGCATCTCGACTCGTTCGTTTTACATCTCATGTATAACCATTGCATCTCGACTCGTTCATTTAACATCTCATGTATAACCATTACATCTCGACTCGTTCGTTTTACATCTCATGTATAACCATTGCATATCGACTCGTTCGTTTTACATCTCATGTATAACCATAGCATCTCGACTCGTTCGTTTTACATCTCATGTATAACCATAGCATCTCGACTCGTTCGTTTAACATCTCATGTATAACCATTGCATCTCGACTCGTTCGTTTTACATATCATGTATAACCATTGCATCTCGACTCGTTCGTTTAACATCTCATGTATAACCATTGCATCTCGACTCATTCGTTTTACATCTCATGTATAACCATTGCATATCGACTCGTTCGTTTTACATCTCATGTATAACGATAGCATCTTGACTCGTTCATTTTACATATCATGATTTTTTTAATTATAATATAAGTAATTAATTTTAAATATATATATATTTTTTTATTTTATAAAAGTATTTATAATAAATAATTTTTTTCAATTATTATAAATGTAGTTTATTAATTTTATAAAACTTATTTTTTAATATTTTATAAAAGTATTTATAATAAATAAAAAATTTTGATTATATTAAAGTAATTTTATAAAAGTATTTATAATAAAGTAATTTTATAAAAGTATTTATTATAAATAAATTTTTTTTAATAAAAGCTATTTTACCGTCGACATGTCGACGGGAATAAAACCGCCAAAATTTTCGTGAAAATTTAATACGTCCCGCCAAACATAAACGACAAAATATCGTAATATTACCGTCGACATGTCGACGGTATTAGTAGAAATATAAAAAATTTCCTTTATATTCCCGTCGACATGTCGACGGGATAATAAAAAGCAATACCAAAACCAGATCTGGTCAATTATTTCTCATAAAATGCAATACCCAAAAAACTAAACCATCGCAATTATTTCTCCGGCGATTATACCACCACCACACCACCTCCACCACTCCTCTGGCTATTATACGACCACACCACACCACCTCAACCACTCCTCCACCCCACCACCACAGCTCCACCCCACCACATTATACCACCACCACCACCACAACTCCACCACCACATTATACCACCACCACATTTACCACCACCACCACACTTCTCTTCTTCTTCACAGATCCACCAAGACAGCAGCAGGTAAAATTGCTATTAAATTTTGTTAATAAAATTTGTTATTATTATTGTTAATAAAATTGCTATTAAATTTTTTTAATAAAATTGTTATTAAAATTTTGTTAATTTTTGTTACAGTAGCAGCAGGTGAGAGCCGAGGGTGAGAGCCGAGGGTAACACCAGGGTGAGAGCCTCGTTTTATTTTTTTTATTAACTTTTGGTATCCCGACGACATGTCGACGACAACAGTTTTTTTTTTTTTTTTAATTTTGATATAACCATTATATATTGCATCTCTTTTATTATAGCCCGAGCCCAAGACGAGACCACAGCCGATACAGTAGCCGAGACGGTATGTATTCCTTTTTTTTAATTTTTTTTTCATATTTATGCTTTGTTGTAGCGTTTGGTTACTAGTTTAGTGATTGCAGCCGTATGTATAGTTTGGTTAGTATATTCGGCTTATGTTTCATAATAGTTTCAAAAATAAGTCACAAAAACAAGTTTCAAAATAACAAAATAGTTTTATGAAACATAAACCGAAAACCAAACAATTGTTTATAGTCTAATTGTTTAACTTAAAATATATGCTATTGTTAGACTTTTGTGAATGTTTTAGGATTTTAGTGATTAATTTCGGAAAGTCCCCGTCCGAAGTTAATCATCCTATAGAAAACCCGTCCGAAATTAATTTATTAGAAATTAATTTCGGAAAGTCCCCTGTTTGGGACTGCTTTTTGAATGTTTTGTCTCATTTAGGATATGGATGCGTATAATTGATTTACTATTTGAGATGATTTCGACAGTGTTTCTCCTTTACTCCTACGAATATGTCTTTAATGTACATATTTGGGGAGTTGAGGGGAAATGCTGCCGAAATTTTCTCAGATAGTAAATCAGTTATACGCATTCATATATGAGATGAATCATTCAAATAGTGGGTTAGGATTGCCTTCCATAGTTGCACTAGGTGAACAAAACAACTTTCCTTTATTCCATGGTTATATGTGTAATAACTAAGAGTTGAACAAAACAATATGCAGTTATGATACTTGATAAGAGTTGGACCCGTTTAGACAGTCGTGTTTCAAAAGAGTTTTTTGATGGTCTTGCCGCATTCATTGAACATTGCAAGCCGTTATTGAATAGTTACGGCAACATAAAATGTCCATGTCGTCTTTGTTGTAATGTTCCATGGGTATCTCTCGACTTACTTAAAAGCCACATAAGCGAAAATGGGTGGGACCCAACTTATACACAATGGCGTGAACACGGTGAACCGGATCCTCTTCCTATACAAGATAACACAACACAATGTGAGATGAGTGACATGCGTGCGTGCATTAATGATATTTTTGATATTCCTCCAAATAATGAACAAAATGAGCCAACTCTTCCAAATATTGGCGAGACAAGTAACGAGCCAGCTCAAGCAACGACACCTCCTGTACGTAACGAGTATGAAGAGTTACTTGCCAGTTCCACCCAGCCTCTTTACCCGGGTTGTGACTTTATGACAACCTTGGATTTTATGTCAAAGTTTACGCATCCCAAGGTCAGCGGTAAATGGAGTGATACTTCATTTAACAATACGTTAAAATTTCTCCAGGAGGTATTTCCTCCCAGGTTAGGTTACAATCTCCCACCATCATACTCTGCTATAAAAAAAACATTTAAAAAGGTCGGGTTAGGGTATGAGTCGATACATGCTTGTGAAAATGATTGCTTTTTATATCGGGGGACTGGTGCCGAAGATTTGGAGTATTGTCCGGTCTGTAAAACGAGTAGATGGAAAGACAAGAACACAACGGGGAAGAAAGTTCCTAACAAGGTGTTGCGTTACTTTCCTATCATTCCTAGGCTACAACGTTTGTACAAATCTATTCACACCGCAAAACATATGACTTGGCATGCTACTGGAAAGTCTACGGTAAACGGTATGATGCAACACCCGGTTGATGGTGAAGCATGGTAGAAGTTTGACAGCGGTAAATATTCAGAATTTGCTAACGAACCGAGAAACGTTCGATTAGGGTTGGCTGCTGATGGACCATCAATGATTTTCCTACTCGTAGTAGTTTGTCAGGTTGGAGTGGGCAAGGTTACTACGCATGCCCTACATGTAAAGTAGGCACTCCGGCTACGCGTGTGATAAGCAAAATAGGTTATGTTGGCCATAGAAGATTCTTAAAAAAAACCATAAATGGAGGAGGGATACTACTACATTCAATGGTGCACCTAATTTTACAGATCCTCCTAAAAAAGATACTTCGGCTGATATCTTGACTCAACTTGCAATATTGCCCACACATTTGCCGGGGAAACATCCAGATTATGGGGGTGGGAAGATAAAACGTAATACTACAACCGACCTAAACTGGACTAAACGGTCTATTTTCTACAAGCTTGAATATTGGTCTTCTCTTACTTTAAAACACAATTTAGATGTCATGCATATCGAAAAAAATATGTTGGAGAGTATCTTGAACACTTTGTTAATGAATGACAAATCTAAAGACACTGCTAAGGCAAGACAAGACTTGCAAGCTTTGGGCATTCGACAGGAGTTGTGGCTCGGAAACAAACAAAACGGGAAGTGCTCGAAGCCTCAAGCTAAGTACTCCCTCACACCCGATAAAAGAAAACTGTTCTGTCAATACATCAAAACAATTAAACTACCAGATGGGTTCGGATCCAAGTTCAAGTCGAAAGTGACCAAAGATGATAACAATATAACGGGCATGAAGTCTCATGACTGTCATATAATGATGCAACGGTTACTTCCTTATGGACTTCAGCAATACCTGGACACACCGACTTATACACCATTAATCGAGCTTTGTTCATTCTTTAAGCAAATTTGTGCCCGAACTTTGATGGTGAATGACATGGTGAAAGCTAAAGAACAGTTGATCAAAATTTTGTGCAGTCTCGAGCAAATATATCCTCCTGTTTTTTTTGACATTATGATTCACTTGGTTATGCATTTACCTGAAGAGGCTCTTCAAGGCGGGCCTGTTTCATTTCGGGGGATGTATCCATTTGAAAGATACATGAAGAAGCTAAAAAACTATGTACGAAATAAAGTTAAGCCTGAAGGTTCAATAGCGGAGGGTTATGTTGCAGACGAAGCATTAACTTTTTGTTCTCGTTATTTTCGGGGCGAAATTGGGACGAAATTTAATCGTCCCACTGCATCTCAGGGCTGTCCTCGCCCAACAAGTGATTTCCAGGTGTTCCGATCACTATGTAAAATGTCTGGTAAAGTGACAATTATTCGGTTAGGTCTCCAAGAAATAAAGAAAGTGATATGGTATGTACTTCACAACAGTCCTGAGATCGACGCGTACATGAACGAGTTCGAGAGGTACGCGTTTTTATTTTGAAATTTCTTTTTCCCAAGTTATCTTTTCGATTAATTCTAATATCATGTCCATTTTCAGTGAACATCCTGATAGCGACATGCAACAAGAATTTCCTAGATGGTTTCAGACGAAGGTAAACTTATTATATGTAATTCCTTATATAAATAACGACTATATATATTACTCATCTCCATCTATTCTTATCTTTGTTCATAGATCGGTAAACTTTACACAGACAATGACCCAAGGTGTACTCCCGACTTATTCGCTTTGGCTTGTGGACCATTATCGACCGTAACCTCAGTTCACTCTTGCGTAGTCAACGGTGTAAAGTTTGTTGTACACAGCCGCGATGTAAAACGTTCAACTCAGAACAGCGGAATTTGTTCTCCTGGCGAGAAGGAAGGAGAAATGTATTATGGTCAGCTAGAAGAAATTCTGGAGTTCGCGTATACCCAGTTCAAAGTTGTGTTGTTTCGAGTTAAGTGGTTCGACTTGGTCAAAAGAGGTAGAGTCGAACGTTATAACACTAGAAACAACATGACACAAATTTGGGCATGTAGCACAGCGTTTGAAGATCAACCTTACATTCTCGCAACACAAGCAAAACAAGTCTTCTACCTTGAAGATCCTGCCAGACGACCACTCCATTGGAAGGTCGTCCAAGAAGTGAATCACAACACAACCTGGGATGTCATTGTGACAGAAGACGATGATGATGTGATACATGGTAACAACTCATCGAATCTCCAACTGTCTGCTAATTTGAATGATTTGGCATTTGAAACCTTAAATATCGATGGTCAATCAACGTTAGTTGAGGCACCACCACCAATCATTCATGTTGATGACGACGATGAATTTATTGATGATGAGGACGACGATCCTTATGATTTAGCAGACTCTGATGCAAACAATTCTGATGATGAAGTTGAAGATGCGACTCATGCTGTTTATGATAGTGATGTAGATGTAGCAGATTGATCTTAAATTGTAACTTGTAAAACGACACTTAGCTTATTTGAATGAAATTGTTATGGATTTTTTAAATGTGTATATTTATTTTAAATGTGTATGTATTTGAATGTGTGCATGATTATGTTAATTTGTTCCCGAATTTCTATATGTTAATTCAACTTGTACTTTTACAGATGGCAGCAGTAGCGCGAGGTCACGGTGGTGACGGTGCCGATGACCCACCACCACCTTATCGTTCGATTATTAGCGGTCACCGTAGTGGTAAGAAAATTAAACTTGATAATTTGAATTTTGTTACTTGTTATTTTTTAACGTTTTCACT
The DNA here is from genome assembly GCA_030686995.1 of Artemisia argyi. Classification (NCBI taxonomy): domain Eukaryota; kingdom Viridiplantae; phylum Streptophyta; class Magnoliopsida; order Asterales; family Asteraceae; genus Artemisia; species Artemisia argyi. Next base: position 103,290,052 of record CM060697.1, read on the forward strand.
CACTTCAATTGTAGGTTCGTCACAAAAACCTCGACTGGAGGGAGCGGGAGTCGCAGAGGCGATGAGGATGGTTCTGGCGATGATGAGGGTCCTACTGATGATCACGAGTGATTTTGGATGTAGAGGTACAAACTTGGGTATTTTGTGTTGTACTTATGCTTGAAACAAAATTTTGGCGACCCATATGTTAGTATTGTATAGTTTAACCTTTCGGCGACTTGAACATCGCGGATATTAAAACATTTGTGGATATGGCAGCTAGGTTTAGATATTACCACACCCCGTTTTGTAGACTTTATATGTTTTTATGCATTTTGAGGGTGTTTAGCGATATTTTGCAAGTATTATAGCCGATGGCGAGTTATACGTTTAGGACATGTTGATATTGAGTGGTTATAGGTGCTATTACAGTTACAGGTTTTGGTAGATTTTTTCAAGAAAATCCGGAAAAAATCTGGAAAATTGCAATATTTGCAGCCTGCTGTTAGCAGGATGCTACTAATGATACCGTCGACATGTCGACGGCATCATTGAAATATAATTATTGGTTATATAATTATACCGTCGACATGTCGACGGTATTATATAAACCATAATTATAATCAACTAATTAAAACGTTAATTAGTTATATGTTCCCGTCGACATGTCGACGGGAAGAATTTGACGGACACCAAATTCCTTTGACTGGAAAACGATGTGGGACCCACAGTGTCGACGGTGATTGTCGACGGGAACACTGTTCCCGTCGAAGCACAGCCGTCTATATGTTCCCGTCGACATGTCGACGGTAACGTAATATTCCGTCGACATGTCGACGGAAAGGGCTTAAAAAAGTCGCCGGGGAAAGCCTCAATTAATGGTTTTTTCTTGTTGGGGTCCATTTATTTGTGTTAAATCTTTCATATGGGGAAGACAAAGAAAAGCCTACTATTCCCCAGCAAGAGGCATTAAGAGAAAAGGGAACCACTTACTTTTTAAACCACTTAATCCCTTAATAAATAAATAAATAAATAAAAACCTAGGTTTATATATATATATATATATATATATATATATATATATATATATATATATATATATATATATATATATATATATATATATATATATATATATAGTGTATCTTTATTTTCAGAACTCTGTTAAGTGCGGAAACTGCAAGAACTTTAATTTTGCATTAGAAAACATGCATGTTCATATAAAACAAGTATGTTTTCTTACATATACCTTAATACACATACATGCATAACATACATGTTCATATAAAAACATGTTAAGTGCAACAAATCAATGCAAAATGGTTTTATTTTTAGAACTCTGTTAAGTGCGGGAACTACGAGAACTCCAATTATGCATTAGAAAACATGTATGTTCATATAAAACATGTATGTTTTCTTACATACACCTTAATACACAGGCATGTGTATTAAAGTGTATGTAAGAAAACATACATATTTTATGTGAACATGCATGTTTTCTAATGCAAAATTGGAGTTCTCGCAGTTCCCGCACTTAACAGGGTTCTGAAAATAAAGCCCCATATATATATATATATATATATATATATATATATATATATATATATATATATATATATATATATATATATATATATATATATATAGGGGATATCTTAGCTACAATTATTATAGTCAATTGTCTACAATCCTTTATCAAATTATACAATAAAAGATTCAGGGACCCACAAAACTAACTCAGGGACCCAGAAATTGACTCAGGGACCCACATATTATAGCACATATGGAGTTGCCTACAATTATTAACAACAATGTCTACAATCCTTCTTCAAATTATTATAGCCAATTGTCTACAATCCTTCATCAAATTGTAGCCAATATATTCTCATATATATATATATATATAACCTAAATATCATGAGCTTTGCATGATTCCGTTTTACGTAGTACTGTATTAACAACAATGGCACGTAGTGTGATACCTGCATATGCAGATGCAAAAGATTGAGGGTTTTTTTTTTTTTTTTTTTTTTTTTTTTTAACAGGAGGTTTTAAGTAATGCACAGTGTACTATCTGATTTCTTGGAAATATTAGGTAAGGCACAACAAGCATTAGATGAGATGGCCCAACCAATCTATGAGCGGACATATATACCATCATATCAAAATCTTATTTCCAAATAAGCACATATTTTTAACAATAAATTTTTCTGAAGATATGGGTATCTTTCATCATTGACACACACAGGTGGTATTTACACAATAAAGAAATAGTACAAAACATGTCGGATATGCACATTTAATGGATCTTTGTTCCTTGGTCCAAACCTAGGTCATGTTTATGTTGCATGGCTCCATTATATATCTCACTTCCCCTTTTCAAGTGTATCAAACTTAGACTACTTTAAATCATACTTAGTAAAAATAGTAATTTTATTTCCAAAGAATGGGAAGATCACCGAGTTTCGTGAAGGGGTTGAAGAAAGGGGCTTGGACGTCTGAAGAAGATCGTAGGCTTGTGGCATATATCGAAGAACATGGTCATGGAAGTTGGCGTGCATTGCCTCTTAAAGCTGGTACGTAGTAACATAGACGACCCAAAAACCCATGCTAATAAGTAACCACTCCAGCTCTAAGATAACAGCCATATGTCGATATGTGTTTTATTTATGTTTGTCGGAAATACATGCATGCAGGGTTACAGAGATGTGGAAAGAGTTGTAGACTGAGATGGACCAACTATCTGAGACCAGATATCAAAAGAGGAAAGTTTAGTTCCCAAGAAGAACAAACTATCATTCAACTCCATGCGCTTCTTGGCAATAGGTGATTTCTTTGCTCGCTTTTGGCATCTGTTGTAGCAAGATTTTAATTTCCATGCAAGTCTTCTATAGTTTTTAACTTTTAACTGCATTTCCAAGAAATATATAAGGAATATTGATGAAAGATATAGGCGTCGATCTAGTGATTGCGTTTGAAGTATGTTGCAAAAAATGGCCTACAAGGCCTTGTAATCGCCGATTCCAAGCTACAAGGCCCTGGAACTTGGAGACATTTACAAGGAAGTCGGCCGATTAATCGGCGATTACAAGGTTTTGGACCGATTAATTGGCTAAAAAACGCAACTCGGCCCCCGACCGCCTCAGGACCGATTCACGATTTTTGCAACATTACTTTGAACATTAAGTTATACAAACTTTCGCTAGTCATCCACATCAATATAATGCGATAGAGCTATTAGGCGTGTGTGTCTTAGCTTGTTACTAATAACATGCATGTATATAAGATTTTACGTGCTAGAAGATGTACGAACTACTACGTAGTATAAGAAATTAAGAAGTCAATGACGAAGCCAAAATTTCAGTTAAGGGTGGGAAAAAAAACAGATTACTGTTTTAGCCTACAAAGTAATATCGCTAAGACAATATCTTATTATTTTTGGAAACAAGTAAAAAATAATATTAAATTACTACTCAAAATAAACAAAATATCATAAGTAAATCAACTTTATGGTTGAACACTATACAATACAACATATTTTACCATGCAAATCCATATAACAAATATATATAGATGAATTATAATTGCATTAAACTAATTGAAGAATGCTTCAAAATACATGAAATCTTAATGTTATGGGTCGACAAATAAACTTTGAGGGACCAATGTACTACCGTCTAATGGATATATGTGCTTCTATTCAAAAGTTTGGGGTTGGCCATGGCCTACCCAACTCCTAACGTAGCTCAAGTGACCACAAGAGATGTCTCAATAATATGTGCATGAAAGATGTTTGTTGTTGAATCTTGATACTAGAATTGTTCATATTAGCATTATTGTCCTATTTTGTTTGTTGATTTAGATGTATGGATAGGATATGAGGTATAGATTTGGGCATGTTGTATTACTGAATGTCGCAAGACTTTTAAAGAACCCAAGGTTAAGTGGGCACTCACATTATGAAACATGGGAGAGTAAAAGAAGTGGAACTATCAAACCAAATAATTAATCCAAGTGTGACATACACAGGTTGAATATGTATTAAATTCAAACGTGTTGCATATCTTGGTAACATATTTTTTGATTGAATATTTGTGTCAATGCATGTATCTGATCAAAATGTTAGAAACATTTGAGTTTATAAGGTATATTAAATAATATTAGTATAAAATATATTTACAGTTGTTTTTTACATGATTCAGATGGTCAGCAATTGCAACTCATTTACCTAAAAGAACAGATAATGAGATCAAGAATTATTGGAACACACATCTTAAGAAAAGGTTAACCAAAATGGGTATTGATCCAATCACCCACAAGTCGAAAAGCTCTGTCAATGCCAACGTGAGTCATATGACACAATGGGAGAATGCTCGTCTCGAAGCAGAAGCTAGGCTTGCCCGTGGGTCGAGGGTTGTTTCTAACTTTTATCAGCGTATTCATAATGGTTTGGCTCCTGATTATATCAATAAGTCATCAATGTCATCACTTTCAGTACCACAACCGTTGTGCTTCGATGTGCTCAAAGCATGGCAAGGTCTTAGATTGTCCAAGCTTTCTAGTTTAAATGGGCTAGAGACTCTTAACGACCAAACTATGCCGATCATGAATGTTCTTGAGAGCGTTGAGCCAAAAACTCTTAAAGATATGTCCACGGACTATCATATGAACGAACCCTCGAAAGATTCATTTAACACTTTTGACAACCCTAAAGAGGAAGCAACTCAACACACACTTGAAGTGAGTGACATGATATACCAAGATAATTATTTGGGGGAGGCTTTTACAAATCATTTGGTCAATGATGCAAACTGTCATGGTCATTTTGAAGATGATAGCAACTATTGGAGTAACACTCTTGACAAATTAGGGAATAGTTCATCTTTTTTCTAGATCACAGAATCCATCTTCAAAATGATTAGGCTTAGAACAAATTACAATGAATTTGGTGGATATATCGCCTTTAATATGTCCTAATAAGTTGTAACTGAATCTAATAACAATACACCAATAACGTTATTCAGTTACATATTCTTTTCTATTTCATCCTCATCTTGTTTATACTATTAAAAAAACATTCTTAGTCATGTTAGTATACCATGAAAATATATATTGAAACACCACATATAAAAATAATTCGTTAATTCATGTTAATTAATATTATGGTATCATGTTTAATTTTGTGTATAAAAATAACCTATACATATACATGATATTTATCGATCGATAGCTTTAAAGAGCGCCGAGCTAATTCAGGACGAGAGTCTTTTTTTAAGAACTTATAACAGTTATAAGCAGCCATCAACCCACTCCGCAGAATCTCTATAACTAATTACTTTAATCGAATCTTCAAGAGACAATCACCCTGGCGGATCAAGCAAACCTAACATATCTCTACCCTCTCCTCCATATATGTTGGTGCGATTCAATCCACTCTTTGGATCATTTGACGATGTTGGTCTCAAAATTTAGGTACACAAAACTCATTTGACAACTAATAACACCATTCGTATTTTTCAATGTATATAATTCTTATTATAAAGGAATCAAAGAATTACGAGTGATAGTTGCGGAACACTGTCCCAATTGAATGACAAATGAAACTCTCTTATAAATGAATCAAAGCTTGCTAGCTTAGCTTATGATTCAAGGAGATAATGATTCAATCACTATAATACATTTGTATTATTTTTTTATTTATTTTTTTATATAAAGAATTTTTAACTATCTCTCTTGACAAATATACGTATAGATGAGATGAAAAAGTGAAGTCGCATGTAGGTTAGGTGTCAAGCATTTGGTGGAATGGTACATCTTTCATTTAATACTTTCCTATGTAGTTTAACTTTTCAATATACTTTAGGGGATAGTTAATTCAACTATTCACTCTTTTTTCAACTGCTTTTGTACTTGTTTAACTTCTATGCAAAATTGCATTCCTTTTGATTTTGTGAAGTTCCCTCCAATAATTAATGTCTTGATTAAGAGAGTGTATATTTAGTGAGCTGAGGGAGACTTTGTTGGATCTCACTGACTCGAATGTGGTTTTTCAGCTCGTGTAGTTTACTCGCTGATACTGCATCAATGTGCAAAGTATTTCTTCAGATGGTGTTCAACGTCCCAAAAGATGTTTTTGAGTGAGATTTATACAATACTCTCTGATTTCATATCAGAGAGTAAATTTAATTTAGTGTAATTTATATTTAAATACCGTGAGAGACAATCGGGCATACTTTTGACCCAACAATCTCCTCCTATTTGAACATACAAATAGCATAGGTTAATAAGTACTCGTAGTATTTAACATAACAACTTCTTTTATACTTTTTGATTAAAAAAAAAAAGTACTTAAGTTTTATCTTTTGTTGTTGAAAAATATGCATTTTTTCAGAGACGTCTCTTGTTTTCAGAGACCTCTTGGCTTTCAAAGTATTTTATTATTTATTTTATTTTTTTTGAGCATTTTTTTTGAGCATTTTTTGTTTGTGGAGGTTTTTTGTGAGAATATTTTTTTGTAGAGGTTTCGATGATAAGATTTTGTGTTTTGGTCAAATGATATAATCAAAATTAATTGTGTTTCTCCCTTAGAAGTTGCAATATCAGTAGCAATTTATGAAGTTCTCACACTTGAATTTAAACCAAGCTCAAATGTTTGAATTGATATCCTTCATCAATTCTTGAAAGTTATTAGTAGTTAAAGAAGATCTGGATTATTGTAATTAATTCACTCGCTCTGATACTACTTGTTAGTCCTGAAATTCGGGGTAAAACATGGATATGTTTACACAAGACCCATTTGACAACTAGTAACATCATTCGTACTTTTCAATGTATATAATTCTTATTAAAAATACATCAAAGAATTATAAGGAATAGTTGCGGAACACTATCTCAATTGAATGAAAAATGAAACTCACATAGAAGCTTGTTAGCTTAGCTTATTATTCAAGGAGGGGATGATTTTATCACTATAATGCATTTGTATTATTTTTTTGTGTAAAGAATCTCTAACTATCTCTCTTGACAAACATACGTACATATGAGATGAGAATGTGAAGTCGCATGTTGTAGTGGGTTAAGTACTTAGGTGTCAAGCACTTGGTGGAAGAGTACATCTTTCATTTAATACTTTCATATGTAGCTTCACTTTCTAATGTACTTTAGTGAATAGTTAATTAAACTATTCACTCTTTTATCATCTGCTTTTGTACGTGTTTGACTTTTATACAAAATTGTTTTCCTTTTGATTTTGTGAAGTACCGTCCCAATAATTTATGTCTTGATTAAGAGAGTGTATATTCAATCAGTGAGACTTTATCGGATCTCACTGACTCGAATGTTGTTTTTCAGCTCGGGTACTTCACTCGCTGATACCACATCAGCGAGGCAAAGTGTTTCTTTAGACAATTTTCAACGTCCCTGAAGCTAGTTGTTGAATGAGCTTTATATACAGCACTCTTGAATTTTATATTAGTATAATTTATGTTTAAATACTGTAAGAGACAATTGGTCAAACTTACTGTAATTTAATTGTTGTTTTAAAAAACTAAGCAGCCAAGACCCTACGAACTGAGGTTTGCTTTGAAATAAGCAGCCATTGTCCATGAGGCTTTGGTTTGAAAAATAAAAATGAGAAGGATGAGAAGACACTACAATCACACATTTGAGATGTACCTACAAAAGTAGATGCATCTCCCTTTAAAATTCTTCCTCTTATTTGAATTGTATGGCTAGAAATCTTTCTCATTCTTCTCATTTTAGTTTTTCTTATTACTGGATCCCTTCCCATACTAGTATTCATATATATACATGCACTTATGCATTTTTGCATGCATGCATATAATGACTTTTAAATGTATCAAAGTTGCCACTTTTTACTGAGTTGTGTATCATTCTTTTTTTTCTTTTTTTTTCCTAACAAATGTATCCAAACGAGGTGGATCACCCGTGCGTTGCCGCGGAGTGTTTTGCTAAAGAAGGTTTAGCAAGTGTTGCAAAAATAGGAATGGTAGGAACAATATTTAAATGTGTATGCATAAGCTTCATGTGCAATTGCTGCTATAATGTTATACGTAACTTATATCGGCATAACAATAGAGCATAGTTAGCTAATAAGCTGCACCTAAAATCAAATAAGGCCAAAATTGTGCTAAAAAGCTGCTAATCCAAATCGCCATACTCAATACCATGGCTGCCAACTTAGCAAAACAACTGGCACACTTTGAAATTCAGTCCGAAGGCTAAAGAAGCATAGAAATGATGTTGCAAGTAAATATTAGCCTTCCATGTTCACGCTAAACTTTCACCGCTACTTCAAAGGCTTCGACATTTTCCTGCCCGAAAACCCCTTCAAAAACTTTGTTTGTGCGCGCGCTCTTCTTCTTTCTAGACCGATCATGATTATGTCAGCACAGCGTGTATCTATTTGCTTGTAATCCTAAACTTCTATTTCTTGTCAGGCTGCCACGTACCTAAATCGCCATTTCCTGCTCAACAAATTAAGGCATTTTCTTCATGAATTTAACGTCATCATTCAATTATCTTCTTTTTTTTTTTTTTTTTTTTTTTTTTTTTTTTTTTTTTTCTTCTTCTACAAAACTGTTTTTTGACTTTCCAAACTCTAGAATAATTCCATCTACTTTTATAATGAATAAATGATTTTTGTACGAAACATATAGAAAAACGACCAAGACTAAGAAACTGCCAATGAAAGCTTACTCACCCGTTGGTTGGTTTTGCTCTGCAGATTTTACCTGAACTGCAGCAGGGGGATTGTGAGCATACTGTGGAAAACCACCAGGAAATAACTGATGACCGGCATTTGTCGACTGTGCAGCACTATACTGAGCAGCATGCATGATCCCTTGTTGTGCAGCCCCACCTTTGAAATTGCTTGTAGCAGCTGCAATTGCTTTTGCAGGATCAGATGTGGTGAGGCTTATTATTTCTAGACATATCTAACCCATAACACTTGAAAATAATGCAGATATCGTACCTATATTCGGACACTCTGCCTTTGAGAACTGCTGTGACTGTAAATTGTAATTGACATTTGACATTAATGAGTTGGCAATCCATGGACACATATTTCGCCTTGTGGACTGAGTGTGCAAAGAGGACCTTAGCAATGACTGTGATGGCTGGCTTTTTTTACCCGAAAGAAGTGAAAAAGATGAACTTGCAACAACTGGTCATAGCAAAAAGAGGATATAAGCAAGTTCATTCGTCGGAAATTGGCAAAAAATTTAGTGTGTACATAATTTATTCCCCATAACAGGGTAAATTATTTTATGCGAAAAATGAACACCACAGTTTCATAACCAAAATTGACACCTGGAGAACTGCTTTTGGGTTGAAAAAAATAGGAAAGTACAGTTTTATAACCAATAATCGAAAAGGACAGTAACAAAAACACAAAGGTCGCAAACTTTTACCTCATTCTAAGACAGAAACATTTTCTTTAATTCAACTATTTAAGTCAAGTTACATGATTTTAAAAGTATGTTACACAAAGTTAGGCTCTAACTTCAGACAATTTCGTTATTAAATTTTAATGTGCTTATAATATTTTTAAGTGAACGTGACTACTTTGATTTGAATATTGGTATGCTTATTTACACTAACTCGCAGGCAACAACGACACAAATTATCTCTAAAATAATGCTAATAAATAAGAAAATGAGAAAGATAGTATAGTTACATGGGTTGCATGTATAAAAGTGACTTTCGGACACCCATACTCACCAGTAAAAAACCGACCTATTTTCACCCGTTGCACAACCTTGCATACCCACCCATGCCAACCCCTCTTACAAATTTAAGATAAATGTTCACGTTAACTGAACCGGCTTTGTGATGGAAAACATAAATGACAAAATAATTTTTCTGTTTCTTTTTAGTCTACTTATGGCTCATTTGATGATCGTAATGAATTTTGTTACTTTAAAAAAAGAATAACTACTTAGTTATTTTCTGAGTAGATAAGCAGTTTAATAAGCAATCTCAACCCATTTTGACTCATTACTCAAGATAATGCAACATGTGACAATGTGTACCTCAATCCATCGCTGGCAAAGTTCTTTAGCCGTGTTTTGAGAAAAGACACATATATCGGCCCCCACCATCGGAATCCCAAATAATCCTGAATCCAATAGCGCAATGATATCACATATCTGCATAACATAACATACAAAAAAACTGAGCAAGACAAACTAACTTATTCATTTTAGCAACAATAATGCTAGTCGATTATTTGATTATTGTCTTTTAGGCTTTAAATAATTACCCTATTATTCATGATAACAGAAGCCCGTAGCTGTATTCCCCCTCATGTGATTTGCTCACCTACCCTGCACCATCATATTCTGGACACCTGCCACAAACACACATTTAATCATTAACAATATATATACACCACATGATACATTATCAAGAGTTAGAAATAGGGTGTATCTTAAACATCGAATACATCCTGCTTGTTTTGGACTGATGCAACCAAAAGCGAATCTTAGATGTTCTCTTTTGAGAGCAGCTTCTATCTCAGAGTCGCCCCTGTCGCTGCGAGATCAATCCTAGCAAGGTGTACACTCAAGGTGAGAGCGAGTACAAAGATCCATACCCGTAAAATTTCATACGTCAAAATATAAGACTCTGGCATGTGTACGTGTTTCGATATCTTAACTAAATAGTTATTTCATAAATCTAATTATGTCCAGTACGTTAGATTGTGCCTTAAATACATACATTTTATATGCTAAACAAAGTTATAGTGAGATATGGATACACCAGATCAAAATAAGAAAATAAGCAGCTTTTTTATCAGGAATAAATATCATTTTTTTCTTTAATAAAAAGACCAGCAACTTCATGAAGCTAGCATCAACCGCACCGCATTCCCGCCATCAAACGATATTAGCTTCACTACAACCTTATAGACGACAATTTTCATTTATCTTTAACTTTAAGTTCTCATTTTTTTTTTTTTTAATTTTCAAGAATGTCAACGATAAAGAAAACTCAAAGAAAGTGCAATGATACGATTCTTTCTTAAGTATTAAGATCCATTACCTTTGAAATGTCTTCATCTTCATGCCTCTGTTCTAAACTTTGAACCTGCCAGATAGATGCGGCCATCCAGAAATAAGAAGACATTAGGGGTGTTTGGCTCCCCCTGCAGCAGTACCAAAATGGACCAATTAATGAAAAGCCTTCCTTCGACACCAATTGTCTCGTTACCAACAATCTTAATGAACTGAAAACCATAACTGCAAAAAGTCACCTCGCGCGAAAAATACTGGGAGGTATTGACGGTGTTCTGATATTGATTTTAACTTTTTCAAATCGCTAAATGCATCACCCTTTTTCATACGCACCGGTCTATTCGGCACCCGTGCTTCATTCTTCTCGATAGAAGCCTCCTCGTCCCCTAGATCAAATTATAAGTTATCATCACCAATTACGTTGCCTTGTTCTTCTGCATCTTTCCTATATAAGATAACAACAGCCCTATCATTATTAGAAGCAGCTTATACGGATAAAAAAATCAAGAATCTTTTTATAGGGAAAAATAAAAAGCAATAATGTTGTATGAAATATCATGTACAAATAATTTCATAATTAGTTAATTCTGATTTGTTAGTTCAGCATTGATACTATAGCATCTTTGAACTCCTTTACATCTGCAACTACACTACCTCTAACCTAAAATCATGACGACTGTCAAAACCAAACATCTCACCGTTGCAACCACTGCAGGTATTGGTTTAGTAGAATGCTGGTCACCCAAATTACAGCCCTATCATAATTAATCTACCGAATAGCCTAACACTATTCTAGGACACAAAAGACCTTCATTTGTTTAGATTAGCTTATACTCAAGGTAAATGGGGCAATTTAAAACTGGAAAGGCTAATAAGTTGTCTCAACTGTAGCTTAGTAACTTAAGCTAATAAGCTATAACCCACAAATCCAAATCCTACTGTTGCAAGTAAAGTTTTTTAAAAAAAAATAAAAGTTGCAAATTTAGTCTTCAGTAACATTCAGTCAAAAGAGTATTTTTTTCATAAACTAAAAATCCAATCTTTTTATCCAGACATATGTCAAGATTTAGGTCGTTTTCACCCACCATGAGTACTATCGACACATATGTGAAATCCCAATTTTGAAAAAAAAATTAAAGAAAAATGCATCAAGAAGATTTGGGTCGTTTTCACCCATCAGGAGTACTATCCACACATATGTCAAATCCCATGCTTTGTGGGTTGTGGAAAATGAAACTCTAACTGTTAGTAAATGAGATTACGTATTCCGAAGAATAATGTTTAGGGATGACCCAACCTGTTAAAACCCAAGGTTACCCGGTTTTGACTCGCACACCAATCCGCCAGAACCACCCATTTGCGACCTCTGGTATTTACCTTGAACCTGGTGTACGAAGGAGGCTAGGGACTAAGGCTGAGTAAATTCTGTTTTTTGCTTGCTGAGGTCATTTAGCTTCTCTCGAGCCGTCACCATTTCTGTTGTTTGTATGATCATGCACTGTCCAAGACAAAACAGGAAAACCCTTTTCTAAAACTTTAATCCTACATGCCTATAAAAAATAGGTTCACTAACTATGAATACATATCGATAGTTATAAACCTCATAGCTTAGAAGTGTGTAACTTACTTGTAGAAGCTCTTCGAAAACATCTTCAAGGGTGATGATGTCAGTGACTTCACCATCTTCAACATTATCTTTTTGTTGCACATCCATCTTTCGGGTCTTGTCAATATTGACTATTGTTAGCCTTGCTATTTTATAAAAGATAACGTCACACATAAAGAAATGGACTAGATATCATACAAATAGTACTTTAGGGACTATTATTGTAATATAGGCAAACATGTGATGTAATGAGCCTATAAATACCCCTCATGACTCTCCATGAGGGGTGTGGGAAAGTGTGTGTGTTGTTTCATTTATTCTTTGTTAATATAAACCCTTTTCTCCACCTTTCTCTCTCTACTTTCTCTCTCTAGAACCATGATGTATTTCCATCAACTGCGACCTCCGGAACGTGTTTCTTGGTATTAACAAGTGGCATCAGAGCTAACCGGGGGCGAATCGTGGTGTTTTTGGGTGAAAAATCGTGTTTTTTGATGTTTTTTCTCAGATAAATTACGTTTTTTAGCGAGTTTGAAAATTTCTTACCGAGTTTGAAAAATTTTATACCGAGTTTGGAAAAATTTTATACCGAGTTTGAAAAAAAAAATTTACCGAGTTAGGATCTTACAGAGTTAGGATCTTACCGATTTAGGATCTTACCGAGTTAGGATCTTACCGAGTTAGGATCTTACAGAGTTAGGATCTTACAGAGTTAGGGTATTACCGAGTTTGGAAAGTCATACCGAGTTTGGGTTGATTTTTCGTGCAACAGTTTCATGAGTTGAGTATGCTTCATATAGTTTGCCGAGTTAGGCTGGTCCAACCTTATCGTTTATCGAGTAAGGATTTCTTTTGGACTAATCTAAACGAAACTCTGCCGAAATTGACTTAGGATATCGAGTAACGAGATGGGATTTTGAGCAAGGACATATCAAAGGATTATTATATAAACTAAACCCTTACCTCATCGAATAACCTAATGTCTATATACCCTAAAACCTAACTTTCACCTTTCCTAAACACATGAGATTATTGGTAAATCAATCTTATAGATCATGATTCATTTCCTTGTTTCATTATCATCAACACCAATATATCTCAATTCATCTCAAAACACACCACGGATTGCTTAAACGATCCTGATCAAGAATCACAATCAAATGACAACAGCTAGTATCGGATTTTGTGATTATGGGGATAATTCTTTATCGCTTTTCTGGGTTTAAAGTTCATTTCAAGGGCATGTGTACTTATTTATCTAAAAGTCTAGGGGTGGATGGATGCATGACTTTCGAAGATACTTGTTTGGGCAAACATTAAAGATAGTGATTAAGACTTGGATTATCTAGTTATACCCGATGTAAGGAGTTACATTGTAGTGCTCACGGGTTATAGCTATCACTTTAAGGAGTTACATTGTAGTACTCAGTGTCGCACGAAGCTGTGGATAGTTCAAGAGGTGGATATTTCATATACTGTTTGTTGGTTTGGGTATATGGCACTACCTATGCTTAAAGGAGTTACGTTGTAGTGCTCAGTATAGGTTCTTAGTCACACCATCGTACAAGATTAAGTCACATATCTGAGGGATGTTTACTTCATTTTCAGATTGGTTATACTGGGTTGTTTCTATAGTCATTAGTCATTTACTAGTTGGTTGGAATTTGAAGAGGTCGCTTAAAGGTTGAAGAGAAGAGAAGAGATTGTAGAATAAAGAGAGTCATATCCTATCAGCATATTCTCACAAATTATGCTTTCATGGTCTATCTACATTGCATCAGAAGTGTAAAGTACGGGTAATTTTGGCATGTACACACAATAGTATGATGATTTCGATACATCGCAACCATCAGGAGGGAGAAGAACATGCCAAAAGAAGTAGTGTTTCATTCCTAGTACGTTGGTTGATCGAGGGAATTGTGCTTACACTAGAACCGAAGAAGTACTAATGATGTGTACATCGGAGCGTATTACCAACCTTCTGTGCAATACTATGTGAGTTATGCTATGATGCTCCCAGAACGACAACCACGGTGCAAACTCATTAGTATCTACCTTATCCGCTGCGAGATGAGAAGAGAGTTGTCAGTTCAGGAGGGAGCAGAGGAAAAAGAATAAAGGCTCACTAGTTAGGAGGGAGTAATAACCTAACTAGACCATTACAGTTGAAGTTCAGAGCTACAAAGACCTTTGCCATCAGTGTCAAAGATCATACGCCGAGATCGTCGGAAGAGAGAACTTCAAGTCTGCCTCAGTATCTAGACTACAGAGACTCTGCGCTTCAACAACGTCAACATAGTTTACTATTGTTGTAATTTACATGTTTATGTGTTTATAGGTCTCATTGTATCCATTCATGTGTGACGATATCTTGGAGGGAGATTGTTAGCCTTGCTATTTTATAAAAGATAATGTCACACATAAAGAAATGGACTAGATATCATACAAATAGTACTTTAGGGACTATTATTGTAATATAGGCAAACATGTGATGTAATGAGCCTATAAATACCCCTCATGACTCTCCATGAGGGGTGTGGGAAAGTGTGTGTGTTGTTTCATTTATTCTTTGTTAATATAAACCCTTTTCTCCACCTTTCTCTCTCTAGAACCATGATGTATTTCCATCAACCGCGACCTCCGGAACGTGTTTCTTGGTATTAACAACTATATAATCTGATTCTTCTTCAAGCGTTGGAAATAATGGTTCATGTAATTCTGAATGTCCATTTGCCTTTTTGCAGCTATTTTTTGTGAACTACCATTAGCGATTCAGGCACAATCATGCAGGATGGCATTTGTAGCTATGGAATAGCTAAAATATGGCAGCAAGGTATACCTGCAGTGATCAATGACATGGTCAATTTCCCAACTGTTTGCCCTCTATCACATTATCACGTTAGCTATGGAACACAAATTTGGGCCTGTTTAGAAAGTTTATTAAGCAGCTTACCGAATTACAGATAAATAGGGGATGCTAGTTATAGCTTACATTTTCGGCTTATGAGCTTATTGAAAGTATCAAAAGGTAATAAGTTAAAATTTAAGGCTTGTGAGCTAATCAACCTGGCCTAAAGGATTATTTTAGTTGATAAGCTGTTAAGCCTAAAAAATCAGCTACCTAGATTTTCGAAAGTTCAATAAGCCCATAACCATAAAAATAAGCTTAAACAAACACAAACATAATGATCTTCGCGAGTGTTTCAGTGAAGCCAAGAAGCTTATTCTTATCAATGTTGTTAGATTAAAAAACCTAAACATTAGCTTTTTAGCTTATTTTGCAACTGTTATTGCTTATTACAACTATAATTCCAAATTTCCTCTCAATTTCAATACTGAGATTTAATTATAACAAAAATCTGAAAACCAAATAAACCCAATCCAATATTCGAAATTACAAAAGCTTAAAACAAAAATGTGTTGCACCTCTTACATGCCATTTGAAGCTCAAATTCTAATGTGTTATTCTTCTTCTCCATCTCCATCCTGTCACATCATCTGAAAAACGCGGAAGCCATTTTCTTTTGTCACACAACTTGAGAAATCGTAAAAGGTCTAAACATAGTAGCTATTACAAAAACAAAATAACGATTTGGTAACCTTATTTTTAGGAATAATTCAAGTAAAAAGAGCAACTCACTGATAAAGCAAATAATCAGTCCTAATAAGCAATTCCAAACATCCTTAATTATGTAGATCATTAGAACCCTAAAATTTAATCGAAAACTCTAAATCTTATGAACCATTTCAGGAGAATCCCTAAAATAACAAATCTAACAAAAATCCCAAATTAAAAAAATAAATAAATAAATAAATAAACCCTAATTCGATTCAATTGGAAGAAAAATAAAATGGAATAATGACTTTATACCAAATATATTAAGAATATATATTCGAGTATCATGCCGAATCCGGTGAGGTTTTCGGTGGATTAGATAACCGAATTTGTGTCTATGTTTTTTGGACCTCCAATCAAAAATTAGAATTTGTGTTTGTGCGTGTGGGAGTGTTTTGTGAGGAAGAAGAAGATTCAGGAAAGAGTGAGAGAGATAAAGAAGGGGGTGATAATATTTTATTCAAATCACTGTACATTTCTCTGTTTACCTCTTCACAAACTCACTGTAGATGTAGTTTTGGGGAGTAGTTTAGGGGAAGCAATTCCTGATAAATGTAGTTTTTTATAATTGCTAATCCCACCTATCTTAACACTTGATGAGGTTTTTGGTTAGAATTAATTACATAAATCGTCCTTATGGTTAAGCCCAAATTGCAAGTTTCGTCCTAACGACCGTTTAGCCAACGATTGTTGCAATGTTAGTCCTTTTTACTAACGGTCGTTTCTAATTAACTCAAAGTTTGGTTTTCTTAAAAATAATTATTTCTACGCGGTTTTATACACGTTTTTATACACATTTTTATATAAGTTTTATACACGGTTTTACACACGTTTTTATATATGTTTTATTCATGTCTTTATACACGTTTTTCCACGTGGTTTTACACATATTTTTATACACGTTTTTATGCATGCCTTTATACATGTTTTTATACAAATTTTATACATGTTTTTTATACATGATTTCATACGCGGTTTACACACGGTTTTATACACGTTCTTATACATGTTTTCATATACGTTTTATACACATCTTTATACACGTTTTTATAAATATTTTTATACGCTATTTTACACACGTTTTTTACATGTCTTTATGCACGATTGCACGTGTATAAAAGCGTTTTTATACATGGTTTTTATACGTGATTTTACACATGTTTTTATACACGATTTTACACGCGTTTCTATACACGTTTTTATACATGCTTTTACACACATTTTATAAAACGTGTATTAAATATGTGTGAAACCACGCATAAAACCATGTATAAAAATGTGTATAAAACTATATATAAAAACATGTATAAAAATGTGTATAAATAGATGCATAAAAATATGTATAAAAACGTATATAAAAATATGTGTAAAACCGCGTATAAAAACGTGTGTAAAAACTTATAAAAACGTGTATAAAAACATGTATAAAAATGTGTATAAAGAAATGTGCAAAAATATGTATAAAAATGTGTATAAAGACGTGTATAAAATTGTATATAAAAACATGTATAAGAACGTGTATAAAAACATGTATAAAAACATGTGTAAACCGTGTATAAACCATGTATAAAAACGTGTGTAAAACCACGTATAAAAATGTGCATAAAAATACCAACCTTCCAAAGAGGAGGTCAAGGGTTCGAATCCAACGGGGAGAAAATTAATCCCCTTCTGTTCACGGAGGTTCACCTGCGCTGACTCCGGGCTATCCAAAAAGGGTAGCCGCCGTGGGATTAGTCGGCTCGCAATGTCGAGTCGGAAACCCATGTTCAACAAAAAAAAGTGCATAAAAACGTTCTAAAAACATGCATAAAACCACATATAAAAACGTATAAAAAGAAACCATTGGAGCTTTACTCCAATGGGTGAAGCTCTCATGCACGAGTCAATAGACCCGGGTTCGAGTCTCACGCTTGTCCTAAAGTTCTCAATGGTACCATCCTTCCACCACAAATGCTTAGATTGACTGGTCAATGATGGGCATATTGGAGAAAATGGTCAGGATTCAAAGCCCACCTCCTGATAAGTACAGTTACTGGAATAGGTGCTCATTGTTTGAGGTCGGGTCCTTTGGGGAGGGTCCGGTTGGCATCCTTAGGATGCATGGGACTAGGGTGATCCCACCGTTTTTCAAATTTGGAGAAAAACCATATACAAAGACATGCCTAAAAATGTATTCAAAGTGTATAAAGACATGCATAAAAGCGTATACAAAAACGTGTATAAAAACATATGTAAAAACGTGCATAAAAACCATGTATAAAAAAGTGTATAAAAACGTGTATAAAGAATTAAAGACGTGTATAAAAACATATATAAAAACGTGTATAAAATGTGTCTAAAAATGTATATAAAGACATGTATAAAATCGTGTATAAAAAACGTGTGTAAAATCATGTATAAAATCGTGTATAAAGACATGCATAAAAACATATTTAAAAATGTGTAAAATCGCATATAAAACCGTGTAAAAAAGAATTATTTTTAAGAAAACCAAATTTGGGTTAATTAAAAACGGCCTTTAGTATAAAGGACTAACGTTGCAAACAATCGTTGGCTAAACATTCGTTTGGATGAAACTTGTAATTTTGGTCTAACCACAAAGATGATTTATATAATTAATTCTAACCAAAAACCTCGTCAAGTGTTAAGATAGGTGGGATTAGCAAGTTTTATACATTTGTTAGGGAAAAAAAAGAATGATATACAACTCAATAAAAAATGACAACTTGGATATATTTAAAAGTCATTATCCCTAATTTATAAATACACATTTGTGTATACATATGACAAAGCATTGTGGGAAAAAATTACGTACGCACGGTTTCATCTTTTTTTCTTTTCTTTTCTTGAAGACAAGCTTTATTCAATTAGAATTCTATTATTTACGGCTTGATCAACAAATGTTAAGCTTCTAATTTTCTTAGGAATCATCATATTTATCGGAACGTACTTTTGATCTTTAACCAATTGAACCTATAAAAATTAAAAGATTATTTTTATATATCACCTTATTTTTATGATTAATTTCATATATACCCAAAATGCAATTATTAAATACATAATATATAATGTTTTTAATGCATGTTTTGATATATTGGAAATTTCCAACTAAAATAAGAGGATATATGAAACTGCCCAAAATTAAAGACAAACGTCATGAAAATATTGGAACTTTTGTTTCGTTTGTATCATAAAACCTAGCCATTGACATCTTATGGGTAAAAGGACAATTGCATATATACCTACTAAAACTTGCATATTTGCATATATACTCAAAATATGCTTAACTTGCATTGTAAATCAAGCATTAAAAACTTGTATTTTGAGAAAATATGCAAGTTTTTAAGCTTCGTTGGGTATATATACAATTCTTCATATGGATAAAAAACTGAAGTTCCTGTGTTTTAAATATTTTGAATAAAGTGTCATATACAATCATTAGAAAAAAGTAAAAATATTAACTATATATTACTAAAGTGAAAAAACAAGAGACCACACTAATTGTAACAAAGGTATGTAATGTAAGAAAAGTACAAAGATTTTTTTGAGGTAAAAATTGAAGTTTAAATAGATGCATTTCAACTTTAAAATTTTCTCTTATTTAAAATATGTGATAAAAAAAAAATCATTTTTATTATTCTCATTTTTTTTAAACCGAATATTTTCCCATACAATCATTACAAAAGATGATGAATTGTTATTATCATCAAAACATAGCCGTATACGAGGGTGTGCGAGATGTGCTGCACAGGGCCTCCAAATTATAAGGCCCTCAAATTTGATTTTATTTATTCTTAGTTTTTTAACATTTTTTATGATACATGTATCTATTTTATTAAAATGACTACGAGTATTTGATTTAAAAAGTTTCATATAAATGCTAACCAAAGTACTTTTAAAAGAGGTGGCAACTTTGCCTCAAGCTTTTGCAAAAACAACCAATAATATTATGTCAACACATTTTATGCCTAACCATACCTCAACATGAATTTTTAGTGATAATCTTGGTACACTAAAAAAAATGGAAAAGCTCCCCAACGTCCATATACATTAATGGCCAACGATCAAAAAATTTTTGGAATGCTCCACACCGAATAGGCAAGATGTATCGATTCCTTTGCCGATTGTTGCTAACTGAGAAGCTGGCATTCCACTTTGCCGATCGACAAAGCTTGCCGATCCAATTTACCGTGAAGGATGCCACCCCCTAAAAGGATTATTTTCATTTTAAAAATTATTTAATTTCAATTTATGCTCGATTTTTATTACTGTATTAAACTGAATTTTGCGTTTCAGTAATTCAGAGACGGCTTTGCATCAAAGTAAAAACAAGCGACAACGATATTAATAGAGGTCAGTACTCGGTCGTATAGTATTAGAATAGCGAAAATTACTGACATACCCCTGCATGGAGGGGTGTGTCCCAATCTACCCCAATCTAGCGCCGCTTTCTAAAATACCCCAACATTCCTCTAAAATTCGTACGCGACATGTGGGGAACACACGTGTCAGCATGCTGGACTCGGGACAAAAAAAAAATAATATATTACACATGTCGCGTATATATATACGCGACATATATATATATATATATATATATATATATATATATATATATATATATATATATATACACGCGACATGCGGTTAAAGTAAATGGGTTTTCCTTGTGTAGAGTGACAGGTGGTAAAAATGAGCCTGTTATCTAGGGAGTATGGGCCCCAAAAGCAATCATCAACTGTTTGTGTAAAGACACTACTCCTCCGGTCTTTATTTTTATCAACCACATTTAATTTTTAAGTTATTTCAAATTAGTATTCCAATTTCAAAAACAAATTGTGAGTTATATTACCCTCATTTGAAGAGTTGAGATTGTTATTAAAAACATTAAAGACGAAGGAAGTTGTATTGGTGCTAAATTGTATTGATGGCATTTTGCAAAAAATAAAATATAAAAAATTGTATTAATTGTGTTTTATTTAAATCGTGTTTTTTTTGTTAGTGGTAAATTATTTTAAAATGAAGGAATGACGGAGTAATGAGTATGACATTATGGAATCATGTTCCCTCTATTTTATATATATATATATAAAAATATGAACATATATATAGTGTTGATTTCTTGCTTTTGTCTCATGCTCCCTCTATTTTTGTCTCATACAAAACCTCGTATATATATAGTGTTGATTTCTTGCTTTTATGAACCGGTGGTTGTTGAGATTCCCGTAATTTTGATTTCTTCCTTGAAACTTCATTTAGGGGAGAAATATTCAAGAGGGAGCATGAGTATGACATTATTCCGCTCCACAACTCTTAGTTGTGTTTTACACATGAAATGCTTTCATAACTTGTCTTGTGTGACAACTAACCTTTTTCTTGTAGGTTCAAAATTCATGTCTCCTCTCTTGGCACTCCATTTAGGGGGAGTATCGTCCAAGGGGGAGCAAGTGCTTACTTCCGCTTCGCTACTCTTCTTTTTGTTTCGACAAAAAGGGGGAGAATTTATATAAACTTGTGCTTATCACCTCATCTTTGCAAAAACAAGTTTTTATAATAACTTTATAAGACTTAACACTAAAACTTGTGACTTACTTAAAAATAAAGTTTATGTTTTGTCATCAACAAAAAGGAGGAGATTGTTTATACAAATATCGCCTAAAAACGTTATTTATATTTTACGATCTTTGCTAAGTTTTGTTAATGACAAAGTATGAAGTTTAGCTATAAGTAAATCATCACTTCAAGTGTTTAATTCTTGTTTAACTAAGGTTTACATTTCCTTTTAAACAAAACATTGTTTTTATTTCTTAAATTAGAAAGTGTCTTGTCACATCACATTTATTTCTTAAAATAGTAATGTCACATCACATTTAGGGCAAGCTTTGTCAATATACATTTATGGTAAGAAAGAGTGTTTGACTAACCATATGTTTGCTTGCAAGTCTTGTGTTTGACTAGGTATAATGAGATGTGACCTTGTTTGGTTTGGAAGATTTATTGCAAAACCAACTGCAGCCCTGACGGAACCCTGGGGGTACACGGGCGGAACCCATCTGAGGGTTCCGCCTGATCCGCCAGACCTGCAGAATGGTTTGCTATAAATACCAAACCATTTGTTAGTTTTGAGTCACCTCTTTAGGGCATATATTTTCACATACTCTCTCAACTAACTCAGTAACATTTGACTTGTGTGATTCTCTTATGTAGCAAGGGACTCCACAAGTTCATTCAAGAAGTTACAAGCTTCAACTCTAAAGTTGTATGTCTTGTTAGCTTGGTCATGTATAAGTTTTGGTAGTTTATACCTCATTTGTGTCATGTATATAGAAGTGAATGGTTAGTATTTTAGGCTTCAAAATACGTAGTATGTTGGGAGTTGTTGTACCCTTGTAAAAGAACTAACGAGAGTGGTTGTACCCTTGGTAAAGAACTCGACATCTAGCTTAGTGTCGGTAAAAGTGTAAGCAACAATAGGAGTGGTTGTACCCGTGTAAAAGAACTCGACATCTAGCTTAGTGTCGGTAAAAGTGTAAGCGACGTTGTAAAGGTTTTCTCCACCGGTGAAAGGAGCTTGTTGATTAGTGCTTATAACTCTCGAGTTGGAAACTCGGGGCGTGGATGTAGGGCAAGGAAAAAGAGTCCTTGTAGCCGAACCACGATAAACAATCGTGTTGTGGTTTGATCGTTTCTTTCTTTATCTTTGCTTATTACATGTTGTCGTTTAGTTAGAATAGCTAATCACATATAAAGCTTTTCAAAGAATTAAACAAGTAAAGTTGTGTTTATATCTTTAAACAAATGCAAAGCTTTTCAAAGAACTAAACAAGCAAAGTTAGGATCATCACAAGTAAAGCTTTTCAAAGTATGAAACAAGTAAAGTTAGAATAGTTATTCACATGAAAAGCTTTTCAAAGAATCAAACATATAACGTTGTGTTTATATCTTTAAGCAAACGTAAAGTTTTTAAAGGATATTCAAGTTTAAAAGGATTTAAAAAACGGTAAACTATTCAACCCCCCTTCTAGTTTTCCGCAAAAAGTATCTGCACTTGTGAAGAATATTGAGATTAGCAATTTTTTTGATTATTTAAGTATATTAAAAGTATCTGCACTTGTGAAGAATATTGAGATTAGCGATTTTTTTTATTATTTAAGTATATTAAAAGTATCTGCACTTGTGAAGAATATTGAGATTAGCGATTTTTTTATTATTTAAGTATATTAAAAGTATCTGCACTTGTGAAGAATATTGAGATTAGCGATTTTTTTAATTATTTAAGTATATTAAAAGTATTTGCACTTGTGAAGAATATTTAGGTTAGCGATTTTTTTATTTTTTAAGTATATTAAAAGTATCTGTACTTGTGAAGAATATTGAGATTGGCGATTTTTTTGATTATTAAACTGAACTTTTGGATTGAAATAACCATTAAACGATATCACCAAAAAAATATTGAACTGCAACTAGAAGTGGTAAAACACCCATAGGGTGTTCACAAAGCATCTACTTGTCAACAACGTGTTAAGAAACCCAGTTGGAAGGAGCAGTAGAAAAGTTAAGGTTAATTTGTCAGCGTCATTGGCTACTAGTGATGAAGGTGAAATTTCTGATGATCAGTTGCACGAGAACTCGCGAATGAAAATTTTCCACGACTCGTGGGTGAAAATTGAATCGACAATTAAGGTTAACCTCTTCACTTCTCGTTTGTAGGGATAATGCGTTAAAAGGCCACCCTAAGTATTTATCTAGTCTCGTTTATACAATTATGATGTTTTTTTATTGTAAAGGTAATTTTTTAGTCTACAGTATAGAAAAAGTAAGTAACAAGGTGTATTTGTTTTTAAAAAAAAATTCAAATCTCGTCATTCAGCTTTATCTAACTTGGTATAATGAAACCAGATACATATA
Source organism: Artemisia argyi (assembly GCA_030686995.1). NCBI lineage: Eukaryota > Viridiplantae > Streptophyta > Magnoliopsida > Asterales > Asteraceae > Artemisia > Artemisia argyi. The sequence goes on from CM060697.1 coordinate 103,314,203, forward strand.
TTGGTGGCCTACAATGTAGTTTTAATAGTTGGGTATCGTGCATATACATAAAGAAACGGCATCAATGCTAATGTATTCAGTTTGCAATGTAGGATGTTTTGCACAACATAAATGCTGATGTATTCAATGAGGTAAATAGCTGCCTAGCTGGGTGTACAAATCATTTGAAGCAATTTGCTCAAATGGCAAGCCCGATGCCAACAAAGCCGCTTGTTCATATCCCATTGTAACCGATGTTATAGCTAAACAAATTTTCATTGCCTTAGTGGTGATGAGTAAGTTCCTTCTAAATTTAAGCTCTTTAAGTTATCAAATTTGTTTGGAAAATTCACGCCTTCATCTATGCGCGTTTAAAGAAAATAGGTCTGTAATTAGTACTAATGAGACCAAATATGTTAATAATCTTGGTGATTTGATTTCGGACTAAAAATTGCCATTCGCTGATTTGCAGACAACATGGAATTTGTTGATGACCTTCAGACATTCACTGATCTAGTTACACACTTGCAATCCCATGGATGCCACGTGGCTAACCTCTCATCAGTGGACTTTTATGTCAAAAGTGGAATAGGTGGTTGTTTGAGAAGTTTGCTTAGGCAGATTTTGAGTGGTAGCATTGATGTAAGATTTGTGTGTCTTTGTTATTTTCCTTGTTAGCATTTATGTGTTCTTAACCTCTTATTTAAACAGGTGGCTAACATATCTATCTTAGCTTCTTGGTATATTGAGCATGATAATTATAAGCACCCAGTGGTTGTAATTATTGAAGATATGGATAGGCGCAGCGGACCTGTACTTTCCGATTTCATACTCATGTTGAGGTATACTTTCTGATTTTTAACAGCTCTACATGCATAGTATGCATTTAACCATCACATGGATAATTTACTACGGAGTATTTGCTAGAGGTGGAAAAATGTGTGGGTCGGATGGGTTGGGTGACAGTTCAAAATGGGGTCTTTATTTGGCTCAATACACTTTTTATCCCAAAGTTTTTAAAGTTTTATAATAATTAGTGTGTCAAACATGATTACATAGTTTTTATTGTTTCAGTAATAGTCTAAGATTATTTTGAACAAAGTTATATCATTTCAGTCTGGACTCCTTCGACATTCATTTGGCTCTTTTCATGTTAACAAGAACCAACCTGTTTATAAGCCAATAGGTCATATTGATCACTTCTACTACTATTTGATTGTACTCTTTATTCATGTCATATAACCATGACCTACACGTACTTACATCTCATTTTCTTAAACCAGTGAATGGGTGATTAAGATCCCAGTCATCTTGATACTGGGAGTTGCAACAACACTTGATGCTTCGAAAAGCATTCCTACTTCCAAGGCAGTTCAACACTTGTCTCCTTCCAAGTTTTTTTTTTGGGATCTCCAGCTGATAGATTGGATGCGATAATTAAGGCAGTACTTGTGAAACCTTGCTCTGGGTTTTTAGTCGGTCACAAGGTTGCAGGTTTTATAAGAAATTGCTTCTTGAGACAGGATGGAACCCTGACGTCTTTAGTTAGAGCTGTAAAGGTTGGTAGCTTAACTATAAGCACTATATGTGAGTTATATTTATCAGAAAACAGGTCACCAGTTTCCCAAATGTCTATTTATTTAAAGCATAAAACATACTAGTCTTTTTTGAAGTCGTGTGTCACTTGACCCATTTACTTAACGCTCCCATTTTGCCACCTGTAATAAGCAGTCGTTATTATCAGTATCTGCTTAGCGACTTACAAATACTAAAGAGGTAATTTGCTATACCGAGCTGACTGGTAACAATGTTTTGATAGATGGCCTTAGTCCAACATTTTCTTATGGAGCCTTTAAGCTTCACTATTACTAATATGAGGCTATCTATCTTTTCGGGGGTAAAGAAGCTAGAGCCTGGATAGTATGAAATCTGTTGGTTAAGGATGAGCTTTTCAAACTCTCAACCGAGGATATCGATAACATATGCAAATTAACCGAAGGTAACTTAGTTTTTTTTTTCTTTCTGTTCTACATTCTCTTTGTAAACTACGGGTGCTCTTTTTAGTCAGTTTGACTGACATCAATTCTGCTTTGAATTGTTTTAGGTTATTCAGGATCTGACATGAAGAATTTAGTGGAAGATGCTTCCATGGGTCCACTGAGAGAGGCTTTAAGACAAGGCACCGAAATCGCTAAACTTAAAAAGGAGGATATGAGACCAGTCACTACAGGTAAATCAAATGGCTGGCCTCTTTGCTTTGAAATCATTGTGGATCTTTAAACTTTGATGGCTTAACAGCGTCTTGCCAAAATCCATTATGAACCGGAAGTTTAGTATCAGCAAAATAAAAATAAGTTGAAAAATATTTCACAATCAAACATTTAATTTGGAATCACAAATTCTAATTATTTCACAGAAAGTTTATCTTCACATAATTCATTCACATGATGTTAGGATTTATTGCAAATATAGTCTGGCTTATTCATCACAGCTGTTCGCAAAGAAAAGATTTGACTAGCATGTAACGGTTCAATTTCCTTATGGTCATAACTCACTATATTGTCTTGCATGACATTAATTATTAATATACACTGGTTCAATTAAGGTAAAATATATTGTAAAAAATGAAATCAACTCATTTTGTTGGTCTTAAAAGAGATGCATAAGAATTATGGTAAATTAATATACACTGGTTCATTTTGTTGGTGTCTAGCATGTAACGGTTCAATTTCCTCGTCTCAAATGCCCTTGTGCACCGCATGTTAAATTATGGTAAACAAAGAGATGCATCTTCATCACATTTGAAAAAACCATATAGGCTACATGCAAAGTCTTACTCTTTGTTCTTCCCTCTCTTCGCCACTCGGATTATTCTCCCTCTGTGCTCTACACCATTTATATGGTACAAATTCTTTTATACACTTCTCTTTCTTTTCCTTATTAGTTATTACCTCCTTTATTTTGCTGTCTTGTAAATGCTGATCTCTCGCTTCCTATCACAGGCTTCTTTTCCTCTTCTTTCAATCCACTACTTTCAGTGTCGCTCGTGTTAGAATCAGTTAATGAACCCCCGTTTTGCATGCCCGACCCACTTTCCTTTATGGGTACAACTGGATTACATGGTTGAGCCGCAGGGTAAGACACACCTCCATAAAGTCCCCACAAAGGTGTGACGGAACTGGAAGCTCCAGAGTTCTCGTCCAGAAACTGCATGTAGTACACAGGTGCTCCACAAGGTAAGGAACTAATAGGCATCAAGTTCTGTGGAACAAAATTTATGAAATTGCCCTCAGATTGATCAACCACTTCATTTGTGGAATACGGTCTGTGTATTTCGGTTACCATGACTGTCTTCCCAAAAAGCTTCAAACTTTGGGTTGATCCAACTTCGGGTGAACTTTCTTTCTCTTCAATGCAAGATTCCATTATCTATAAGGTTTAGCAGAACAATAACAATTATACTTCTACCATATTTAATTTCAGAATTCATATGAGATGGAGTAACTTAATCAGGCAGTACCGTTGGAGGTGAAGATGCATTTTCTTGCTCAGGTAACAGCTCGGATTCAAAATTGGATGATCCACCAGGCTTCACACCATTAGCAGATGAAACAGGAGACGAAGGAGATGATCCTGATCCTGTGTTTGGTGAACACGAATCACCAAGTGTAAACATGTTTGAACCGCCTGCTGATAAAACCGACCTTGGGGACTGGTTTTCTTGATCCGACCCCGATGAATTGGGAGAGGTAGACCTCCCCTGGTGCCCTCTTGTTTTAATTGGAGCTGAAAGATTACTAGGGTAAGGGTGCATCGGCTTCCTTTTGGGACGGGAGGTGGAATCTCAATAGGTTTCACCTCACATGCGTCACCACTATTGTTATCTGGTATGACCAAACTTGATACTAATCTTGTTAAATTACTATCTGGTGTATGTTGATAACTAATTTTGTTAAACTTGATACTAATTTGGCTAGAGTTCAACAACGTTCAACAACTGGGAACTACTATCTGAGTAGTTCTGAATTTATAAGCGCTGAATGAGCCAAGAAACGTAAGGAGGTACCCCTAGTTCATCTTACAAAGTTCTAGCAACCCATCCATTCTTTGCAAAATCAACTGACTGATTACATGTTATCAAAGCAACAAGTGAATGAGGCAGAGAAGCTGGAAAGCGAAATGAGGACCAAGGTAACGTTTCACTAGCAGTTGTCTCAATGTACACATGATAGTTTCGACTCGTTAGCTCAAAAATTGGCTGATTTTTATCTTTCACTTGCACCAAAACAAAATACCAAAAAACTAAAAACATTCACATGTAGTAGGCAGTGCAGACTAACCCGGCCTGGTTTGACATTTATCAAAAAATGCCCATCATGACCATTTACCCGTCTTTCATAAGTGGCCAATTTTCTTTTCTTTCTTTCTTTTTTTAGCTCTACTTCTTAATTGTTATTGTTATTTTCTAAGAAAATAGCTGATTTATTGTTTTGCGTAAAATGTTAATGGTAGGAGGAGGAGGAAGAAGCAACTATAAAGAAGCTTCGAAAGAATTTGTATGTTAAATCACACCCTGTTCCAAGTTTCTAAAAAGGACCTCCACCCAAGTTTGAACCTAAAAAGGTACTGCCCGCCTGTTCATTTTTCCTCGTTATTCCATGGTGAACAATATAGCAATGACAACATGACAGATATGTAACTTAAAGAAGTCCAAAAGTTGTAAAGGGCTTATGATACAGATACTGGATGTCAATTCTAAGTATAGGCAAAACAAATATCAACAGTTACCTAATGGTAGAATACATTCATATATAATATGACAATCGCTTCATGAAATCAACACACTACAAAAAAGGGGCTCTTTAGAAGTTGCTTATAAACTTATTATTCTTATTGGGACATGTAACTGATTATAATAAACTTAAATAAAAATACTTGTGTTTCTCCTGTGTCTCTTGGGTCTTAGGCATCATTAAATTTATCCTTACGACCTTATCTTTTTCTTCTTTGGTTTTTGATGAGTACATAGATTAGGATTACCCGATGGCTTTACTCAGTTAACATAGAGATTGTGTTTTTCCGCTCAATTTTCATTACCAAAGTTGGTGAGCTTCTGTAACTTGAACCAATTTGTACAGGGTGCATCTCCCTTAACCTTGGCCAATCATTTAGTGAGGTGTACTTCATTTTTCCGAGAAGCCGTCTGCTAATTGTGGGCAACAGATTTTTCATTCAGGAATTTTAACAAGGTTTTCTTCCTGCTGCCATTGATTTAGATTTCTTACTTATGTCATTGTGTTGCTTAATTACTTGCTACTCTGCATATGGTCTTTAACAGCCCGGCTCTTAGAATTCGGTGGCCCTGGGCGTAACTTAATAATATCCCCTTAGGCACGAAAATACAAAACGTGTATTAAAAAGTTGATCAATATTGAAACGAGCTGTTATAAATTCACTATATATAAAGAAGAAAGACTAGAACACACAAGTAATTTATTGTTTCAAAAGTGTTATGCTTTTAGCATTTTTTGCATGTATATTTTCTGAGCATAAGTTACCAGATCATAATGGTAGAATTCGGCCCATATCTTGGCAGGGCAACCCAACCAGAATAGTGTTGCCATACAATTTAGCTAGCTGTTTTCTTTCACTAAATTGTGAACCAATATATAAACTAATAACTTTGTGTTTACACTAGAAATGGTGATATGGATGCTCTTTCTATGCATGTGTTTGGTCTTAAGCTTTTTTGTTTGAGTTTTCTAATGTTGGTTGTTATAACTTTTTGTTTGTAGGTTTTGGTCCTTGACTTATTTAAGAAGGTGGGGAACGAGGGGTGTTTGGTTTTGTGTTTCAAAAGTGATTATGTGATTGTTGTGTTTCAAAAGGGAAGCCTAGTCGTGTGGGCTAGTTCATTTTCACAAGCTGCAACTTTTTATGTCCAGGGTCAGCCCTGAAACGCTTAGTAGAGTAGGTTATGGATGAGATTAGTTTTCCAGAAAACAATCATTGTTCCCACATTGTCGGACACTCTCCTAAGCGAGCTACTGAGTCAGTCACGAGCATTAGCTCATCACCCATATTGTCCTCGTAATTTCTAGTGTTTGGGGGTAATGAGACTAATTTCTAATATTTATGTTCAGGGGGCATGTAATGATTTTAGAATTAGCTGCATTATTTAGGATCACTTTACATTCTAGAGTGGGTGTTTGGAATTGTTTATCAAGACTACTTATCAGTACAAGCACTTCGGAATAACCAACTCTGAAACAACTTATATCTTTATATGACTACTGTTACAGATCTTTGAATTCTAGTGTAATTGGATGTGTTCTATCTTCAGTGAGGAACCTGGGGTGTTGCTCATGCTTTTTGTGACTACAGTGGAGGAAATTGTTTTCTCGTGATGAAATTTCCAGCGAATCTTCATGCTTTATTATAAGTTGCGTGGAGGCTAGAGATCTTATATATGACTACCTTTTATGTCTTTGATCGTAAGGATTTGATTATTGTTTACTTGATTACTCTCAAGTTATTTTAAAAAACTTTTAAAGTTACTAATCCAACACTTAATTTGATGTACAGTAGATAGTTCTCTTAGTTGGGACAAAATTGCAAGTGATCATGATCAAGATGGGATTGAAGATTACAGGAAAGAGGAACAGTGATCAAGGGTAGACCATTCCAGATGATTGTCGAATCATTCTTTCAGCATGGAACCTTTCAGATCTCAAGCAGATGACACTTCCGCCTTGTCACATGTTTACACAGGTTTGCGTAGTAACGACTTGGTGTTTCTAATGTTCTAACCCTCTTATTGATGTCTAACTAACATATGCGTTGTTCTCTGCTATAGTTCTATGTAAATCAAGGAGAGTTATCATGTCAGATGTATCAGTTGTCTGCAGATATGGGTCTGGGTGTACCATTCAATTTCATATGCTATCGACATGCAAGGTCGCCCATGTTTGTGGTATGTATATTATAAGGTCTTCCAATTTCTAATTTTTCTATCTCAAATAAACAACTTGTGGTTTACTTTATATTATGAAAATATGATATTAAATAAACTTTAGCCCACTTTCAACCCGTTTGGTCCATTTCTCTTTTATCCAAGTGTTTCGCTTTGAACCATTTGAGATAGAACACAACCCAAATCTACACATTTAGAAGTAAATAGCTCAAAATTGCCACCTACAATAATTTTGCTAGTAAAGCTAAACTTTAAGCTTACAGGAAAAGGTTTGGGTGTCTTCTGAAGCTGGTATGTAGAGGCCTAACATGACTGCTATAGACATGAGCATCACCAAGAACATGGACAAAATCACCGGGAACAAGATCTGGACACATACACACAAGAAGATCAAATCCATATAAACGCATATTAATTAATCGACAGAATTCTAGTAGATTAATTATAGCTTAGATGTAGCTTGCAGTGAAACCAAATGTTAGTTCAGTTTTACATATATACAGTTTATAGGAATATAGTGGAAATTTGTAGCTTGTTTAGTTTTTTATCATTGAGTTTTTCGCAATCTTACCAAAGTACGTGTAATATGCCCATTGTAGATTCTACTTTCTTTATAGTCGAGTTGATATAAGAAAGCTATTTGTCGCGTTTTGGGTCATTTTGTTATCCTCATTTTCTTTATAATCGTGTCCGTGCAACAGTAACAAAGTCATTTTTCGCTATATTTAGTGCTAGTAAGAGATTGCTAGAACGTACTTAAAAAAACCTGATGTTAGGTGGGGGCTTTATGTGGTCGTTTCTAACCGATTCAAGGTTGTCAGTGCTACATGACAATAACTTAGAAAGTAGTTCAGTTATTATAATTTAAAAGTAGTTTTCTGTGAAAATTTTCACATGTGAAAAAATAAATTTATGAATTTTTTTTTCGAAAACTATTTAAAAAAAAATTGATTTTTTTTCGAAATTCTTTTTCGCCATATGTGAAAATTTTCAATTTTCATATGTGAAAAAAAAATTCACAAATTTTCTCATGTGAAAATTTTCAATTTTCACATGTGAAAATTTTCAATCTTCAAAAAAAATTTCAAAAAATTTTTGAATTTTTTTCGTCACATGTGAAAAAAAATCTGAATTTTTTTTTCTAAAACTATTTTTTCGAAAAAAATTCGATTTTTTTTCAAAATTTTTTTTCGTCACATGAAATCTCACAAATTTTCTCATATGAAAATTTTCAATTTTCACATGTGAAAATTTTTAATTTTCAAAAAAAGATTGAAATTTTTTTCTTCACATGTGAAAAAAAAAAATCTGAATTTTTTTTTCCGAAAACTATTTTTTTCGAAAAAAATTCTGATTTTTTTCCCGAAATTTTTTTTCGTCACACGTGAAAATATTTCACATGTGAAAATTATTAATTTTCATATGTGAAAAAAAAAAATTCACAAATTTTCTCATATGAAAATTTTCAATTTTCACATGTGAAAATTTTTAATTTTAAAAAAAAAATTGAATTTTTTTTCTTCACATGTGAAAAAAAAATTCACATGTGAAAAAAAAATCTGAAATTTTTTTTTCCGAAAACTATTTTTTTCGAAAAAAATTCTATTTTTTTTTCCGAATTTTTTTTCGTCACACGTGAAAAAATTTCACATGTGAAAATTTTTAATTTTCATATGTGAAAAAAAATTTCACAAATTTTCTCATGTGAAAATTTTCAATTTTCACAATTTTTGAAAAAAAGAATTCGAATTTTTTTTCGAATTTAAAATTTCCGAAATTCTTTTTTCTTCACATGTGAAAAAAATAATTTCGTCACATGTGAAAATTTTTCGATATTTTTTTTAAAAATTTTTTTCGATTTTTTTTTTTAAATTTGTTTGGAAATTTTCATAAAAATAGTTAACTAATATTAGCAATTAGATCAAAACTAAAGAAGGATAAACTGAATGAACTCTCTACACTAGTAAATACACTTACATTTATACATGAGCACATACTTTTTTCTTCGTGTGTGAATAAACTTTCTTTACTAGTAAATATACGTGCACATATACATGAGCAAATACTTGTTCTTCGCGTGTGAATAAACTTTTTTCATTGATAAATACACTTACATTTATACACGAGCACATACTTTTTCTTCGTGCGTGAATAAACTTTGTTCACTAGTGAATACATGTACATTTATATATGAGCAAATACTTTTTCTTCGTGTATGAATAAATTTTATTCACTAGTAAATACACGTACATTTATACATGAACATCTACTTTTTGTTCGCGTGTGAAAAAAGTTTCTTCACTAGCAAATACACGTACATTTATACATGATCGCAAATACTTTTTTTTCTTCACATGTGAATAAACTTTCTTCACCGGTAATTACACGTGCGTTTATGAATGACCATGTGCTTTTTTTTTTACGGGTGACCTTCTTAGTAGTAAATACACGTGCATTTATACACGAGGATATACTTTTTTTCTTCACTAACAAATACATGAATGAACATTTATAAATAAGCATATACATTTATCTTTACGTATGAATAAACTTTCATCACTATAAATACATGAACGTTTATAAATGAGCATATTTTTTTTCTTCGTGTGTGTATAAACTTTCAATAGTAAATACATGTACATTTATACACGAGCATATAGTTTCTTCCTCGCATGTGAATAAACCTTCTTCACTTGTAAACAGACGTACATTTATACATGAGCATATACATTTATATTCGCATGTGGATAAACTTTCTTCACTAGTAAATACATGAATATTTATTAATGAGCATACACATTTATCTTTGCATGTGAATAAATTTTTTCACTAGTAAATAAACGTACATTTACATATTTTTTTTCTGCACGTATGAATAAACTTTTTTCATTAGTAAATGCATTTATATTTATATATATTTTTTTCGCGTGTGAATAAAAGTTTTTCACTAGTAAATACATGTACATTTATACACGAGCATATAGTTTTTTCTTTCCGTGTGAATAAAATTTCTTTACGACTAAATACACTTACATTTATACATGAACATATAGTTTTTTTTTCGCGTGTGAATAAGCATTCTTCACTAGTAAACACTTGTACATTTAAACATGAGCGTATACATTTATCTTTGCATGTGAATAAAATTTCTTCACTAGCAAATACACAAACATTTATAAAATGAGCATATCCATTCGTCTTCGCATGTGAAAAAACTTTATTCACTAATAAATACATATATTTAGATACTTTTTTTCGCGTGTGAATAATTTTTTTCACTAATACACGTATATTTATATTTATATAGAGTAAGAGAACTCCATCAGGCGGGAGCTCCTCGCACGTAGTGGCCAGAACCTGCCATCAAGAGCCAAAAAAACAATTCACGTAACTAGCATTTTACCAGTTATATTTCTGACAATTTAAATGTGGTGCTACTAATATAAACTCATAGCTTTTACTTCATTAGGACCAGTGGCGAAGCTTGAATTTTGTAAGTGGGGGGTCGGGATCTAAATTTTTTTTTTCCTAAGGCTATATTTCAGGTATACCAAAATTTTTGGGGGGTCGAAACCGAATATACCGAAATTTTTCTACACGAAAACTATATACCCCCTACATCGCAAAAAAAATTTCGGGAGGTCGGGCGCCCCCCCCCCCCCGGCCCCTATGAAGCTTCGCCTCTGATTAGGACAAGTATGGGTACAATTCACACAGACTACACTAAAGCATCTCCAATGCAAATTACTAACCTATTTAACATTTTATAATGGGTTAATAATGGTTAGACCCACTTTAGTTTCTCTTTCTTTAATCCATATACATGAACTAGTTACTCTTTCATCTCTATAAACTTGGTGCTCCAATGGAAGTTTATGTACATGGACTTCACATAGGCTCCATGTCACCATGGACATGCTCTATAAACCTCCATTGGAGATGCATGTGACGAGCAGCTAAGCACATGGCCGTCCCATTGATTTGGGTGGCCCGGTGCGAAATCACAAGTGATGCCCTCATAAATTATGAAAAGTTTAACTATTATAGAAAATAAAAAGTTCTTTAATATTACGCAAAATGTTCCAAGTATCTTAACATTAACAAAGACATTAAAAGTTCAAAACATTATTTATACTTAGATATGTATAAAACCATATTGATATATACTAAATTGGAGGCCCCTTACAATGAGGTAGGGCTGAGCATAGCATGTTCAAAACCGAACCGGACCGACGAAACCGACCGAACCAACAAAAACCGAACCGGACCGACGGCCCGTCGGTTCGGTTTCGGTTCTGGTTTTTCTTGAATTTTGGTTTTGGGTCGGTTCGGTTCGGTCCGGTTCGGCCCAAAACCGACAAAAACATGCCAAAATACACATGGACCGACAAACCCGAACCGAACCGACGAAAACCGAACCGAACCGACGGCCCGTCGGTTCGGTTTCGGTTCCGGTTTTTCATGTATTTCGGTTCCGACCCAATGCTCAGCCCTACAATGAGGGGCCCTGTGCGGTTACACCACTTGCACATGCTAATCGCCGCCACTGGCTAAGCATACACTTACTCTCGAGAAACAATATGTGTGCTTAGAATATTAGTTTACTGGAATTTGTTGAGGAACACAGTGTTGATGAATAGCATAGGATATAACTCAACATTATACCATGGTCAATATTTTTGTTTCCTTATTGGTGTACCTTTACACAGTTATAGAAATTTAGTGAACACACCCTAAGTGGATTCGGCACGATAGGGTGATTATTTTTTCCCTACAAACCCCATTAGTATCAATTTAGTATCGATTCATGAACTCTAATTTATTTTCTCGTTTTCCTGGAATCAATGCAGTCCTCTTTTTGATATTTAAATTGAACCCTGCAACAACCCATATTCCGTATGGAGACAATCTATCCTACCCTTTCCTACGTGAATTGTAATCAAAACGGGTTTGAGATCGGGTGAATTTGGATGTCAAAGGGGTTTAAGTGAGTTTGAATGATTACGCTACGGAAATATAAGTGAGAACGATTAAACACACTCTATTAACAATGACGTGAAACCTAAGTAACTTAAAACGTAATCCAAAAACTTAAAATCAGAAATTTCTTATACGTAAGCAGAAAAATAAGTCAAACGGCTTAAATAGAAGCTATCACTTTATTTATGTTTTTGGTTTTTCTTATTTTACAAACTACTTTTACTAACGTAACCTAAATTTAAAAACGTGAAAGTTATTTAAATAAAACGCGAGTTAAAATTAAAATAAACGCGAGTGCGCGAAATAAAAAGTGAAAATTGAGCTACGCTAACCCTACGGACATGAAAATTATATTTTTATGATCCTAATGAGACAAGAAAATTTTAGAAAAAAAAGAAAATTATTTTTTTGACTTTTTAATTATTTATTATTAACTAAAAACTATTTAATAATACACTAAAAATTAAGAAAATATAAAATAAACCTAGAAAAATGAAATTATAACTTTGAAAAATCTAAAATATTATAAAATTAATTTTAAAACAGAAAATATATTTATTACACTATTTATCTATTTATTATTAATTATTTACTATTTATTAATTACTTAAACTAATTTTGATTTACTATAAATACTAAATAAACAAATAAAAATCTGAAACTTGGTGGAAAATTCTAAAATGTAATTAGGAACTTAAGAAAAATAAGAGAGACTAAAAAAAGAACCCTGAATAAGCAAAACGGGTAATAAGCACTTGCCAAAAAGCACTTAAAAATAAGCACTTAGCAAGAAAAGTTACCACAAGCTCAAAACCAGTTCAAACAACTAAAGTGAGCTTAAAACAACTCAAAACAACCTAATAAGCACTAAGAATAAGGTGAAACAAGAAATTAAGCACAATCCATTTGTTGAATCCAAACAGTCCTGAAGGGACACTTGCAGCCCTTTGTGGGGCCCACTAGGGTGATCCAAAGACCAAAGTGAAACTTGATCAATGAAGCAGGGGTGGTAAGCTTTCAAAAGGGCCAAAAATCATAGGGTGAGCTTAAGTATGGAGCAAGTTGTGAGCTTGTGAAGTGAGCCCAGTCACCACTGAACCAGTGAATTGGTTCAGTGAGATTCTTTGAAAAGCCATAAACCAAAAGCCATTCCTAGGGTGCAGTAAGCTAAAGCTAATCTCAACCTAACCTAATAAGCTTAAAACTAACAGGCAACCAAACTCAAACAAGCTTATAAGCCACTTCAGTTGGTGAGAATGGCATAGTGAGAAATTGGAATAAGCAGTTATGACCAATAAGCTGAAGTGTTCAAATTAAAAGCAAAGACAACCAAATGCTATCTAAGGCAATCAAAACCATGCCATAACAACTAATGAAGAACACAAATTACACACAGAAACATGAATTTACAAACTCAGTGGACTGAGATAGAACTGGTCCAAACAGGCAACAACAAGGGTTTGAATAAGCATGTAAATAAGCTGATTATGGCAAACAAAAGGTACATTTAACAAGTCAACCTAAGTGGGTACTCAATTCACTAAAAATCAAGGAAAATAATCAGATAATGAACAAGCTATGGAACCTAGAAAAAAATGGGGCAGAGTGGGTTCTTATTGTGCAGGGCAGGTCTGGGTCAACTAGGTCACTTTGAGCATGAATCTCAATGAGCAAATGAGCTTGAAACTAAAATTTTCTTTTTGATTCAGTTACACAAACCACCAAAAAACATAAATCAACAAGATTTAACTAATTCCACTTTGTTTTAAACCCTGTGCATGATCTTGAATGTCTGTCCATTTCATCAGATAGGAACTTTGACTTTTTATGAATGTGAACTAGGTTGACTAAAATGGATTTACATTGGTCCTAAATGAATGATTTTGTAATAAAAAGCTAAAATGTAACAAATTTAAGCTATATAAACAAGATATGCAAGTAATTAATGGATTACACTACCCTAAAATTACATCAGTTAACTGAGATTGAAGTTGAAAGGCAAAGCTGACTTTTAATGATCTAACCTATGCATTTTATGACTTAACTTGACTAACTAGACCTAATGTGATATACTTTCATAGCAAGCTATAGCAAAAACTACCTCTAACACTTTCAATCCCCCTGAACCAAACACACCCTTGCAGGGGACTGTTTTGTGATTTACACTACAAAAGGCTTAGGAAGCCTCTGAAAATTTAATCTAGTTACTGATTAAGCTACAGTATGTAAAAATAAGCAGTAGTGATCAATTTGTAAGCACTTCTAATAAGCTAATCTCTTCAAACTAAATTGAGCTAATTGGGCAATGAAGCAACAAAACTAAAAACCACTAATATCTAGGCTACCAATTAAACATAAACAGCAACTTCAAACATAAATAAGCATAAGAGAGCACAAGATAAGTACTGAATAAGCAGATAACCAAATAAGCAGAAAAATAAGCTGAAGGCAAATAAGCAGTGAATAGCTGAACTTGGATTAATAAAAGGAAATTTACAAAGGTCTTAAAGAAATAACTCAGAACTTAATTTTCATACATTTTAAACATGAAATGAGCAGAATTTAACTTAAGCTAATTTTTGTTCTACATTATACTATTCTAACAATTAAAATCCTACTCCTCTGGCTCAGCTCCTTCTTTTTCTTTTTATACTGATCAATTAGGGTTTACAGACCCCACTTGAGCCTTCCACTTCATTTTGGACCCTTAGATTTGAAGAAATGTTCCTGGCCGTTTGATTTCATTTGGGCGGGAAAAAGTGAGTTACAACTTTGGCAGCTAGCTTTTGGAAGGGGGAACAAGCTTTGGAGGTATATGGTGGAAAGTGGATAGGGTGGAGTGTTGGCAGAGGAGGGGGGAAAAAGGGTGATGATTGTGTTTGGTTATGGCATGGAGTAGGGAGGTAGGGGGTGATGATGTGGAGGATGGGGTTGGGTTTTGTTTTTATTAATTTGACCGGGTCAAATTTTATAAAAGGGGAATAATAAAAAATGGGAGGGGTTTATTTTTAGTGGTGGGCTTGGTTTTTGTTTTGGGTTTAGGTAGTGGTAGTGGGCTAGGGGTATTGGATGGGCTGGGGTTATTTGGTGTTTGGATTATTTTGGGTTTAGAATAATACAAGGGTCCAAATGGTAGTTTAGTTAATACAAGGGCCAATTTTGTCAAAGGCTGAAAGTTAGGGACCTGTCTTGCCAACTATCCAAAATTGAAACAAGGACCATTTTTGTTAGCTCATAATTCCATAAAGACCTTTGTTGCATATTCTCCAAAGAAAAATCACCCGGAAACCGTTTTTGTAAATTTCCAAACCGCAAGGACCAGAAGTGTAATTTTCCAAAGTTTTTACCCAAGGGCTAAATTTGATTATTTTTTTATTTTTAAAAGCCTTAGGTTGACTTTCCTTTCAAAACAAATGCTCAGGGACTAGTTTTGTAAATTTTTGAAAGTCGGGGGACTAAAACTGCCAATTGTGTAAACTTTGTTCGTTTTTCATTGTTTTTGCTCATTTTGCATTAGAAACGTATAAAATACAATTCCTGGGATATTTTAAGTATTTTGATGCATTTCTGAGCGTTTTCGGATATTTTGGCAGTTTAAATACGATAAAAATGATGAGTGTTTGAGCACTCATCAAGCCTCTAAACATACTCAAATAACAATACTAAAGTAACTGCGAAGAGGAATCATTCAAAGATTACTAACCGCCAAAAAATTAGTGATGGATGGACGATACAAGACAACTTTACGCGGATTTGGTGGCAGTGTAGGATCAGAAATCTCCTGGGAATAATTGGTACGATTAGAGCCTAAAAAGCCCCCATTTTGACAAGTACCGGTAGAAATAGTTCCACTTGATTTGTAAAATGAGCCACTGGGTTCCCACTCCAAAGATTGAAGCATTCGGAAGTTGTCTAGAGACAGGTCGGAGAAGTTAACCTAATTAAAAAATTCACAGGGCATAAGAAAAGTCAAATTGCAGTATAGTAAGACCGCATAGAGGCAAACGTGTTTAAAGTATGTTAACCTCGTTAGGATGGTACCTGCAAAGAATGACATCTCCCAGCTTTAGCTTCCTTTTCACATTGGCAACAGGTGGCAGGTTATCAGGATGGAGATCCAACGTGAGGCTATATCTTTAAAGGCCTTATATTCATAAAAGCCGTGTCTACTTTCAGAAACTTCGTTATTTCCTGAATCACAAGCTTCTATTCTTTGAAGTCAGTATCCTGAAAGAACAGAACTAAACATCTCACCATCTAGGATATCCTACTATACCATTATGAAAAAGTTTGATTACCTGAAAAGTCCTCTTGCAGTCGGAAACTAACAATTTGAGCTGATTCACCAACTGATAAACCATTTCTCGTCGGTTCAAAACCAGACACTTTCAAAAACCTCGCAAAAAACCTCAGTTGTTTGTTAGCAAGATTCAGATCTTGTAATACTCCGTCCTTGTAATATCCCATTGCCATATTTTAGATATTGTTGTTTCATCGTCAATGCAACAGCTTCTATATCAGATTGAAGAAACACCTGTTTCAACAACACATATCAACAAGACCACAAAATTAGCAGTTCAAAACATTATCGATGCTTCATGTCATATAATTTGACCATGAGAGTCCGTAGCTGATATTATGTTCGACATCTAGTAAGCAGGATCAAATATTAAAACTCAAAAAGAAGTTTAGTAATACAAGCAGTTTATAACGAAACTCTTACCTTTCCATCTGAGGAAAGCATATCCTCAATGGCTTCAATGAGTGAACGCTGCAACATTTTCCACCTATCTTCCAGTTTATTGAAGTCTAGGTTTGGACACTTCAGATATATAGATGTATATTGGCTCTTCAAAAGTGACCACAAAGAAAACAATAGTGGGTTTCCTGGGAAATGAACAGCAAATACAATGGTCTTATTTCAGTTATCTTTATTGATGCAAGAACTAGTTTTCCAAGAATAATCGGAAACAATTGAGCGAAATGTTGATGTTGCATTTGTTTAAGTGAAATATATGGCAGTTGATTATTTCCAAAAGACAGCAAACCATCAAATCAAACATTTTAGCATTTGGGCATTAGCAAAAGAATACACATTGATGTATAATACTAGTTTTTATGCAACATACCAGTATATTTAAAATGTATGTTTCATATAGAAAAAGTTGATGACAGATTGACATTTTTCTAGGCAAGTCTACTGGTTGGCTGCGATATCCGATCAATGAGCAAAGAAACGTCAAAAATACCTCTTAATAAAGAAATTATCGCGGTTGATCAATGCTCGTTTCCCCTGTTAAATTTCAGAAATTTACTCATTGGCTCTCACACCCTAATGCAGATTCGCTTGGGAGTTAAAGGAAAAATGGTTAAGAAAAATGGCGATTTGGAGGTAAAAATTCTTTCATCCTTCATGTTAGGATGTTTGGAAGTGCGTTTGGAACTATCTAATTATCACAACCTAAATAAAAAACAGTTGTGGGCTGGGCCTCTGCACATAAGAAAGTTGTTGTAGTTCTAAGTATGGAACAGAGCCGGGTCAACAAGCCAAATTACTGCTTGTTGGCCAGATATAGGAGTCAATTCAACAAAAGTTGTTAAAGCTCGTGACTTATGGGTTGTAACACTTTCAAAATAGTTTTTCATTACCTTAAACATATTTTTTACGTCCTAGCTACTAAATGCTATTTTGTACAACATTCAACTCATAAATTAGTCAAGGGACAGATCCGCAACTATAGCATCTCATACTTGTAAAATGTATGTTCTAACTCCACAGTAAGGAGTTCAGAGTATATGATCAATTAAATGTGGATTCTATTCAAGGGTCATAGAATAATACTAAAGTCACAAGAATAAGAATTTTGCAAGACAAACCAACTCATTTTTATATGAAGCAACTAACATGTTTTCAAAGTGATTCTTTTTATAGTTCTAATACTTGCCGATGCTCTTTAAATTATCCTAAATAATAATACAACATAACTTACATGGGTTTTTGGAACTTCCCGTGAACCCAAACCCTATGCATTGTCTTATGTTTACGACGATTCACTGATCTCACACAGCAATATTCAAGCTCAGCCTACAAATTATGCATTTTTAATATAAATAAATAATCAAATAACAAGCAAATGAACTACAAAAGAAAAACTTCAAGAAAAGAAAAGAAAGGTTACCTCAATGAAGCCAGCACCTAGAAAAACATCTAGAGTACAATCCAAAGAAAAAAAGTATGAGCAGGTGCCATCAGCACGCTTATATTCCCTAAATCCCACTCTTTGATCAACCTCCAATTGAAGCATGGTCATGTCGTAAAGGCCTGACATTAATTGACAACATGAGAACACCTGACACCGCAAATATAAGATGCTCATTCTTATAAACATATGGACCTATATTTCTCATATTTGATGGGACTTAAAGTTTATCAAGCATTACCATAATCCCTGTATGGGGTGAAATCTGCTGACCTATGAGCTCATCAGATCGAGGGTCATAACCAAAGCTTTAGGTAGATCATCAGATGAATGCGAGCTTTGACCATGACTCTGTCCACTGTAACCAATGGGTAAGACATTAACAGGCGGATGATAAACCTGTACCAAGATCAGGGATATGTCAGTAGTTAGTATCAAGTAATAACCAATGAAGCATTAAAAATTAAAATGTCAAATTTTCAAACGCGTTAAGGTCATGTAAAGAAGTCCTAGAGTAGTCCGTACTTCATCAGACATGAATCAAATGAGGCTTCAACATCATGCACCACTAAGGGCGACTGTGATGTAACCAGCAGACCACCCGATCCTCAATGGGAATCTGAGTTGGATACAACTTTTCCACACCTCAACAGGAATCTGAAACCCATACTGATAGGACTTGATTTTTGGTAAAGGAAAGTAGATCCCATCTAACTGGTTCCTTGACAACCTAGGAATATTCCTTGACAACCTTAGACAATGACGCTTGGTATATCTCTAGATTCCTAGCTTCAGGAAATATAATGGTCGTAGCATGTCACTCTAAATCGATGTCAACCTATAATGAAACAACTCTTTTGCTTTGAAAACATATTTTTGCTTTGAAATTCGACTCCCAAAAGTCAAAAGTTGGAATCTTATCTTAGGACTAAGGAAGAAAAACCTTACCAAAGTTTTCATTATTAAGATGATGGTGAACCAACTCTATTGCAATCCTATGTTTGCCACTGCTTGCTCGCTATAAGAGTGAACAGTGGGATTACAGCCTTCACAAACAAAATTAGAACTACAACTACCAACTGGAAAATACTAGATAAGTAAATTGTTTCAAATTTAATTACTCCTATTTCAATATGAATGTTCTGTCACGTCTGAGCATACCTTGTAAACATGTGGAGCACCGTGGATTTGTATATTGCTTGAAGTTCTTTGACCAGGAAAGAAGTACATCTTAAGTATGGATCCCTTCCCCAGAACTGAACCATTACGTTTTTTAACAATCGACTCCATTTCACCATGTTGAGATTTTTGTGGAGCTCTCAATTCTTCCTAGAAACCAAATAGTGTATCAGATAAAGAGTAAAATGGTAAGCTTGGCTTGAATAAACAAGTTCAAATGAATATTTACAGGAACAGTAAAGAAACATTAAGCGAATCTCAAACACCGTCAAAATAACCAGACAAACATAAGAAAAGTTAAGTGAATCTCGAACACCGTCAAGTTCCAGTAAGCTGATACAGAGCTTGAAAACGTTTATTAATGATTATAAAATCCTATTACCTTCGTTGAAAATCATGAAATAACTTCACATTATAAGGGAATGTTTTGTCTTAACTTGGGATGAAATCTATACCACTCTTATTTGTTGTCATTAGACTATACAAACAATTATGCGGAAATCAACCATATATGATAATCCGACTAATAGATACGCTCTACAATACATACTTAGTTGAACAGCGTGCACACTACACCTCCTTGTGCAGCACTGAGCGCAAAGCTATGTATGTTCAAAACTTCAAATTATCTATTATAACATTAGTACTGTATAACATTAGCTATAAACCAAACGATTTCATGCGAGATCAAACTTATGATTTCAAAGCCTAGCCATCCAAATTTTACGGCCAAATAAGCAGATTAAGATGTTTCAAACAAGGAAAGTTTTTTTATCTCTATCATTTACATATTGTCAACCAATTACGTAAGGAATATGATCCTAGACTTTTATTCCGCCTTGGCATAGTGATACACAGTATCTTAAACTTACAAAATTTTCAAACTACTTGGCATAAACGATTGTTCTTTATCACTATGCTACCGCCGCAACTCTGACACCTAGTTCAAATTACTCGAAAGGTATGAACAGCCAAGAGGCACAACAAAAATAATCAAAAAGAATGAACAGAATGCGGAAGAGTGACTCTAGAATGGTAATCATATCCTGTGTTCTACCCAATCCTCATAGTGATAAAGAACAATCGTTTATGCCAAGTATTGAATACCTTCACAAGTGAAGAAAATTGCTTATAACATCTAATGCCTTGTTAGATATGACAATACCTTATTTCTTCACATGTGAAGGTATTCGATACCTTCTTTCTTCACATGTGAAGGTATTTGATACCTTATTTAAAGCCTCTAAAATATCAGTACCTTATTTCAAGCCACATACAAGACATAACCGTAAGTACTATCAAGACAACTAAAATAACAGTCGTGAAGCAGCAGAAAAGTTCACAGCTTGCTACATATTGGTTCAGGCATTTCATCAAACAGTTGGTATGCATAACAAACTAAATGAGAAAATATCTTATTATAAACACCGATTATAAAAAAGCAATATTCGAACTAAACACCGATTATAAACATCCGAATAACGAAAGTGTAAGAGTTTAACCTTTTGAAGAGCGAATTTTAACCTAATAACCTCCAAATTACAAAAGCAGACAACTATAAGCTCATGGAGATCAGAAAGGTGTTGCTATGGCGGCGATTGGTCCTGTAACAGTGGTTTGTGTCGTTGTGGTCGGTGGAGATCGGAGGAGATGGTAGTCAGTGGAGAAGGGAGGTGACGGTGGTCAGTGTGTGTTTTTTTAAGGATAGAGAGAGAAATCAGATACTTTTTTTTTTTTTTTTGGGTGGGAACAAATGAAAATAATTCAGTTAGACCCCTATGATTTTGGGGTGAATATTTACAAAAATGTCATTCCGCCCAGATTGATCTTAGATGAGATTGATTTGATCCTAAGGTCCAGATCTCTTCTCGCGTTCTCACAAAAATTAGACTTCTCATTTGAACGCTTGTATATATATATATATATATATATATATATATATATATATATATATATATATATATATATATATATATATATATATATATATATATATATATATATATATATATATATATATATATATAAAATAATAATAATAATAATAATAATAATAATAATAATAATAATAATAATAATAATAATAATAATAATAATAACAGGTCTTAACAGGTCTGACCTGTTAAGACACGAATATTAACAGGTCCAACCTGTTAAGACACGAAACTTGTTAAGGTCAAACACGAAACCTGTTAAGAACAGGTCGTGTCATGTCGTGTTAACAGGTTTCGTGTCAAAATTGCCGGCTCTAACCGCCGGTATGGAGCTAAACCGCTCCCATACCGTGCCCATTACCATTTGGTGTGTTCTTTTGGGAAGGAAAAGGGAGGAAAAGGAAGGAAAGTGACAAAAAGTACAAGTGGGGACACAAATGGTACAATTATTAACAACACAACTAAATCACTTTCACTTCCTTTCCTCCCTTTTCCTTCCCAAAAGAACACAGTTAGTGTTTTATTTTCTCTATTTTCGAGCTGTATATGGTTTTTGACACAACTTATTAAAAAAAAAAAAAAAAAAAAAAAAAAAAAAAAAAAAAAAAACGTTGTTGGCTTTTGCTACCTTGAGAAAAAGAAAAGGCTTAGGAGCGTGTTTGTTTAACCTCATTTTCTTGTTTATAAACTTATATTCTTTAACTTATTTTATATCTTTCGGTTATAATGAGTCTATAAGTCTAAAATTAAGCTTGAAAACGCTTAATAATGATAAGTCGAGTCAAATAAGCTTATAAGCCAAAAGATAAACAAAAAAGTTGTATGACAAATTAGCAATTTTTTATTCATATATTTGTGTAAATGAAATGGATTGAGATTCTCTCAAGTTCATATGAACATAACCTATAATGTTCACTCACAATAAAAAAGAAAACAGGGTCCCTCAGTAGGCCCTGCTATTTGTTCGTGAAAGAACATTACCGGTCATGTTCATATGAACTTGAAAGGATCTTAATCCAAATGAAATTTATCACACATGTTCATCCTCTTGTAACAATATAGTTTTACCCATTTAATCGAGTTATTTAACATAAAACCCAACAAAAGGTCTACGTTAGCTATGATTCGGAAACATTTTTATAGCAGAGTACAATATCCATAATTATATCACATGAAGAGATAGAGTATTACTATAGAGCGTCGAAAACGACTATGAATTTGCCGTTTTGCGCCATGACGTCACACATTGGCCCATCCCACTAAAGTAACCCCATGATCTGGCCCAACCCAAATTTACACATTTTGAAAAAACAATAGCAAACAAACCTCCCATCCAATTACGTAGTAATATCACTAGAATATTTCATAAACCAAACACCCCATTTATGCATCAACCAAACGTGCAAACTTGCTGCAACATTACAGATAACAGCCGACACAGGCACAAATGAATGATCACTGCCCCGCCGCAACGCGGCTTGCAGCCGTCCTCATTTGAATTAAGATTACAAATTACAAAATATCATAACTGAAAAGTGAAACTATCGAAAGGAACAAGCCCATTTATGTGTCCATTATGGTTATGAAGACAAGGCCCGAGTCAGAAATGGGCATAAAAGCTTGTTGATCTACTCAAATCAGCCCAAAAAGTTAAAGCTAAACCGGCCGAGTAGCTTTTCGTTCATCTAAACATTTATCGAAATAAATACTTATAAATCACTAAAAAGTTGAACGGTGTTTGATTTGAACAAATTATTAACCCTCAAATATATTCTTCTTTGAATAAACCACGATAGCAAATAATGTGTACATTCTAGTTTGAGATAGCAATAACGATATACTCCGTAATTTGAACATTGTTGGGAACAATTTGTGCTATTGTATTAAAAAATACAACTACGGTTTTAAAGTTTAAACAACTAGATTATCCAATATAAAGTTTATAAATTAGCTAACAATTAATATAATCATTGACATACCTAGATTCTTGATTTTATTTAGTTAAAATTTTCATAGATATGCTGTACAATAATATCATAATACCAAAATACTATAATATGATAGGTTGGTGAAATTAATCAGGGGCATTTTAATCATCGTCATACAACTATGAAATTTTAAATTAAAAAAAACATATAGCATATTCTCCTGCAAACTAATAATTGGTTGAATTTTTAAAAGTTAAGCTAAGAAGAGTTTAAATTAATGTTGTAATAGTCAAGTATCGTTTAAACAAAAAAATGCTCAACTTCAACCTCAACTCGTTCTTCATCGTAAAAGGGCTCTAAACACATATTTTTAAACTAAAAGTCTAAATGGATGCTTTCATATAAACATGTAAACAAAGAATGCTCTGTTTCTGATTACCTGTAAACTCATACTTTTTTAACTCGCGACCAAACTAGGATTCTCGTAATCATTTTCGGATTTTTCCTACATATACCTGATAATGTACCCTCCGATCAGGTCGAAGGACTCCCTTTCGAGCTTGCTCGCAGCCTACATATCGAAGGCTCTAGCTAGCCTCTTAAAATCTTCACAGGCATAAAACTAATCATCTTTGATCTAGTTACCAGTTAGGAATTCGCCAATCGAATGATTAAGCCCTTCGGGATAACCTCCTAAAATCTTAGGACGGAACAAGGTCAAGACCAGGTCTTACCCATGTCTCCTCTTTCTCCTTAGCTTCCCCGCTAAACCAGGAAGAGTGGGGCACTAAACCTTAGCGGTTACCACAAATCATGGGACGCCCCCATGATCTCCTAAAAATGTGCAAGCACTCTCCATGCTATTTTCTTCCCTTATAAATAGTCTTGTACGAGTCACAAGTCTGGTATGCAATCTAAATTGCTTCACCTTACTACATTTTCACTAAACTTCTCATACCAAATACTTATTCAGACGCCGGAGGTGGTTCGCAGGGTCCAACCCCTGCGCAATCATTTAACGTAGTGTCTTCGTATTTCTTATTTCAGGTTAATCACAAGCTTGACGCAACCTCAACACCCCTTATATCATTCAATCACCATCGCATGCCTGGTCGTGCAAATTATTGTACAATCAGTGGCGCCATCCGTGGGACCCGCTACAATTGGTCTCGTTATTCCCAAGCAAATAACCAGTCAAATATACTCGCTACTTTTCCAGCATGAATCAAGAGAGAGAAGTTACACCCCCACCGGGTTTCTCGACTTTAACCCCAATACCAATAACTGACCCTAACAACCTTCCACCAATTACAGCGTCTACGTTCACAACACGATCTCATCCAGAAACAACACCTAATTACCATGCATCGACATCAGCCAATCCGGAACCAGTCATTAGCCCTGCCTTCGTCGAAGCTAACTACGAAGCGTTGGAATTTTTGCTAAGAGCTCGTAGAAGACAAGTTCGTAACACGGAGATGCGAAGGGAGTTAGAATACTACAGTGATGACTATGATGAAGAGATAGAGATGGAACCAAAGCCTCCGGCACAAGGGACTACCCATTCTGCTCTACGCATAGGGTCCCCTGTTGGTCGAAGGACAGGAGGAAGGTCTGCTGGCTTTGAAGGAGTTCCTGAGAGGGCTCCCACAAGGAAAGAAGGGACAGTAGCTGAAGGATCTAAAGGAAGGAGTCAACGAAGGGAAAATACGAGGGTTAACCTACCTTCGTTGTTAGCTGCCCATTTGGGGAGGACTGAAGCAGGGATTTCGCTGCAGCCTTCTCACGCATCCGGCGTAGAAGGCAATCCACCTCCATTCAATATGGGAGGAAATCTTCCTACCAATGGTATGTACTCTCAGTTCCAACCTCAATTCTGTCCTCAAGGATTTTACCCTCCAACCAATGGAAAACCTAGTAACCTTAGCCTCCATCAAAATTACGGCAACACATCTTTTGGGCATCCCATGGCTTATCCTCCATACGCTATGGGGAATGGATACCCCTTCAACATGAATACGTCGTACCCTTCATATCCTAACCCAACTCCTTCGGGGGTACCCTCAACTCACAACCCATATGACACTGCCCCTATGGGCATGCCACCCTACAACTGCCTATATTTAGAACCTACAGGATCCACCACGCCCCTTCGTAACGTGGATCAAAGACTATCCTTTACCCGATGGTCTGAAGATGCCTTCACACATAGGCAGTTGATGAGGCGAAAAATGATCCGTTTTTAGGGGGTCATTTAAGCCCGAATCCGAATTTATTTGATCAAATATTGCCTTAAATCGTTCCTTTTGTGATTTTAGGTGTTTGGAGAGTGAATTCTGGAAAAGAGGCTATTTTGGACATTTTTGGAGCATAAAGTGAAGAAAACGATAAAGTACCAAAAATCCAAGCTGGAAATACAAGGTGACGGCGTCAAGGGTTTTCTCTTGACTGCGTCAGACATGAAGATTAATTTACCGTAGCTGGTGACGGCGTCAGATGGAGTTATGACGGCGTCAAAGTGACCAAGATTAATTTACCGTGGGTGGTGACGGCGTCACATAGGCCGTCACGATTGGATCTAGGGCGTCCGAGGAAGTGTATGGCGCCGAGTTGACGGCGTCAGATTTAACTCTTGACGCCGTCAGGACGATTTTCCTATATATAGTTTTCTAGTTTTTTCATTAAAAGAGAGAAGTTTTGGTGAAACCCTAAAGACGATTTTGGTGCCTCTTTTACAGGTTTTTCAAGGGTTCCAAACCCTTGAGGCCTTGCATTGTAATTGAGATAAGTATACTCTTAATTCAATCAATATGTCTATGTGTTGGTTGTTTATCTTTTGTTCTTATCTTAATTCTACTATGCTAGGCTAGATCTCTCTTGTGTTTGCTTAGATCTAATGAAACCTAGATGTTGATTATGTGTTGATTACTTGTCTATTCTTGTTTTGAATGAATGATTTTATATGTTAGGCTTAAGAAAACTGGCAGATCTCCAAATGGTAACATGCTTGAACGTCTTAAGAAACATGAACCGAGGCGTACTAGGTCTTTATTGGTTGTATTTAATGCATGAGCCACTGTTTACAATCCCTATAGTTGTGCTGGGTCATGGTGTAGGAGGAGATAAGAGCTCATAGAGTTGGGGAGTTATGTATGCCACTCCACGAATGGTATTAAGGAATACAACCCGTCATTCATACAAGTGTAACAAGTAATTAACATGTAAAAGATATCTAGGGAGTAATGAAGTCTAAGTAAACACAATTTCTCCAATTACTGCTCACAACCTTAGTTTAATATTAGTTTAATTTCATTTTCATTAGTTTAATTAGTTATATAGTAGTTTTTGGGTTAGTTGATTAGCAACTAATTCCGCCCACTCTTTCAAAACCCGAGATTTTAATTGCTTTCATAAAATTATAAAAATACAAAAATAATCATCTTTCACCTCTAGAACTATTAATTAGGTTTTCTAATCCTAGCGACACTATTCCTAAGCTGAACGATCAATCCCCCGGTACTTGTCACTATACTATACTACAACGATCAGGTACACTGCCTGGTGGGGGTTGTAAGCCTCGCGAGATCCCTCGAGAGGTAAAGCAAGGTGCGATTCCCACGCATCAAGTTTTTGGCGCCGCAGCCCGGGGAATAGTTATTGTCTAGGTTAGGATTTCTTTTTATTAGGTCTACTTGCTAGATTCCTTTCTAGTAAGATTTTATTTTTATTTTTTTAGGATTTCTTTAGTCTATCTTTTTCTTTGTGTGTTTGTTCGTAATTTCCATTGACTATTCCGTTCACCATTATGGAGTACGCGAATCCACCATACCACCAACCAAAAAGGTCATTCTACCCTGTTGACATCTCGAATTTCAAACAATATCGAGATGAACCCATATATGATGCATGGACTCGTTTTAAAATTTTACTTCGAAAATTCCCTCATCATAGTTTCTCTTTATCATCCCTAACCGAAACCTTTTACTATCGTGTCAACCGATGTGACCAAATGCGCATCGATGATTTTGCCGATGGGGGCCCTAGGGAATTAAATGATGAAGAAGCGTGGGATACCATAGAAAACTGTGCCCAATATTATTATAGAGTAGACAACCCAATAAACAACATCACAAATCAATAAAAAACAAGTTTGATGGAGCAAACAGGAAGTTTGTTGGGGGATGAATATACTCATGTTGAGATACCTAGTTGGATGGCACCTAATATCATAGTACAAAACAAACATATAGGTAATCTAGGTACAATGGAGGATGAGGTGGATAATCCAAGCCCACAAAGTACCCCACAAGTCCTACCATCATTTGAGGCACATACACCGCCCGTGACTTACCTGGAAGAAGTAGAAGAGACTATAGGAACCCCAATTGAGGTAGAACCCTTGGACCAAGCACCACCAGAGGATATAGGTTTGAACACTTGTAGTGATAACCTTACTCCTAGTTCTAGGGAAGTTCCTAGTTTTGATGAACCGGAGCTTCAACCAAAACCATTACCTAATCTTCTATCCTTGGATGAAGATTTAGGAATTGAAATAGGTCCCGATCCACCCATCAAACCATGTAGTCCGGGTAGTTTTACGTTGAAGGTAGTAGACCCCAAGCCTTGTAGAGAAGAAGCCAACATAGGAGTGAACCATGACCTTACATACTTACATCACCCATTCATGATTGATCGTAAGAAACATTATGGGTTTAAACCAGGTTTATTAGGTCAAGATAGATCCCCAACTAGGAGTCTCTTGAAGTTGATTGAAAATGATCCCTTCTTAGGAGAAAACTTCAACTCACCCATTGACCAAAGTGAACTAGGTAATGTTATGATGATAGGAGCACACCCATTTGAGCATATAATTCATTCGCCACTCTTTCCTCACAGGGCATATTTCCACCCTAAGGGTGTGTATCGCTACTTTCACCCGCACTTAATCCTAAGTGTAGGGAAAACCTCCCCTATTTCCATTAAATAAGGGTAGAGTCAGGCTCGTGACTCGAACAAAAACAAGCGCTTCTTGGGAGGCAACCCATGTTTTGTGTGATTTTATTTGTTTGATTGTTATTTGCTTCCGTATGCATGTTTTATTTTTATTGTTGGTTGATCATGTTTCTCAATTAGAATGTGGAAATACTTTATTATGTTGTTTGGCCTAGTCTTAACTTCAACCTAAAGGTATTTTTGCAAAAGGTAAGTGTAAGGGGAAACCCCAAATATGTTTTTAAGAAACAAACCGATCATGATTATCCACAATATTTAATGAACATGTATATTCGTATTTGTTAGAGTCAAATGCTTGTATTGAGTCATAATGAAGTTTTGCAGGATTTTCCAGGAAGTAGGACAAAGTTTTTCCAGAAATTTTCCGGAAACTTAACATAAAGATTTCTGCAGGTCCATTCTGACGGCGTCAGGCAATTGCTCTTGACGGCGTCAGGAGTCAAAAATCTGGAAATTTTACCGGTTTTGTTTTTCTAACGGAGTCTTATAGTTTTTGTGAATTATTAAGTTTTATAATCTCCAGGAAATCTGCAAACTTCATTCCACAAGCATTATATCTTATTTTGTTTTCTAGGATTTAGTAACTTATATAAGATGCCGCCGATTTTACGCGAGGTTGCCTTGTCTACTTTTGTCAGGATTTACAGGTTATTTGTGACAAGAAGATGATTTATATTCTGGAAGGGAAGCTTTGATTGTTCGTTTTCTTGGAAGAAGATTTAACCTGGCCAACTAAAATCCATACCGAGCGAATCAGGGGAGTATTTGATTTCATTCTCTTTACTTTTTCACTTTTACATTCTTTACTTGAACATTGGGGACAATGTTCATCTTAAGTGTAAGGGGAGGGTAAAAAGATGATACCTTACATATGCACTTTCGCTTGAGTTTGTTTTGTTTGATAGTAGATGAGTAATAAAACTATGAGAAATACTTGTTAGTGTAATTTTAGCGCCAAATTTAAAATTTTTTACAACATTTAGGAGTGAAACTTTAGCCATAGCAAGCGTCTCATGGATAGGAGATTGTATGACTAGCACATAACCGTATATTCAGAAAAATTTTCCACCCAAAAATGTGAGGTTCGCCTTTAGATTTGATAGGAAAAGCATTCATTATTAGTGCTTATGAGTGTACCGGTAGCATTTAGATTCTAGAACTTGCGTTAGTGATGCATCCCGAGACCGCTAGTGAGACTACATTCGTGTGGTAGGATTTACTACATGATAAGAGGCATTAGGATCACCCTTGTGTTAAACCCGTATTATAATTACTTGACCATTTAAGTCATATTACTTGGCTAGTTAAGTCAACTAATTTTTCCCACACCCTTAGCGTTGTACTCATTTTTAGTACACGATACCCCTAGTACACCCCTCCGAGCCTATCTTTTCGTTTCTAACTTTAAGCATTTTACTTAAAGGAAGAATTTGTTACACCCCACTTAAATGTACACCCAAATCGCCTTAGCCTTCCGTGTATGCGCTCATTTTTAGTGCATTATTGTTATTTGTTAAACCCTAAGTTAACTTTCTAATTGATTACATGGTTGCTAAGTCGAGTCATATCCTTGTACATACTGTTTTGGGACGATTGGGACTCATGGGTAAGTACTTATTTTATGGAGTAATGGGGAAGAACATCACTTATTACCCCTATATGTACGTTAATTTTAAAAGTGCTCCAAGTGTTTTGATTTTTTTAATTCGAGTCATTAGAATAGTTAAATGTAAAGTATGTAAAGATTCAAGTGTAAGGGGAGTGTTCAAACCCCTATGATGTATTATTTTGGATGGTAGGGTAAGATTGTATGCAAAAAAAAAAAAAAAAAAAAAAAAAAAAATAGAAAAAACAAGAAAAAGAAAAAAAAAAAAAAAAAAAGAAAAAAAAAACATACGGACTACCATCCCGTTTTTATTTTATGTTCATTTTATGTTTTTGTTATTTTTCATTTATTAGCTTAAGTCGAGTCTAGTCTTGGCTTAGCAACGCCATCTTGTACATGTAATTTACTAAGATTGTTAACTCGCCACCAGTAAAATTCCCTTTATCCAACAAAACCGTGTAATTCATATCCCTACACCTAACGTTATAACCCTTTAAAAGACCTCTTTGATAGTTTATCCTAGGTGCTTACGCCATGTGGTGGAGGTTTGATCCTTTCCCAAGCCTATGGTAATCTATTTTGCTATGACAGGTAGTGAGAGATATCTTCCATTTCCTTAATGTTATATTACTTTATTACACCCGAGAGATGTGAGTATCTAAACACTATTTGTGAGGTGCTTGTGTATGACCTCCGTGCTTGTCTATTGGTCTTTAGTGGAACGATTATTTGTTGTAATTACTTTTATATTAGTGTTAAATGACCCCTAACTTGTCTTTTGAGTAGAATAAAAGCTCATTTGCTTGAGGACAAGCAAATCTCAAGTGTAAGGGTATATGATGAGGCGAAAAATGATCCGTTTTTAGGGGGTCATTTAAGCCCGAATCCGAATTTATTTGATCAAATATTGCCTTAAATCGTTCCTTTTGTGATTTTAGGTGTTTGGAGAGTGAATTCTGGAAAAGAGGCTATTTTGGACGTTTTTGGAGCATAAAGTGAAGAAAACGACAAAGTACCAAAAATCCAAGCTGGAAATACAAGGTGACGGCGTCAAGGGTTTTCTCTTGACTGCGTCAGACATGAAGATTAATTTACCGTAGCTGGTGACGACGTCAGATGGAGTTATGACGGCGTCAAAGTGACCAAGATTAATTTACCGTGGGTGGTGACGGCGTCACATAGGCCGTCACGATTGGATCTAGGGCGTCCGAGGAAGTGTATGGCGGCGAGTTGACGGCGTCAGATTTAACTCCTGACGCCGTCAGGACGATTTTCCTATATATAGTTTTCTAGTTTTTTCATTAAAAGAGAGAAGTTTTGGTGAAACCCTAAAGACGATTTTGGTGCCTCTTTTACAGGTTTTTCAAGGGTTCCAAACCCTTGAGGCCTTGCATTGTAATTGAGATAAGTATACTCTTAATTCAATCAATATGTCTATGTGTTGGTTGTTTATCTTTTGTTCTTATCTTAATTCTACTATGCTAGGCTAGATCTCTCTTGTGTTTGCTTAGATCTAATGAAACCTAGATGTTGATTATGTGTTGATTACTTGTCTATTCTTGTTTTGAATGAATGATTTTATATGTTAGGCTTAAGAAAACTGGCAGATCTCCAAATGGTAACATGCTTGAACGTCTTAAGAAACATGAACCGAGGCGTACTAGGTCTTTATTGGTTGTATTTAATGCATGAGCCACTGTTTACAATCCCTATAGTTGTGTTGGGTCATGGTGTAGGAGGAGATAAGAGCTCATAGAGTTGGGGAGTTATGTATGCCACTCCACGAATGGTATTAAGGAATACAACCCGTCATTCATACAAGTGTAACAAGTAATTAACATGTAAAAGATATCTAGGGAGTAATGAAGTCTAAGTAAACACAATTTCTCCAATTACTGCTCACAACCTTAGTTTAATATTAGTTTAATTTCATTTTCATTAGTTTAATTAGTTATATAGTAGTTTTTGGGTTAGTTGATTAGCAACTAATTCCGCCCACTCTTTCAAAACCCGAGATTTTAATTGCTTTCATAAAATTATAAAAATACAAAAATAATCATCTTTCACCTCTAGAACTATTAATTAGGTTTTCTAATCCTAGCGACACTATTCCTAAGCTGAACGATCAATCCCCTGGTACTTGTCACTATACTATACTACAACGATCAGGTACACTGCCTGGTGGGGGTTGTAAGCCTCGCGAGATCCCTCGAGAGGTAAAGCAAGGTGCGATTCCCACGCATCAGCAGTTACGATGGAAAGGGGGACTCAAATAATTTCTTACACTTGTTCGAAGGAGCTATTAGGATGAAAAAGTGGGTGATGCATGTTGCTTGCCATATGTTCACATATACCCTCCGAGATTCCGCCCGTATTTGGTGGAACGGGCAGAAAAAAGGCAACATTGTTAACCTTGATGATTTGAAGGCTAAATTTCACTCACATTTTAGCCAGCAGAAGAAGTTCACAATGACTCACCTAACAGTGCATAATATTAAGCAAAAGGAGAATGAAAGCACAAGAAGCTTCGTTACAAGATACACAGACGAAACTCTGCAGATCCTGGGCTTACACGAAGAGTAACGTATCTCTGGTTTCGTGCACGGCCTACGAAACCGTAACCTGATAGAATTCTTATCCACAGACCTTCTCGCAACATATAATGGTCTGATGGAAAGGACATACACTTGGATAGAGGCCAAGGAAGTGTCCACCAATGGAGCTCCGGTAGAAGGCAGAGAACAAAACAGCAAAATCGCAAAGCACTCCTCATGGGAGGGGTCGAAGAACAAAAACAAACATCATAACAGGTTTACTCCTTACAACAAAGGCCCGAATCATGGTTTGTTGGGAAGTCTTACGAAGTCCCCAAAGGAGATATTGGCAACAGAAAAGGCCGCGAAGGCCTTCGAAGCACCTCCCTGCATGATAGGTAAGGGTAAGAGAAGGGATACGACTAAGTATTGCTACTTTCATGAAGACTTTGGCCACGAAATGAATAGCTGCCGAGAGCTGAAAAAACATATAGAAGAAGCAGTAAAGTCTGGGCAATTGACACATCTTGTAAAGGGAATAAAGAAGGGCAAAGAAAAGGTCACCGATACACAACTAGGAAAAGACACCACTCCTCAAGAAGCTCCCATCCTTATGGTTCGTTGGGGCTCCCCAAACTTGAAAAGGAGGGTCTCCGAAAGGGAAATACATGAGACGGGGGAAATAACATTCCCGTCCGAGGCAGGAAGGTTTCCTTCGAAGGACTCGGTGGTCATTAAAGTCGTAATCTCATACCTGGAAGTTAACAAAGTCTATATGGACTGTGGAAGTTCCTACGAGATAATCTATGAGCATTGTTTTATGAAACTCAAACCTTCGATCAGGTCCAAGCGGGTAGAACCAAGAATGCATCTAGTAGGATTCTCGAGGGAACGCTCGTGACCTCTGGGAGAAGTACCTTTGGAAGTAATACTTGGTGAGGGAAAGTTTGTGAGGACTGAGGTCCTCAAATTTGTCATCATAAGGTCCAAATCTCCCTACAATATGCTAATTGGACGAACAGCTATGCAAAAGATGGGCATCGTGGTCTCCACTGTGCACGCAACAGTTAAGTTCCAAACAGCGCATGGCGTTGGAACTATATTCTCCAGTTTTAATGAAGGAAGAATGTGGGAGGCCAAAAAGATGGATGAAGAAAGTAATCAAAAACCTACGAAGGACATCTTAAAGCACATAGAATCTGAGGAGCAGGTGGTGATAAACAAATTCCATCCAGAACAGAGAGTGACAATTGGGAGGCAACTTCCCATCACCTTCAAAAAAAGACTGGAGGAGCTACTTAAGGCCTACGAAGATGTGTTCGCATGGGAATATTTGGACATGACAGGGGTTCCGAGAATGCTTGTAATCGATAATGAGCCTTTTAACATGGAGCACAAGCTTAATGAGTCCAAACACATTGAACCAACTAAGCAGAAGCCTCGAAATGTGACATCTGAACGGAGCGTGGCTATTCACAAAGAGGTGGGCAAGCTCGTAAGGGCAGGCATACTCAGGAAGGTAGAAAACCCATCGTGGGTTGCTAACCCAATCGCAATCCAGAAAAGAGACGGGGGGTGGAATATATGCATAGACTTCGAGGACATTAACAAGGCCTGCCCGAAAAAAGGTTATCTTCCGACAGAGAAGCCGAAACAACTGTCAGGGTTTCGTTTGAAATGTTTCCTCAGCGCGAATAAAGGGTGTCATCAAATATAGATTGTAGAAGAAGATGAAGAAAAGATAATCTTTCATGTGGGGAAAAGCACCTACTGTTACAAAAAGATGCCCTTCAGCATAAAGAACGCAGAAACTACCTACCAACGGTTGATAGGAAGAGCTTTCAAAAAACAGATAGGGAAGAATCTAGAAATTTGATATAGATACATAATCACACAAAGCAAGACGAAGGAGGACCTACTCTACAATGTCGAAGAAATGTTTGTGCAGTTGAGAAAAATCAACATGAAACTAAACCCAAGGATGTGCTCCTTTGGTATTGAAAAAGAACAGCCGAATGGACACCAGCTCAGAAGACGAAGGATCCAGACTAATTTATCCAGGGAAAAAGCTAACTCGAAAATACAAGCTCAGAAGTCATTAGAAGGGGCACACAGTCTGGAAGTTAGAATAGAAGCACTCAGAGAATTTTTATCGAAGGGTGTCGGCAGGTCTTCATTACTTTTCAAGACTCATAATGTGGGCACCAATGAAATAACGTGTCGATGGAGCATGGAAGCCGAAGCAGCCTTCCAAAGGTGGAAAGAATGCATGGAAATCTTGCAAACAGTTAAAGCTCCAGTTAAAGGCGAAATATTATTCCTACATCTCGCAACACCTTTCAATGGCATTAGTGCAATACTTTTTGCAGAAAGGAGAAAAGTACAAGTCCTAATTTACTTCGCTAGTAGGATCCTGCAAGGAGCCGAGCAGAACTACATAGAGTCGGAAAGGCTTATCTTGGCTCTGGTTCATGCGGCAAGATGCCTTCGAAGGTATTTCAAAGACCATCCCATCAAGGTGCTTACTGACAAACCAATCGAATGGGCGCTCCTAAAGCCCGATAGGTCACCAAGAATAGCCAAGTGGGCCATTGAGTTAGAAGAGCATGATATACAGTATGGGAAAGACAACTCTGTCGTAGACCAAGTACAAGCAAAAATATCTCCTGAATTAGGCCAATTCAATGCGCCTAACAAGGAAGGAGCCTTCAGGGTAAAAAGGGAAGGGAAGCCACACTATGGTGACTCGAAGAAATGCATGATTTTGCCCAATCCCAAAGAAAACAAACACTCTCTTGAGCCTAGTTTTAAATTTGAAATTGAACAGCAAGCTTCGACAGAAGAACTTTGATCAGTCATGGGGCTAGACATTCACAACCATTTGGTTCTCAAAAAGAAGGAATTTAGTAATTTACTCCTACCCGTTTAAGTTCCAGTCATAATAAACGAAGGATCTTTCTTCCATCTGCTTAAGGAAGGAAGAAAATATATCGTGGGCTAGATCTAAAAACTACGGTAACTGGGTCTACACACCAGCAACCCTTCTCGGAGAGGCAGATGGAATGGCTGGAAGCAATGATACCCTTTATAAGTTTTAAATGCAAGATTTGCAGTTTCTATATAGTTAGATTGTTTTCAATTCATGTATCGAATTCTTCTCGCTTTGGGAAAGAAACATTAATGGTAGGTGTCTTAGTGTTTATTTCTTCAAATGATGTAATCCTCCCTACCCAATTAATGATATGACATATTTCCCTCAGATCTCTTGTTTTTATACAACAAAGATTCTCCCAGCCAAGTAATTCAAGTTTCAATGTTCGAAGGATGAATCAAGGCACTTATGTCTTGAATAACATAAACATCCAATATGATTCACATTAACTTCCTTAAAGAGTCTAAGGGTAATTGAAGCCCTTTTGACTTAAAGGACAAAGATGGAGTGGGTCGCGACCCTCCGTCAGCAGTCAAATTATACGATTGCTATAAAACCTTGGTTCAAAATACACAAAATAAGGACATTGACACTCACCTTAGGATGTATACTAATGTTTGCTAATAACGTTACGAGAAGAAACACACATTACCAAAAGTGGGATATACTTCCCTCATTAATTATAAAATATGCTAGCATATAAGGTAGCTGCCAACAGGATGATAGTAAAGATTGTCTAGGCCGAAGCCTCATCAACACAAAAGCATAAATTGTTCAAGAGTAGAAAGGATAAAGTAATATTGTCTTAAGGGTACATGCCACCCTTAGGGCCAAATAACTGCAAACAGTGCAGCCTTCACTCATGGCCAAGAGACTTGGGGCTTCCTTGATGAACAGGGGATGATGGTTTCTTGGGGCTTGCTTTGCTGGAAGACAGTGATTTCTCCGGACCTGCTTTGTTGCTCGGGGATGGGGACTGCACAATAGAATCTTTGTTGGCAGAAGATGGAGGCTTCTCAGTAACAGTCTTCAATGAGGTAGGCTTGACAGGAGTAGCTTTCTTGCTTGAGGAAGACGGTTGGACCCTTCGGGGTTTCTTCGAAAGGAGAATATCAATTAAAGCTGATGGATCTTTGGTTGTCTCACGAAGGAAGGGGTACTTTGCTGTCACAAAGGCATTGCTGGCTTCATCATACTCTACCTCATGAGTGGAGCGATAGTAGGGAACCTTCGACAGGTCCACAGGCTCTCCAGTTGCAGCAATCTCCTCTAGTGTTGTGCTCTTCCCGTGATAAATAGCAGAATGACCAAATC
This sequence comes from Artemisia argyi, assembly GCA_030686995.1. Lineage (NCBI taxonomy): Eukaryota > Viridiplantae > Streptophyta > Magnoliopsida > Asterales > Asteraceae > Artemisia > Artemisia argyi. Next base: position 103,350,775 of record CM060697.1, read on the forward strand.
CGCCATCACTTTCCCCACCTCGTCGCTATGATATAACTCCATAGCTATGTACGGGAGCCTTGTATTGAAGTTTCAAGCCATCAATCCCTTCACGAAGTTTTATCTCCTGACCCATAAGTTTTTTTCTCTCAGCCTCAAGGCTTCCACATTTAGATTCCAAAGTAGTAATCTCCTCCTTGTAGCCAGCAACTTTACCCTCCTCCAATCATAATTTTTTACACTCCGATTGAGCACCCTTCACCTTCTTTTCAAGATCCTTGATTTCGGCTCAAAGATCTTGCACAAGAGGATTCTTGTCGAGTTCCTCCATAGCCTCCCCACACTTTACTTTGAGCTCAACATATTCTTGGTCTTTCTTCTTCTCCTTTGCCAAGATAGCATCCATTTTCTCCCTCGCAGATTGCAGGGTGCGAACCAAACTCCTCGAACGAGCATTAAGATGATTATCCAATACTGCCTGCCTTGTATAACTCTTATCATGATGGTCACACAAGTCTTCGATGGACATGTTGGTTAATGTCCCTCTCCAACTCGGAGGGGTGACCTTTTCCACCAGCTGATGACAAGCAAGGGCATTAGGTAGCTCCTTTATGTTGGGTAAGCCTGCACAATATAGAGAATATTAGTTATGCAATGAGGAGGGTATTTGAGATGTTCAGTTTTTACTTACCATGGATATCTTCATCGAGAGGTTCTGCCACAGCCTGAATTGCTTTGCCCTTCGGACCCTTTTGCCTCGTGCTCCTAGAGGTAGGAATGGGCAGGGTGAGCTTCCTCTTGGGAGTTGCCTTGGCTGCTTTCGACTTAGTTCCTTTTCTGCTTCGAACTCTGTCGGCAATACCGTAGGATCGTACAATCATGACCTGATCCTCCTCGGAGGGTGGATCATCAAAATCTGCCACATTCTCCACAAGTTGTTGTGTTTCCTCTTTGTCAGTAAGCTTTGCAGGTTTCACATGTTGGGCAGAAGCTAGGGGCTCAATAGCCAAAGCATCGACATCGTTATTGTTCACGGAAATGGATGGAGAGCCGACTCCATAACTCACTTCTTTGGGATCCTGAGGGAGGAAGCTTACTTCTTTTGCACCGCCAGAAACAACAAAGTTTCAGAACGCCATTCCGGATCTGGAACCGCGGGCGGATTTGCCCCGGGCTCCGGATCGGAGCACCTTGCTATCATGAAAACGCCAGCTGTTACCATAGTAGCTGCATGAATCAAAGTGGATACTGGAGTGGGATGGAAAGAAAGAATAAATATCAACAGATATGTTGTTTAATTTATTTGAATAAGAATGTACATACTTTGTGCATCACATATTATTACAGGCTTTGATGGAGACCCCTCCCACCGATCAACAATGTCAGCCATGAAGAGTATAGGCTCAGGAAAGGTTTGTACATCAACAGGATGACGAACCAGATGTTGGTAGAGTGGAAGCCTTCGAACGGTATAGGGTAGAGGGTTATTGAAACGTTTCTCATCAAAGCTGTATACTTCATCCAACAACGCAGGGCATTCCGGAGGTATGATTGTATCTTGTATATAAAAGAACTCACCCTTCCAATCCCATATGTTTGAAAACGGTTTTGTGACTAAATAAGGCACATCACGTTCGGGCCTTTTTGCTAGGGTTAACCAATTTCCATCAGGATAAAGGTTCAGAAAGCCCCTAAGTACGTACATTCAGTGTTGGCTCATAGCCATAGGCCTTACACATAACGATATACATGGTGAGCTTAGCAAAACCAAAGGGGTTAAACCTAGACAAATGAACCTTATAATACTGGCAAAACTCTAAAATCAAGGGGTGAATTGGTATCCTTAGATTGGATAGAGTAAATGCATGGATGTAAAGCCCTATATAACCACTGGGGGCATCAAAAATACTTTGGTGTTTGTTGGGAAGCATGACTTTATACCTTTTGGGTATTGGATAATCCTTCAGAAAGTCACGTAATGCCTCTCTAGTCAGGGTACATTTTTGTTCTTTGATTATAAACTTTGCATTCATACTCATAGTGATTTTAGAATAATAACTTGAGAAGTTAAAGATTGGAGACGAAGAATTTACCTTTTGTACGGAGGGCTATGAGAAGCACAGGGTCGTATGTAAATTTTTTGATCGGAGAAAAAAACTACGAATATGACTGTGTGTAAATTGGGCGGAGTGAAAATGATTTAAGGTTTGGGGGTAATAATCTTTTATACCGATTCCCTGTTTAATTAGAGTCGTCCACGTGTCTAGCTTGATCTAATCTATCCGGATTCCAAATGGATAGTATAATTTTGATTAAACGCTTGGGGATACCGAGACACGCGCTATTATAACTCTGGTGGAGGTGGCTTGGGTAATAATTGCCGCATCTAATGCGTAATTAGTTAGCCACAAGCGTATTTTGTAAGGTTTTTGATACGAAAATGGTTTTGTGAATAATTGTAATTTTTGAGTCGTAAGCAATGTACCTTCGTCCATGTACATTACTTCCGACTGGGGGGGGGGGGGCTTGATAATGTACACTCCGATCAGGTCGAAGGACTCCCATTCGAGCTTGCTCGCAGCCTACATATCGAAGGCTCTAGCTAGCCTCTTAAAATCTTCACAGGCGTAAAACTAATCATCTTTGATCTAGTTACCAGTTGGGAATTCGCCAATCGAAGGATTTATCCCTTCGGGGTAACATCCTAAAATCTTAGGACGGAACAAGGTCAAGACCAGGTCTTACCCATGTCTCCTCCTTCTCCTTAGCTCACCAGCTAAACCAGGAAGAGTGGGGCACTAAACCTTAGCGGTTACCACAAATCATGGGACGCCACCATGATCTCCTAAAAACGTGCAAGCACTATCCAAGCTATTTTCTTCCCCTATAAATAGTCTTGGACGACTCACAAGTCTTTTATGCAATCTAAATTACTTCATCTTACTACATTTTCACTAAACTTCTCATACCAAATACTTATTCAGACGCTGGAGGTGGTTCGCAAGGTCCAACCCCTGCGCAATCACTTAACGTAGAGTCTTCGTATTTCTTATTTCAGGTTAATCACAAGATTGACGCAACCTCAACACCCCTTATATCCTTCGATCACCATCGCAGGCCTGGCTGTGCAAATTATTGTACAATCAATACCGAACTATTTAACAAATGAGGTTTGAAAATTGTTCTATTTTAAAACCTTAAAAACAACCTACTACGTGATTTTTTTTTAAAAAGTTGCTTTTATATAAGACCAAATCTCACAATTGCTTGAAAAACCACACCCAATAATACGCTATACACACAAACAAGATGGAATCGACCCGTGCTTCGCGGCGGGGCAACAATTTCGCTCGCAAATATTTTTTTTTCATCAATTTTTGGCCGTTATAGTTTTAAAATATTTAGGATAACTTTTAAAGTTATTTGATATGTTAAGGGTGTATTTTAAAAGTTTTTTTATTTAATATATATATATATATATATATATATATATATATATATATATATATATATATATATATATATATATATATATATATATATATATATATATAAGGAAGAGATCGAGTAAGAAGAAAAACTAAAATAAGAAGAATAAGAATAATTTCTAACCTCACATTTTAAATAATAGAGAAAATTTTAAGGGGAGATACATCTATTTTTATAGGTGCATCTGAAATGAGCAGTTGTGGTTTCTTTTTTCAATTCTTATTTAAATTTTTCTTCTTATTTGATCATATATATATATATATATATATATATATATATATATATATATATATATATATATATATATATAAAACCACTAAAAATATTTATAAATAACCATATTATCAATAATATACGAAAAGGAAAATAATAATACGAACTAACATTTTAGCAACTAAAACCAATTGATACATGAGTTTGGATTAGTGATACCCCAATTATAAATTTACATGTCGAATCAAAGTGTATCACCTTAACCTGATACACATTACATGTCTAATCAAAGTGTATCACATTGATTTCGTCAAATTTAAAAAGAAAATAATCAGAACTATAACAATTTTAGTTGTGATTAATAAAAATTATTTTTATTTTATCGAGTGTTTCATTTGTCAAATTTTAGTTGGATCTCATTTTTACAACTTTAAGTTTGATCTTATTTGATCTAGATTATATATATATATATATATATATATATATATATATATATATATATATATATATATATATATATATATATATATATATAGGTGGCGTTATTGTGGTGTACACCTTAAAATAGAATATAATAGAACAGTTATGGACCATTAGATTAACCAAAGTAGATGAGATTCAAATTAAATTAAATGAATGGCATACTTGTAATTAAATGGATTAAAAATGGCATAATGTATCCACCTTTTTGAAGACTTAATTCACATGCATGATTCTTTTTTTCTTTCAATTCATTTGCTGTATATTTTTTTTCAACTCGTCGATCCATGTTAGACTTGACACATGAAATTTTTTGAAACACAATAATTTTTTTTTTGTTTCATTCCATTATTTTTCACCTATTATTTCATATGCAAATTTATAAAAATGATAGACACATGTTAGACTTTATTTGACACATGAAATTTCTTAAAACACAATAAATTTTTTGTTACATTTCGAGTGACCGACTAATATTTTTGACACATTTTTAGTGATACATATTTTTATTATACATTTTTAGTGACGCACTATGTTTTTTGATACATTTTTTAATGGCACATATTTAGTGACACATTGTGTCATGACATATTTTTAATGACACATTTCTAATTGCACATTTTTAGGTTTCATAATCCATTTTTAGTGACACATTTCTAGTGACACATGAAGTTTCTTGAAACACAATTAATTTTTGGTTGCATTTGTAGTGACACACAAATAGTCTTGACACATTTTTAGTGACACATAATTTCATTATACATTTCTACAAAGCATCATTTGCAGTTAAGTTGCATATTACATTTAGGATAAAGAAAGATAATTTGCATGTTACATTCAAAGGGTAAAAACACTAAAAGACCTGTAACCAATTTCTTGACCCAATTTCATCACATCAGACACAACCGCACAACTCTTTAATAAAAATCCAAAACTTCATTTAAACAATTCTATTCATCACAATCCCTAATAATGTACAGTATTCATTAACAATCTAAAAATATAACATATTCACATTAACAATACTAATACATTAGTTATCTATTACTAAATCTTTTTGAATCTCCTGTGGGTCTCGAATAGCAAAACACCATCGAAAAACTTACGGGACATCAGGATCCATATCGATTGGCCGCATATGGTTCTTCTCCAACCGTCAGATCTTTGTCAAGGGGCACATAAAATAGAATCACACGACTAAATAATCAATAATAATCCATTTTGTGGTTCAAACCTAGATTCCGACAAGGTTAATGACGGGTAAGGTTCCGGAAACGGATCGTAATAAAAAACCGAGGCCACAACCGAATGAAAGAAACTCGGATCTCATAAAAAAGATTAGATTTATCATAGGACGATGGCTGGTTTTCCGTTGGTAATGTAGTAGAGGCGGGTTACGGCGAGATGGCCGAAATTTTGGGAAAGAGATATGGGATGAATTTCTAATAGGAAATGAGAATGGGAAATAAAAGACGCCGGTGGCATTAAAAATCAAAACCCATTTGTTCAAATATCGTAAATACCATTTTGATTTATTTAAGAATTTTGTTTTAACATTAATAAATATTGTATAGTTGGCATCTCTCTATTGGTGCCTATTGTGTTACATTTTAAAGTGTTCACCATATGAACACAAATATATATATATATATATATATATATATATATATATATATATATATATATATATATATATATATATATATATATATATATATATATATAGGTAGGTAGGGTTCTTTTCAGAACCAAATAAATTGCGAGAACTGCGAGAACCAATATCAACCAATCAAAAATTTTTGAATATTTATTTTTATTATTTAATTCAAAAGGGTATAATAGTAAAATTATATTTTTTATTTTTTTAATAAAAAACGTTTTTTTAGGTGCTAAATTGAAGGATTTTTTTTACTTTCCTTTTTTTTTTTTTTTTTTTTTTTTTTTTTAAATAACTTTTCCCAGCATGCTTGATTTCAAAAGGTAAGATGCATATGTGTTTTTTATATAAGGTAAATTTACATATATTTTTTGTTCAATTGCTTATATCTTTAATGTGTTTTGACCAAAAATATTTACACAAGTGCATTTAATGACAAACATAAATATTTTACATGTATCGTATATATTTCAAAAACAAAACATTATACACAAAATTAAAAATCATGTTATATACAATTCAAATACAAAATTCTAAAAATAAAGAATAAATGAAAGTTTTGTTGATGTATATCCGTGTCTATTAATCTTCTCGCAACTTCATGCGCTTGTGTCTTTACTCTTTACCATAACTATTTTCTTGCTAGATAGTATGTATAAAACACTTGTGCACTCTTGACATCGTTCATCATACTCGCACCTGTAACCACAACCAATTAATAGATGAATTATTTAATCTTAAGATCTAACAAAACACATATGCACAATGTATTTCTGACTTGTTCACAAGAGACCATTTTGATAAATTAGTAGAGGCTTAAAACATAAAACACAAGTGCACCCTTAAATAAGACCTAAACACAAAACATTCTTATATCATAACTAAAAATATATATGCATTTTCAATACATTTAAAATCCAAAACTTTAAAAACACATGCACATAATGCATCAAATTTACCAGAAATTGTAAAAACACATATGCACTCTCAATAACACATATGTACAATGTATTTCTGACTTGTTCACAAGAGACAATTTGATAAATTAGTAGAGGCTTAAAACATAAAACACATGTGCACCCTTAAATAAGAACTAAACACAACATTCTTATATCAGAACTAAAAACATATATGCATTTTCAATACATTTAAACTCCAAAACTGTAAAAACACATATGCACATAATGCATCAAATTTTCACCAGAAACTATAAAAACACATATGCACTCTCAATAACACATATGTATACTCCTTTCAATGATTTTGTATGAGTCATAAAACATATATGCATTTCAAGAACTATAAATTTTTTTTATAAAGACTTATATGCACTCTCAATAACACTTATATAAAGTAACCCCATTCGTTCATTTACAAGTTTCCCAATAAGTTATAAAGACTAAATATCATTACTGGACTTATCCCTCTCTTGTTTGTTTCGTTCACACAAACACATCCTAGTCATAATTCATCCATTCTCCACGTATCTAAACCTATTCACACATTAAATAACTTGATAAGTATGATACCACTTTACACGTATCCATTTCTTGATGTATTACTTAAACGCTAAACAAATATGGTGTCAAATGTATTCGTCAATTAAAGAAAAAAAAAATCAGGGATGTTACATGAGATGGGCATTATTAAAAAAAATCTCGTCAAATATATCTTGCCATCTTTTCTTGATCCTTTCGTTATCATAATGATCGAGAAAATTTTATTAAAATCTCTCATTCACATATTATAACCACATATGCATAATCACTTAAACCACTATTGATATCACTGTTGGAATTAATGTCCAAGTTCATAACTAATTGGTGAGACTATCGTCAAAAGTAGAGTCCTTTTTGGGTCGCCCTCGGTGAACTATAAAAGAGAAAAATGATTCAAAGAATAAGTTACGGCATAACCACGTTAAGTGTTACGTGGTATAAAGGTCATGGGATGGTTTTTGGGGTTTGTCCCACATCGCTCCAAAGGGTAAACCAAAACCTTTTTCTTTCCTTATAAATAGAAGGAACATGCCTTGGCTTTTATTTGCTCATTCCTTTCTTCTCATTCTTACTCCTTATAAGAGTCTTTCGTGTATCGGGACCTTAGGAGTTCGAATAGATTTTCTATTTGGTTCGTGGGTGTGAGCTATTAGAGGTACTCTCGTTTGGGTACTCGCCTCCAAGTTCGACCAAGGTGGTCCGCGTGAGAAATTCGATTTTCTCAAAGGTTAGTAATTTTCTTATTACTTATTTAATTATTTATTTCTTTTAAGTTGCTTTTAGTTAATTAGGTTTAGATCCTCTAGGGTTTAGTTCCCTTCTTGCCCTAGATTATTATTATTTCCGCTGCGTATTAATCTAGTTAGGGAATAGAAAACCCATCAGTGGCATCAGAGCTTTAGCCTAATTCTATTAGCACTTAAAAAGTAAATTGTTAACATGTGATAAGTGTAAATAATAATTGTATATTATATTATTGTCTTATGATCATTGAATGTTAATATGAATTTACATTTTGAACCTTATATTTTAAAATGTTTAAAATAGAACCTTAAAGTTTAAAATGTTTCATTTTTAACCTTATATTTTAAAATGTTTAAAATAGAACCCTAAAGTTTAAAATGTTTCATTTTGAACCTTATATTTTAAAATGTTTAAAATAGAACAAAAGTTTAAAATGTTTAAAAGAAACCTTATATATATTATAATTGTTATATTATTTAAAACTACTAAAACAAAATTCCCGTTTTAGATATATAGAAAATGTGAATAGTATGCTAACCCATGAAAACCGCACATCTATCATATGGGCTATTAATGGAGCGTGTGTGGTTTATCAGCACATTAATAAGAGAACATAAGTGAAAGGTGATGTGGGTCTCGCGATTCTCGGGCTGACTCGAGCCGGGTACCACGCGGGTTTTGCGTGGTTAAATTCACTGCCTTATTCATGATCCTCGGCATCCCAGTCATGAATTGTAGATAAGCATATACGAGATTAACATGCCATTGATCAGAATCAATGAATCTCAAAAGAACTAGGAATTTCATAGAGAATGAAATTGACAAAGACATTGTCTACCTAAAATAATTTCGTGATGTGATTACGGCAACGCTCTTCATAAAACGAATCTAAAATATGGATCCTAGCCTTAATATAAAATTGGGTAATTGATTAAGGAATATTCATTCTAAACTAAAATTATTTTATCTTATAGATGACTACTGAAAATGGTGTCAATCCTCCCGTTCCCAATCCCTCACATAACCCAAACTTCTCATTACTCTCAGTTCTTGGGAGGGAAAAACTCACCGGTCCTAACTATATGGACTGGATGCGAAACCTTAGGTTCACCCTAAGGTACGAGAACAAAGAGTATGTTCTCGATGAGCAAATTCCCAAAATTGATGATGATTCAACCCAAGAAGAGATTGAAGCTCACCGAAAGCACTATGATGATGCAAACAAAGTGTCATGCATCATGGCATCGTCCATGAGCCCTGAACTGCAAAAGACTTTTGAGAACACTTGGGCTTATGAGATGAACCAACAGCTCAAAGAAATGTTTCAGGCAAAGGCAAGCAAAGAACGCCTTGATGTTGTTAAATCCCTCATGGCTTGCAAACCAAAACCTGGAGCCTCTATTTGTGCTTTTGTCTTAGAGATGAAAGGGTACTTTGACAGATTGGGATCTCTGAACATGGTATTCGATACTGAGCTTTCTATCAACATAATCCTATCTGGTCTGCCAGCTGATTACAATCAGTTTGTGCTCTCGTATCAAATGAACGGGAAAGAGACCTCAATAATGGAACTCCATAGCTTGTTGCAAACCGCTTTGCAAGGGATCAAGAAGATTGATATGCCCTCTACTTCAGCGGCTCCTGTGTTGACTGTTGGTTATAATGCAAAGAAAAGAATGACTTCTCATTCCAACTGGAAAGGAAAGGCCACAAAAGGAAAGTCCGATCATGGGTCTAAGAGAAAGGCTGAATCTGATATTGCACCGACAAATGATCCAAAGGAAGCAGTGTGCTTCTACTGCAACACAAAGGGACATTGGAAGCGCAGCTGCCCAAAATATCTGAAGGACCTCAAAGACGGAAAGGTCGAAAAAGGTAGTCACTCAGGTATGTTTATGATCGAACTCCACAATACTACAACTTCTGATTCGTGGGTCTTGGATACAGGGTGTGGTACTCACATTTGCACTGTATCGCAGGGTCTAAAGGAAAGTAAGAAGTTGAAGCATGGAGAGCTCAACTTAGTCATGGGGAACAGGAAAATCACACCTGTGACGAAGATTGGAAAGTACGAGCTCATGCTAAAGTCTGGAGTTAGGATAAATTTAAATAATTGTTGTTATTCGTCAGAAATGACAAGAAACATTATTTCATTTCATGTTTTGTTTAAGGATGGTTATCAATTTTCATTTGACAATGAGAACGGAGATATTTTGGTTTATTCAAATGGTTGTTTTATATTTAAAGCTTCTCCTTGCAAAGGCATATATGAAACTGTTGAATGTATTAGTGATAATGGCAATGTGATTTTAAATGTTGGTTCGTCTAATGAGCTTGATAAATCAAAATTGTGGCATTCTCGTCTTGGGCACATAAACAAGAAACGCATCGCCCAACTCCAAAAGGATGGAGTGTTGGAATCATTCGACTTTAAATCGGATGATGTATGCGAGTCTTGCTTATTGGGAAAGATGACTAAATCACCATTCACAGGAACATGTGAAAGAGGTGAAGGATTATTGGACTTAGTACACACGGATGTGTGTGGACCATTCCGATCAACCACAAAAGATGGAAATCGCTACTACGTTACATTTACTGATGATTTCAGTAGATATGGATATGTTTATCCGATTAAACATAAATCGGATACTTTTGAAGTATTCAAAAGGTTTCAAAACGAAGTAGAGAACCAACTGGGCAGAAAGATAAAGGTACTCCGATCCGATAGGGGAGGAGAATACCTTAGTATCGAATTTTTCGATCATCTTAAAAACTGTGGTATAGTTTTACAATTAACTCCTCCTAGAACACCACAACTAAATGGAGTTGCGGAGAGGAGAAACAGAACCCTGTTAGACATGGTTCGATCTATGATGTGTCGAGCAACACTTCCAATAAGCTTCTGGGGTTACGCATTAGAAACAACCGCCCATATCTTAAATCTTGTACCCACTAAGAAGGTTTCGAAGACACCTTTTGAGATGTAGAAGGGAAAACGTCCTTCCCTTGGGCACATCAAAATCTGGGGTTGTGAGGTTTTCGTTAGACGAGAAGCTCAGGACAAACTAGAAGCCAGATCCGAAAAGTGTCTTTTCGTCGGTTATCCTAAAGAGTCATTTGGATATTTGTTTTACAGACCCAAGGATAATGTGGTGTTTGTAGCTCGAAGAGGAACGTTCCTCGAGAGAGAAATGATATCCAAAGAGGACAGTGGGAGTAAAATAGACCTTGAAGAAATTCAAGATTCTGCCGATGAAGAACCTGTAGTAAACACTGACACTCAACAAGAGGTGGTGACACCTGTTGAACCTGATGATATATCCTTACCCATTCGCAGAACAAGTAGTAGAGTAAGCAAGCCTTCTCAGGATCCTCAATTCTATTATGGTTTCCATATTGAAGAGGACAAGATTAGTGATAGTACACTAAGTGAGTTGGATGAGCCTGCCAACTACAAGGAAGCGATGGCAAGCCCTGAGGCTGCTAAGTGGAAAGAAGCTATGAAAAGCGAGATTCAGTCTATGTATGACAACCAAGTTTGGAATTTGGTTGACACTACACTCGGTCTTAAGATTGTGGGATGTAAGTGGATCTTCAAGAAGAAGACAGACATGGATAGGAATGTACACACTTATAAAGCTAGGTTGGTAGCGAAGGGTTATACTCAAACCCACGGGATTGATTATGAGGAAACCTTCTCACCAGTAGCTAAAATAAAGTCAATTAGGATAATGCTTGCCATAGCTGCGTTTCATGATTATGAAATATGGCAGATGGATGTCAAGACCGCTTTCCTTAACGGAAAACTAACAGAGGATGTGTTTATGGCACAACCAGAAGGTTTTGAAAATGCAAAGTATCCTAAAAGAGTGTGCAAGCTTCAAAAGGCCATTTATGGACTTAAACAGGCATCTCGTAGCTGGAATCTCTGCTTCCATGAGAAAGTCACACAGTTTGGATTTTCTAGAAGCGAAGATGAGTCCTGTATATATATCAAAGTCAGTGGGAGTATTGTAGTCTTCCTGGTATTATATGTGGATGATATACTACTCATAGGAAACGATATCCCAACATTACAAAGTGTAAAAGAATGGTTGGGGAAATGTTTCTCTATGAAAGATTTGGGAGATGCAGCATATATTCTCGGTATAAAGATTTACAGAGATAGGTCAAAGCGTCTTATAGGACTTAGCCAGGACACATACTTAGATAAAAATTTGAAAAGATTCAAAATGGAGAATTCTAAGAAAGGGAATCTACCCTTACATCATGGCATAAAGATTAGTAAGGATCTATGTCCGAAAACTAATGAAGAACTGGACAGAATGAGTCGAGTCCCATATGCTTCGGTTGTAGGATCGATCATGTATGCCATGACGTGTACAAGGCCTGATGTCTCCTTTGCTTTGAGCATGGTGAGTCGACATCAGCAGAATCCTGGTGAAGGTCATTGGACAGCTGTAAAGAACATTCTTAAGTATTTAAGAAATACTAAAGACAGGTTCTTAGTTTATGGTGGAGAAGAAGAACTCAGAGTGACTGGTTATAGTGATGCAAGTTTCCAAACAGATAAAGATGATAGTCGTTCACAGTCTGGTTGGGTATTTTTTCTAAATGGGGGAGCAGTGACGTGGAAAAGTTCAAAGCAAGATACAATGGCAGACTCCACATGCAAGTCTAAGTATATTGCAGCTTGTGAGGCTTCAAAGGAAGCTATTTGGATAAAGAATTTCATTGGAGATCTTGGAGTTGTTCCAACTGTACAAGACCCTATTGAAATATTCTGTGATAATGAGAGTGCAGTCGCCTTGACTAAAGAACCCAAGGATCACGGAAAGTCAAAACACATTGAAAGGAAATACCATTTTGTTCGAAGAAAGGTAGAAGAAGGACACGTGATTGTGAAAGACATACAATCAGAGGATAATCTAGCTGATCCATTCACAAAGGCATTGGCTAAGTCCAAACACGATGAACATGCATGGAGCATAGGATTGAAAGATAAAATAAAGTTTTAGTTGTTAGTTTGAGTTTGAAACATTATAAACAATGATTGAAATCGTAATAGATTTGGTGATTAAATAATGGAGATTTGTTTATTTGCAAGTGTGCTACCATTTACTATTATTTATCATTGTGTTTCATTTTTGCATGTTTAGAATCCACTTCCTGAGTACTTAGTTTACTCAAACCTCCTCAGTCGTTCATACTACAGGAAGTAAGTATTGATTTAAGACTGTCATGGAGTGCTAGTAGATTGTCTATAAAGATTAGACATGGCATAGAGAATGCTGCAACACTCATGAGTACTTAATGGGAATTAAGTATAGGACAAACCCGTACTTAGAGAGATTACTTCATGGATTGAGATCACGAGTAATTCTAAGATGATAATATCCTCTATTCTTAAAATGGAGATACATCGAGTATCTAGTTTTCAAGTCTGTTATACTTTAGTTTATTCAAACGCTGTGCGTAAATGCCAGTTATAAAGGGTATGCTAGGTACGACATGATAAGTTGACTAGTTCTATGTATTCAAAGTTTATTTGTTCCTTTCGCCTAAAAGGGAAAGCGATATCAATGGGCCCCTCGATGATTAAATGTTGACTTAAATGTGCTAGGCCTAGCCGGGACTAAATTGATGTGTTCAATTCAGTAGTCTCATATAGTCAAATAATCAGAAATCGAGAAACATAATGTTGAACCTGGAGATTGATTAAAATCCATGTCTCAGGTTCATACGATATCAGTAGAACAAAGGAATAGTTGATCGCTTATCTAAGGGCTGACTCTAAGATATGATTCAGAGTTCGGCAGTTGCATTGGATGGCACTCTCTGCTTAGTTGATCGGAATAGGCTTAGACCAATTATAGTTGATGAATTGTCCAAGTGGGAGACTGTTTGAATTAATGTCCAAGTTCATAACTAATTGGTGAGACTATCGTCAAAAGTAGAGTCCTTTTTGGGTCGCCCTCGGTGAACTATAAAAGAGAAAAATGATTCAAAGAATAAGTAACGGCATAACCACGTAAGTGTTTCGTGGTATAAAGGTCATGGGATGGTTTTTGGGGTTTGTCCCACATCACTCCAAAGGGTAAACCAAAACCTTTTTCTTTCCTTATAAATAGAAGGAACATGCCTTGGTGTAACAATTCGCAATTTCAGGTTAATTACTATTCCCGAAAATTTTCACTATTCACTTTTACTATTCATCTTTCCCGAAATTTTCCCGAAATTTGATTTTTGTTTCTTGGCCTCGAGTGATAAATCATTTCCATGGCAAATTAAAAGTTTGACATTCATAAGCTCATTTTTGTAAAAGTTAATAAGGAATTAAACGTTTTAGGGTAAAACGTCATTCAAAAATTCTACGCACAACGAAACTCGACCGGGTTAAGTGACCCCGCATCAGAAAAATGTTTGATACACTCATGATTTATTTGAGAATTAATCATGACTGTGAAAAACATGACCAAAATAAGCCTCGGCCGTGAAAAACTGGAATTTTCAGTTTTTAAGCGTTTTTACTCAGCCGTAACCTTAGCCTGTACCTGCACCGCGTTTCTAAGACGATTTGAGTTTTCAACTTATTAGAAAAAGTCAACATATTTTTCCCTCCTCCTTTGACCAAAAATCATTCCTTGATTTTATAAGTCATTCATTGATTTTTAGGCTTACGGTTTTATGTCTAAAAGACATTTAATACCAACCGACACTAGACTGAGCCCAGTCTAGACATTATAAGTCATTTTGAATCATTATTATCACATTAGAAAAGTAACATTTTACTTTTCTCAATTTTACGCAATATTCGTACGTTTTACGTATTACGCGTTTTAGACCCGTGTTTCCAGTTTTAGCAGGGTTTGAGCACCCCAATGGAACCTCCCACTCATTTTATATTTTATTATGGAGTATTTTGACAAGTTTAACCATTCTTCCAAGTTTCGTATTTTTACGATACCCGGTTTTACGTTTTGTGACGTAACAACTTACGGTTAGCATTTTACGGAGCCAAAACATACTAGATATCTTGGATAATATCACCAAAAGTCCAACACTTCCTCCCCAAGGCTTTTGAACCGCCTCTAGGGGGGGGATTCACACTTGTGGCATGATCTCCTTCCTTGTGCTCTAGGATTAGTACATGTGTTCAAGCTTGTCTTGGAAGCTTTGACAAGTCAAGTAACTAACCTCCTCAAGACCCTTTATAAGCCCCCCCTCCCCCTCCTTATGCCGTCCACCATAACCACACACCAACACCATCTCCTTTGCTTATTCTCTTCAAGTTCCATCCAAGAGTCAAGTGCATAACAACACATAAACCCTAGTTTGATCTTAGGTTATCAAAACACTTCCATAACCTCATATACTTGGTGATTTCTCTTGAGTTTGAATCCACTCAAGTCACCTCAACCTTCATCATCTATCTTTCAAGATTACAAGAGTAGAAAGGTTGCATGAAGTGAAGTGGGTTGAAGCTAAAGTCTATCAATGTCCTATCCTTACTAGTTAACTTCCTTTCTTTATTTGAAAGCCAAAAGTTGTAAGCCAAACCCTAACATACTTCTTGCTAAATATCATATTCATGTTATTTACATATCATTCATGCTATATTTTGTCTTGTGATCATGTCTATGATGTACAAAAATGGGTAAAACAAGTATTGATACATATATGTAACTTATGTTATTCAAACAAGTAAACTAGTGACTTTCTTGGAGAACCACGACCAAAATAGTATAACTATGATATTAGATCATTACATATTACAGTAGAGGACTTAACAAGGAAATCATAGCAATTTGAACCATCTAAAACGAGTATACGAGTCAAAAGTTATGGCCATAAGAAGTTAGCGAAACCAAAACGGCAAAACTGCCTAGACCATACTGTTTTGCATTCTGACTTTTTGAAAGTCACCCTTCTGGTCCGATTCATCAAAAAGTTAAAACACGAAAGTTGTCCGGAACGACATTTTCGTTCAGGATCAAAGAAGCTCGAGCCCTGAAAACGCTTTCCGAGTGATAATTTCTTCAAATTCTAAACAGCCATTTTTAGACCAAAGTCATTATATAAAGGTTATGGTTTATAAAGACCAAAAGGTCTTATGACCTAGATTAAAGACCACAACCATGGCTAGAGCCAAGGTTGAGTCTCAAGACCATGGAACAATGACCAAAGGTCATGGCAAGGCCATGGCTAAATGACCATATCAACATACCAAGGCGAAAACATGAGCTAACGACCATATAAACTTACCAAGGCAAATACATGAACTAGAGAAGTTGGCGATAACTTGAACATACAATTTGGATCTACTTCATCTAAAAGAACCATGAGATACAAGTTATAAGAAACTCACCCTAATAACAATCTTCATGTAATAATAAACTTTCCTAAGTTTATTCAAATATCAGACATGTAACTTTTCGGATCAAAACTTATATCTATATATTTTATCAACTACTACAATAGTAGGGAGCCTCATGTGAGGAGTTCATTATGTAAGCCGTCGAGATGAGTTATGGATTTACGAATTAAAGTGTCCTGGCTCCTCGAACGCTTACTAACATGACTTCTGAATTATGTCGGCCCGAACGGTAGTAAACGATATATAAACATACTTGTTTCATGAATCATTTCTTTCAAAGACTTACACTATACATCATACCACATCATGGACTAAGTGCAAGACATACATATATTGGCATGTTTATGTTTCCTTAGACATTATTCCAAACCTAAGTTGCAACGATTATTATAGGTTGCTCGTAAAAACCTTCGCGATTCAACCATCATATTCACTACTTGCTACATAACTTAAGGTGAGTCATAGCCCCTACTCTTTTAGTTGTTTTACCAACTCTTTGGGGGAGAATACATGCTCGTTTTTACATAAATGCAATACTTGTTTTACTTGAACATGCTACTTGTTTGCTTAAACACCAATTGCCTTACTCAATGTTTGTGGCTTACTCAAATGCCTTATGTGTTTACATGTTACATACTTCATTGCCTTCCCGTTGCACTAGTATTCAACAAAGCGTAGTATTATGGCTTCCACTTCATTGTCATCATTATTTATATGGCATCATTGTAAAGATTGTTTATATAACGGTATTGCTACATTTATCTTTGAATCTAGATACAAGTTTTACCTTTGTTCACATAAACCAGATCATATTTGGCAGTGAGTTGTGAACACACAGGTTACAAGTCTCTTATGGCGGGACTTGCAACTGAGTGGATTTACGATGCCTTTGCTGGAAAATCATCATTCAAATGTTTTACATTACATTTTGTCACTAAACTCTATGAACTCACCAACCTCGTGTTGACACTTTAGCATGTATTTTCAGGTTCATAATGAACAAGGATGGCACGAATGGGGCACGGATATTCAAGAGGGCTATAAATTTTATTATCGTTCAAAAACTCATTTAATGTAAATTGTAAACATGGAACCATTTGGGACCTCATTTTGTAACCTCTGATATTTATAAAATTTGAATGATAAATCTCTTAAAACGACTCAATTGGAGTTCGTTTTCTATTATTGTGACTATTGTGCCGTCGAGTAACACCCAGTTTGAATTCCGCTGCAACCATGAATTGGGGGTGTTACAGATTGGTATCAGAGCCATGGTTATAGGGAAACGGGTCTAATGGAGACCTAAACTATAACTACACTTACAAGCAAAAACATTTTATAGCCTTCCGCTCTCCGTGTCTTCCATCCTCCAGACGATTATGGACTTATTAAGCATTTTATAATACCCAAACATGTTAGCATATGAATATATGTACCCTTAGCACATTTGAGCATTTTCCTGTAAACATGTTAGGCTACACAAACATATTAGTATATTGATATATATACCCATTTTGAGCATTTTCCCGTAGACATTTTTATGCTACATAAACATAATTGCATATTGATATATGTACCTTTAGCATAATTGAGCATTTCCCCGTAAGCATTTTATACTATATGAACATATTAGTATATTGATATATACACACTTGTCACATCTTGAGCACTTCCCATAAACATTTGAATTGTTTTAACATGGTATTTCTTCTAAAAGAAATCATGTGCGTACCGACTTCTCCCGATTATGTGCCCACTCTACCTAATAACTTCCAAGTCTCACCACCTTCGCCCGAGTTCGGATTTGACTTCGTGAATGCCTTCGCTTCTGATGACGAAGAAGAACCTTTCGAAGATTCAACCGACGAAGAAGAGGAGGAACCAATACTAACTAATTTTGCGTCAAATACTTCTAATTATTTTGGACAAAATTCGGTTGAGGCAGACTCCAAGGAGGATAATGAGTATGAATATATACTAGCGCCATTACCACCACCACTATCACTTCCCTTTAATATCCCTACATGTGATAATTTGGATCACTCATTATGGATCGTATCACGACCACCATTGATCCAACAAGAAAATCAGCATGGAAACTACAGCCTCTCAAACTTCATAGACTCGTACCTCTATGACACACTAAACCAAGAAGTTGCCGATCAATCAGAGCTACTCGGACCTTCTAACCTGCAATAGACTAGTGTGATGATACTAGTTGTCTTTTGTACTACTAACTGATTAGACTCAGTTAGTAAATGTTATGAAATGATAGTAAAAACGTTGTAATTACTAAACTGAAAGTATCAGTTAGTAGATTTTGAAGAAACTTGTAATAAGTTTCAATCTTGTAATCAATCAACGTTTTATGAATAAAACTCTTGCTTTATGCTATCATGTGTTATGATTCAACCTCCAACGTATTTATTCTATCATTTCCCCATCAAAAATCATGCTTATTTCACAACTTTCTACTCACCAACTATTTTGAACACTACGTCAATTTCCCCCGAGTATCTTACTCTCCATCTCCAAAGATGAGTATGAATATTCATTTCATACTTTTGGAATACCAATATCATCTCATAATACACTACCTTGTAACTCACCGGCTAAGTATGAATGTTGTGTTGGGAATTCTTAAGTAGGATGATTTGTAATTATTTGAATGGATTGGGATGCCTTTTCATTTAAATAAAGAAATTGTAAATCACCGAACCATAAGTTTATATTCCTCTATTTACATTGTTTGGGATGCCTCTCTATGTAAATAAAGAATTATAAACAAGTGGGCTTATTTGTATCCAAAATAACATAAGTATGAAGTCAACCTACATTACATTGCTCGGGTATGGCTTGATACCTACATTACATTGCTCGGGTATGTCATGATACCTACATTACATTGCTCGGGTATGGCTTGATACCTACATTACATTGCTCGGGTATGGCATGATACCTACATTACATTGCTCAGGTATGGCATGATACCTACATTACATTGCTCGGGTATGGCTTGATACCTACATTACATTGCTCGGGTATGGCATGATACCTACATTACATTGCTCGGGTATGGCTTGATACCTACATTACATTGCTCGGGTATGGCATGATACCTACATTACATTGCTCGGGTATGGCTTGATACCTATATTACATTGCTCGGGTATGGCATGATACCTACATTACATTACTCGGGTATGGCTTGATACCTACATTACATTGCTCGGGTATGGCATGATACCTACATTACTTTGCTCGGGTATGGCATGATACCTACATTACATTGCACATGTATGGCATGATACCTACATTATATTCGCCACAAGAAATCCTATCTTTTCACCGACATCGCTTCAAACCATGACATAAACTAAACTTCGGGACGAAGTTCCCGTAAGGGGTAGAGACTGTAACAATTCGCAATTTCAGGTTAATTACTATTCCCAGAAATTTTCACTATTCACTTTTACTATTCATTTTTCCCGAAATTTGATTTTTGTTTCTTGGCCTCGAGTGATAAATCATTTCCATGGCAAATTAAAAGTTTGACATTCATAAGCTCATTTTCGTAAAAGTTAATAAGGAATTACACGTTTTAGGGTAAAACGTCATTCAAAAATTCTACGCACAACGAAACTCGACCGGGTTAAGTGACCCCGCATCAGAAAAATGTTTGATACACTCATGATTTATTTGAGAATTAATCATGACTGTGAAAAACATGACCAAAATAAGCCTCGGCCGTGAAAAACTGGAATTTTCAGTTTTTAAGCGTTTTTACTCAGCCGTAACCTTAGCCTATACCTGCACCGCGTTTCTAAGACGATTTGAGTTTTCAACTTATTAGAAAAAGTCAACATATTTTTCCCTCCTCCTTTGACCAAAAATCATTCCTTGATTTTATAAGTCATTCATTGATTTTTAGGCTTACGGTTTTATGTCTAAAAGACATTTAATACCAACCGACACTAGACTGAGCCCAGTCTAGACATTATAAGTCATTTTGAATCATTATTATCACATTAGAAAAGTAACATTTTACTTTTCTCAATTTTACGCAATATTCGTACGTTTTACGTATTACGCGTTTTAGACCCGTGTTTCCAGTTTTAGCAGGGTTTGAGCACCCCAATGGAACCTCCCACTCATTTTATATTTTATTATGGAGTATTTTGACAAGTTTAACCATTCTTCCAAGTTTCGTATTTTTACGATACCCGGTTTTTTGTTTTGTGACGTAACAACTTACGGTTAGCATTTTACGGAGCCAAAACATACTAGATATCTTGGATAATATCACCAAAAGTCCAACACTTCCTCCCCAAGGCTTGTGAACCGCCTCTAGGGGGGGGGGATTCACACTTTTGGCATGATCTCCTTCCTTGTGCTCTAGGATTAGTACATGTGTTCAAGCTTGTCTTGGAAGCTTTGACAAGTCAAGTAACTAACCTCCTCAAGACCCTTTATAAGCCCCCCCTCCCCCTCCTTATGCCGTCCACCATAACCACACACCAACACCATCTCCTTTGCTCATTCTCTTCAAGTTCCATCCAAGATTCAAGTGCATAACAACACATAAACCCTAGTTTGATCTTAGGTTATCAAAACACTTCCATAACCTCATATACTTGGTGATTTCTCTTGAGTTTGAATCCAATCAAGTCACCTCAACCTTCATCATCTATCTTTCAAGATTACAAGAGTAGAAAGGTTGCATGAAGTGAAGTGGGTTGAAGCTAAAGTCTATCAATGTCCTATCCTTACTAGTTAACTTCCTTTCTTTATTTGAAAGCCAAAAGTTGTAAGCCAAACCCTAACATACTTCTTGCTAAATATCATATTCATGTTATTTACATATCATTCATGCTATATTTTGTCTTGTGATCATGTCCATGATGTACAAAAATGGGTAAAACAAGTATTGATACATATATGTAACTTATGTTATTCAAACAAGTAAACTAGTGACTTTCTTGGAGAACCACGACCAAAATAGTATAACTATGATATTGGATTATTACATATTACAGTAGAGGACTTAACAAGGAAATCATAGCAATTTTAACCATCTAAAACGAGTATACGAGTCAAAAGTTATGGCCATAAGAAGTTAGCGAAATCAAAATGGCAAAACTGCCTAGACCATACTGTTTTGCATTCTGACTTTTTGAAAGTCACCCTTCTGGTCCGATTCATCAAAAAGTTAAAACATGAAAGTTGTCCGGAACGACGTTTTCGTTCAGGAATAAAGAAGCTCGAGCCCTGAAAACACTTTCCGAGTGATAATTTCTTCAAATTCTAAACAACCATTTTTAGACCAAAGTCATTATATAAAGGTTATGGTTTATAAAGACCAAGAGGTCTTATGACCTAGATTAAAGACCACAACCATGGCTAGAGCCAAGGTTGAGTCTCAAGACCATGGAACAATGACCAAAGGTCATGGCAAGGCCATGACTAAATGACCATATCAACATACCAAGGCGAAAACATGAGCTAACGACCATATAAACTTACCAAGGCAAATACATGAACTAGAGAAGTTGGCGATAACTTGAACATACAATTTGGATCTACTTCATCTAAAAGAACCATGAGATACAAGTTATAAGAAACTCACCCTAATAACAATCTTCATGTAATAATAAACTTTCCTAAGTTTATTCAAATATCGGACATGTAACTTTTCGGATCAAAACTTATATCTATATATTTTATCAACTACTACAATAGTAGGGAGCCTCATGTGAGGAGTTCATTATGTAAGCCGTCGAGATGAGTTGTGGATTTACGAATTAAAGTGTCCTGGCTCCTCGAACGCTTACTAACATGACTTATGTATTATGTCGGCCCGAACGGTAGTAAACGATATATAAACATACTTGTTTCATGAATCATTTCTTTCAAAGACTTACACTATACATCATACCACATCATGGACTAAGTGCAAGACATACATATATTGGCATGTTTATGTTTCCTTAGACATTATTCCAAACCTAAGTTGCAACGATTATTATAGGTTGCTCGTAAAAACCTTCGCGATTCGACCATCATATTCACTACTTGCTACATAACTTAAGGTGAGTCATAGCCCCTACTCTTTTAGTTGTTTTACCAACTCTTTGGGGGAGAATACATGCTCGTTTTTACATAAATGCAATACTTGTTTTACTTGAACATGCTACTTGTTTGCTTAAACACCAATTGCCTTACTCAATGTTTGTGGCTTACTCAAATGCCTTATGTGTTTACATGTTACATACTTCATTGCCTTCCCGTTGCACTAGTATTCAACAAAGCGTAGTATTATGGCTTCCACTTCATTGTCATCATTATTTATATGGCATCATTGTAAAGATTGTTTATATAACGGTATTGCTACATTTATCTTTGAATCTAGATACAAGTTTTACCTTTGTTCACATAAACCAGATCATATTTGGCAGTGAGTTGTGAACACACAGGTTACAAGTCTCTTATGGCGGGACTTGCAACTGAGTGGATTTACGATGCCTTTGCTGGAAAATCATCCTTCAAATGTTTTACATTACATTTTGTCACTAAACTCTATGAACTCACCAACCTCGTGTTGACACTTTAGCATGTATTTTCAGGTTCATAATGAACAAGGATGGCACGGATGGGGCACGGATATTCATGAGGGCTATAAATTTTATTATCGTTCAAAAACTCATTTAATGTAAATTGTAAACATGGAACCATTTGGGACCTCATTTTGTAACCTCTGATATTTATAAAATTTGAATGATAAATCTCTTAAAACGACTCAATTGGAGTTCGTTTTCTATTATTGTGACTATTGTGCCGTCGAGTAACACCCAGTTTGAATTCCGCTGCAACCATGAATTGGGGGTGTTACAGATTGGTATCAGAGCCATGGTTATAGGGAAACGGGTCTAATGGAGACCTAAACTATAACTACACTTACAAGCAAAAACATTTTATAGCCTTCCGCTCTCCGTGTCTTCCATCCTCCAGACGATTATGGACTTATTAAGCATTTTATAATACCCAAACATGTTAGCATATGAATATATGTACCCTTAGCACATTTGAGCATTTTCCTGTAAACATGTTAGGCTACACAAACATATTAGTATATTGATATATATACCCATTTTGAGCATTTTCCCGTAGACATTTTTATGCTACATAAACATAATTGCATATTGATATATGTACCTTTAGCATAATTGAGCATTTCCCCGTAAGCATTTTATACTATATGAACATATTAGTATATTGATATATACACACTTGTCACATCTTGAGCACTTCCCATAAACATTTGAATTGTTTTAACATGGTATTTCTTCTAAAAGAAATCATGTGCGTACCGACTTCTCCCGATTATGTGCCCACTCTACCTAATAACTTCCAAGTCTCACCACCTTCGCCCGAGTTCGGATTTGACTTCGTGAATGCCTTCGCTTCTGATGACGAAGAAGAACCTTTCGAAGATTCAACTGACGAAGAAGAGGAGGAACCAATACTAACTAATTTTGCGTCAAATACTTCTAATTATTTTGGACAAAATTCGGTTGAGGCAGACTCCAAGGAGGATAATGAGTATGAATATATACTAGCGCCATTACCACCACCACTATCACTTCCCTTTAATATCCCTACATGTGATAATTTGGATCACTCATTATGGATCGTATCACGACCACCATTGATCCAACAAGAAAATCAGCATGGAAACTACAGCCTCTCAAACTTCATAGACTCGTACCTCTATGACACACTAAACCAAGAAGTTGCCGATCAATCAGAGCTACTCGGACCTTCTAACCTGCAATAGACTAGTGTGATGATACTAGTTGTCTTTTGTACTACTAACTGATTAGACTCAGTTAGTAAATGTTATGAAATGATAGTAAAAACGTTGTAATTACTAAACTGAAAGTATCAGTTAGTAGATTTTGAAGAAACTTGTAATAAGTTTCAATCTTGTAATCAATCAACGTTTTATGAATAAAACTCTTGCTTTATGCTATCATGTGTTATGATTCAACCTCCAACGTATTTATTCTATCATTTCCCCATCAAAAATCATGCTTATTTCACAACTTTCTACTCACCAACTATTTTGAACACTACGTCAATTTCCCCCGAGTATCTTACTCTCCATCTCCAAAGATGAGTATGAATATTCATTTCATACTTTTGGAATACCAATATCATCTCATAATACACTACCTTGTAACTCACCGGCTAAGTATGAATGTTGTGTTGGGAATTCTTAAGTAGGATGATTTGTAATTATTTGAATGGATTGGGATGCCTTTTCATTTAAATAAAGAAATTGTAAATCACCGAACCATAAGTTTATATTCCTCTATTTACATTGTTTGGGATGCCTCTCTATGTAAATAAAGAATTATAAACAAGTGGGCTTATTTGTATCCAAAATAACATAAGTATGAAGTCAACCTACATTACATTGCTCGGGTATGGCTTGATACCTACATTACATTGCTCGGGTATGTCATGATACCTACATTACATTGCTCGGGTATGGCTTGATACCTACATTACATTGCTCGGGTATGGCATGATACCTACATTACATTGCTCAGGTATGGCATGATACCTACATTACATTGCTCGGGTATGGCTTGATACCTACATTACATTGCTCGGGTATGGCATGATACCTACATTACATTGCTCGGGTATGGCTTGATACCTACATTACATTGCTCGGGTATGGCATGATACCTACATTACATTGCTCGGGTATGGCTTGATACCTATATTACATTGCTCGGGTATGGCATGATACCTACATTACATTACTCGGGTATGGCTTGATACCTACATTACATTGCTCGGGTATGGCATGATACCTACATTACTTTGCTCGGGTATGGCATGATACCTACATTACATTGCACATGTATGGCATGATACCTACATTATATTCGCCACAAGAAATCCTATCTTTTCACCGACATCGCTTCAAACCATGACATAAACTAAACTTCGGGACGAAGTTCCCGTAAGGGGTAGAGACTGTAACAATTCGCAATTTCAGGTTAATTACTATTCCCAGAAATTTTCACTATTCACTTTTACTATTCATTTTTCCCGAAATTTGATTTTTGTTTCTTGGCCTCGAGTGATAAATCATTTCCATGGCAAATTAAAAGTTTGACATTCATAAGCTCATTTTCGTAAAAGTTAATAAGGAATTACACGTTTTAGGGTAAAACGTCATTCAAAAATTCTACGCACAACGAAACTCGACCGGGTTAAGTGACCCCGCATCAGAAAAATGTTTGATACACTCATGATTTATTTGAGAATTAATCATGACTGTGAAAAACATGACCAAAATAAGCCTCGGCCGTGAAAAACTGGAATTTTCAGTTTTTAAGCGTTTTTACTCAGCCGTAACCTTAGCCTATACCTGCACCGCGTTTCTAAGACGATTTGAGTTTTCAACTTATTAGAAAAAGTCAACATATTTTTCCCTCCTCCTTTGACCAAAAATCATTCCTTGATTTTATAAGTCATTCATTGATTTTTAGGCTTACGGTTTTATGTCTAAAAGACATTTAATACCAACCGACACTAGACTGAGCCCAGTCTAGACATTATAAGTCATTTTGAATCATTATTATCACATTAGAAAAGTAACATTTTACTTTTCTCAATTTTACGCAATATTCGTACGTTTTACGTATTACGCGTTTTAGACCCGTGTTTCCAGTTTTAGCAGGGTTTGAGCACCCCAATGGAACCTCCCACTCATTTTATATTTTATTATGGAGTATTTTGACAAGTTTAACCATTCTTCCAAGTTTCGTATTTTTACGATACCCGGTTTTTTGTTTTGTGACGTAACAACTTACGGTTAGCATTTTACGGAGCCAAAACATACTAGATATCTTGGATAATATCACCAAAAGTCCAACACTTCCTCCCCAAGGCTTGTGAACCGCCTCTAGGGGGGGGGGATTCACACTTTTGGCATGATCTCCTTCCTTGTGCTCTAGGATTAGTACATGTGTTCAAGCTTGTCTTGGAAGCTTTGACAAGTCAAGTAACTAACCTCCTCAAGACCCTTTATAAGCCCCCCCTCCCCCTCCTTATGCCGTCCACCATAACCACACACCAACACCATCTCCTTTGCTCATTCTCTTCAAGTTCCATCCAAGATTCAAGTGCATAACAACACATAAACCCTAGTTTGATCTTAGGTTATCAAAACACTTCCATAACCTCATATACTTGGTGATTTCTCTTGAGTTTGAATCCAATCAAGTCACCTCAACCTTCATCATCTATCTTTCAAGATTACAAGAGTAGAAAGGTTGCATGAAGTGAAGTGGGTTGAAGCTAAAGTCTATCAATGTCCTATCCTTACTAGTTAACTTCCTTTCTTTATTTGAAAGCCAAAAGTTGTAAGCCAAACCCTAACATACTTCTTGCTAAATATCATATTCATGTTATTTACATATCATTCATGCTATATTTTGTCTTGTGATCATGTCCATGATGTACAAAAATGGGTAAAACAAGTATTGATACATATATGTAACTTATGTTATTCAAACAAGTAAACTAGTGACTTTCTTGGAGAACCACGACCAAAATAGTATAACTATGATATTGGATTATTACATATTACAGTAGAGGACTTAACAAGGAAATCATAGCAATTTTAACCATCTAAAACGAGTATACGAGTCAAAAGTTATGGCCATAAGAAGTTAGCGAAATCAAAATGGCAAAACTGCCTAGACCATACTGTTTTGCATTCTGACTTTTTGAAAGTCACCCTTCTGGTCCGATTCATCAAAAAGTTAAAACATGAAAGTTGTCCGGAACGACGTTTTCGTTCAGGAATAAAGAAGCTCGAGCCCTGAAAACACTTTCCGAGTGATAATTTCTTCAAATTCTAAACAACCATTTTTAGACCAAAGTCATTATATAAAGGTTATGGTTTATAAAGACCAAGAGGTCTTATGACCTAGATTAAAGACCACAACCATGGCTAGAGCCAAGGTTGAGTCTCAAGACCATGGAACAATGACCAAAGGTCATGGCAAGGCCATGACTAAATGACCATATCAACATACCAAGGCGAAAACATGAGCTAACGACCATATAAACTTACCAAGGCAAATACATGAACTAGAGAAGTTGGCGATAACTTGAACATACAATTTGGATCTACTTCATCTAAAAGAACCATGAGATACAAGTTATAAGAAACTCACCCTAATAACAATCTTCATGTAATAATAAACTTTCCTAAGTTTATTCAAATATCGGACATGTAACTTTTCGGATCAAAACTTATATCTATATATTTTATCAACTACTACAATAGTAGGGAGCCTCATGTGAGGAGTTCATTATGTAAGCCGTCGAGATGAGTTGTGGATTTACGAATTAAAGTGTCCTGGCTCCTCGAACGCTTACTAACATGACTTATGTATTATGTCGGCCCGAACGGTAGTAAACGATATATAAACATACTTGTTTCATGAATCATTTCTTTCAAAGACTTACACTATACATCATACCACATCATGGACTAAGTGCAAGACATACATATATTGGCATGTTTATGTTTCCTTAGACATTATTCCAAACCTAAGTTGCAACGATTATTATAGGTTGCTCGTAAAAACCTTCGCGATTCGACCATCATATTCACTACTTGCTACATAACTTAAGGTGAGTCATAGCCCCTACTCTTTTAGTTGTTTTACCAACTCTTTGGGGGAGAATACATGCTCGTTTTTACATAAATGCAATACTTGTTTTACTTGAACATGCTACTTGTTTGCTTAAACACCAATTGCCTTACTCAATGTTTGTGGCTTACTCAAATGCCTTATGTGTTTACATGTTACATACTTCATTGCCTTCCCGTTGCACTAGTATTCAACAAAGCGTAGTATTATGGCTTCCACTTCATTGTCATCATTATTTATATGGCATTATTGTAAAGATTGTTTATATAACGGTATTGCTACATTTATCTTTGAATCTAGATACAAGTTTTACCTTTGTTCACATAAACCAGATCATATTTGGCAGTGAGTTGTGAACACACAGGTTACAAGTCTCTTATGGCGGGACTTGCAACTGAGTGGATTTACGATGCCTTTGCTGGAAAATCATCCTTCAAATGTTTTACATTACATTTTGTCACTAAACTCTATGAACTCACCAACCTCGTGTTGACACTTTAGCATGTATTTTCAGGTTCATAATGAACAAGGATGGCACGGATGGGGCATGGATATTCAAGAGGGCTATAAATTTTATTATCATTCAAAAACTCATTTAATGTAAATTGTAAACATGGAACCATTTGGGACCTCATTTTGTAACCTCTGATATTTATAAAATTTGAATGATAAATCTCTTAAAACGACTCAATTGGAGTTCGTTTTCTATTATTGTGACTATTGTGCCGTCGAGTAACACCCAGTTTGAATTCCGCTGCAACCATGAATTGGGGTGTTACACTTGGCTTTTATTTGCTCATTCCTTTCTTCTCATTCTTACTCCTTATAAGAGTCTTTCGTGTATCGGGACCTTAGGAGTTCGAATAGATTTTCTCTTTGGTTCGTGGGTGTGAGCTATTAGAGGTACTCTCGTTTGGGTACTCTCCTCCAAGTTCGACCAAGGTGGTCCGCGTGAGAAATTCGATTTTCTTAAAGGTTAGTAATTTTCTTATTACTTATTTAATTATTTATTTCTTTTAAGTTGCTTTTAGTTAATTAGGTTTAGATCCTCTAGGGTTTAGTTCCCTTCTTGGCCTAGATTATTATTATTTCCGCTGCGTATTAATCTAGTTAGGGAATAGAAAACCCATCAATCACTACATATTTACTAGTCCATGTTACTCAATATATATTAAACATTGAACTCTACGAAAGTGTATAAGAAAAAATTATAACCTCCAATTACATTGTTTTCATTAAGAATGTTCGCAACGACGATCGATTTTCACCAAAAACGTACACATGTATTTGTCCGACCTATAAAATCAAAGATGAACCAACATACAAAAACAAACTTCATTCAGAAATCGAAAACAATTTTAATAACCAAATAAATTCGATATCAGTCGACAATTGCAGAAAGTAAATTACATTAAATTAAGGATTTCAAATAAATTCGATATCGTGAAAAAGTGCATAGATATTTGTTTTACTATAATCAAAATAATTTGTGTACATAATTTTGTTACCTTGACTGATTACATTGTGTGGTGGGACTGATCAATTAAAGGATGATTTTTCTCCATACTCATTTTTTTTGTTTCGATTCGAAACAATTCTTTTTGGCGAATTAGGACCCAACTTTCATATACATAACGAATCAAGCCTCTATAATATTGTTTGTCGAGATTTTCATCTGATCCGGATCAGAAAAGAGGCGCTCAGGGTTTTTTTGTGTGAGAGAAAGAGATAAAAAAACTGAAAATGAAGATACAGATCTTATGGGAGGTTGACGGTTTGGGAAAGAAATTGTAAACAAAATTCCTTTTTTACCCTTTATTTTATTGTAAAATGCCACTCTTCTTTTGTTTTATTACATTTATGCCATTAAACATTTACATCCATTGATCAAATAAACGAATGGCTGAGATTGGTTCTCGCAGTTCTCGCAATTTATTTGGTTCTGAAAAGAACCTTACACTATATATATATATATATATATATATATATATATATATATGTGTGTGTGTGTGTGTGTGTGTGTGTGTGTGTATAGATTTGAGTTCAAATAAAATTAACCTTAAAGTTCTAAAACTAAGATCCATTAAAAAACTAACAGGATTTGGACAAGTGGAATTTGAGTACAGTAAAACCTCTATAAATTAATACTCGGTAAATTAATAACCTCGATAAAATTAATAATTTGTCCGGTCCCAACTTGGGACCAGTACAAATTTAGACCCCAATCGATAAAATAATAAGATAATAATTTTTTTGAAACCCCAGTGTATATATATTAGTCCCAATGAAATTATAAATTAATAATTACTAAAAATTCCATGTATATATATGTATATATGTGTGTGTGTGTGTGTGTGTGAGAGAGAGAGATACACTTCAAAATCATAAGATTGTTTAGTAAAAAATAATCATAGTCAATTGTTTTTTGTTTAACTTCAAATCTTTTGAGTTTATCTTAAAATCTCCTTATTGCACTAAAGAGTTGGTGCGTTGTCATCTTGCATTGCAACAAAAAGTGTTAATTTTAATTTCATAAAGCGTGAATGTGAGTTAATAAAATGTTAATTGAAACTTGTTTTTCAAAGTTATTTTTCGTCTCTAATGAGTATAGATTGTAACTAGCTATTTTATTAGACTTGAAAATTTAAAGGCCAAACGTTAGACCTCTTTAAATTAATAAATTATTAATTTATCGATATAATAATATCTCGCTAAATTAATAAAATATACCGGTCCCAACACTATTAATTTATAGAGGTTTTACTGTACATAAAAAACTGTAAATTCAATAAATGTCTAAAAGGGTATTGTAGGTATTTAACATGCCTAGCCCTAAATAACCTCTAACCCTAAAAACAAATATACCCAACATCCATCTCCATTCTAATATCCTCTCTAATTAAAAATCAATCTCATCTCATATCCCTTCCCAAATCACGACCAATATACCCCACCACCAATACAAAATCACGTCCGGCCAGCACCACAACCATATTCCACACATACCGGTGTCAAAAAATACCACTTTCGTGGCTTTTTATTTCGGCGAGGACTTGTTTTCCGGGTTTCGTATGTGGGGTCTCGAACGAATATGTGTCACAAAAAAACATTCGATCTGTCTAGGATTCGTTACCCCGACGGGGCTTAGTTTTTACGGCAAGAATTCGTTATCTTGACGGGGCTTCATTTTCCGGCGAGGTATCGTTATCCCGCCGGATTCTGGGTATCACATTTTTTTCCGGTGAGGATTCATTTTCCGGCGAGGCCTTAATATCCCTAACAGCCGTTGTGTATTCAAGAACTAGTCGGTGTGTATTCAAGAGCTGTTACGATTTGTTTTTGTTTTTAGGAACAGAAGACCTTCAAAGATTGTACACCTGTTCTTATTGATTTGTTATGGGCATATGGATCTTTCAATAAAAAAAAGTGTTCTAAATTCTAATGTTGATACATGGATCTATTATGGCCATATGGATTTATTTTGATGTACCTGATTTGTACCAGATCTTGTTTTCTTAGTTATACATGGATCAGTTATAGTGTAGCAATGTGTTGTGTATCAAAGATTGGTTCTAGTATTGATGCACCGATCAGTTCTAGTGTAGAAATTGTTGTAGTGTACGAGTTCTAATGTTGATATATTTTTAATGAACCACATGTATCTTTATGTGTACGTGATGTATCTATCAATGTAAATACATTTTTTAATGTGCTTATCAGTACATTTAGGAGGTGGTCATCATGTATTTATTAATATAAATATAAATATATTTTTAATGTACCTGATGTATGGTCTCGTGTATTTGTTAACGCAAATATATTTTTAATGTACTTGATGTATCATGTTATGTATAAAAAAAATGTGCACTGGTATAAAAATAAAAGCCAAAATTATTTTTTTTAAAACTATATTGGGATTTAAATTCTCCAAAATACCCTTGAAACTCTATTTAATTACTATAATGTCACTCATTTAATGTTAATCTCATCTGGCACCAATTAATAGATCCAATGGTCTAGATTAGGTCTTACTTTTAGAACTTTAAGTTTGATCTCACATTAACCCTCCCCTATATATATGAATCTAGATCAAATAAGATCAATTTTAAAGTTGTAAAAATAAGATCCAACTAAAATCTGACAAGTGACACTCTCGTTAAAATAATTTTTTTTTATTGATTACAACTAAAATTATTAAAGTTCCGATAGTTTTCTTCTTTAAATTGAGAAAACTAAGGTGATACACTTTGATTCGACATGTAAATTTATAGTTGTGTATCACTAATCCAAATTCATGTATCAGTTGGTTATTAGTTGCTAAAATACCATTTTTTTACCAACTACCGCAAAAGCGCAAAAGCCATTTTTTTTATTAGTTGCCTTAGGGCAGTTGGCCACCAACTACCGCAAAAGCGTGCAGTTGACCAAGTCAAAGCTTAAAGGCGGGGGTTCGAATCCGGACTCCAGCTTGGTCAGCCAGTGTTGCCTAGGTAATTTACCGGGATATGCCTTCCTTGTTGGGTGGGGGGCTCGGTACCAAAAAGGTACACGGACTTGAGATGGTTCCGCCAAATACCATTTTTTTTTTTAGTTGCTAAAATATTAATTAGTATTAATACTTTATTTTTTGTGTATTATTTCTAATATGGTTATTTATAAAATGGTTTTAGTGGGTGTTTAGGCTAGATCTTATTTTTACAACTTTAAGTTTAATCTTACATTAACCCTCCCCATATATATATATATATATATATATATATATATATATATATATATATATATATATATATATATATATAAACAAAAGAATTTTATATAAACTTTTATAGAGTTGTACGTTTTATGTCCTTATAGTTTTAAAAAATTTTAGGATAATTTTTAAAGTTATTTGATAGGTTAATGATGCATTTTGAAAGTAACTTCGATATTTTATATAAAACTATACGTGAATTATATACAAACTTTTATAGAGCTGTACGATTTTTGCCCTTATAGTTTTTAAAAAATTTAGGATAATTTTTAAAGTTATTTGATAGGTTAACGGTGCATTTTGAAAGTAACTTCGATATTTTTTATAAAACTGTACGTGCGTAAAAAACATATCAATATTAGACTTGTTTTGTTCGTTATTGAGAGACCTTTTTGCCAGTATATTTCTTATTCAAAAAATCAGTAGATATATGATAGATATATAGCAAATAAAGTTTGTTATATAAAAAAGTCATAAATATTAAAAAGTTCATGGTGTGTTTTGTAAAGGTTTTTTTTTTTTTTTTTTTTTTTTTTTTTTTTTTTTTTTTTTAAATAGTAACCTATGAGTCATTTTCACTAGGGGAAAAAATCAAATTTTTAATTAAGAATTTATATTTTAATATTAGTTTATTAATTTTTTTTTTCATGAAACTCCCCTCTATAATATATAGAGGCCCTGTATTATATATAGAGGTAATGAGCTGGATCACATTTTATTAATTAGTTAAATGTAAAATTTTATGTTAAAAGTAAAAAAAAGCAACTATTATGTTTTTTCTTAAATTGCGAGTAACTTGAATACATATAATAGTGGAAT
Organism: Artemisia argyi; assembly: GCA_030686995.1. NCBI lineage: Eukaryota > Viridiplantae > Streptophyta > Magnoliopsida > Asterales > Asteraceae > Artemisia > Artemisia argyi. The sequence continues at coordinate 103,384,529 of CM060697.1, forward strand.
TCATTTTCCTCCATTAAATGTCATTAATACATCACTTAAATATAAATTAAGCAATACAAATAATAAAACATATTATACAAATAATTAAAAAAAAAAAATTCTAAACTATGTTTACAATTATTAAATGCACTTCTCTTAAATTTAAATTAAGGAATACAAATAATAAAACATATTATACAAATAATTAAAAAAAAATTCTAAACTATGTTTACAATTATTAAATGCACTAATATATCTATACGACACTTATAGTTAATGTTACCCATAAAATATTTTTATTCAAAAATGTAATTAATATACCACAAGGTACAAAACAAACAAGCTACTAATGTAATCATCATAATCGTGACCTTTAAATTCGATTAAAAAGAATTGTAATGTCAAAGTACAAAAAATTTCATGTGGTTTATAAGGTATGAAAAAGTGGAGCTTTGAATAACGTAATTCATATTTTGTTAAGCAATGTCGTATATAAATTTACTAATCATATATTTACATGAACCAATGTATACTACTCTATATATCACATTATATAATATTATACGAATATTGACATTTATTGACTATCAAGTACCTTTCATCATCAATCGTCACAATTTCGTAATACTACCAACCGTCGTTTTCCTATAGCCATTGCATTGCGATACACGTTGTAACACCCCCAATTCATGGATGCAGCGGAATTCGAACTGGGTGTTACTTGATGGCACAATAGTCACAATAATAGAAAACGAACTCCAATTGAGTCGTTTTAAAAGATTTATCATTCAAATTATATAAATATCAGAGATTACAAAATGAGGTCCCAATTGGTTCCATGTTTACAAATCACATTAAGTGAGTTTTTGAATGATAATAAAGTTTATAGCCCTCTTGAGTATCCGTGCCCTTCCGTACCATCCTTGATCGTCATGAACCTGAAATACATGCTTGAGAGGTCAACACAAAGGTTGAGTGGAATTCGTAGAGTTTAGTTAAATCGTTTGAACACAATATGTTGTAGTGTGAGCTATAGACTCACACTCATAGTTAGAAAACAAAATCGTTATTTATTTCACTAAGCTCATGCAACCAAAACATTAACATCGAACCAACAAAATTGGCATTATAGAAGCCCTATCGAGGTACTTTTTGCCATTATACCGCTAAATCTCAAATATAGTGCATTTGTGTGAACTCATCGTTGTTCAACACAAATGGGATCCGTCAATCCCAATAGATCTATTCACAATATTCGCGCTCACTAAAGGTAGTGACTAATGGTTCATGATATAGGGACTTCGAACATGGCAATCGTTACTTAGTGATAATAAAACATCGTCGTGAAGCATACATTAGAAAGCATCGTGTTCGAGTAGAAAAATAATAGCATGTATTCCCCCCATGGGTTTGTAAAATAGTTAAACAATAGAAAGTGGGGCTACGAACTCACCTTAAGTTATGTAGTGAGTAGTGAATGTGATGGTCGAATCGCGAAGGTTTCTACGAGCAACCTATAATAGAATGTTGCGACTTAGGTTCGGAGTAAAGAATATGAAGTAGTGCCTATATATATATATATATATATATCTTGCATTTAGTCCATGATGTGGTATGATGTATAGTATAAGTCTTTGAAAGAAAGATTCATGAAACATGTATGTTTTGGTATATCGTTTACTACCGTTCGGGCCGACATAATTCAGAAGTCATGTTAGTAAGCGTTCGAGGAGCCAGGACACTTTAACTCGTAAATCCACAACTCAACTCGACGGCTTACATAATGAACTCCTCACATGAGGCTCCCTACTATTGTAGTAGTTGATAAAATATATAGATATAAGTTTTGATTCGAAAAGTTACTTGTCCGATATTTGAATAAACTTAGGAAAGTTTATTAGTACATGAAGATTGTTATTAGGGGAAGTTTCATAAGTCTTGTATGACCATTTTTCCTTGTAATATCTCATGGTTCATTTTTAAGTGAAGTAGATCCAAATTGCTTGTTCATGTTATCGCCTAATTCATTGTTTCATGTTTACGCCTATGTAAGTTGGTATGGTCATTTCGTCATGGCCTAGCCATGACCTTTGGTCCTTGTTCCAAGGTCATGAGACACAACCTTGGCTCTAGCCATGGTTGTGGTCTTGATTATAGGTCATAAGACCTCTTGTTCCTTTCAAAGTATAACCATAATCTAGTGACTTTCGCCTAAAAATGGGCTGTTTAGAATTTGAAGAATTTTATCACTCGGAAAGCATTTTTAGGTCTTGAGCTTCTTTATTCCTGAACGAAAACGTCGTTTCGGACAACTTTCGTGTTTTAACTTTTTGATGAATTGGACCAGAAGTGGGACTTTCAAAACCCAAATTTGATCAGAATGGTATTTGGCAGTTTTGCCGGAAACTTTGGTAATTTCAAATGGGCGTAACTTTTGACTTGTATACTCGTTTTGGGTGGTTCAAATTGCTATGGTTTCCTGTTTAGGTCCTCTACCACAATATGTAATAATCAAATATCATATTTTTACCATTTTGATCAGGTCTTACCAAGAAATTCATTAGTTTGCTTGTTTTAGTAACTTGTTTCAACAATCCATTATAACAACATCTTTTACTCATTTTTATACATCATGGACATCAATACAAGACATAATATAGCAAGAATAACATGTAAATGATATGAACATGATAAATTAACAAGAAGCATGTTAGGGTTTGGCTTACAACTTTTGGCTTTCTTATAAAGAAAGGAGTAACAAGTAAGGAAATGGACTTTGATAGACTTGCTTCAACCCTTTCTCACTTCAAGCAACCTTTCTACCCTTGGTATTCTTGAAAGATAGATGATGAATGTTAAGGTGAATTGAGTGGATTTAAACTCAAGAGAAATCACCAAGTATTCTAGGGTTTGGAAGAGTTTTGGTGAAAAAAATAAGCTAATTAGGGTTTCTATCTTGAACTAACTCTTGAACCTTGCTATAACTAGGAAGAAATAAAGCTAAGTGTGAAGTGTTGTGGTGTGTTGGGATGGCCGGCCTAAGGAGAGGGGAGGGGGGTATTTATATGGGCTTGAGGAGGTTACAAAACATGACTAGTCAAAGCTTGGTGAACAAGTTCAACACTTGTAAGGATCCTAGAGCACAAGTATGGAGATTAAGCCACACAAGGGGTGACCCCCCCCCCATATGGCGGTTCACAAGGGATAAGGGGGGGAGGTGGCTTGGCTTGGATGAAAAAATCTAGATATTTGTTAGTTTTGACTCCGGGAAATGCCAACCGTAAATGATTAGGCCTCAAAACGTAAAACCGGGTGTCGTAAAATTATGAAACTTTAAATTATTGTTAGACATGTCCATATGTCCCATAATAAAATATAAAATGAGTGGTAGGTTCCATTTGGGTGGTAAACCCTGCTAAAAACTGGAAACACGGGTCTAAAACGCGTAATACGTAAAATGTACGAATTTTGCGTAAAACTGAGAAAAGTAAAATGTTACTTTTCTAATATGATATAAATGATTTAAAATGACTTATAATGTCTAGACTGGGCTCAGTCTAGTGTCGGTTGGTGTTAAATGTCTTTTAGACATCAAACCGTAAGCCTAAAAATCAAGGAATGACTTTTGGTCAAAGGAGGAGGGAAAAATTATGTTGACTTTTTCTAATAAGTTTGAAAACTCAAAACATCTTAGAAACTCGTTTTGTGGTCTAACGGTTAATCGCCCATTCGGTTAAGCGTGCTCATGTGAGAGTAGTACCGACATGGGTGACCTGCTGGGAAGTCTTTGGTCATGTTTTTCTCAGTCATGATTAATTCTCAAATAAATCATGAGTGTGTCAAACATTTTTCTGATGCGGGGTCACTTAACGCGGTCGAGTTTCGTTGTACGTAGAATTTCTTAATGACGTTTTACCCTAAAACGTGTAATTCCTTAATAACTTTCACGAAAATGATCTGACGAATGTCAAACATTTAATTTGCCATGGAAATGATTTATCACTCAAGAATATCAGATAAAAATCAACTTTCGGGAAAGTTTCGGGAAAAATGAATAGTAAAAGTGAATAGTGAAATTTTCCGGGAATGGTAATTAACCTGAAATTGCGAGTTGTTACAGTCTCCACCCCTTACGGGGAACTTCGTCCCGAAGTTCTGTGTGTGTTATATGTTGGAGTGGTGTCGATGAAGAGGTGTGGTTACTTATGAGGATTAGAGTGATGTAGTTTGATTTGTCGTTTCAGTGTATGGCGTAAGATGAGGTTACTTATGAGAAGTTTGTTTCTAAGAAAACATACAGGTGACTGCTCCCAGCATAACATGATCCCTCCTGAATTAGACATAGGTGATCAGGCTATGTATAATTTAGGACCGATAATGTGATGTTCGGTTTAGTCACGTATGGTATTCAATCTTGTAAGGCTGATGAGTTTGCTTGTGGTGTAACTAAGGATGATTTGAGCTTTAAAAGTGCATCAAGATCAGAAAGTGAGCTTGTGGGATTAAGGGTTGTGAAGATGATGATGGTGAGAAGGTCAAGGAGGTTTGTGTTCTTCATTTTGGTATGTTGAGATTTAGTGGTTCGTGATGAAAGTTGGAAATGAAGGCATGATATTGATTTATAGGGTGGTATCAACGAAGTGATTTCTAGGATGGTGGTAGAATATCTTGGAGTAAAATGATGTGAAACAATAAAGTGATAACAAATTAGCTTGAAGTAAAATTTGTTGAATGGTTTATAAGATAACTGAGTAAGTCTCATAGAATGGTAATAGTCTGCTTAACAATCAAATTGGTTTGGAGATAGAAAGTACAATAGATAAGAATTATCACAAAGAGTCGTTTATTGAACAATAAATATTCTTAAGTCATAAAACTCCCATTACTAGGGATGACATACACATAGTACAACAAAGTGCATAAATAAATATGACTGCTAAGTTCTAAACTTCATTGTTCTGCAGTGTTGTTGAGATTCTGATAAGCTCCTTCTCTTCTTATCATATATGCTCACCCTTGGTTGTCTTCAACTTGTTGACCTTGATTTTGGGGACATTGGTTCTTGTAATGTCCACTTTCTCCACACCCGAAGCATATAACTATTGGTTGTGTGTTGCTACCGGTAGCTACATCCTTGACTCTACAATCTCTGGCAAGGTGTCCAGTGTTCTGACAGTTGCGAAACTTAGCCGGGCAAGGACCTGAGTGATGGAAGTTACACTTATTGCATAGTGGAGCATTCCCGGTATATCCTGCGCCTCTAGTTGGTGCAGCCACATAAGCCCTTGTGGTCTCTTGTCTTTTGTTTTGCTGGTTGTTGTTTTGAGTTTGGTTGTTGTTGTTATTGTTGTTACTTCCATGGTTACCATCCCATGGTCGCTTGTTGTTGTTCCTATTGTTATTGTTGTAGTTGGAGTTGTTGGGTTTATTGGTATTGCTGGCGTTGTTGGTGTTGAGGTTGGTTTGCTTTCGGGTTTCTGTCATTCGTACCACTTGGTCCATGAGGCTGCGGGACATCCGCATAGCTTCATCTAGTTCCGTTGGATTTGCCGAAGTTACATGCCCTTGTATGCTGGATGGAAGTCCCCAGATATATCTTTCCAACAATTTTTCCTTTGGAGAAACCATTGTTGGACAAAGTATCCTTAATTCTTGAAATCGACGATTGTAGGTTATGATATCATTTCCCTTAACCGTATGATCCCAGAATTCAACCTCCAACTTCTGTATTTCACTGCGAGGACAGTATTCCTTGATCATCATTTGTTTCAAATTAGCCCAAGTAATTTTGTAGGCATTCTCAATGCCCATGGGTTGAGCAATTGAGTTCCACCAGGACAACGCCTCATTCAACAGAGTACTCGTGGCATACTGGACTTTATCCTCCTCGGTACATTTACTAACCAAGAACACCGACTCCGCCTTTTCGAACCAACGGGTCAAACCTACAGCCCCTTCAGTACCCTTGAATTTGATGGGTTCACATTTCAGGTAGGAAATGAACGAGCAACCCTTTGGTACTGTAGTAACATTGGTCACCGGAGGGGTAGGTCCTCCAAGGTTAAGACTGGTAATTCTGGCAGCCTCTGCAGCTATCGCAGCTTCCGCAGCAGTGGCGGCTTCTGCGGCTGCTGCAGCATCAGCAGCACCAGCAGCTGTGGTGGCTTCGGCAGCTGCTGCAGCTACGGCTGCTCGTTCCGTGATAAGTGCTGCATTGACACTGTCCTTTACCAGTTTGCGGATGGCGGCTTGCGTCATCGTTGGTGGTGTCTGTTTCTTTGGCGCCATGATTCTATTGTTCAAAAGATACATTGTAATTAAAGAGTTGTGAGATGAGCACAATTTTTGATAAGAATGATAGGATAATAATGTTTGAAACTTAAAAGTATAACACATGATAGTATATAAAACAAGAGTTTTATTCGTACAACGTTGGTTGATTTACAAAATCGAAACCTATTACAAGGTTCTTCAAAATTTACTAACTGATACTTTCAGTTTAGTAATTACAACGTTTTTACTATCGCTAGTTATTACATAGATTTCGTAACATTTACTAACTGAATCTAATCAGTAGTACAAAAGTTAACTAGTATCATCACACTAGTCTATTGTGGATTAGAAGGTCCGAGCAGCTCTGATTGATCGGCAACTTCTTGGTTTAGTGTGTCATAGAGGTACGAGTCGATGAAATTTGAGAAGCTGTAGTTTTCATGTTGACTTTCTTGTTCGATCAATGGTGGTCGAGGTACAATCCATAGTGAGTGATCCAATTCATCACATGTAGGGATATCAAAGGGAAGTGATAGTGGTGGTGGTAATGGTTCTAGTACATATTCGTATTCATTATCCTCTTCTTCGTCGATTGAATCTTCGAAAGGTTCTTCTTCGTCATCAGAAGCGAAGGCATTTACGAAGTCAAATCCGAACTCGGGTGAGGGTGGTAAGACTTGGAAGTTATTAGGTAGAGTGGGCACATAATCGGGAGAAGTGGGTACGCACATGATTTCTATAAGAAGAATTACAATGTTAATATAATTCTATCGTTTATGGGGAGTGCTCAAAATATGGTAAGCATATATATAGTAATATGCTAATATGTTTATGTAGCCTAACTTGTATAATAAGTCCATAATCGTCTGGAGGATGGAAGGCACGAAGAGCGGAAGGCTATAAAATGGTTTTGCTTGTAATTGTAGTTATAGTTTAGGTCTCAATTAGACCCGTTTCTCTATAATCATGGCTCTGGTACCAATCTGTAACACCCCCAATTCATGGATGCAGCGGAATTCGAACTGGGTGTTACTTGATGGCACAATAGTCACAATAATAGAAAACGAACTCCAATTGAGTCGTTTTAAAAGATTTATCATTCAAATTATATAAATATCAGAGATTACAAAATGAGGTCCCAATTGGTTCCATGTTTACAAATCACATTAAGTGAGTTTTTGAATGATAATAAAGTTTATAGCCCTCTTGAGTATCCGTGCCCTTCCGTACCATCCTTGATCGTCATGAACCTGAAATACATGCTTGAGAGGTCAACACAAAGGTTGAGTGGAATTCGTAGAGTTTAGTTAAATCGTTTGAACACAATATGTCGTAGTGTGAGCTATAGACTCACACTCATAGTTAGAAAACAAAATCGTTATTTATTTCACTAAGCTCATGCAACCAAAACATTAACATCGAACCAACAAAATTGGCATTATAGAAGCCCTATCGAGGTACTTTTTGCCATTATACCGCTAAATCTCAAATATAGTGCATTTGTGTGAACTCATCGTTGTTCAACACAAATGGGATCCGTCAATCCCAATAGATCTATTCACAATATTCGCGCTCACTAAAGGTAGTGACTAATGGTTCATGATATAGGGACTTCGAACATGGCAATCGTTACTTAGTGATAATAAAACATCGTCGTGAAGCATACATTAGAAAGCATCGTGTTCGAGTAGAAAAATAATAGCATGTATTCCCCCCATGGGTTTGTAAAATAGTTAAACAATAGAAAGTGGGGCTACGAACTCACCTTAAGTTATGTAGTGAGTAGTGAATGTGATGGTCGAATCGCGAAGGTTTCTACGAGCAACCTATAATAGAATGTTGCGACTTAGGTTCGGAGTAAAGAATATGAAGTAGTGCCTATATATATATATATATATATCTTGCATTTAGTCCATGATGTGGTATGATGTATAGTATAAGTCTTTGAAAGAAAGATTCATGAAACATGTATGTTTTGGTATATCGTTTACTACCGTTCGGGCCGACATAATTCAGAAGTCATGTTAGTAAGCGTTCGAGGAGCCAGGACACTTTAACTCGTAAATCCACAACTCAACTCGACGGCTTACATAATGAACTCCTCACATGAGGCTCCCTACTATTGTAGTAGTTGATAAAATATATAGATATAAGTTTTGATTCGAAAAGTTACTTGTCCGATATTTGAATAAACTTAGGAAAGTTTATTAGTACATGAAGATTGTTATTAGGGGAAGTTTCATAAGTCTTGTATGACCATTTTTCCTTGTAATATCTCATGGTTCCTTTTTAAGTGAAGTAGATCCAAATTGCTTGTTCATGTTATCGCCTAATTCATTGTTTCATGTTTATGCCTATGTAAGTTGGTATGGTCATTTCGTCATGGCCTAGCCATGACCTTTGGTCCTTGTTCCAAGGTCATGAGACACAACCTTGGCTCTAGCCATGGTTGTGGTCTTGATTATAGGTCATAAGACCTCTTGTTCCTTTCAAAGTATAACCATAATCTAGTGACTTTCGCCTAAAAATGGGCTGTTTAGAATTTGAAGAATTTTATCACTCGGAAGCATTTTTAGGTCTTGAGCTTCTTTATTCCTGAACGAAAACGTCGTTTCGGACAACTTTCGTGTTTTAACTTTTTGATGAATCGGACCAGAAGTGGGACTTTCAAAACCCAAATTTGATCAGAATGGTATTTGGCAGTTTTGCCGGAAACTTTGGTAATTTCAAATGGGCGTAACTTTTGACTCGTATACTCGTTTTGGGTGGTTCAAATTGCTATGGTTTCCTTTTTAGGTCCTCTACCACAATATGTAATAATCAAATATCATATTTTTACCATTTTGATCAGGTCTTACCAAGAAATTCGTTAGTTTGCTTGTTTTAGTAACTTGTTTCAACAATCCATTATAACAACATCTTTTACTCATTTTTATACATCATGGACATCAATACAAGACATAATATAGCAAGAATAACATGTAAATGATATGAACATGATAAATTAACAAGAAGCATGTTAGGGTTTGGCTTACAACTTTTGGCTTTCTTATAAAGAAAGGAGTAACAAGTAAGGAAATGGACTTTGATAGACTTGCTTCAACCCTTTTTCACTTCAAGCAACCTTTCTACCCTTGGTATTCTTGAAAGATGGATGATGAATGTTAAGGTGAATTGAGTGGATTTAAACTCAAGAGAAATCACCAAGTATTCTAGGGTTTGGAAGAGTTTTGGTGAAAAAATAAGCTAATTAGGGTTTCTATCTTGAACTAACTCTTGAACCTTGCTATAACTAGGAAGAAATAAAGCTAAGTGTGAAGTGTTGTGGTGTGTTGGGATGGCCGGCCTAAGGAGAGGGGAGGGGGGTATTTATATGGGCTTGAGGAGGTTACAAAACATGACTAGTCAAAGCTTGGTGAACAAGTTCAACACTTGTAAGGATCCTAGAGCACAAGTATGGAGATTAAGCCACACAAGGGGTGACTCCCCCCCCCATATGGCGGTTCACAAGGGATAAGGGGGGGAGGTGGCTTGGCTTGGATGAAAAAATCTAGATATTTGTTAGTTTTGACTCCGGGAAATGCCAACCGTAAATGATTAGGCCTCAAAACGTAAAACCGGGTGTCGTAAAATTATGAAACTTTAAATTATTGTTAGACATGTCCATATGTCCCATAATAAAATATAAAATGAGTGGTAGGTTCCATTTGGGTGGTAAACCCTGCTAAAAACTGGAAACACGGGTCTAAAACGCGTAATACGTAAAATGTACGAATTTTGCGTAAAACTGAGAAAAGTAAAATGTTACTTTTCTAATATGATATAAATGATTTAAAATGACTTATAATGTCTAGACTGGGCTCAGTCTAGTGTCGGTTGGTGTTAAATGTCTTTTAGACATCAAACCGTAAGCCTAAAAATCAAGGAATGACTTTTGGTCAAAGGAGGAGGGAAAAATTATGTTGACTTTTTCTAATAAGTTTGAAAACTCAAAACGTCTTAGAAACTCGTTTTGTGGTCTAACGGTTAATCGCCCATTCGGTTAAGCGTGCTCATGTGAGAGTAGTACCGACATGGGTGACCTGCTGGGAAGTCTTTGGTCATGTTTTTCTCAGTCATGATTAATTCTCAAATAAATCATGAGTGTGTCAAACATTTTTCTGATGCGGGGTCACTTAACGCGGTCGAGTTTCGTTGTACGTAGAATTTCTGAATGACGTTTTACCCTAAAACGTGTAATTCCTTAATAACTTTCACGAAAATGATCTGACGAATGTCAAACATTTAATTTGCCATGGAAATGATTTATCACTCAAGAATATCAGATAAAAATCAACTTTCGGGAAAGTTTCGGGAAAAATGAATAGTAAAAGTGAATAGTGAAATTTTCCGGGAATGGTAATTAACCTGAAATTGCGAGTTGTTACACACGTGTACTCCATCATATTTATATGAGATAGCGTGCGATAAAGTTATTTCATAAAATTCGTCATACATAAAGTTATTATCATGAAAATTATATAATCAAATAATAGTGTTCACCAAATTACTTGCCGCTACAACACGCGAGTATCAAACTAGTCTTTATATCGATACACAATTATTTTGAGAGTATTTATTTATTTATTTTTTATTTTTTTTTTAAAGAAAATAAGGCTTTTATAAAAAACACAAAATCTCACAATTGGTTAGAAAAGCCCAATAACAGACAAGACACACAAATCACCAATGAAATGAGCTGGATCACATCTGATTGATCTATACCTTGTATCTTCTTCATCTTCTTTAACAAACATAGCTGTCACATGGGTCCACCCGAATACTTGACCCGAATACCCACCCACCATTTCCGGACCCACATTCGGACCCACTCTCAATTATCATCAATCTTTTTTCACACCCATTTTTCTTGAATTCAAACCAATTTTGCATCTATTGTCTTATTAGGGTTTTCTTGATTTGGCGGGAAAACTTGCAAAATTGAGTGAAAAAAAAGATGGGTGCTTCAGATAATACAACAGGGTTGATATTGGCTGTGTTGTCAAGTGGTTTTATTGGATCAAGTTTCATTTTGAAGAAAAAAGGCCTTAAGAAAGCTGCTGCTACTACTGGCTTTGGTGCTGGTATGTTTCCTTTTTTTTTTTTTTTTTTTTTTTTTTTTTTTTTTTTTTTTTTTTTTTTTTTTTTTGGATCTTTTGATTATTGATTTATGGTTTGATTTGATGTTTTGTATAATGGGTATGTGTTGGTTTTAGTGTTTGAGTGGTTGTTTTGTTTTTTTTGAAGCTAATTATGACGAAAAGATTCGAGCTTTTAGTGTTTTTGAATTTTGATGTGTATGTGTTAGTTTTAGGATTTATGAGTTTGTTTTGGTTTATGGAGCTAATTGTGGCGAAAAGATTTGAGCTTTTATCGAATTTAGCTTAACCAGCTTGAAGTGTATATAAAGTGGCAAGGTTGGATTTGTAGTTGGTATGGTTTAGTATGGCGAGTTTAGTAGGATGGGTTTGAATTGTGATGGGCATGTGTTGATTTTAGTGTTCCTGAGGTGTTATAGAACTAGTTGTTGCAAAAAGATTCGAGCTTTATCGAATTTGAGTTCAAATTCATAGTTGGTATGGTTTAGTAGTAGGTTTGATGTTATGTTTTTGAAATTTGATGGGCGTTATAAGATTTATGAAATTGTTTTGGTTTCATGGAGCTAAAATTGAACTGTCATCGAATTTAAGCTTGAACTAGCTCCAAGGTTAGATTCATAGTTGCTATAATTTAGTATGGTGGGTTTGAATTTTGAGAGGCACGTGTTGATTTTAGTGTTTGAGTGGTTGTTTTGGTTTTATGAAGCTAATTCTGGCAAAAAGATTTGAGCTTTTATCAAGTTTGAGCTTGAACGAGCTCGAAATGTTTATAAAGTGTGACAATTGAATTCATTGTTGTGATAGTTAGTATGGCAAGCTTGATGTTATGGGTTTGAACAGTGATTTATATGTGTTAGTTTTAGTGTTTTAGAGGCTGTTTTGATTTTTTAGAGCTAGTTCTGGGTAAAACATTTGAGCTTCTAATAAGTTTGTGCTCGAGTATTAAATGAGATCGAAATATGTTACAAACAGCCAAGCGTGAATCCAGCTTTTCAAGTGATTTTTTGTCTATACAAGTTATGCTTGAGGTTTGATCTTTTGGGTTTAAATGGTAGTTGTTATAGTTAAGTATTGATAAAGCTAAGCTCGGGACTTGTATCTTCTCAATCCAAATTTGACCCTGCTTTCTGAAAGCTCGTGGAGCTATCAACTTAAGTTCAAGCTCTCCTTGGTTCTCTTGTCATCTTAATTTAGAAATTTTAATTAAGTTTGTAGGAAGGTATGGACTAGTTTTACTAAGATGGGGTTTATTTAACTACATATCTAGTTATTAGCATAAGTAAGCACTTTCAAATAAGTAGTTTTATATAAGCAGTCCCAAACGCTCGCTTTTTTCTGTTTCCCTCGAGTCTGAAAGGAAAAAATTTCATATTTCAGGAGCTCTTGATTGAGGCTTTATAGGGTCATGGGTGTTGGATGCATTTTCAGAAAGTGATTATGCGAGACCAGATAACCTGACTAAGATAACTGATGTTAATAAGATGTGGCGTGGATCTCTTCTACCTGCTTAAAGTTGTAATAGTCGAGTATTTGACATATATTGGTTATTTAAGGAAGTAACAGATAACTCAATGGTAAAAGAAAGGGGTATATGTACTCCTTACTCTACTTTATACTTATGAGTTATGCTGTAGCTAGCCTCAACTAATTATTTGACCTGCAAATAACATAATCTTAAGCAGAAGTGTCAATTGTGTTACGAACACTAGAAATTGATTAGATAATCACTTTCCAGAACGCACTTCAGACACCTCCTTAAGTGGATTCTTTTTCAGGAAGGGAAGACGAAAGTCTCATTTTTAACCAGAGAATATGCTTGTTATGGTGTGGGCAGTAGTTGACGATCTTCAATGTACTTCCTTGAATGAGTTGGTTAATAGAGTGGTTGTGTGTGAAGATGCAATCATTAGTTGTGGATGAACCTGTGATAACATCTTGGAAGAGCTAATGCAAATTCTATTAATAATTTGAATAGTTAATGTCAGATGACAATAGGCAATAGGAAATCTAGTTTTAATAGGAATCATGCAGTATTTTAATTATGTACAATGGTCAATAGTCAATTGTGTTTCACTTCATGTAAAGGTAGTTATTGAATACTATAAATTACTTAAATCATAAAGGTTACTGTCTCTTTATGGCAAGTTCAGAAGTCAGACCCGTCGTTTTTCGTGTCTGGCACAATGAGAGTGAATGGTAGGGGTCCCCGAAACTTATGTATTTTCTGTAGGGTCTCGCTGTTTAATAACATTTTCAGGTCTTAATTCTATCTTATCTAAGTAGATTTTACAATATGATAAGATATTACGCCATTGGCTATTTGGGCAGCAAATAGATCATTTTGATATTTTTCAAGGTCTAGTGTAGATTATTCACGGTCCAAGATTTTCTTTTTCTGTTAGCTTCTCTAACCATTAGGGCTAAAAATTGTATTTCTTATGAATTGCTAACTATGTCCGTGAGCCTTTAACTCATGACAAAAAGAATTGTAAGGAATTCTGTAATAGTCTTAAAATCATTGCTATCAGTCTATCACTATATTATCTATATGGATAATCATTGGACATCATTGTGTCAAAACATTTTAAGATGATTTATATGTTAGTTAGCGATCTGTGGAGTTTGATGAACTTGATATCTACATTTATTTGATAAGCTAAGATCTATATATGTAAGGACTAGTTTTTTTAGAAAAATATATAAAATACTGGCTTTCCTTATAATTTTGTTAGAGAAACTGTAAAGAAAATATATTATTTGCTTAACCCGCTTCAAAAACTGACAAGAATCAAAACGATAATCTAATATGGGATAAAAGTAAAAAGCCATGTCTCCATTAGTTTGAAAAGGAGGGACTAGTGAACAGCGGAAATCACAAACAGTGAGGATTATTATTAGACTCAGAACGTGCCTAAGTGCTCATTGCGATTTCGGGAATCAGAAAAACTAAATCACTCACGTTATAGTTTCAAAATAAGCAAACACGATATTACATGGTTCAAATATGCTCCCACATGGCAGACGTTGCAATGGGATTTGATACTCCTTTTCTGAATTCTATAACGGTATAACCTTATAAAGATTAAGACTCACAACATTTTATGTCAAGTTAAAAAGGAAAGAATAAGATGTCATAATTATCTTACATGTACTTTTTAATTGTTTGCTAATAAATATGAATCTTCATAAGCGCAGCTTCCTGCTTCTTTTAAATTTTATATACCATGCGATTTTCATGTTTTTAATGTTGTAGGACATGGAGGTTACACTTACCTACAAGAACCTCTTTGGTGGGTTGGCATGATTACGAGTAAGTTCTCAATAGTTATTATCTCACTGGGATACAAACATAAACCTCTATTTGAACAAAAAGACTAACTAGCTATGTATGATTGACTTTGGATTTGGATAACATATAGTGATCGTTGGAGAGGCTGCTAATTTTGTTGCATATGCTTATGCTCCGGCTGTCCTTGTAACACCACTTGGGGCATTGAGTATAATCGTTAGGTAATAGTTTAAACTCTATTTTAAATCAAGTGACTGAATTTTCTAATCATCATACTTGACTTCTCATTGCAAATAAATCACCATTTTTGTGTATATGTAAGAAAAATTCGCTATACTTCTTAAACGCAGGCGATCTAAGATTTTCAACCAGGGTTCATTGAGATAACAACTTTTTAAATTTTATTATGTTTTATATTTAATATAAAATTCAATGTAGAATTTCAGCTACCTCATATTAGTCGTTGTACTGCTTTTTGTACGTCTTAGTCATATTAAGGTGTTTTTTTGTCCCGTTTATATCATATTGTTACCCGTTATCTTAACCTTTTTTTATATGAGTTGCAACTCTATATATAATTATAACATTATTATACCTGCATCTAACATTGTCTTAACAAAAAAAATATATAGCGTTTCAAAAACCGGTTTCTAAGGATTTTCTGTTTACAAATGACCCAAACGGGACACAAAGTCATCCTTTTCTGATTCAAATGTACAATGGCTAAAACGAGAGGTATGAGAAAGTACATCTGTATTTTATATATAAACCCTTCAGTTTTTTTACACTACAAAGTACAAACACTATAATAGACATTTTCTGGGTATGATTAACAATGTTCTTATTGCATTATATTTCCAAGCTTGGTCCAAACCACCTCCATTCTATGAGTTGTCATACTTTGCTTATTATATGCACATGAAAATGGCTAATATCCTAATCATAAGTATGATGGTTCAAAAAGTCAGTCACTTATTCTACTTTATAAGCTGTATACATAACAACCCGCGTAAAATCTCGATCTAAAATGTGTGATAAATTCGAACAGCGCGGTTTTGGCGCACTTCATGTTAAAAGAAAAGCTGAAGCGAATGGGTGTTGTCGGATGTATCTCATGCATAGTTGGTTCAGTAATTGTTGTGATTCATGCACCTGAGGAGTCCACTCCCAGTTCTGTAGAAGAGATATGGAACTTAGCAATTGAACCAGGTCGGGTTGGCTATTGTGTTGTAAACTGTTTATCTTAGTAGTTACTTTTATACAGCTGTAGTAGGTCCGATTATTCAAGCAGAAATTAAAAGGGAAAATTGCCAAAATGACTGTATGTACTATTTTCTGCACGATATTTTATTGCAACTAAATTTGAATTCTGGTTATTTAAATATACAATACCACATAATCGCTTATAAAACAAACACCAAAACACCCCCGTAAAATTTCGTCATTAGAAGTATATTAATTTCTCAAGAAATGTGTTTCTTACTAACATAATTCTATCAACAGCATTCCTGATATACGTAGCAGCAACATTGTCACTAGTAGCAGCTCTTGTGATGCACTTTGAACCTCGTTATGGGCAGTCAAATATATTGATATACTTGGGGATATGTTCTCTAATGGGTTCACTTACGGTAAATTCGTTAACTAGCTTTTGTTTTTTACAAGAATGGCATCGCTTATGATTCTGACTAATTCATTTTGTAGGTTGTAAGCATTAAGGCCATCGGCATTGCTATAAAGCTTACTCTAGAGGGAGTCAGTCAGATTGCATACCCTCAAACTTGGGTTTTTGTTACTGTTGCTGTACTATGTGTGATCACACAGCTGAATTATCTTAACAAGGTAATGTTAATACTTAATACTCCATTTCAGAAAATAGTATTGGAAGTCATGGATGTTTTGTATAATACTATAATTACTTAATAGGCCATCCAGCTATAAAGAAAAATCAAAGGATGCCAGACAACTTGTTAATCACCGTTATTAACATCAAAACCGGTGTAAATGGCCTAAATTTGACTAAAAAACCCTGTTTTTTCTTCGTTTGGTGGTCAAAACATAATAGTTTAATACCTCCAATAAAAAAAGAACACAAATTTGTGAAGGGGGTGGTGGTAGGTTAACAGTGTTTGAGTTGCACTATAGAACTTGTTCATGATATCAAATCTCAAATTTTAATTCTTTATTGAGTTTGTCAAAAGTATAACTCTGTTTAGTTTAATTTCCTTTTAAAATTTTAAATTCAAAGTTCAATACTTTAGTGGGATAGAATGGTAACTTGACATTTACTGGCAAAATTTTGGCCGAAGTTGGTGTAACTAACACCGACTGGAAAGTTGGGTAGCCCCCTTTGACATTTCCTGAAGGAATTTCAGCCACACATTTCAAATAAGAGGGAGAATTTCAAGGGGAGATGCATCTCTTTTTGTAGGTGCATCTGAAATGTGTGGTTGTGGTTTATTCTCATCCTTCTCATTTTAATTTTTCTTCTCATTTGATCCTAACTCTCTCATACTTAGGTATGCATAGTATAATTTTGTCATGTTAAGTTTAAGATTGCTAATCACCTGGTCACCAGTGACATCCCATAGAAACAAGGTATCTTCTAATTCTATGAGGTATCCTTTCCCATTGGCGTAAATAACAATCAAACAACTACGTAGTACTTGTTTTACACCTTAAGAAGTAATTCTGAAAGGGATAACAACAGATTTTGAATTCCAATTCTTGAACTACAAAAAATATGGAAGGTATTGATAGGGGGCTTGATGCAAAGACATATGTCATCAATGGATGTTTAGATTCATCTGTGATTTTGTGAAAAAGAACCATAAAAAATCTAAATAAGGAATAGGGATGTATACCAACTCTCGTATGATATCAAAATCAACAATCCAATCAAGCATAAGAGTGATTACAACAATAGTGATCCTTTAAATACTTGAGATATCTTTTACAAAAGAGAAAATGCTATAAATAAGGTAGCGATGTACTTTCTTAATGAGTAATTTGTCCATAATAAATGATTATACATTACTAATAAGTATTCATAATTCAAGCTCTAACTAATAAAAGGAAGAGTATGCTTTCATCAAGGGTTCAAGATTTGGCAGTGCCACTTTTAGAAAATCTTGACAATAGCTACACTTGACCTTATTATACAATTGCATTCATGAAGATTCATGGAGATCACAATGGTGAAAGGGTAAAATATAATTGATTCCTTAATTAACAAGGATATTATGTTTTTCAAATTTGATTTTGTTATGTTTTGTAATTTTCTTTTTGAAGGAAGTCAGAGACTTCATTAGGTAAAAGGAAAACAAAACATGATGAAGTTAAAATTTAACTTAATACTAAGTAGCCTTTTTTGTAAATTGTAACATGAAAATTTTGCATTAATGAAGGTTCTCTTTTCATTATCGGGTCTTCATAAGTCTTCATGTGTGTATTGGTTGTGTAGGCTTGAGTGTATTCTTTGTCAAGATCTTTAGAAGGTGTTAATCATGCCCAATCTCTCGAACCTTGCTGAAGGCAGGTTCTTTGTTTTATTAATACGAAGCGTTTTGCATCAATTCTCACTCGATACCTTTGTGTTACATGCTGTGGTTCTTGTACTTTTTGGATTCCCTCAAGATGAGTGAAGCAAAATGTTGTTTGATCGTTTTTGGTAGTAGTGGGAAGGGGGTTGGAAGACCTCCTAGACTTTGAAAAAACATTGTTTATTGAGATGCCATTGATGAACAATTGATCGGTAATGTTTAAACTTGATAGAACAGAATGTTATTATGGTAATAATTAACTACAATTCACAAATAACAATAAGAAATTGTTGATGTGAAATCAAAGTGCCTCAAATAATATAACATTATGGACATATTGGATAATCATGGACAAAACAGCATTTAAGCTGTTGTCAAAATTCTTAAACACATAGTAAAAAGATAAGAATCAACTACTCCAGTTCATAATTTTCAATAAATTTCAAGTCGTGAATTGACTCGTAAGAGTCATGACACCCACACACACATAAAATAAGTCATCAACAAATAGCAAAAAAGTTTAGTAACTTATTTTTCTATTTTCATTTTTTAAATTACACTAATTCCCGATTGAAGGTCGTATGATAGTCAGGGTGGAGTCGCCTCGTTTTTAAGGTAATCTGGCTCGATTTATAAGCAGTTGACAACTATTGTTGATAGTGACTCGTACATCATTTAAATATGTTCTTTGACACATTTTCGAACAGGTTGACCCGATTATTAATTCCAAAGCGTGGGTTGCGAAACTTATTTTGTGTTAAAACTCAAGTTGAGCTAGAAAGTTATTAATTTCAAGGTCAAGTAGTTAGAGTAGGTCGTTAACAGCACTGTGATGTATTTTATACGAGGTATTGAGTCTCCCACATGGTGCGGAGGGGAGTTTAATCATATATTTTACGAGAAAGAACGTAGTATCATTATAATATACTAGAATGGTACCCGCGCAATGCGGCGGCGGGTACCTGTGACTATATTTTGCGTTATTCGGTTACACATTTAGTTGTTTTTATGCTTTATAAGTAGAGATGGTTAAGCCAAATAATTTTAGTTTGAACAACCAACCTGCTTCTTAACAAACTTCCTAACCAACTTGCTTCCTAACCAACCTGCTTCCTAACCAATTACTTTTGAAATCCTTCCATAATAAGCAAGTAAAAGTCGGAATTTTAAGCCTTTCTAATTATAGAATAGTCCCAAATGCATTATATAGTAGTATATAGATTCCTTTTGCAAGAATGTGAGTGAAGTTTACACTCCCTTGTGTTGTGGAATTTCTCGAACACATGTCATTTTGTACTCGGTAATAAGATATGAATAATATCAAAATAGTATATTGTGAATCATATATAGGTAATAGTACTGTTAGTAATTGTTATGAAGATTATTTGTTACATATGTTATAAAAATTGTGTATATAAAGTCAATAAACTTGTCGTTCATGATATTGTTTTGCCATTTCTCAAAACTCAATATACAGGGGCTTATTTGTAATTTATGGGAACTTAAAATTAGAAAAGGTAAAAAAAAAAAAAAAAAAAAAAAAAAAAACTCCCTATCAAGAATTTAACTTGAGCCAGTCTACTAGAGACATAGTATCAACACTCTTTCCCACTATCGCGTAAAAAGACAACGATTAAACTATTCACTGAATAGTGATTTGCCTCTGGCAACTGTTATGTTCTTTCATTTCAGTTCTTGCTGATAATGTATTTCAGTTCTTGCTGATAATGTGATACCTTTATTTGCAGGCTTTAGATACATTCAACACAGCACTTGTTTCCCCGATATATTACGTGATGTTCACTTCTTTAACAATCATTGCAAGTGTAATTATGTTCAAGGTATGTTCTATTTCACAAGTTCTGGAGCTTTTTAGATTATAAACAACAAATAAACTAGCAAGTGACTATGTAGGATTGGAAAGACCAGAGTGTTAGCGATATAGCATCTGAAATATGTGGATTCATCACTGTTCTTTCGGGAACAATAGTTCTTCATTCGACAAGAGAACAAGAACCAGCTGCAGTACCAGGTATGCTTCATTCATCTTATCGGTTGACTATTCAAGGTTTTAAATACATCTGTCGTTGATAATCTAACATTCCTTTAAGGGGATATTAGACATGTGACTAAACGATCAACACTTATTTTCAATTTTTTTTACCAAGTCTTTTTGAGCAAGTTTTACCAAGTTGGATAATGCACATTTATAAGACAAAGGGATGAAGCCTGAAGGTGTTATAGACTTTTGACAAAAAGTCAAACAACCACTCTACAAGTAATGTCTTAAGTCATAAATTGATTTTTACAAGGAACAACCTGAGCATATCTTCAAACATATGGATAATAAAAGAAAATCACAAATTCATTGCTCATTTAGTTCAGAGAACCCCCAATTTTTGGTTCGTGAAATTTACCTTTTTGCTTTTGAAAATATTGTGAATTATGATGTATGCATTCTGATATTTGAATTATGGTATCATTAGTCAACTATTGACATTATGTAGAAGGAAATTTAAGCAAGTCTGCTGCTTTTTGTAGGAACTGTAACATGGTATGATCAGGATCCCATAAAAAGCGTCGAGGAGGATGAACATCTAATCACCGTTCACAATACTGATTATTTTGACTAGAAATATTGTTTCAACATTTTAAGAATCATCATTGCGGAGATGTATTTACAAGCACAAATGAGGTTGGATCAACAACATGTTTCCTTTCGGAAATTGCAAAGGGTTTTAGCGGCTGAAGAAGATCATTAAATATTGTATCAACTATGAAGTTTCCAACAATTCAGCATTCGATGGGGGTAAATTGTTTGGATATTCATCGATTTTTGTACATATTTTTTGCGTTCTATTTCATTTGTTTGGCTCTAGTTCGAGGTGTTCATTTTATAGTCTGTAAAGATTTTTCATCTTATATACATATTAGTTTATTTATACAAAGACGTATATAAATCCAAAGGGGACTACCATTGTATCTTCCATTGTTCTTGCATTGCGTAAATAAGATGAAAAAACAAAGCCAGAAGTTGCTCGTAACTATTTTAACTATTTTATACACCATCTGTCCCAAAATTGTTTGCAGACAATTACTCAGGGTGGCCTTGGGTTGTGACTATCACGTTAAAATTTGTGAGGTCTCATGACTGTCATCCTCCTGCAATCATTACATTGTGCAACAGTAATTTATTTTCATGAAATGTGTCGTGATCTTTGTCACATATGTTTATGACTTTATGGTACACACATAGGTTCTCCACCTAAAAGAAGGTTTTCTATTGGCACTAAATGCACCATTTTAGTTGGTTACAATAACAATAAATGAGGTTGAAACAAGTGTCAAAAAGTTCACAATATTACATCACCAAAACTATGTAAAAATATGTTTATCATCAACACTAGCATTCAATATAATTCTACCACCAAACTTTTTTTCTTTTGGCTAAAACATCATTTACATTTCATTCTCAACAAACATCTCAACTCTATTAAATGATAGCATTGTAATAGTACTACACTCATAGATCTGTTTTCATATGTGTGGTCAGGGACGGAACTTGAACTCAATTGTCGGAGGGGCCAAAATATGAAACACATATTTTAGGGGGGCCAAACTACAAAATGTTAACATTTTTCATAGTTAATGACTAACATTATATAGTAAATGGTACTTAAGAGTAAACTTTTTGGGGGGGCCACAGCCCCCTTTGGTCTTAATGATGTTCCGTCCATGTGTGTGGTTAATTGTTGTGGGTGTTATTGATATAAGTACAAGAAAGTAAATTAGTTTCAACAACTAAAACACAATTGTCAATTTTCATGGGTCACAATGACTTAAAATATATCAACCAGGTCAATAAGCTAGACGTAATGGGAGTGTATCAATTTAGACATATATACTGTAATGAATTTAGGGCCTTATTCTCTACTTCATATATTTAAAACGTAGACGTATTGTGAAGCGTAACAGTTTTGAAATACATGTACTTAAGTTTTACGCCTAGTAGACTTTTTTAATGATACACGTACACACAATCAAATGCTTTACACCTTCCATACACATTGATTTCGAACATCTTGTTTGATAGACTATAATACTATATTAACACCGTTAAGTTAGAACTTAGAAGCGAGTTGTATCGAATGTAAACCTAAGAGGGTAAGGTATGACGACATGCCATTTGGGCTCACCCGTTGACACATCATTATCCACACTTTCAATACTCACACCCCAAAACACCTTTTCAGTCACAACATGCCGTTTAGGTCACCCCACTTACAATTTATTTTATTTTTTCAAAAAAAAAAAAAAAAAAAAAAAAAAAAAAAAAATCATTTATTATATAAAAATACAAATAACATTAGAAAAAAGTTACAAAATTATATAATAAAAAGGGATTATGTATGCGAATGCCACCAAAGTATTAAACATTTTATTTTTAGGCCATCTATTTATAAAAATTAACTTATAGGTCACCCAAATATATGTTTGTTTTCGTTTATACCAACCTCGTCCAAATTATTGGTAGAAATTTATAGAATTTCAAATATGAAGCCACTTTAACCTCGTAGAACAAGAAAATCAAAAATTT
Source organism: Artemisia argyi (assembly GCA_030686995.1). NCBI lineage: Eukaryota > Viridiplantae > Streptophyta > Magnoliopsida > Asterales > Asteraceae > Artemisia > Artemisia argyi. Next base: position 103,407,347 of record CM060697.1, read on the forward strand.
AAACGTAAAACATTAGTTAAACAGTCATAAATTGCTTTCGATTAAATAAAGCTGCACTTATATAATGGTTAAAACAAATAATTTACATTTCAATAATTATATGTGTTGTTTAAATATATTGAATTTAGCTTTAATCTCATTGTTTCATAGATTTATGGGGAAAAATGGCCAAATTTAGTATAAACGAAAATAAACACATAATTAGGTGGCCTATACGTTAGTTTTAATTAATGGGTGGCCTAAAATTGAAATGTTTAATAGTTGGGTGGCTTTTGCATATGTAATCTCTTATAAAAATAAAAAATTCATATAAAAATAAATAAATAATATACTCATTTATAAATTGAAAGAGTGTCCACATGTCTACGAAGAAACATGAAAACCCATATATAAATTGGAAATAAACCAGAAAAAAAACTCATTCACCTTCTTCCTCAACAAACACACATGTTGCATACACAGTCACACACACACACACACACTCCACACTCATATACACACAACCCATTTATTAATTGAAAAAAAAAAAAGAAAGAAAATAAAAACACAACCAATTTGTCGTTTGAGGATTCGGCGGATGTCCACTCGGCGAGCTATGATGGTGTTACGGCGTGGGTTTGGGAATGCCGAAAGTTATGCCACAACAGAGTCGGCAGGGATGCTCGTTGCCATACCTTTTGCGCTAAGTAGCAAATACAAATAAAACACACTAAAGTGGAAAATTAATCTAAAGTATATATAATTGAGGAAGACTATTCCTTCTATTAAATATGTAAGACATTACAAACTTAAATATTAAACAATACAACTATATATGCATGTTGTACAATTGACATATGCACCAACATATATATAATACTTTCAATTAATGTAATCCTTAAAACACCTCATAATGCAAAAGTACAATCAATAAAGCACATAATACAAATCAAATAAGATATTAGAATAAATATTTTAATACTCCCATCAAACACACTAAAATATTCATGAAATAAAAATTAATAAAATGTATCAAAAAATAAAATAAAATGGCATGTCTATGTTTTACTTTTAACATTATATAGATTGTCAGTGTTTGAAGTTATTATAACCTCTTTCAAATTCCTGTAATCTATAAAGTTATTGTCACGTTAAACATATTACTACGTATCAAAAAGCATTGTTTATCGAAAATTTTAATTATAGAACACTCGCCGCCGCAACATACAAATACCCTACTAGTACTTTAAAATCATTGATCACTTTACATTTCATAAATTAAAGAGATACACATTTGTTTGGAATCCATAACTAAATGTGTCATATGTTAACATTTTGCCATTAATATGTTCATTTGTAAGAGCATCTACAATGCATCAAGTCTTAATAACTTGATGCATTTAATGCATTTAATGTATAATAATGAATAAAGCTTGGAGGAAAGACTTGAAGTTTATCAAAGTCATTTTATAAAAGTTTTGCAAAAAGCTTTTGATACAATGCAAAAAACTTTTTCAATTATTATTTTTTTAAATAGTGAAAAACTTTTCATAGCTTAACCTATTGTGGATGCTCTAAGAGCATCTCCAATATGAGCACTATAATTTTGCATTATTTTAGTGCAAAATGAGAATATTTTTGGAATATGCTTGTACTATAAATATGTTACTCCAATGTGTAAACTAAACTTTGCACTAAATCTAGCAATAAATATTATTATACATAGAATACAAATCCCGTGGATTTAGTTCCACCTTTGCTACAGTTCTATAGTGAAAAACAGTGAAAAAAATAATTTTTTATTCCTTTGCCCAACTACAGTTTTATTCATAGCCTTCCCGATATTTCTACACACTTCCTAATCCACCCACAAAACACACACACCCACAAAACATACACACCCACAAAGATCGGCTCAACAAGATCAGGAAGAAGAAGAAGGAGAAATTAGGTACAAAAAAATTGATACAATCATCGGGTTAGCCTGCCGCCATCATAACTTTGTTAATCGTCATTTAGGTTTTGTTTAATTCATAGTTTTTATTGTTTGATTGAGGATATAAATTTAGGGTATGACCTAAAATGTACAATCATTAGTTTCTATTATATGGTTTTGGTTTTTGTAAGGGCTTTTGGGATTATGCCTTCAAAGAATTCTTTTTATGACTGATCTATGTATCATTTGATGATTTCTGATAATTTAGCCCTTTAAAGGATTTTTTTTTGACCTTTGATTTAGGGCTTAGCTTCATTTAATTTTTTACACAATTGTTTGTTTTCTTTACAGTTGATTATTGGGGAAGTGGTTTCATGAAGATGGTCCTGATGATAGTTGAGTTCTAAATATTAAGGTCAGTATAATGTTTTGTTTTTTTTTTTTGTTTTTTTTTTTTTTAGTTCATTTGAATTTAGTTTAAACAATATTTGGGATTGCTTATTTTTTCTTGATTATGCTTATAAATAAGCCTTTTTAAGCGGCCTGGGAAATAGCGCGTGCATTTGTTTTTTATTCTGTATAAGCAAATCACCGGAAAAAAATCAATCAGAAAGAGGTGTTGTTTTTTTATGTTTATTAAAATTGGTTGTGGTAATTGTTAAACTAATATTTTCTAGGTTCTTTGAATGAGTTGTGTTGATGAGGTTATAAATTCCTATGTGTATGGTCCATAGTGCATTATAAGTATAGGTGAAAAAAATTGGTATGCAGGTTGTGTAAAAAATGGGTAGTTTTAAGTGGCATAATACTTATTTATATATATACTAAAAGGCGTTTTTGTTACTGTAGCAATAGTAACTTTGCAAGTTTCGTGTTTACCAATTTTAGCCCCTGAGGTTAGCGATCAATTGCGAAGTTAGTCCTTAACGACCGTTATCTAACAAATGTGGATTAAATTTGAAAAGGAACAGTAACTTCAGGGGCTTTTTCTGTACAAATAATAAACATAAACAACCCCTAAGGTTAACTTTTTTTTCACCGTTAGTCCCTAAGGACTAACTTTGCAAAGAACGCCATGTTAAGGGACTAAAACTGAAAATAACGTTGCTACAGTACAAAACGGACTCGAAAAATTACGAAACTTGCGCCATTGTTCACGAAATCATTTGTCTAACGAAAACGAGTATAAATTTACAATACTTTCAAGACTTCAATAAATATCAATATATTTGGCAAATGCGATACGCTTCAAGTTAACATTCCCGCAGCAACGCGCGGGTACCCCCGCTCGTTATGTATAATACTAAACTACATGTCATACATCAAGTTTATTTTGATCTTGCCTTAACAATCTGTTGGGTGTGTTTGTGTTTAATTTTGTAGGTTTTTGGAATTAGAGGTTTTGGTTGGCTGCGGAATAATGGCAGATTTTGGTTTAAATTGGTCCCGTTAAGAAGACATATAAAGACTAGAGGAGCAGCCAGAATGTTTGAGTTGATTGGTACCTATGCATACTGTATTCATTCTCAACTCATATATTCTAATCTCATGTGTTGGCCATGCATGCCATAATTCATTCTTTTGTTTCTTTAGATCATTACTTTCATTAATATTTGAATATATTTTTCTTTCATAGATACAACCAAAGCTTTATTAAATTACACATTGGTTAAAGTATAATAAAAAGCAATCAGGCATAATATTTGATTACCAAAATGGTTTATTTTGTATCATTCCCATAATGAGCCCTCATTTTTATTATTATTATTATTATTATTATTATTATTATTATTATTATTATTATTATTATTATTATTATTATTATTATTATTATTATTTTCTTTTAGTTCAGCACGTGAGAATGAAGATGATGGCGCTGCTGCATTTCATCAATGTGTTCGGGTGCTTGCTAAACAAGTTGTGATTTTGGCAAGGCATCAGGCTGCACTAATGGAAAAGGTATGGCAGCGCTGAGGCTTCCCACGAACACTTTACTAAGTAGTTGGACGAAAAAAAAGAGTTGCTCAACAATATGTACATGAAGCATCAATCTGAAATACAGGTTTTCATTTCTTTTTTACAAAACAATTGCTATTTGTAATCGAAATAATCAGGTATAACGTTTTAGTTATATAGTTCCCACTTCTGATTATCTTATTATTTAGGGTCCATAGCATTGAATAACAAATTGTATTTGGCTTTTTCAATGACTAAAACATGTGATTTTTCAGAACAGGTTGAAACGGGTTGGGTCGGGCTAGGTAGGTTGACCTTCAAACACTTTTTCTTACTCCGTTTAGAAATAAAAATGTGATAACTAAGATAGTACCATTATCATTACATTAGGAATCTAAGTTGCTGGAATAAATCCATTTAGTAAGTTGTATGCATTCAGAAGGCAATACGATAGTGCAGGGTTTGAGGTAGTTTTCTGCCACGTGATATTAATTATTTGTATATTTTGATATCTTCCTTTGTATTTATACTTAATCAGCCCTGAATCAAATAGGCTATTGACGCGGATGGCACAGATATGGAAATTGATTTATCTAATCTTGGAACAGTTAATACAATGTTTGCAGCATTATTCATATATTTTTTTTATTATTGTGTTTCATATGTGAAATTTCGATTTCACTATTATATTTATCCTCTTTTGTTTTTTTCTTCTTCCTGTTTTAGTAAGCTTGGAGTTCCTATTAAGACAACTATTTCCGCCAATGTTCTTGAAGATGCAATGAGTAGATCCGTCACAGTGAGGCCACTTCCATTAGGATCATCAATTAGTGGAAAGGTGCAAATAAGTGTGTTACAATACATTATTACTTTTACAACTATTCCACTGGCTTATTTTTAATATAACTGCAGGTTGAGAAACAACCTGCCCATTTTTTTACTGTCATTGTAAATGAAGAACAAGCTCAAGCAGGGATCATAGTTAGATTCATCCTCGCAAAGCAATTTTAATGTACTTAAATTTGTTGCTTTTTTCTATTATATATTAACTTAACATCTCAGAGAGTTGTGGGTATTTGTAATCTTTTTGGAGGACTTGCTGCTGCAAACCCGCAGTGTTCTGGATATGAAAATCAGGGAGGTGCAGGGTATGAGCAAGGTGGATATCCCTTAAATATATATGCTCACTGATTTATTTGGTGCAATTGGTTGTACTGACCCGATTCATATTTCTAATGAAGGGTAATAAAGTAGATCTGTATGAGCTCAAAAAAATGTCAACAGATTATAGCCTGACAAAACATTTAGCCATCAAAGGTCTTATGCCCAATTTCTCATGCTCATATTATCTTTACACGTTTTAAATACCAGGTAAAACTGACTTCATTTATTGTGAACTGGTTTTGCCTTTTTTAATATTTTAGTTGCGGTAGCTGTTTAAATTGTGTAGAACTCTATGCTTTTTGGTCAGGCAAACCACACCAAAAACGTAAGAAATTAATAGTTGTTCTTAGGGTGTTGTTTACAACTTGGTTTTAAGGGTGGTGTTTAGACGTTGTATAGTACACCAGCGAATGCACACATTTTAAAGTGTATCCGATTTGAATTTTATGAGTTTATTTAAACTTGATTTGTTAACTCCCTATTAGTACTAGCAAATGTTTTAAGACCCGATTAAATCTTTTCTCATATTTCAGCTAATTTAATTAAACCATAATCACACCGTTAACTAATGTAGCTTTTTGGTTTAGGAGTTTTGCTTCAGGGGATTGGTGAGTATGCTACCTGATTCATACACCTAGATGATTCATCAGTGTGGTATTCAACCGGCGAGTGAGTGTGGTGCTTGCGTATAATGAGCGAGTCAGTATGATAACTGATTGTGGCGGTCTCATGTGCTGTTGCGACGTCTCAGTTGGAAGTAGCACGTACAATATATTCATAGGTATGTAGTTGTGAGCAATAAGTAATCGTTCATATTTAGTTGTGAGCAATATGTAGTTGTGAGCAAGAAGTATCCTTTTTAAATGATTATGCAGGGTAAAAGACCAAATGAACCTGACACAGCCAAGTTCATCTCAGCAATCGTAGCAGGAAAATTTCCTCCCTGTGTTGAGCACTTGAACTTTTTATACTTTGTAACACTCTTTTGTAGTCATTAAGAATCACAAGAAGTACTGACATGCAATGTAGTGCATATATGTGTAATCAGTTAGATGGTTTGTGTCTGCACCCATAACGAGATTTAGACCATATTTGAGCGAGTCAATCTCTTGCCTACACATAAGGGGTGCACTTACTTTTGGCATACATGTGTTGTATTAAAATAATGTAGGAGGTTTTGTTAAATGCTGCAACAAAAGTCAGTTATCAGATAATTAGTTGTATTGAGTCTTTGGCAAATCTGACTATTTAAGGATTTAAGGAGGTTAGGTAATCAGAAGCTCTAATTAGTTTCAATGTTTTATACAAATCTATAACATAAACAAGCTATTGATTTAATTTGGATTTTGTTTAATTTTTATAAACTGAGATTTTCTCATGAGTTTAGCAATGTTGTATAAAACATTGAAACTATACAAATCTATAACATAAACAAGCTATTGATTTAATTTGGACTATACGTATGAAGAGGCAAAAAACCTACTATAGTACAGTTACTCAGTTTCAAAACGGTGTTTGCAGGTATTTCAAGAGTTTATATCTGCCATACTTTGTATTTTTTCAGGTAATTGATGTGAATTTTTAGAGCGTCTGACATTGTCCGTATGTTGCCAGAGCAGCATCACAGAAATGATGTTTGCAGTCACGGTGGGCCGATAACACGATCTGAGTCTCGGGCGAGAACAGGTATGGGCCGGGTATCCCCTTAAATGTACATTGGTTATTATGTTTGTTTTGATGATGGCTTGCTTATGCTGAGCCATGCTATGCTGTTATGATGTTTGTTTGATGATCCCGTGATCAAATGACAAGTTATATGAATTTGTACTTTCCAAACTATTTTTCATGAACGTGCGCTAATTGGAATGTACTTGCTTTGATTGCAGATACGGCTGAAATGTTAATTGTTGTATCGATGCTATCAGTGGAATTCATCTTTTATGTGCCCTGTAAAAAGTTAGAAGAGGTATTCACCATCTTCTCACTTTTTATTTTGATTTTCAGAAGTAGGAACATTTTAATACTGTAAACACCTACTACTAGATAAGAAATTATAATTAGGTGCATGCGGTAATTACAACCCATTTACATGGGGATGGGTTTATTTCGTTTAGGTTATTTTACTAAAATTATCAAATAAAAAAAATAACTAAATAGGGAAGGGGTCCATTGTGTCGAATGTTAGCCGTAATTCAATTTCAACACATAGAAGCAACAACCTCTTAAAGCGCGCATTGTTTCTTCATCGAAGAGTAAAGAAGTGGATTCACAAGTGTGTACATGAAACGTATAATAGAGATTCAAAAAAGAAACAGATTATCATAGGCCACCAATAATTGTCCAATACATATTCAAAAGAAGGAAAACAAATTATCATAGGCCACCAGTAATCTGTTTATATCTTTATGCTATCTTTTGTTGTCCTTCTTTTGCACCCTGCATTTAAATCTTTATAACATATATAATTTTGAATGTGGGCATTAATAATGTAGTTACTAAGGAAAAAAAGTGTTAGTGATTTAGGCATAAGTGAACCACTATCGGCTCCACCTGAACGCAATCCTTATTATTAGTATTACTTCAATATTTTGTTATAGAAGCTGGGGTTAAAAGTGTATATATTTTAGATATGCTGATGTGTTTGGAGAGTTAACTGAATAATGCCAATTAAGGTCTGTGATACTGTTACAAGACTGGATATAAGTTCAACATGTTTATAATCATTTGGTCTAGCAGGAAGTGACTTATCTGATTAATGTGTTTAGGAACCAAAAGTGTTTCTCTACTTCCCACTTTTGTTGCGAACCTTCTAACGCATTCATATTTATTTTTCAATCTTTCAGCAGCTAGACGTCATGAACAAGAGACAATTACTTAGGACTTTGTCCAGCAAAAGAAGGGATATATTCAGTTGTATCAACTTTATATGCAGTCTCGATTTGTATGTCAGTTATGGAATGCAGAAAATCGTCACAGTATTTTCAGAATCAAGTACTCTCTCTTGAGCAAACTCTTCCATTTTGGTTAATTTTTTTGTTATGATTTTGCATAATTTATGAATTGGCATAACAATCAATGAAGTACACCACTATTCCAATTTAATGTCTGATCGGTTACGTTTCATACAAACGGGCTTCATAGGATTTCTTAATCATAGCGCCCCCGCAGCAACGCGCGGGTTAACCCACTCGTTTTATACAATATATGACAATTATATTAATATATTAATGGATGATAAGGATAGAAATGAAAAACTAAATTAATGTATAAGGTTGAAAGTGAAACTTTTGCACATTTAGTGTAATAAATAGTATAGCACTATATTTACTACCTCCGTCCAAAAATAAATGTTCAGTTTGACTTTTCAGAGTCAAACTGGTTCAACTTTTACCTTAACTATTTTTGTGGGTGTTATATAATATTTAATGCAAAATATATGAATGGATTGAGTTTTGAGTGTATTTTTCAATGATATAATTTTTTATCATGTATTATATAACACACAAAAAATATTTAAGATCAAAGTTGAACCAATTTGACTCTGAAAAGTCAAATTGAACATTTATTTAGGAATGGAGAGATTATTATTTAGTGCATTTTAGTGGTTACTATTTATTGCACTAAAATAGTGCAAAGATATAGTGCTAACATTGGAGTGATTTTTATGTACGCAAAAAATACATATAGTGTATACATTAGAGATTGCCTTAGACTGCTTTTCTTTCTATCAAGCAACAAGTTATTTATTTTTTAGTATAAAATTTTATTAAAGTTGAACCATCAATAGTTCAATACTATATTTTCTTATATTTTTGTATATAGTAATAGTAATAGTTACGGAATAGTCCTGATTTGACAAATACTACTAGCGATAAAAGAATATTCCAATATGTTCCTTCCAACAAGAATGGCAAATCTAAAAGAGTATTATTTTACACCCATCATGTAATAACTATTATGCAATATTCAGAAATTTGACCATTTGTGTTGACAAAAATATCAGTTTTTACTAAGTTTTTGTTCTTAATATGCGTAATTAAGATTTGAGGTGTGTTTGGTTTCAAGATTTGGGTTTAAGGGTATGAGTTTATAGAAAACAGTAAAGGGATGATGTTTTGTTGTTCAGGTTACCCGAGGAGGATGTGATCGACTCAGACTAACTCAGTTGTATGTGTTTTAACCGGGGTATCCACTAACCGTTTATGAATTTGCTCCTTTATTCCCTGACGAGCCACAAGATGTTTACTTAGTAGGTTTCAAACATGAAATTTCATATGAGGATACCATCACGTTTGACAATCAAGCTAACTTGTTCGTAGTTGGGCATGAGTTTGATAGAGTTCTTTATATTTTTGCATATTATTATATACATAACTTGCATATTAAAAGATCATGAGTGTTATTCCAACCCATTTGCTTGAATTCATTTCTCTTTTAGCTTAAAAAAAAAAAAAAAATAAAAAAATAAAAAAAATCCAACGCGTTATCTAAATTTATATCACTATTTTGAAACAAGTGAATTGAATGGCCAACTTTTGGTACGGCATAATGGTTTAACCATGTCTGATTTCCAAGATCTCATTTTTTCATAGTATCTTACCTTCATGTACTAAATGCATGAAAACCTATACATTATGGATCCGACCATGTGAAACGGGTCAAACATTTACATTATTTTTTCAAGATTTCATTTATTATTGGACAGTTGAGAAACTTTCTTTACATTACTAGCAATTGTTCATTTATTAACTTCTTTCTTCTACCACTCATCTTCACATTTACAACACATAAAAAAAGAACACACACAAAGTATATCATTTCAGAGCTTTTGTGAAGTGGCTTCATGGGTTTGGTCACAACTATGAGTCTGGTTACAGCTATTGTCATATTGGGTGTAGTTATTAGTGGAGCTAATGGAGATGCTATGGTCAGTGGTGTAGTCTTTTGTGACCAATGCAAAGATGGCCAGATTTCACTCTTTGATTACCCTTTAAGTGGTCAGTAAATCTTTCATCTTTTGTATGCTTTAACTTATTTTATGTTCAGATGTCTAGTTAAAAGAAATGCAAACCAAGAACCACATTTTATAATCGTACACATTTGTTGGAGAATGATACTAGTAACTTGATTAAATAAGATAATCCGAAACCTCTTGGTTCAGGTCTTCAGGACATAACTATCTCACGAGTAACCAAATTTGTATGACTTTTTCCATGTAACTGTAATGTACGTATTGATAAAAGAAAATATATATTGCTATAAATGTTGCCTGCCTCACATTTTTTGAACAAGTTGGTTAAGCTAATTTTTATCGTCTCCCTATATTTTTCGGTACAATGTGAGACCGACATTCTTATAAAAGTTTTCAAAAATGTTTGTATGGTTATTAGTAGGGCTGTAAACGAACTGAACGTTCAGTGAACATTTCATGAACCGTTCGGTAAAAAGTTCGTTTATTTTCGTTCGTTTATCAAATGAATGAACATGAACAATATTTTACGTTCGTTTAGTTAAATGAACGGACATGAACAAAAGTCTCGTTCGTTCATTTATGTTCGTGAACGTCCGATTAGGCGTTCGTTAAAGTTCGTTTATTTTTATTTATCTGTTTAATGTTCATATATCATATCTTTTAATTTTATAATTTTAAAAATTAGTTTACTTAAACAAAGCAACACTTATAAAACAATATATTGTGAAGAATTCAATAAAGTTTATATTTGTTTGTCTATTTTCATTTATGTTCGATCGTTTATGTTCGTTTAGCGTCTGTTTAGTGTCTTAATGAACGAACATAAACGAACATGAACAATTCATTTTCTTAATAAACGAACATGAACAAGAAATTTGTCCGTTTAAACGTCCGTGTCCGTTTATTTATCCGGTTAAAATTAAATGAACGAACATGAACAGGGCTCCGTTCGTGTTCGACCGGTTCGTTTACAGCCCTAGTTATTAGAGTGAGCAAGTTTGGAGATATTGTGAACAATGTAACTATAACAAAAAATAAAATAAAAAAATATACATATAGAGTAGTTTACATTAATTAAAAAATGGTATCTAGAACATGAATAAGATAGTTGCAAACCTTGATAAGATAGTTACAAAGTACTCCGTACTATATGTTCTCTATTGATTGTCATTTTATTGATCTTTTACATATGTTCTCTATTGATTGTCATTTTATTGATCTAAATATCTAACTATTGTATTTCTACTTCTATATGTTTGTATGTAATTTTGGTGCTTATAAAAGGAGTAAAAGTATCAATGGCTTGCCCGGGGCTAGGCGGACAGCTCACAGTAATAAGTGAGGAAACCACAAACTTCTTAGGAACTTACATGATGCGGTTCAAAGGTGCACCCGACATGAGCGGGTGCAAGGCACACGTTACTGGTGATGGGCAGGGGTGTCGTGCAGTTGCGGGTCCAGCCCGTGGTCTAAATCTTGTGTTTCAAATATTTGATACTGAGATTTATACAGTTGATCATTTAATTTCCCAACCTGCCCAACCAATGTCTAGATGTCCACGATCAACCTCCCCAGCTTTGCCAAAACCCACGCCAACACCCAAACCCACGCCCAGGCCTACGCCTACGCCTGCACCGGTGACACCAAGATTGCCACCTCCATCCTCCAAGGGAACACCTGTTCCTCATCCACCTCAACTACCACCATCGCCGCATTTGCCACCAATGCCGTCGATACCATTCTTGGAAGCTTCGGCTTGCCCATATAGGTAAGTGCAACGATATCGTCTATCGAGCTATATAATGAATTATATTTTGTGCATATAAGAATTGTTAACATAGAGCATAAGCAATTAATTTAGAAATTGCCAACTTCTGCCTAGCAGAGTTGGTCGGAGGTGTTACCACATGCGAGAGGTCTCAGGTTCAAATCTCTCCGTGGACGGTTTTCCTCTTAAGTGGGATATGTGGTGGTTCTGCCCCATAGATGCGTCGATTCGAGGCTGACACAGACTACCTTCTGGGTAAGTACTGTGGAATCGAATCACTAACTATATATAGTATTGTACTAACTTGCCGTTAAAAAAAGTTCATTTAGAAATTGTTATACAAGGTAAAATCAAAACCTAAAATGAGTCATATATCACTAAAATTAGGGGTGACAATAACCTTTAAAATGACACGAAAACCGACTTGAAACAGGCCTAAAGTAAATAGGTTATAGTCCGGACTAAACTTGTTTTAAGTCATGTTCGGTTCAAAGTGGGTTAAACGTGTCAAATCTCTAACCTGTTCAAGTTCTTTGAAAAATAAAAAGTTTATGTTTATAACGTGATAAAAGAGTTAAATGGGTTAACCCGTCAACTTGTAAACCCTTTTTAACAATTCAATTCGTTTAGATAAACAAGTTAAATATACCAAGTTCGGTCCAGAACAGATTAGTGGTTTTGTTATACGTTCTTCTTATGGAATGGATTTTTATTACGAGTAATATGCAATGATAAGTTAAAAAACATAGATTAAAAGTCAGTAACTTAGAATTATAACTAAACGTTTTTGACACATACTTTGTAGCATGTGGATGATGCCAGAGCACAAGTGTTATTGGAGGGTACTATCACCCGACCTAAAAGTGTCGTTTGTTTTTGGACCGCTAGCAGCACGAAAATACGGGAATGATATTACACTACGAGGAAGCCTGTTAGGCCGAGGGGATCCTTATAAAACACTTCTAAGGGAAGGTACAACCGCGCTTCTCAATTCCTACAACAGTATCCAATTCCCATATCACCCGCTCGATGTTGTCACACACCTAAACTATGCATTGCTTGGAGGATCAACTCGACAAGTTCTCATGACCGGCCTTCGGTTCTTGAGGGCAAATTCTGGAAAAACCGGAAACCTTACGTGCAAGTTCACAACGTGCAAGTGAAACCGTTAATAATTAGTATCTAATATTATGTTCTTATGTTTGAGCAAATATATATATTTCACTTTGAAAGTTAAAACATATCATGCCGACTAGTGTACGAATATTTTGTATTCTTAAGTTTATGATTATTTATGTGAAAGATCATGAAATTTTAACTATGATTAATGTTTTTCTTAAGTCAAATACGCAGATTAGATATAAACAAATTAAAACAACATCGATTCTAAAATTACAACAATATCGACAACCGAGTCTAAAATTACAACAATATCGACAACATAATCCCTTTTTTATTTGTTTACATGTCGTAAATGATGCGTTTTTCGGCAGTGACAAAATATGTTGTCTGGTGGCATTGTGCAACACTACAATTGTGTAAAGCATGGTAGAACAATTTTAGGCTTTTTAGCTTGCAAGATACAAGTATTTATTGCATTGGAAGACATTTTCAATTTTCAAACTATCAAGCCGGCAATTGAACTATAACTAAGCCTGCAAAGTTATTTAAACTTTTTGTTCTTAACATTTAGTTGTTTGAATTTATGGATAAATGTTGTCATTTCTCCTTTATAAAGTCATAAATTTGAACAAGTTGTTGACAAACTAGTTTATCGAGCCAATAACGAGTCGAATAAGCCATGGTCGCACTTTTCCTTGTTCTTGTAGCATTGCTCTCTTTATCAAATTGTCACTGTCACAAAGAAGCCACAATTAGCGAGCTTAGGCTCGCGTTTAGCCAGAACCGAGTTAGCTCTAGGCAACTAGTGGAGTTCTATCTTGGTGAGATAAAGAAACTCAATCCGGTCCTAAAAGGGGTTCTTGAAGTGAACCCTGATGCACTATACCAAGCTGATAGAGCCGACCGTGAGCGGGCGGCTAAAGTGCCTCGGTCATTGGTCGGCTTGCATGGCATTCCTGTCCTTCTTAAGGACACTATAGGGACAAAAGACAAACTTAGCACGACAGGTGGGTCGTTTGCATTACTGGGGTCTATTGTGCCCCGTGATGCGGGAATTGTTTTGAGGTTACGAAAAGCCGGAGCTATTATATTAGGGAAAGCTACCTTGAGCGAATGGTCTAATTTTCGGTCACTAAATGCTCCTAGTGGTTTTAGTCCACGAGGCGGTCAAGGAAAGGTTAGTTTTTAGAAATGTAGTGTCAGTAGTACACTAACACTTCATTTCGACGTTGCACATTACAATACAACGTAACTACGCGATGCATATAAGAAATATATATGCATCGGGAGGGTACTGAATTACATTGCAACCAAGCAATGCATATTAGTATAAGCTTACGACACCTTCATATATATAATACCTTAAAGAGTAAATATAACATATGAATTAAGCAAGGTTTTATGATCATGTGTAGAATCCTTATGTATTATCAGCAACTCCGTGTGTAGAATCCTTATGTATTATCAGCACTGGATACCGTCGGGTAACGATCTATACATATGAATTTGCCCTAAAAATATCATCATCTTTTATATAATAAAACAAAACCCCTATTTGAAATTTTCCATTTCAAAAAAATCAATTCATACCTTATTTAGTAATAATTTTATTAAAAAAAAAAGATTACTTTGTAACATTTTATATTTATCAATAAACAAGTAGTAGATAAATACAAAAAATATTGATAAGATTCAATTAATAATAGGATTAAAATTTTTAAATAATTATCTTTAATAATAAAAAACTATAATTAAACATCATAAATCAAACAAAACAAAGATTAAATAATTTGTTTTTTCATAAATAAAAATATAATTCAAAATTTTTTTAAAAACCCGCGCGTGCGCGGATATTATAACTAGTTATTAATACAACCGGCCACTTTTTTACATTGCTCCCTAAATTAATATTTTAGGCATGAAGGCGCGATTTTGATCGATAATTTGGAGATTCCCAATCTTGACACCATATTAAACGTCACGGCAAGTGGTGAAGCCGTAGCTACAATAGCCGAATTCAAGATCGCGATAAACACTTACCTAAAATCACTTATTAAGTCACCCGTTCGCTCATTATCCGATATCATATCATTCACTCAAAAGTTTGGAGATATTGAAAACATAACAAATTTCGGGCAAGAAATATTTCTAGCATCCCAAGCCACAAATGGGATCGGGGACTTAGAAAAGGCAGCCTTCACGAACATGGCTCGGCTCACAAGAGATGGATATGAGAAGATGATGTTGGAGAATCGCCTCGATGCGGTTGTAACTCCTGGTGCTAAAATTTCTCCGGTGTTGGCTATTGGTGGTTTTCCAGCAATTAGTGTTCCTGCTGGTTATGATAACAAAGGTGTGCCTATTGGTATTTGTTTTAGTGGTTTGAAAGGGTCTGAACCTACATTGATTGAAATTAGCTATGGATTTGAGCATGTAACAAATGTAAGAAAGGTTCCTACATTTTTACCTTGAAAATCTATGTAAAAAGTAACATAAATATGTGATGTTACTTTACGATGTTACGTAGTGATACGTACACACTTGTCTTTGTTACGAAAATGACAACTAAATAAAATATAGTATCATGCTAACTTAAGAAAATGACAACTAAATAAAGTATATAAAACTATGATAACTTAAAAAAATGAGAAGATAACCAAATGTCCAACTCCAGTAAACTCCTTGAAATTTATGCCAAGTTTCGATTCACCACTCATATATAATGCTTATAACTTTGTCCTAGCTAGCACATGAATGAATAGCAATGCGTTCAAGCTAGTTGTCTTACGTTAATTTCTTTCATTGTTATTCTAATAATATCACGTCAGCTTATCGATTCATAATATATATAATTACCGGTTTTTAGCTATGCACACGATGAATGATATCATGAATTCATGATTGTCATCGACAATCTATTAAAATTATGACTGTACGAGATTGATATGTTAAATGATACAAATTAACGAATCAAGATGATATTTTATGAATATTATTAATATACGAGTAGTTAAGATAGTAGGTAACCAAACAACAAATTAAACACGGCTTACCAACTTTGATCATTACGTGTAGTTGACTTTGAGACAAATGGTAAATATTCAGACAAGTATTGGCTACGAAGGAATAACTTGTTCCAGTTTAAAAAAGCACTTATTATTTCATCTTTCATCTAAATGTCAATGTGCCCGGTCTTGATATATTTAACAGCTATGCTGTAGTATTTTAAAAGATGTTTCCCTCAGTTTGTGTTATGGGAGTGATTATTGGTCCTCTACGATAATAACTTATTGAGTTATACTGTATGACTTTATCTCAATTTTTTCATAATTAAAACAGTTGTTTGATTATTAACAAATTCATGAAACTGTAACAAATCCATTTAAATTACTATATAACCAACTTATTGCCATCAAAGTTTCAAAATTTCAAATTTAATTAAGGTAGTCTTTCAGTAATTTCTATTTTAGAACTCCAAGTAAACTGTGTATTGTAGGTGTAACACAAACACCATATCAGCAAGGAAAAACGAGTTATACCTATTCAAACTATTGTATATCCCTTGTATATTTGTATGCATGTTACTTTTTTCTTTGGCTGATATTTATTAAAGCTGACATGTCTTTATGTATTTGAGAATTTGAGTAACACCTATTATCTTTAGTTCAATCATGATGAATATATATAGTTGCACTTAGAGCAAATCTAAGAAGGGTAATAAACTCTTAACTCTTCCAAGGACAATATCTTATGGGTCCCTGGGCAGCTCCATGACATATTTTCAAGGTTCTTTTATTGTAGTTAAACCACAATTGACAAAAATCATATATTGAATCCCCACACCCAACCAACCCCTTGGCAGACCACTATAAATAAAAGAGCTAATATGGAACTACAAAACACAAAACAAACAATGGCCAAACTCATAATCACCATATTCCTCCTTTGCTCTGTAGCAACAGGAGCCCGAGCCCAAACCTCCAACGACGTGAGTTGGGCCAAACGTGTAGACACGGGGTCACAAGTTGTCACGACCCTACAGTTTTACTTCCATGATACATTAAGTGGTAGCAATCCAAGTGCAGTCAGGGTAGCTCAACCACAGTCATCCTCCAGCTCACTTGGTGGTTTTGGTAACCTCATGATGATTGACGACCCTTTAACTGAAGGACCAGAAAAGAATTCCAAGCTCATTGGACATGCCCGTGGTATGTATGGTCAAGCGGCCCAAAATGATCTTGGATTGATTATGGTATTAAACTATGGGTTTATTGATGGGATATATAAAGATAGCTCGTTTAGTCTTTTGAGCTTAAACCCTGCAATGAAGACTGTTCGAGAGATGACCATAGTTGGTGGTACTGGACTATTTCGTTTAGCACGTGGTTATGCACTGGCTCAAACATATTGGATTGATCCAACCACCGGTGATGCAATAGTAGGATACAACGCAACGATTGTTACTTATATCTAAGTATGAACATTATTTGTTGACGTTAATTGGTTTTTTAGTATGATCAGGTGCATATGAGAGAGACTATTATCTAGACACATTATGTTGTTAATTATGTCTGATTTTGATAATGTTTATTCACTTTACATATGTTAATAAAAAAAATAAATAGCATAATGCATTCTTAATTTACTTACCACTGATTGTGATTGTGGGGTGATATATATGCATGGTATAATACGTAAGAAAATTAGGTTGTTTTGGTTGATTCGAGGAATTTTCTTGCATAACTTTCTTATAATGACGCGTCAACTAAGAGTTCTAGTTTATCGAGTCTTATTGGTTTACTATCCTGCCCACGATGAATGATATCATCGGCATTCATAAGAATTATACCAATACGAGATTGATATACTAGAAGGGTACGTACAAAATAACGAATCGAAATGATAATTTTTGCTGATACGTATTAATGAAAGGGCAGGTTACCAAACAACAAATTAACCACGGTTTTCTTTGTATATTGGTCTATGGGTTTTCATCGGTTCGGTTATCGGGTTATTCGGTTTATTCGGTTCGGTTAGTTCGGTTATTTTTTTTGGGTATAATCGAGAACTGAACCGAACCGAATTCAAATTGTTTAAACCGAACCGAAAACCGAACCGATTAACCGAACCCTCATAACCAAAAACCGAACCGAATAACCGAATTACATAATTTTAATTATTTATTCATATATTTATATAGATTTTTAGAATTTTTTTTCAAGTTTAAAGATGTTATATTTATAGCATGAAAGAGTTTTAATATTTTTTTTTACATATAAATATATAAAAAATATATATATTTATTTGATTTCGGTTTTCGGTTCAGTTTTTGGTTTAGATTGCTAGAACCATAACTGAACCGAGAACTGAATTTTTAATTCGGTTCAGTTCGGTTTTGGCATATTCGGTTCGATTACAAGTTCGATTCGGCTATTTTTGGTTTGGTTCGGTTTCGGTTTTTGGTTTATTCGGGTATTACCCAAACCATGAACACCCCTATATTGGTCCCAGTTCAAGTTTAGTGTCTGGTTTCAGTTTACCCACTTTAATCATGTATTTGACTTTGAAACAAAACGTAATCAGAAAAATCATTGACCTAAAACGAATAACTTGATCGGTTTTGAAAAGTAAAAATAAATAAATAAATAAATAAATAAAATAAAAAGATCAACCCTTCCATCATGCTTTCTTTGTGTCAAATCATTTTTTCATTTTATTTCGTCATAAATAAATGTACATCTATAAGAGGGGAGGGTGTGGCTCGTTGCCTACCCTTGCCACTCTTACTTGGACAAGCAAATGAGCTCATTGCTACTCGTTGCCACACCACCCCAAGCTCGCCGTGCTTCGCCACTTTGGTGGTGCTCGTCAGCACAACGAGAGGAGAGAAACTGCAAATCGTCATATATATATATATATATATATATATATATATATATATATATATATATATATATATATATAAAACATGAAATTGTAGAGAGTTTATAATATATATGTATATATTATAACATGAAATTGTAGGGAGTTATATATATATATATATATATATATATATATATATATATATATATATATATATATATATATATATATATATATATATATATATATATAGGGATCCAATAAGAACAATAATTAAAATGAGAAGGGTAAGAAATAATTCTAGCCACATATTTTTATATGGGAGGAAAAATATGTGAATATATTAGCTACAATTTTTTGTAGCTAACTCCTTACAATTTCATGTTATAATTTGTGGGTCCCTGAATTTTCTGGTGGGTCCCTGAATCATTTTAGTGGGTCTTGAATCATTTCTTGTGTAATTTTGGTGAGGATTGTAGCCATCTTGGCTACAATAATTGTAGCCAAGATTCCTATATATATATATATATATATATATATATATATATATATATATATATATATATATATATATATATATATATATATATTCCCCTTTCTTTTGTAATTCTTGTAAATGCTTTGTGTAAATATAAGATTAAAAGTATATTTGGAGATGTAAATGATTTGTAAAATGTTTTAAATATGGAAACTTGTAAGTGAGTAATTGTTTTTTAAAAACGAAATGAAAATAAATTAAACACGGAATTAAAATACATAACACATGGAATTGAAATACATTAAACAACGTACGATTAACCTACGATTAAAATAAACTACAAATCAAGAAAATTATTCAGTCTGTGCCATAGCCCTCGTCACTCGAATCGTCGTTACTCGAATCGTCCTCACTCGATGGCACACGGTTTAATCCCATTTTCCATCGCCATTCTGCTCGACGGTTTCTTCGACCCTCTTTAGCTTTTGCATACGTCTCACGAGCACTTGCCTGACGTTGTTCCTCTGCTTGAACCTCTAACAACATTTGCATATCTTGCTCGAAGAATTCTTCATCAGCCAACCCAAAGGTATTGTGTTGGTTTTGTGGTGGATTAGGAGCTTGAGGTGCTTTGGTTAAGGTTTTACTAGTTTTATTTTAGTTTAGACCTAGTTTTGTCTAGTGAGAGATTAAGGTCTAGCCTATGGTTTAGTGCCTAGATTAGAGTCCTATGAGTGTTTAGTGACTAAGATTAAGTCCTAGAAGGCTTATACTAAGTGGTGGTAGCTTGTGTTAAAGATTTGGAAAGGTTTAACCTAGTTTTGGGACTTGTAAGACCTAGTTAGGGTTTTGTGCTTAAAGGACTTGTACCTAAGTTCTAAGGAGTTGTAATATGGTCTAGGGAGTCTAAGATATCCTAAAGTTGCTATTATAACTTATACCTAAGCCTTGAATACTTTCAAACTAGTTTAGATAAGCAATTAGGGTTCTATAGATAACCGTAAGCACATAGGGTTCAATTAGGGTTTGATTAGGATTTCTGATAGATATAGTATACTAGAGTCATAGATTACTTAGCGTATTAGTGTTTATAACCTAGACTTGACATACCGGGATGTTTACAGGAGGTAAACATATTGGTGTTGAGCATAGGCGGATACATGAGCAGGTCTAAGAGTCATATAAGCAATAGAGATGTTGTTGGTCCCTTTTACTTGGTTATCAATAACTAAAAAGCTAATGTAACTAAGTTATATGACTTTTAACACATATGTATATAATGATTAACAAGAAAGTAACGTAAAGATAAGAGACAATATTTTTCAACTTTTAATTCTTTATTAGAAGTTAATCAAAAAGAATCGTACCCAAGTGTTTGCGGAATAACACTTGGGAATTGAAATGACAAGTGTGGTATTGACTCCTCTCTAAACTCAAAACAATGTTTGAGTGACAACTGAGGTCCCATTGAGCTATCTCAGGGGCTATGTTGTTCTTTGGAGGAGTAAAAGTGGTTTGTGAATGCTTTGCATTAATTGCACAAACTTGTCAACTTTTACTCCTCACTTATGTTGCCTTTTTATACACAAATATGAACAACTCTATTATACAATGGACCTAAGCGTTCCTTAATAAAATCTTGATAGATTTTATTCTCTGGCAAGGGAAACTTCTTTGGGTTAAGTCCAAAAGGTGCTTTCTGATGACAGACTGGATTTAACCATTTGGGGAAAGTTTGACCTTAAAGTGATAAAGTACTTTAGTGAAGCAGTTCAAACTTTCCCGCCCACTCCCGCCAAATCTTCAGTCTTCAAGTCATCAGTCTTCAGTACCATGATTGTTGTTGAGGAGTCTTGGGGTTCAGTGAGTTATTGTCATTCTCACTGAACCCATCACCTTCTTCTTGGCTTAGATCTCACTCACTAAATGGAGAACCTTTCTTCTTAGGCTCGGTCTAAGCATCCTGAAGATGACTCACTGAGTTACTGTTAACTCAGTGACTTGTTTACACTTAGGTGATTTTACGTTCAAATCCTTGTTAGAAGAAGATTGGGGAATTCAGTGACCCAACAATCTCCCCCTATTTGAACATACAAATAGCCTAAGTGTTTCTTGATTCAGTATGAGTTTGCAGGGGTCTTCATCTCTTACTGAATGTTGATGTAATTATAAGTAGGACACATAATTTAAACAAAACATCAAAGTTTATTAATAGTTATTACAAGTCCTACAAATTACAAAAATAAAAAAGATTGTTGTTGTTGCAGATTAGATGTTCAGTTGATAGCCAAGTGCATCAAGTTTAGCCTTCTTTGATCCCAGGAGGTGTCTCTCAGGGTGCTCTTCAATCATAGCTTTAAGGTCCTGACAGAACCTTACATTTTCAGCACACCTAACATGAGAGGCCAACATTAGGTACATCAGCATCGCCTTAATCCCTGCCCTGTCCATGTCTGACCATCTTTGGAATGCAGGGTTTCCATACTCATCAGTAAAGCATAGACCTCTTTCAGGGACTTCGAACACCACATTGTTCATGAAGACGATACCTTCAGGAAGGGACATGTCACAATCCAATCCTGGGACCTTGATTTTAGGCTCTAGTTCAACTTGCTTCCTTTTTCTTTTGGAGACCTTTGGTGGAGCAGTCTCTGTTGTTGAAGCAGGAAGAAGGGAGGGAATGTTTAGAGCTTCAGGCATTGCTTTCAGTCTTTTCCTTCAGTGACTTGAGAAGGTTAGGTACCACCACATTGTTCTTCTTTGCAATGATGGGACGAAGCTCATCAAGTTCAGTGATCCCAAAGTCAGCAAACCTGAATGGTTTGTGAATGCCCATCACTCTTTTATCTGGTCCCCTGAAGACAGTGACCACTGCAGGATTGGTGTTGCGATGAATTTGAATGTCAGTGATGGTTTCATGTTTCAGCCTCTCTTTCATCACCCAAGTATACCTTTCAATCATGGTCTTTCTTATGTGAGCGTCCTTCCTGAGCTTCGCTTCCCTTTCCCTTTTTAGAGCACTTAATTCTTCCTCCTGAGCCTTTTTAAAGGCTGCACTGGCTTGCTCAGTGGCAAGAGCCTCAGTATCCAAACCAATCTTTTCAGCCTCCTCATGAACAACCTGTATAAGATCAGGCTTGCTCATCCTCTCTTCTTCGGCCACCTTTTGTAGTATCTCAATTCTTTCCATGTGAGCTTGAATTTCGGCATTGGTGAGATGATGAACTACTCCATTGATTTCAAACGGGACTCTGATAGGTTCATCAGGGTCATATCTGACTATGGTTGAGGCAGGCTTGAGCACAATTTCAGGTTCAGAGGTGGTAGCAATACTTTTTCCTCTGTCCTGCCTGATAGTGGAGGAGACTGGTTCCTCTTGTGGTGGAACTTCAGTGATTGGAGTCGCTTCAGTGACATGCTCCCCCACAGTGTGAGAGGGCTATCCAGCTTCTTGTTCTTAAGTATTAGGGGCTTCAGTAACATTCTCCCCCTCAACATTTGCCTGAGCGTCAGTGATGGCAAGTGTTGGAGGTACTGAAGAAGAAGTAGATGTTCCCTTGAAGGCTTGAAAAATTTCTGTCATCATAGACTTGATTTCCGCAGTATCCTGTTGAATGGAAGATACTTTGGAGTCAAGTGCAGCCTGAGAATTTTCAAGGGCTGTCATCCTGGATCCCATTGTCCATGCCAGAGAAGTGGACTTTTGGGATTGAGCTGCCACTGATTCTTCCAATGTTGTGAAGGAAGATTTGAGAGACTCCACTACTGAGCTGAGATTCTGAACATTAGATCCCTTTAGCAAGCCAAGTAACTCAGTGAGGGTCACTGAGTTTACCTGATAAGTCTCAAATGCCTGAAGAAGCTTCCTGGTTAGCTCAGGATCATCTTTGACTGATTTTTGAGTAGGTGGTAATGGACTGCTTGCTCAGTGTGCATGTTAAACACTTCATCAGTGACCTCCCTGTACAAAATGTTGGTTATCTTCTTGATGAATTTGGTGAAAACTTTCTCAGTGAGAGGAGCTTGATCATCTTCTGAGGACTCTAATGTAGAGTTGGTTTCAGCAGCCTCAGTGTCAGAGGGTTGAGGAGACTAAGGAATTGGTTCAGGGACTATCTCCTCAACCACCATATCATCTCCAGCTTCAAAAATTTCCTCATCACTGTGAAATTCATCATCAGAGAACAGGGTGGCCTGAGCATCAGCCAGTGAGTTAATTTGCAACAAAAGGTTATCCAGCTCCTTTCATAAGAAGACTTGCCTTCATTTTGGCCAGGTCATGACCTCTCAAATCCAGCAGACTGGGTTTTATCTGCCTGGTCCTCAAGGTCAGTTCCCAAGTTATGCGCACCTCCGGGGGTGGTTATGGGTTCCATATCAGTGGGTGGCCTTTGTCCCTCTGAATCTTTGTCCCCCGTGACCTCTTCAGACACTGATGGGTGTTTTTCAATGTAATCCTGAGGAGTCGTGAATGTTGTATCCCTATCAGCAGGTTGTATGTTTCCCTCTGAGTCTTTGGGATGAGTTTTTGTGCCATCAGACAAAAGCTTTGATTTGCGAATGTCCTCATCAGGTACCTGAGTGGTTTTGCCCTCCTTTCCAACAGGCTTGTTCTGGCCTGTCGAAGGTTTAGGGGCGAGAACTCCCTGTTGCTTGGGTTGTGATTTACCCGAGCCTTTGGCAGGATGTGAGTGTTTGTGGGTCCCCTTCTCAATTGAGTAGTGCTTCCCCACCAAGGATATAGGACCCCTTTCTCCCTGAGACCCTGGTTGTGATATCCCAGAGCCTTTAGCAGGATGTGGAGGTTTGGTTGGTTCCAACTTCACTGAATTGTTTATGTCAGCAGAGCCTTTGGGAACGGGTTTGCCCGAGGACACTGAGTATGATGTCTCAGTGCCCTCCGTTGGCCTTTGATTTGGGGCCAAAGATTGGCTTATGATCCTGAGGGTGTCAGCAGTCAGGGTCTGTTGTTGTTGCCCCCTTTTGTCAGGCTTAGGGGCAGAGGTCTAAGTGGCGAGTGACTTGGGTTGAGTCACCTTCCTGGACCCCTGTCCCTTCTTCCTCTTCACCTTTTTGGTGGGAGAGGGAACTGGTGAAATTTTGTTGTCACCCTGGATAGCAGTAAGCATATACGTTGTCAGGGTGACAGGTGTAACCTCAAGAGGGTCACGAGAGTAATTAGCCTTGTGTAAGACATCAGGCTCAAAGCCTACAGCATCAGGCTTAGCATACTCAGACCTAAGCAAGTCTAGTAGGGTGCAGGAAATGAACCTAGGGTATGACATGAGTTTTTTCCTAGACTTCCCCCTAACTTTGCTATGAGGTCCCTGAAGATTATTTCTCTAAGGTCTATCTTTTTACCCTCTATGAGACAGTACACTATCATTGCTTGAGTAGTGTTCAATTGCTCAGTGGAGGATTTATTTCCCAGAGGACCTGAATGAGAAAGGTCATCAGAATCCTCCAGGGGGCTGGAAACCAGGTTTTGATGATAGGAGCTTTGGACAGGAAGGCCCCTGGTGTCACCTCAGGGTGATTTTTGTCATAGGGCCCAAGTTCCAGTAAAACTTCCTTCACATCTTTCTCAGTGGGTTGGGCAATGAAGGTCTCAATGTAGTCAAGGCCAGTGGCTTTGACAAAGGTTTTGTAATCAAGGGTTAGGAACTTAGTTCCATTCTTCACTGAGAACCTTATTTTGGCCTTCTTTGGCGCATCAGGGTTTTCAACCACCGCTGTGCACCAAAATTCCCTCAAGTAGTCATGATAGATGACTGAGGGGGTCTTTGTCAATGTGGTGGTGAGAAAACAGTTTTAAAGGAACTTCACCACATCCCTGTATTCAGGGAACCCTTCAGGGTAGGCAAAGTTCCCCACCACATTGTTTTTGGTGAGGTCTACACTTTCCATTTGGAAATCCACATTGGGTGCGTATTTAATGACCTTAGAAGAAGCCATTTGTGTTTGTGAAAGGTCTGGTTTTGAGAAAAAGTTGGTATCAAAGAAGAAACACACGCAGTTTAATCAAACAAATTTTTGAAAACAATTTTGCAAGAGTTTTGATAAGTTTTTAAAAGCGTGTGTGTTTTTTCTTTGTGGGGGGTATTTATAGGGAATGGATTAGGGTAGTGATGTTGCGGATATCAAAGGGTTTTTTGCTATTAAACCAAAATGGTATAATAATATGTGTTTGATATCTGCATTTATTATCATGATTCCCATTACCCTAATTTCTCTCACATGATGGGGTGAACAGTTGTGTGGCTCTGTAAATAATGCACTTTTGCAGAGTGATATCATCATAACTATTTGTTGTGAGAGAGCAATTAATGCTCAGTGGTGTTTGGTGAGAGAGATGTGGGGGCCCAAGAAGTGGATGCCAGTTATGTAAGCGACATATATTCCTATATTTAATAGGAATCAGTTACCTACCTGGGACATTTACTAACTAAGTACTTAGAGCATTTAGTTTGGGTATTCAATGCCTTTGACATCTTGAGCCCCCTGAATAATTTATCATTCAGGAATGGTTTTGTTCAGGAAGGGTGTGATCAGGGACTTAGAGAATTTACATCAAGTTGGAACACCTTTTGATCAGTTGCCTGATTCTATGTCCAACATGCCCAATTCAGCTTTCAATCTTGTGAAAGTGGGTTCATCCAAGGGTTTTGTGAAGATATCAACTAGCTGATACTCAGTGGGAATGAAATGTAATTCAATTTCTCCATTCATGATGTGGTCCCTGATGAAATGGTATCTGATGTCAATGTGTTTGGTTCTTTGATGAAGTACTCGATTATTTGAGATGGCTATGGCACTTGTATTATCACAAAAGATAGGTACCATCTTATACTGAATGCCATAGTCACTCAGTTGGCTCTTCATCCATTGTACATTTGCACAACATCCTGCAGCAGCCATATATTCAGCTTCAGCTGAGGACATGGCCATTGATTGTTGTTTCTTTGTACTCCAACACACAAGTTTACCACCAAGGAATTGACAGGATCCTGAGGTACTTTTTCTGTCCATATTGCATCATGCATAGTCAGAGTCAGTGTACCCTTTGAGATCAAATCCTGAACATTTTGGGTAATACAAACCAAGGTTTGATGTACCCTTCAGGTACCTGAAGATTCTCTTGACAACAGTGAGATGAGATTCTTTTGGATCAGCCTGATATCTTGCACACAGACAGACTAAGAATTGGATATCAGGTCTAGATGCAAGTAAGTACATCAGGGAGCCTATCATTCCCCTGTATTGGGTTTGGTTCACTGAGTTGCCAGTGAGGTCAGGGCCAAGGTTGTTTGGAGGAACCATAGGAGTCTTCATTGAAGAGCAATCAGTGAGGTCATACTTCTTCAGTAGGTTCCTCAGGTATTTTTCTTGGCAAATGGATATTCCTTTTTCAGTTTGTTTGATTTGGAGTCCAAGAAAGTATGTGAGTTCACCCATCATGCTCATTTCAAACTTTGTGGTCATCAGTTTTTCAAACTGTTTGCAAAGTTTGTAACTTGTTGAGCCAAAGATGATGTCATCAACATACACTTGAACCGGGATGACATCACTTTTTGTTATGTAGATGAACAGTGTGTTGTCAATCTTTCCTCTAACAAACTTGTTTTGGATCAGGAAGGCTGAAAGAGTTTCATACCATGCCCTGGGAGCTTGTTTCAGTCCATAAAGGGCCTTGTTAAGCTTGTAGACATGGTTGGGATATTCACTACTTTCAATGCCAGGAGGTTGTTGCACATAGACATCTTCTTTGATGTTACTATTTAGGAATGCACTTTTGGCATCCATTTGGTAAACTTTAAAGTTCATGTAGGTTGCATAGGCAAGGAAGATCCTGATGGCTTCCATTCTAGCAACAGGTGCAAAGGTTTCCTCATAGTCTATACCTTCCTGTTGATTATATCCTTTGGCAACTAGTCTTGCTTTGTTTTTGATGACTGTGCCATTCTCATCAGTCTTGTTTTTAAAGACCCATTTCATACCAATGATTAAAACACCCTGGGGGCATGATGGGGCGAAAAATGAACCGTTTTTAGGGGGTCATTTAAGCCCGAAATTGAATTTATTTGATCAAATATTGCCCTAAATCGTTCCTTTTGTGATTTTAGGTACTTTTGGAGTGAATTCTGGAAAAGGAAGCATTTTGGACGTTTTTGGAGCATTAAAGTGAAGAAAATGGCAAAGTCTTAATTTTCCTTGCTGGGAACAGTACTTGACAGCGTCAAGAGCATTTTGATGACGGCGTCAAGAGCAAAAGTGGTGACGGTCCAGTAGAAATGTAACGGCGTCAAAGCATGGCCGTCAAGAGTAAAAGTGGTGACGGCCCAGAACAACATTACACATGATGGCGTCAGATCTGGATCTAGGCAATCCGATTTTATTTGGGGCGGCGGGTTGACGGCGTCAGAAGTTTCTTCTTGACGCCGTCACCTTAGGAAATCTATATATAGTCTTTGTAATTTTCATTCATAAAGAGAGGACAATTTTAGGGACGAGTTGAATAAACCCTAGCTCAACTTTTACAGTATTTTCAAGGGTTTTCACCCCTTGAAACCTTTCATGTTCAATTAAGATAAGTATCCTTTCAATTCATTCAATATGTCTATGTGTTGTTTGAATATATCTTACGCTTGTCTTGATTTTAACATGCTAGGCTAGATCTCTTGTGAGTTTGCTTAGATGTAATGAAACCTAGATGTTGATTATGGGTTGATTGCTTGTTTATAGTTGTAACGGATGAATGATTTCGATGTTAGGCTTAAGAAAACTGGCAGACTTCCATTATGTGACTTGCTTGAACGTCTTAAGAAACATGAACCAATGCGTACTAAGGTTTTTATGGTTGTATTTAATGCATGAGCGAATTCTAGTGATCCAATGTTAGGAGCTTCTTGCAGGCTCGACTTAGGAGTGAAGTAGGAGCATATAGAGTTGGGGAAGCACGTACGCCACCCCACGATTGGTATTAAGGAATATAACCCGTCATCCATGCAACTGTAACAAACTATCAACCTGTAAAAGATATCTAGGGAGTAATGTAATCTAAGTAAACATAATTTTCCCATTTATTGTTCACACCACTAGTTTAATTAGCTTTATTTTCATTTTTGTTATTTTATTTTGATTGCATCTTAGTTATTGGGTTAGTTGACTAGCAACTAATTCTGCCCACTCTTCCAAAACCCGAGATTTTTAATTGCTTTTCATAAAATATAAAAATACAAAAAGAATCATCCCTCACCTCTAGACCTAGTTTTTAGGCTTTCTAATCCTAGCGACACTATTCCTGAGTTGAACGATCAATCCCCCGGTACTTGTCACTATACTATACTACAACGATCAGGTACACTGCCTGGTGGGGGTTGTAAGCTTCTCGAGATCCCTCGAGAGGTAAAGCCTGGTGCAATTCCCACACATCAAGTTTTTGGCGCCGCAGCCCGGGGAATAGTTATTGTCTAGGTTAGAATTTCTTTTTATTAGGTCTACTTGCTAGATTCCTTTCTAGTAAGACTTTATTTTTATTTTTAGGTTTTGTTTAGTCTATCTTAATTCTTAGTGTCTTTGTTCGTGTTAGGTTGGTCTTTATGGATTTAGAGAATCGCTGTTTAGAAATTAGCAAGAGGCTTATAGCGCATAAAAGAAGAAAGAGAGAAGTTAACACATTTAAGGAATTTATTAAGCCTCTCCAAATGAAAATTGAGTTTACAGACTTCGCTCCAACCCCGGATGAATTGAGTTACCATAGATTCCTTTTACAACACCCCTGCCCCTCAAAATATAGAAAGATACCATGGATTAGGAGGCATAACTTTAGGAACATAAAAATTCCTTGCATGATTGGGTACATGTCTAGAGAGCATACATACATTGACTTAAAAGCACCCATGAATATTATGTCTAGGCTCTACTACAACTAGATAATGAATGAAAGGTTAAGCCCTAGAAAAGACCCCTACAACTCTAATAGATTATGTAATTTCGTCAGGAGAGTTAAATGGGTACACATTTTTATAGGAAATTTTACTTATCAATGCGACTTTATAATCCTAGAAGATGTTAGAGGCATCATAGATCCACACCTAGGAGAAATGGTCCTAGGGCAACCTTTTGTTGAGAAGACTAAGATGTATTGTGATCATGAAAAGGGAACAGTTTAGTTTACTGATGGGATAGAAAAGATTACTTTTATGATGCTTCACATGAAGGAAGAATTAAAGGGCATCAAGAATTTACAAATCGATGAGATTCGACCTTGTGAGGTTAAGGAAGACAGAATTGATGATGATGTTTATTGTGAGAGGAGGCGAACATACTATTTAGGTTGCATGAATCTAGGCCCTGAGTACAAGCGTGATGAGAATTGGGTTAGATGTTTTGAGTCAGCACAAAAGTGGGAAAGGAAAACATAATAGACCATGACCTTGAGTCTAGCTACAAGACTCGTAAATAAAGAAAAGCGCTTCTTGGGAGGCAACCCATGTTTTGTGTGATTTTTATTTTGTTTGATTGTTATTTGTTTCCGTATGCATGCTTTATTTTTATTGTTGGTAGATCATGTTTCAAAACTAAAATGGTGAAAATACTT
Organism: Artemisia argyi; assembly: GCA_030686995.1. Classification (NCBI taxonomy): domain Eukaryota; kingdom Viridiplantae; phylum Streptophyta; class Magnoliopsida; order Asterales; family Asteraceae; genus Artemisia; species Artemisia argyi. The sequence goes on from CM060697.1 coordinate 103,437,187, forward strand.
TATTTTGTCGTTTGACTTTGTCTTAACTTCATTCAAAGGTATTTCGTAAAAGATAAGTGTAAGGGGAAACCCCAAATATATTTTTAAGAAACAAAATTGATCATGATTCTCCACAATATTAAATGGACATGTATATTTGTATTTGTTAGAGTCAAATGCTTGTATCGAGTCATAATGATGTTTTGCAGGATTTTTCAGGAAGTAGGACATAAGTTTTCCAGAAATTTTCCGGAAACTTAACGTAAAGATTTCTGCAGGTCACTTCTGATGGCGTCAGGAAGAAGCTCCTGACGGCGTCATGTGTAAAATTCTGGAAATTTTGCTAGTTTTGTTTTTCTAACGGAGTCTTAAAGTTTTTGTTAAATCTTTAGTTTTATAAACTCCAGAAAATCTGCAAACATTCATTCCACAAGCATTATATCTTACTTTGTTTTCTAGGATTTGTTAGTATATATAGATTGCCGCCGATTTTACGCGAGGTTGCCTTGTTTGTTTTCTCAGGTTTAACAGGTTATGTATGACAAGAAGATGATTTATATTCTGGAAGGGAAGCTTTGATTGTTCATTTTCTTGGAGGAAGATCTAACCTTGTTACCACACTATCCACACCGAACGAATCAGGGGAGTATTTGATTTCATTCTTTTACCTGTTTTACTTTTACAATCTTTAATTGAACATTGGGGATAATGTTCATCCTAAGTGTAAGGGGAGGGTAAATGATGATACCTTATAGGATACACTTTCACTTGAGTTTGTTTGTTTGATGGTAGATGTGTAATAAAACTATGAGAAATACTTGTTAGTGTAATTTTAGCGCCAAATTTAAATTTTTTTACAACATTTAGGAGTGAAACTTTAGCCATAGCAAGCGTCTCATGGATAGGAGATCGTATGACTAGCACAAAACCGTATCATTCAGAAAAATTTTCCACCCAAATACGTGAGGTTCGCCTTTAGATTTGATAGGAAAAGCATTTACTATTAGTTCTTATGAGTGTACCGGTAGCATTTAGATTCTAGAACTTGCGTTAGTGATGCATCCCGAGACCGCTAGTGAGACTACATTCGTGTAGTAGGATTTACTACATGATAAGAGGCATTAGAATCACCCTTGTGTTAAACCCGTATCATAATTACTTGACCATTTAAGTCATATTAATTGACTTTACTAGTCAATTAATTTTTCCCACACCATTAGCGTTGTACTCATTTTTAGTACACGAAACCCCTAGTACACCCCTCCGAGCCTATCTTTTCGTTTCTAACTTTAAGCATCTTACTTAAAGGAAGAATTTGTTACACCCCACTTAAATGTACAACCAAATCGCCTTAGCCTTCCGTGTATGCACTCATCTTTAGTGCATTATTGTTATTTATTTAAACCTTTAGTTAATTATCTAATTGATTACATGGTTGCTATTCGAGTCATATCCTTGTACATATTGTTTTGGGACGATTGAGACTCATGGGTAAAGTACTTATATTATGGAGTAATGGGGAAGAACATCTATTATTACCCCCGTAGGTGCGTTAATCTTAAAAAGTACTCCAAGTGTTTTGATTATCTTGATTCGAGTCATTAGATTAATTTATTGTAAAGTATGTAAAAATTCAAGTGTAAGGGGAATGTACATTCCCTATGATGTATTATTTTGGATGGTAGGGTAAGAGTGTATGTAAAAAAAAAAAAATCAAAAAAATTAAGAAAAAAAAAATGGAAAAAGAAAAAGAGAAAAAACATACGGACTACCATCCCGTTTCATTCTATGTTTGTTTTATGTTTTTGTTATTTTTCATTTATTAGCTTAAGTCGAGTCTAGTCTTGGCTTAGCAACGCCATGTTGTACATGTAATTAACCAAGATGATTAACTCGCCACCAGTAAAGATTGCCTATATCCAACAAAACCGTGTATTCCATATCCCTACACCTAACGTTATAACCCTTTAAAATACCTCTTTGATAGTTTATCCTAGGTGCTTACGCCATGTGGTGGAGGTTTGATCCTTTCCCAAGCCTATGGTAATCTATTTTGCTATGACAGGTTGTGAGAGATGTTTTCCATTTCCATATTGTGATATATACTTTATTACACCCGAGAGATGTGAATATCTAAACACTATTTGTGAGGTGCTAGTGTATGACCTCCGTGCTTGTCATTGGTCTTTAGTGGAATGATTATTTGTTGTAATTACTTTTATATTAGTGTTAAATGACCCCTAACTTGTATTTTGATTAGAATAAAAGCGCATTTGCTTGAGGACAAGCAAATCTCAAGTGTAAGGGTATATGATGAGGCGAAAAATGAACCGTTTTTAGGGGGTCATTTAAGCCCGGAATTGAATTTATTTGATCAAATATTGCCCTAAATCGTTCCTTTTGTGATTTTAGGTACTTTTGGAGTGAATTCTGGAAAAGGAAGCATTTTGGACGTTTTTGGAGCATTAAAGTGAAGAAAACGGCAAAGTCTTAATTTTCCTTGCTGGGAACAGTACCTGACGGCGTTAAGAGCATTTTGATGACGGCGTCAAGAGCAAAATTGGTGACGGTCCAGTAGAAATGTGACGGCGTCAAAGCATGGCCGTCAAGAGTAAAAGTGGTGACGGCCCAGAACAACATTACACATGACGGCGTCAGATCTGGATCTAGGCAATCCGATTTTATTTTGGGTGGCTGGTTGACGACGTCAGAAGTTTCTTCTTGACACCGTCACCTTAGGAAATCTATATATAGTCTTTGTAATTTTCATTCATAAAGAGAGGACAATTTTAGGGACGAGTTGAATAAACCCTAGCTTGACTTTTACAATATTTTCAAGGGTTTTCACCCCTTAAAACCTTTCATGTTCAATTAAGATAAGTATCCTTTCAGTTCATTCAATATGTCTATGTGTTGTTTGAATATATCTTACGCTTGTCTTGATTTTAACATGCTAGGCTAGATCTCTTGTGTGTTTGCTTAGATGTAATGAAACCTAGATGTTGATTATGGTTTAATTGCTTGTTTATAGTTGTAATGGATGAATGATTTCGATGTTAGTCTTAAGAAAACTGGCAGACTTCCATTGTGTGACTTGCTTGAACGTCTTAAGAAACATGAACCAATGCGTACTAAGGTTTTTATGGTTGTATTTAATGCATGAGTGAATTCTAGTGATCCCATGTTAGGAGCTTCTTGCAGGCTCGACATAGGAGTGAAGTAGGAGCTTATAGAGTTGGGGAAGTACGTACGCCACCCCACGATTGGTATTAAGGAATATAACCCGTCATCCACACAACTGTAACAAACTATCAACCTGTAAAAGATATCTAGGGAGTAATGTAATCTAAGTAAACACAATTTTCCCATTTATTGTTCACACCACTAGTTTAATTAGCTTTATTTTCATTTTTGTTATTTTATTTTGATTGCATCTTAGTTATTGGGTTAGTTGACTAGCAACTAATTCCGCCCACTCTTCCAAAACCCGAGATTTTTAATTGCTTTTCATAAAATATAAAAATACAAAAAGAATCATCCCTCACCTCTAGACCTAGTTTTTAGGCTTTCTAATCCTAGCGACACTATTCCTGAGTTGAACGATCAATCCCCTGGTACTTGTCACTATACTATACTACAACGATCAGGTACACTGCCTGGTGGGGGTTGTAAGCTTCTCGAGATCCCTCGAGAGGTAAAGCCTGGTGCAATTCCCACGCATCAGGGCATTCAACAAGGGTCATGACATCATTTCTGTCAAATTGTTCCAATTCATCTCTCATGGCCTGAACCCAACTCTCATAGGTCAGGGCTTCTTTGACATTTTTAGGCTTAATTTCAGAGAGATTGTCAGCGTAAAGACATATATTGGCTGAGGCTGCCTTGAGTTTGCAGCCATGCTTCTTGTGAGCATGCCTTCAGTGGGTTCACCAATGATGTTCACAAGCTCAATGATTTTGGATCTTGTCCAGCTATCCTGAGGTTTGGGATAGGAATTTGAGCTTGAAGGAGCCTGATTGGGTTCAGACTCAGGAACATGAGGTGACTCATCAATATGTGCTTCAGTGACATTTGTGGGAACAACTTGCTATGAGGGTTCCTGAACAATTTGTTCAGTGGGTGCAATCTCATTGGAGACCTGCTGAGTTTCAGTAAACTCACTGATGGTTGGTTAGGGTAGGTTGTGAGGGATGATATAGTAGGAGACATCAGCATTAGCTTGGTATTGGGTTGAGGGGTTGTTCTCAGGAAGATACTCATCAGGAGGATACCTTGATGAGTCATCAATACCAATTTCTTCAACTGAGGAATTTGAGAATCTGATGGATTCAATGGTCTCATCAACAGTATTGTGATAAGTTTCCTCAGTTTGTTGTCTCCTTGTGTTAAACACCCTGAAGGCTTTAGAAACTAGAGAATATCACAGGAAGTATCCATCATCAGCTTTGGCATCAAATTTACCCAAGTGATCCTTGTTATTATGAATAAACACATGACACCCAAATACATGAAAGTAGCTAATGTCAGGGATCCTTCCTTTGAATATCTCATAAGGAGTATTATTGTGCCTTTTCACAATGATTGACCTATTTTGAGTATAGCAAGCTGTTTTGACTGCCTCAGTCCAGAAATGTTTTGAGAGGACTGAGCCATTTAACATTGTCCTTACTGCCTCAATGAGTGTTCTATTTCTCCTTTCAGCTACTCCATTTTGCTCAGGAGTATAGGGAGAAGTGAAATTTTGAGAAATTCCTTTCTCATCACAAAAACACTCAAGGTCTTGGTTTTTGAATTCAGTGCCATTGTCAGTTCTAATTTGTTTAACTTTGACATCATTTTGATTTTCAATGTTCCTGACAAATGACATGATGGTTTCAGCTGCCTGACTCTTTTTGGTCAGGAAGTAAACCCAAGTGTATCTTGAGTACTCATCCACTATGACCAGAGTATACTTCTCATGGTGAATGGACATTGGACTGATAGGTCCAAAAAGGTCCATATGGAGAAGATGTAGACAACTTTTGATAGAAAAGGTTTGTTTGGTTTTGAATGATGCCCTGTGGTGTTTTCCTTTTTCACAAGCAGAACAAGGCTTGTCTTTGGTATACACCAGGGATGGAAGGCCTAAAACTTTGTTCTATTTGGCCAGGTTGTTGATGCTCTTAAAATTGAGATGAGAGAGTCTCCTATGCCATAGCCAGTTGATTGTCTCACTTGCCTTTGAGAATAGACAAGTCCCATTTTGAGTCAGGAATGACATGTCTAGGACATAGACATCATCCCTCCTGGGGGCAATCAACACTACTTCCTTATTAGCATTAAAGATGGTCTATCTCTTGTCATCAAACTGAACTATGTATTTAGCATCACATAGTTGGGAAACACTTATCAGGTTGTACTTGAGACCATTAACATAAGCTATTCTTGTAAAAACTATACCATTGCAGTTTACTGAACCATAACCTTCAGTGGGAGCTGATGAGTTATCACCAAATACTACTTTGGGTCCTGGTTCTTCCACATATTTGTGCAGATAACTTTTCACACCAGTCATACTCCTAGAGCATCCACTGTCAAGGTGCCAGGTAGGATCCCTGATGTGTTTCTGCACAAACAGTAAACTGGGTTAGTTTTTCTTGTTGACCCACTTTCTAGTGGGCTTAGTCCTCAGGGACTTTTTGAATATAGCTAATGAATCATGGTCTGAAGTTGTGTGTACTGAGCTTCCACATGTTTTACATTTTGTGGAGGTTGATGCCTCAGTTGACTGAGAAGTGTTGGTAGGGGTTTTCCTTCTAGATTGATTGATCTTGTCATGTCCCTTGGTTTCATGGGAGGGATCTCTACAGATGTCACAACAATTTTTCATCATACAATTATCAGGGAGATGATCATTGAAACCACAGTGAGGACATGGCAAGAAAGGCTTAGCCTTTAGTCTCTGTTTGGAAGGTGTGGCATACTGATAGCCTTGGGTTTTGTATAGACCTTGTGCTTTTAAAGAAGCAGTGTGAGAGATGTGATCACAAGTTCTGTGGTCCTCTTGTTTGCATATCATGCAGAACAGGACTCTGTAGTATTTATCAGTGCTGTGATTAGGATAATTGCACAGCTCACATCTCCCTGAAGGTCTGGGTGTGGTTTTTGGTTTGGAAGAACTTGAGGATACTGATGGGTTTTTCAATTTCGAGTCAGAAGGTTTTTCAGTAGACTCAATTTTCTCACTCAGCATCCTGACAAGTTCAGCAAGCTGATCAAATTTTGAATCAGTGCTTTCAGGTTTCACTTCAGTAGGCACTGAAGGTTTGTGGTGTTCAGTGGGTGCAGGAGTAGTTCTCTTCAGAATAGTCTTTCCTAATCCTGATTTCTCCTTGGGAGAATGGGGTTGATAGACTGATGGTGCAAGGTCAGAATTGGGTTCAGCTCCCTGAAGATGTTTCAGTAGAGGGAGTGGTGATTGAGAATCAGACTTAGACTCAGTGATGGAATCAGTAGGACTAAGTTCATCAGTGACTCCTAGCAGCTCCTTAATAGCCTGACTTTCAGGCTCCAGGATTCTTCCAGTGTTAAAGTTTGGCAGCTTACTGTCAGGATTGATTCTTTCAATCCAGTCACTGGGTTTAGGAGCAAGTTCTTTGCTAGAGAGTATGTTGGCTGACAGAAAAGTTGTTGAATGGCTACTCTCCCCAGACTCTTCAGTGAGTTGATCTTCACCCATAGCAACCTTTTTGGTGCTGGGTGTGAGACTTAGGGTTTCATAAAGTTTGGGGTTTTTTTGAGTCCATTTTCAAATAACAGCCTTTTCTTTCTTAAGTTCTTCCTGAAGAGCTTGATTTTGTTTTACAAGTTCAGAATTTTGAATTTGAAGTGTAACACTTTCAAGCTTAGCTTGTTTTAAAGCAAGTAGTTCATCTCTACATTGATTTAATTCAAAACTTAGTTTGTTAAATTTTGAAAACAAATTAAGTCTTTGCTCTTCAACATACTTAAGATCAACATTAATATAATTTAAGTAAGATTTCCAATCAGCATCATCATCCATAGAAAGTAAAATGTTTACCTTTCTCATTGTGATGTTAACCCATTCTCTATCTCTTGCATGACTCTTTCCCACTGCAAGCTTGTTGTCATCTAATAGGGCCATCAGGGCACTGATATGAACTTCTTCATTATCATCAGAGGACACTTCAACTTCATCCCAGTCAAAGGTTTCAGCAACCAGCCCTTTGTTCTTAGCCTGAGAAGGTTTTGGAGCCTGAGGTAGCTGAGTGACTGTTGAGGATGATTCAAGAAGGGCAAGTTTGGCTTTAGCCTTCCTGTATTTGGCTTCAAAGTCAATTTGAGGGGTTTTTTCAAATCTTTGACTAGATTGAAGCAACTTTGGTTGAAACTTGCTGGGTCCTGAAAAAGAATTATTTCCTGAAAACTTGAAAGATGGTTCTGAGGTTGTTTTTGAAAAACAATCTTTTGCAAAATGGCCCTTTTTGCCACATTTAAAACACTCAGTGTTTTCATTTGCTTTAGAAGGAAATTTGTTTTTCTTAAAAAACCTTTTTGAGTTTGCAAGGAGTGCCCTTTCATGAAATTCAATTTGAAGATCATTTAGGTACTCCTCACTGGTTCTTTGGTCAACCTCATCATTAGACTCATCTTGGAAGTCCTGCACAACACCATTTGAATAAAAAGCAGTTGATATGGGCGAAATTGTCAAGGTCTTTTTGGTCTCCTGAGCTTTACCAAGGTATCTCCTGGTGATAAGATTGTCTTCATAGACAAACTTCCCATAAATAGCAGGGAGCTCAAGGTTCTGAATATGGTTAGCATTTCTCAAACCCTGAGAGAAGTTTAACCACTTCTCAGGGAGGCTGTTGACAAAGCTAACATTGATTTCATGCTTTGACAGAATAACACCATCATTGGTCAGCTCATTCAGGAGGGTCTTATACCGAGTATAAGTCTCAGAGACTTTCAGAATCTTTGGCCCTGAAGGTATTGTATTCAAGCTTCAGGTCCATGATTCTATTCTCTTTGGTATCAGAAGGCCCTTCATAGCTATGAACCAGGTCAGTCCATGTCTGCTTGGCAGTAGGACAGTTAATCACTGATTCCATTATATCATCAAGAAGACATGATGTAATGATGCTTTTCAGGCGCTGGTCCTGATTGACCACCCTCCTTTCATCTGGGGTCCATTGGGCTTCAGGTTTGACTAAACCTTGGGCAGTTGTTGTGACAAATGGACCATCATTAATCAACTTGATGTAATATGGTTCCATCCCAGTTAAGTAGCAAAGCATTCGCTTTTTCCACTTGTTAAATTTTCCAACTTCAAGTCGAGGGGCAGTTGCTGAATAACTTCCACCCTTTTTGTCGACAAGTTGGGGAACATCTGAGTCAGCCATGGTGGGATAAAGGTTTTAAAAACTTTTTGAGCACTCTTTTAGTTTTGAAAACAGATTTTGAAAAGTTTTACAAACCAGAGGCTCTGATACCACTTGTTGGTCCCTTTTACTTGGTTATCAACAACTAAAAAGCTAATGTAACCAAGTTATATGACTTTTAACAAAGATGTATATAATGATTAACAATAAAGCAACGTAAAGATAAGAGACAATATTTTTCAACGTTTAATTATTTATTAGAAGTTAATAAAAAAGAATCGTATCCAAGTGTTTGCGGAATAACACTTGGGAATTGAAATGACAAGTGTGGTATTGACTCCTCTCTAAACTCAAAACAATGTTTGAGTGACAACTGAGGTCCCACTGAGCTATCTCAGGGGCTATGTTGTTCTTTGGAGGAGTAAAAGTGGTTTGTGAATGCTTTACATTAATTGCACAAACTTGTCAACTTTTAATACTCACTTATGTTGCCTATTTATACACAAATATGAACAACTCTATTATACAATGGACCTAAGCGTTCCTTGATAAAATCTTGATAGATTTTATTCTCTGGCAAGGGAAACTTCTTTGGGTTAAGTCCAAAAGGTGCTTTCTGATGACAAACTGGATTTAACCATTTGGGGAAAGTTTGACCATAAAGTGATAAAGCACTTTAGTGAAGCAGTTCAAACTTTCCCGCCCAGTCCCGCCAAATATTCAGTCTTCAAGTCATCAGTCTTCAGTACCATGATAGTTGTTGAGGATTCTTGGGGTTCAGTGAGTTATTATCATTCTCACTGAACCCATCACCTTCTTCTTGGCTTAGATCTCACTCACTGAGTTCCGCCTCACTGAATGGAGAACCTTTCTTCTTAGGCTCGGTCTAAGCATCCTGAAGATGACTCACCGAGTTACTGTTCACTCAGTGACTTGTTTACACTTAGGTGATTTTACGTTCAAATCCTTGTTAGAAGAAGATTGGGGAATTCAGTGACCCAATAGATGTAATAAAGCAAAAAATTTACTCGAGAAAATGATATAGGCATTTCTAATCCTAGAGGATGCTTAGTGAGGGCCTAAGTTAAGTTAGTAAGGCATAGCTAACCTAAAGGAGGCTTAGTGGGGAAGTTAGTGGGTTACTGATGAGTGTGTAAATACTCATCATTTCTGTTACATTTAAACTGCAAAAATATATAAAAACACACATGAATGCCTTAAAATACATAAAATATCCCTGGATTGTGTTTTTATGCAAAAGGATTGAAAACTGATGAAAAACAAAACATTTCACATAATTTACAGTTTCAGTCCCTGAACTTTGAAAAATTGGCAAAACTAGTCCCTGGTAAATCAAAAACATGAAAAATATCATCAAAGGTCCTTAGGGATTTATAAGTTGTCAAGTATAGTCCTTTTAAGTTAAAAATTTCAAAATGACAATTTTAGTCCCTCAAGTTTGGAAAATGTCAAAAATAGTCCCTAAGGTTTTGTAAATACAAAAATATGAAAAACAAGCCTTGTACTATTATTAAAAGACAAAATTGGTCTTTATGATAACTTTTGAGAAGTTACAAGTTAAACCTTTCAAATTTCAGAAAATTACAAGTTAGGTCCCTGGAGTTTGTGGAATTGGCAGAAAAGGTCCCTGGTATTTGAAAATGGGAAAAACACATCTTTGGTCCTTGGGTTTTTCATAAATGACAAAAATAGTACTTGTAACTACTTTGGGAAATTACAAAATCAGTCCCTCTATTTTTGTAAAAATTACAAAAGTGGTCCTTGTGTAAACCTTAACCAACCGGACCCCTTTTATAAATAAAACCCCAAACCAATCCAGCCCAAAACAAAACAGCCCACCCCCTTTTTATTTTTCCTTGGGCCTAGCCTTTTTCCCAGCCCACCAAAGCAAACCCAACATCCATTTTAATAAAACGGGAGTTTGACCCCTCGTTGACCCGTCTTCCCCAATACCACCTTCCCTGTTCACTACCCTCTCCCACACCTGCAACTGAAAACCATGGTGGTTTCACTCCACCTCACCACCTCACCAGCTGGCCAAACACCTCACACCCCTCATCATTTCAACCCACACCCCAATTAATGCTTCTCCACCACTCAACACTTCACCTCTCCCTCACAGACCTCTGTTTTCAACCTAAACCCACAACTTGGCCACTAAACCCTTCCAATCTTGTCCCCTCCACCTCCTAATACCACCAAAGTTCCTTAATTGTTCTAAAACTACCCATAGACACGTGGGAGCATTTTGGCGCCAAAACAGAATTTAAAGGCTAGGATGACTTACAGTGATCCAATGGCTGAGGTTATTGATGGGAAATGCTCAGGATCAAGTGGAGAGTGCAATAAGTCTATAAAGATCAAGGGAAATGCATTATTGTAATCTATATAGTTTAATTTCAATTTTATGTATGTCGACTTAGTTGTCTCTTAATTTCCAGTGTAACTTTTATCTCTCAAGTATTGTAACAAGTGTTTTTAGTGTGAAATAAACCTGTTTCATCTTTTAATTTCAATCTCAATACCATTTTCAGTTCATACAAAATTTATCTCAAAAGTTTAAGTTACATTGAATGTTGTTAATATTGGTTATAATGGACTCATAAGCTAATATAAGTTCCTTATATAGCTTATATAAGCTATTAGAAACAATAAAATCAGGTATAGTAATAAAAAACAAAAATACATAAAAAATAGTAAAAAAAAAAAATCCTTGGTGAGAATGAAAGAAGGCTTGGAGCAGGGTGTATTATGGATTGCCCTGGGTTAGTAGCTTAGTGGTAAGCTTATAGGAGTGTTCTCTGGTTCTGGTCCTTAGTTCTAGGCTTGGAAAATTGTGTAAGCTCAATTCTTAATTTTTGACATTTTACTGTTAATGATTCTAATTGTTGTTTATCTTTACTCTTTCTGCTTATTATATATTCTTAAGTTATTTTAGTGCTTAAAATTGTTAAGTTACTCAGTAGAAAAAAGTATTGTTCAATTTTTCATATTTCACTAAAAAATGGTATAATTATGGTTTGTGAGTATTAGCTTCAATTGTTCATGTTTTTATGCTTTAATCAGATCATTTAATCATATGTTAACCTTTGAAATCAGTAGTGGAATCTAAATCCTTCAGTTGCTTTGAAATTACAAATTCAATAATCATATGGCAGTGTTTGGATTTGCTGGTATCTATTGGTTATACTGAGTTTGTGGTCTTATTTTTAATTGATACATGCTACACTAGGTCTGTTTAGGTCTTATAAGCCATAAAATTCAGTGACCTTTTGAGAAAAAGTCAAAAGTACTCTTAATCTCATCTTAATAGTTATCTGTTAGTTTTTAAGGTTCCATAATCTGCATATCAGCTTATTACTTGGTGATATAACTTAAATTCATATTTAAGTAACCTAGTACATCATAATAAGTCAGTAGATTAAGACCTAAGTTCATACAAGTCAACATATTAATATTTATTAAAAAGTCAAAAAAGTGCTTGTGCAGAAAATCTCCAAATTAGCAAGAATATTAGTGATTTTTGTGTCATGATCTAGGGCCTGAAACTTGTTTTGTGTAGACTCTACCAGCTAAACCTTTGATTTTCACAAGTTTTATAATTTTGGGAATTTTTTAAGTGGACCAAAGTACCCCTTGAATTGACCTGCAGGGCAACCATTTGCCCTGTGCACTCAGACCCCAGCAACACACCCAACTTTGGTGCTCATTTGTGGCTAACCCAGTGGGTCCCACACCCCATAGTTAGGCTCTTACAACCCCCCTCCTACCAGGCTTGAACCCTTGACCCTTGGTCTGACCTTTGCACCACTGGGACCCACCTGAAATCAGCTTGAAAGTCTGTCCCATTTCTGACCCAGAACTTCAATAAGCAGTTGCTTATTTCAGCTTTTTAGCTTATTCATTGAGCTTATTTCAGTAAATCTAGCTTATTTAAGTCTAAACAACTTATTTGTACCAGGTTTCATCCTTGTGGACCCCACATAAGTCCATTTGTTCTTAATTCCTTCTTTGGTCAAACTTGGTCAACAGTTTTGGTAATAAGCACTCATAGTGTTTATTCTGAGTTCATAAATTATTTTCCTTTACAAAAGTTTCTTATTTTAAGTATTTTATTAGTTTTATAAAACAAAAACCAGAAAAAAATAAACTTAATTATAGTGATAGCTTCTATTTAATAGAAATTATCTATTTAATTTTCTTTTTAGCTTATTTATAAGCACTTCTGCTATTTTATATTTTTATTAAATCTCTTATATATTAAAGTATTTTTATAAATTTTTCCAGAATTTTCCTTTGTCATTTGGTAATATTTAGAATTAATATTAGTTTATTTAATAATTAATTAATAAATAATAATTAAATAGCATAATTATATTTTATAAAGTACCACCTAGTTTTTATAATCTTTATAGCTTTTATATAAGGTAAAACAATTTTATAAATTTTTCTAGGATTTATACTGTTCATTTTCTATTTTTAATAATATAAATAGTTTAATTGATAATTAATTAATAAATAGAATAATAATTAGTAAATTAGATTAAAATTACATAATTTAAACTTTTTATAATTTTTTAGGATTCTTGTGATGGTTAATTAGATATATTAAATTTTTCATAATTATCTAAGTCTTTTTAGTATTTATAATAATTTAAATCAATATAATTAGTTAAATAATAATTAAATAATAATTAATAATAAATAGATAAATAGTGTGAAAAATATAATTTTAGTTTTAAAATAAGTTTTATAATATTTTAGACTTTTATAAATTTTAATTTTGTATTTCTAGACTTGTTTTATATTTTTCTATTTATTAGTGAATTATTAACTAATTAAAAATAGTTATTAAATAATAATAATTAATTAAATAGTTATAAAAATAATTTAAATTTTCTAATAATTTTATAATAAGTTTAAGATTCCAAAAATATTATTTTCATATTTGTGGAAGTTATATTTTACAGAATTCACGTTTAAATTTTGTACGTTTACGTTTACTTAAATATAAACATATATTTTATGTCTTTTTACAATTTTCAGGTTTTATTAAATTTTAAATAAATTAGGATTATTAAAATAAATATTTCAAAGTTTATTTAATTTGCATTTAAGCCCCTAAGGCTTGCAAACTCCTACTATAGTTAAAGTTGTTTTTGTTTACGTTTAATTATTAAACGTTTACGTTTTCCAGTCCCTTTTCACTTGTACTTATCTGATTTCACGTATTAGTTGATATAGCTTATTAAAGCTATTCACACTTATATTTCAGTAGTACAATCACTTAAACCCTTTTCCTGTTCAATTCACCTGATCTCGAAGTCGTTTTATTTCAGATTTCACGCCTCGTTGGGATCTAACGATCCGGGGAAACACTAAACTCATCGGAGTATTGGCCTAAGCTGTTTGACTTGTTGACCATAACTTGGTTGATATTATCTGACTGTTTCAGACCAATCAAAATTTGGCGCCGCTGCCGGGGAGGTGTGCTGCGTATTACGACTTTTTGAAATATTTGTGAGTTTGAATTATCACACTTTGTTATATATCATCTTTTTGTCTATATTTCTTTTCTATTTTTAGTTTCCCGTCACTCTAAGTAATCTTAGAGTCGTCTCTAGTGCATGCGCACTCGTTCTTCTAGGTCAACAAGCACTTTCCGTGAGCTTGTCAGAATTTCCTCGAAGACGCCGTAGACGTTATGCCCCAACAGCCGTATCTGAGGAACGTGCTGTTTCCCCAAAGAAAGTTATCATGGCGAAAGACTGTCCGATGAATGAGCTTCTCCAAGCACCCATTGAGGGTTACGGAGACGCTATTGTTGTCCCAGCCATTGTGGCTGAATACTTTGAGCTCAAAACCGGGTTACTAAATCTAGTAACCTCAAGCCAATTTTATGGTTTTGAGAGGGATGATCCCCATGCTCATATTCGATGGTTTAATAAAATTACCTCTACCATCAAATACAAGAACGTCCCTTCTGAAGCAGTCAAACTTCTTCTTTTCCCATTTTCACTTGAGGGGGCATCCCGGATTTGGCTGGAAAAACAACCTCCTCACTCAATAACGTCATGGGAAGATTTAGTTACCAAATTTGTAAACGAATTTTTTCCCCCGTCCAAAACGACAAGTCTTAAAAATGAAATCATCAAATTTACTCAAAGGTTTGATGAATCGTTTGGTGACGCATGGGATCGTTTCAAAGAATTGCTTCGTCGATGTCCTCATCATGGTTTCACTGAATTAATGCAAATTGACACGTTTTATAATGGAGTGAGTCAATCTGACCAAGATTCTCTTAATGCCTCCGCGGGAGGTAATTTTTTGAGTAAAACCACAAAAGAAGCTTTAGAAATCATTAAAAATAAGTCCAAGGTCCGCACTACACGCACAAAGCCATATAACTCCCAAGTGAGTGCTGGTCCTTCTTCTTCATCACCCGTGAGTACTTCTAGCACCGATGCTAAGATAGATAAACTCACGGACGCCATTCAAGCTTTGGTTCTCTCAAACCAGAAAAAAGTCACTTTCACACAAAACCCTTCACATGCTGAAGTAAAAAAGGTGGAAGTTTGTGTCACTTGTGGTGGCCCACATGCTTACTACAATTGTACTGCCACCGATGGTAGTCCTTTTGAAGCCAATGCCTTAGCTGGTACTACAAATCAGGGAGGTAACCAATACCGTCCTCAAATGGAACCAAGTTACCGTGCTAACACACATATAGGACCACCCGGGTTTAATCAAAACCCAAATTTGCAAAACAGAAACCAGAACCAACCTCGAATGAACCAAGGTTATCAAAACCAAGGGAATTTCAATCCTGGACAGAATCAAGGTTTCCACAATCAAGGAAACTTTAACAGAAACAATTTCAACCCCGGAAATCATTTTTAGGGAAATGGTAATCCAAATCAGGGAAATTTCCAGCCACAACAAGGTTATAATCAAAATAACCGTGTCCAAAATTTCCCCAACCAAACACAAGCCATTCTCCCAGCTCCACAATCATCATCTGATGAGTTGTTGAAGCAGTTCATGAAAAATCAAGAAGAGACAAACAGGTTGTTGGTCAGCCAGATTTCTGAAATTAAGAAATCTTTAAATGAACGACCCTCAGGCTCTGGAAAACTTCCGAGCAACACGATCGCAAACCCGAGGGGCGATGCAAAGGCGATCACGACCAGGAGCGGAGTTTCATATGATGGACCCACTGTTCCCACTACCCCTTCTTCTTCTTCTCCCAAGGTAGTGGAAAATAACGTTGAGGTAAATAAGGACGAAGTACTTCCTACTCATAAAGGAGGTACCCAAGACGTCCCACCTCATGTTGTCCCGAAACCCAAACCAAAACCTAGAGTTGTTTTTGAACCCAATGATATTTCAGTTGAAACACCAAAGTCCAAACCTTCTACCTCCTCTATTCCTTACCCCTCACGCTTGAGTGAGCAAAAGCTCCGTGAAAAAGCTAGTCACCAGATGGATAAATTCTTTCAAATCTTCCAAGATTTGCATTTTGACATTAGCTTTGCGGATGCTATTATTCTGATGCCCAAATTTGCATCGACAATCAAACACTTGTTAAGCAACAAGGAGAAACTGTTTGAAATGGCAAAGGCTCCCTTGAATGAGAACTGCTCAGCAGTTCTTTTAAAGAAGCTTCCCGAGAAGCTGGGAGATCCTGGAAAATTTCTAATACCATGTGTATTTCCGGGAATGGTTGATTGCTATGCCTTGGCCGATCTTGGTGCAAGTATCAACCTAATGCCATATTCAGTTTGGAAGAAACTTTCTCTTCCTGATCTTACTCCTACCTGCATGACTTTAGAGCTTGCAGACCGATCGATATCTCGTCCTCTCGGCATTGCCGAGGACGTGTTTGTGAAGGTAGGAGAATTTCATCTCCCCGCTGACTTTGTAGTGGTTGATTTCGATGCTGATCAAAGGGTCCCTCTCATTGTTGGGAGGGGTTTCCTTAGAACGGGCCGTGCTCTTATCGATGTATTTGAGCAAGAAATCACTCTGCGTGTGGGTAATGAAGCAGTTACATTTAACCTCAATCAAACCTCGGGGTACTCCTCCAATTATGATTCTGAAGCAGTTAATCAAATAGATATCATAGACATTGCTTCAGAGGAGTACTCTCAAGAGTTTCTTGGTTATTCTCATAATTCTGTGAGTGGGGATGCCACTCCATCATCCGAACCTATCATTTTCGACTCTTCCCCTTCTCTCACTCCGTTTGAGGGAAGTGATTTCCTTTTGGAAGAGGTCGAGGCTTTTCTCAAAAGTGATTCAGTTCCATCGGGAATTGATAACAATGAGATTGATCTGGAGGGAGATATTCTTCTCCTTGAGAGATTGCTAAATCAAGACAATTCTCCTCCACTCCCTCCCGTACAACTTCATAATCAGGAAATCAAATATGTTGAGGAAACTGATGATTTTCCTGAGGTCGAACTTAAGGACTTACCTCCTCATCTTGAATACGCATTCCTGGAGGGTGATGATAAATTACCCGTCATTATTGCTAAAGGTTTAAGTGTTGAGGAGAAGATTGCTCTCATAAAGGTCTTGAAGTCAAACAAGCAAGCAACTGCTTGGAAACTCTCCGATATTAAGGGTATTAACCCAGATTTTTGTACACACAAAATCTTGATGGAGGATGACTTCAAGCCCGCGGTGCAACATCAAAGAAGGGTGGATCCAAAAATCCATGATGTGATTAAACAAGAGGTTCTTAAACTTCTTGATGCAGGATTGATTTACCCTATCTCTGACAGTCTATGGGTTAGTCCCATTCATTGCGTCCCAAAAAAGGGTGGCATTACTGTTGTCACTAAGGAGGAAAATGAGTTGATTCCAACTCGGCTGGTTACCGGATGGCGTGTTTGCATTGACTATCGTAAGTTAAATGACGCCACCCGCAAAGACCACTTTCCGCTGCCCTTTATGGACCAGATGCTTGAGAGATTAGCTGGAAACGAGTACTATTGTTTCCTTGATGGTTTCTCAGGATACTTCCAAATCCCCATTGATCCATCGGATCAAGAAAAGACTACCTTTACATGCCCTTATGGAACCTTTGCTTATAAACGTATGCCTTTTGGCTTATGTAATGCTCCAGGTATGTTTCAGAGGTGCATGATGGCTATGTTTACCGACATGATCGGTAAAACTATGGAGGTCTTTATGGATGACTTTTCGGTCATTGGGGATTCATTCCAAACATGTCTCACCAATTTAGAAAAAATGTTGAAAAGGTGTAAAGACACCAATCTATGTCTAAATTGGGAAAAGAGTCACTTTATGGTCAAAGAGGGCATTGTCCTCGGCCATAAGATTTCCAAGAATGGGATTGAGGTTGACAGAGCTAAGGTTGATGTCATTGCAAAACTGCCTCACCCTACTACCGTCAAAGGTATTAGGAGTTTCTTGGGTCATGCCGGTTTCTATCGTCGATTTATACAAGATTTTTCTAAAATCTCATGGCCTATGACTCATCTCCTTGAAAAGGATACTCCTTTTGTCTTCTCACCAGAGTGCATCGAAGCTTTTGAAACATTAAAGAAAAAGCTTACTGAGGCACCCATTCTTATTGCCCCCGACTGGGATTTACCCTTCGAGCTTATGTCCGATGCAAGTGATTTTGCTATCGGTGCAGTCTTGGGGCAACGCAAAACGAAACACTTTCAACCTATCCACTACGCAAGCAAAACTATGAACGAAGCTCAAACTCATTACACCACTACAGAAAAAGAATTATTAGCTGTGGTGTATGCTTTTGAGAAATTTCGGACATACTTAATCTTGACTAAAAGCGTAGTGTATACGGATCATTCGGCTCTTAAATATCTATTTGCAAAACAAGATGCAAAGCCGAGATTGCTCCGTTGGGTTCTCCTCCTCCAGGAATTTGATATCATTATTCGTGATAAAAAAGGAGCTGAGAACCTGGCTGCTGATCATTTGTCCCGATTAGAGAACCCTCATCAAGATGTGTATGAGAAAAAGGAAATAAATGAAACATTTCCTCTCGAAACACTCAATGTGGTTGCTTTTCGCGGAGATTCTACTACCCCATGGTTTTCCGACTTCGCAAATTATCATGCGGGTAACTTTGTTGTGAAAGGGATGTCAACCCAACAGTAGAATAAATTCTTTAAGGATGTAAATCATTACTTCTGGGATGACCCTTACTTATTCAAAATCTGTGCGGATCAAGTCATCCGACGGTGTGTATATGGACAGGAAGCCACTGAAATTCTCAAGGCTTGCCATGCTGGACCCACTAGGGGACATCATAGTCCCAATTACACCGCCAAAAAGGTGTTTGATTCCGGATTCTTTTGGCCCACAATTTATAAAGATGCCCAGGATCTCATTAAAACCTGTGACGCTTGTCAGCGTCATGGAAACATTTCACAAAGAAATGAGATGCCACAAAATGCTATTCAAGTATGTGAAATATTTGATATCTGGGGCATTGACTTTATGGGGCCATTTCCATCGTTTAGAGGAAACAAGTACATACTTGTGGCTGTTGATTATTTATCAAAGTGGGTTGAAGCGAAAGCTTTACCCACAAATGATGCCCGAGTTGTAGTGAAATTCCTTAAATCTCTTTTTGCCCGTTTTGGAACTCCACGTGCTATCATAAGTGATCGTGGTACGCATTTCTGCAATGACAAATTTGATAAAGTCATGCAAAAGTATGGTGTAACTCACCGTCTTTCTACCGCGTATCACCCACAAACAAATGGGCAAGTTGAGGTTTCAAATCGTGGTATCAAAAGGATACTTGAGAGGACTGTTGGTGAAAACCGTGCTGCCTGGTCGGATAAATTAGATGACGCACTATGGGCTTTTCGTACAGCTTATAAAACACCTATTGGGTGTACACCTTACAAGCTTGTGTACGGAAAGACATGTCATCTACCGATGGAACTTGAGCACAAAGCCTACTGGGCATTGAAACATGCCAACTTTGACCTCAAAACTGCGGGTGATCACAGAAAAGTTCAAATGAATGAATTAAATGAACTACGTGATCAGGCTTACGAGAACTCTTTAATCTATAAAGAAAAAACAAAGAGAATTCATGACTCAAAAATAAAGAACCGCGTTTTTAACGTTGGTGATCGAGTACTTCTTTTTAATTCTAGATTAAAGATCTTCTCGGGTAAATTAAAAACCCGTTGGACTGGTCCATTTACTATCACTAAGGTTTATCCATATGGTACCGTTGAGTTATCTCAAAATGATGGTCCATGTTTTAAAGTAAATGGCCATCGTGTGAAACACTACTTTGGAGAGGACATCCCAAACATGGTTGTCCCGGATCTCCAAACTTTCCCCAAGGACAATTAAATTCGGGGTCGAGTCAAGCTAGCGACTCGGTAAACAAAAACAGTAGCTTCCTCATGGACAATTCAATTCGAGGTCGAGTCAAGCTAGCGACTCGGTAACCAAAAACAGTAGCAATATGGGTTTTCACTCATATTTCTGATTTCTTTCTCTTTTCTACCACCCTAGTGTGGGGGAGATGCCCCACATGTTGTATATATGTATATATCTTAAAAAAAAAAAAGATGTAAATAGCCTAAAATAAAGGTTATTAATATTTCCTTCTTACGTTCTAAGTATCGGTTTAACACCCGGTGTTTTGAATATTGAGGGCAATATTCATTTCTAAGTGGGGGGGGGGGGGGGGATTCTCACGAATTCAAACACATGTTCCATCAAGCACCCTCATTTGATCAAAATTTAAAGTTTTTTCACACTTAGAAATGCAATAAATGGTATTTAGTCTGCCATGTCTAACCCACATAAGGATTGGCTAATCCATCAAGCACCCTCATTTGATCAAAATTTAAAGTTTTTTCACACTTAGAAATGCAATAAATGGTATTCAGTCCGCCATGTCTAACCCACATAAGGATTGGCTAATCCAGGAGCAAACGGCTCTTGGTAAAGATATCTCAAAACCGTTTATGGCTTGCAATTTGCCAAAAATTGTATGGTACCTCAACTCGCCATATCCTAAAAAGAGAATGAGTTGGCTAGCCCGCAAGATTATGGCTTGTGGTAAAGGCAGTGGAAAAACCATAATTGGTAATCAGCTCACCAAGATGTTGACTATTCCATCAAGAGTTGGCTAGTCCAGAAGCAAACGGCTTTTGGTAAAGACAAATCAAATCCGTTGACAGCTGGTGGTTTGCTAAAAATCACACGGTTATCAGGTGTGCCACAGTTCTTACACCTGGCTACTACAGAAGTGATGGCTTTTGGTAAAGAGTAAAAATCCATTAAATTTTTCTAAAAAAGATTGCTAGGGACTAGCAATAGTTTAGTGTGGGGGATTGATGAGTGTGTAAATACTCATCATTTCTGTTACATTTAAACTGCAAAAACATATAAAAACA
Source organism: Artemisia argyi (assembly GCA_030686995.1). NCBI lineage: Eukaryota > Viridiplantae > Streptophyta > Magnoliopsida > Asterales > Asteraceae > Artemisia > Artemisia argyi. Next base: position 103,457,996 of record CM060697.1, read on the forward strand.
CACAGGAATGCCTTAAAATACATAAAATATCCCTGGATTGTGTTTTTATGCAAAAGGATTGAAAACTGATGAAAAACAAAACATTTCACATAATTTACAGTTTCAGTCCCTGAACTTTGAAAAATTGGCAAAACTAGTCCCTGGTAAATCAAAAACATGAAAAATATCATCAAAGGTCCTTAGGGATTTATAAGTTGTCAAGTATAGTCCTTTTAAGTTAAAATTTTCAAAATGACAATTTTAGTCCCTCAAGTTTGGAAAATGTCAAAAATAGTCCCTAAGGTTTTGTAAATACAAAAATATGAAAAATAAGCCTTGTACTATTATTAAAAGACAAAATTGGGCTTTATGATAACTTTTGAGAAGTTACAAGTTAAACCCTTCAAATTTCAGAAAATTACAAGTTAGGTCCCTGGAGTTTGTGGAATTGGCAGAAAAGGTCCCTGGTATTTGAAAATGGGAAAAACACATCTTTGGTCCTTGGGTTTTTCATAAATGACAAAAATAGTACTTGTAACTACTTTGGGAAATTACAAAATCAGTCCCTCTATTTTTGTAAAAATTACAAAAGTGGTCCTTGTGTAAACCTTAACAAACCGGACCCCTTTTATAAATAAAACCCCAAACCAATCCAGTCCAAAACAAAACAGCCTACCCCTTTTTATTTTTCCTTGGGCCTAGCCTTTTTCCCAGCCCACCAAAGCAAACCCAACATCCATTTTAATAAAACGGGGGTTTGACCCCTCGTTGACCCGTCTTCCCCAATACTACCTTCCCTGTTCACTACCCTCTCCCACACCTGCAACTGAAAACCATGGTGGTTTCACTCCACCTCACCACCTCACCAGCTGGCCAAACACCTCACACCCCTCATCATTTCAACCCACACCCCAATTAATGCTTCTCCACCACTCAACACTTCACCTCTCCCTCACAGACCTCTGTTTTCAGCCTAAACCCACAACTTGGCCACTAAACCCTTCCAATCTTGTCCCCTCCACCTCCTAATACCACCAAAGTTCCTTAATTGTTCTAAAACTGCCCATAGACACGTGGGAGCATTTTGGCGCCAAAACAGAATTTAAAGGCTAGGATGACTTACAGTGATCCAATGGTTGAGGTTATTGATGGGAAATGCTCAGGATCAAGTGGAGAGTGCAATAAGTCTATAAAGATCAAGGGAAATGCATTATTGTAATCTATCTAGTTTAATTTCAATTTTATGTATATCGACTTAGTTGTCTCTTAATTTCCAGTGTAACTTTTATCTCTCAAGTATTGTAACAAGTGTTTTTAGTATGAAATAAACCTGTTTCATCTTTTAATTTCAATCTCAGTACCATTTTCAGTTCATACAAAATTTATCTCAAAAGTTTAAGTTACATTGAATGTTGTTAATATTGGTTATAATGGACTCATAAGCTAATATAAGTTCCTTATATAGCTTATATAAGCTATTAGAAACAATAAAATCAGGTATAGTAATAAAAAACAAAAATACATAAAAAATAGTAAAAAAATAAAAATCCTTGGTGAGAATGAAAGAAGGCTTGGAGCAGGGTGTATTATGGATTGCCCTGGGTTAGTAGCTTAGTGGTAAGCTTATAGGAGTGTTCTCTGGTTCTGGTCCTCAGTTCTAGGCTTGGAAGATTGTGTAAGCTCAATTCTTAATTTTTGACATTTTACTGTTAATGATTCTAATTGTTGTTTATCTTTAATCTTTCTGCTTATTATATATTCTTAAGTTATTTTAGTGCTTAAAATTGTTAAGTTACTCAGCAGAATAAAGTATTGTTCAATTTTTCATATTTCACTAAAAAATTGTATAATTATGGTTTGTGAGTATTAGCTTCAATTGTTCATGTTTTTATGCTTTAATCAGATCATTTAATCATATGTTAACCTTTGAAATCAGTAGTGGAATCTAAATCCTTCAGTTGCTTTGAAATTACAAATTCAATAATCATATGGCAGTGTTTGGATTTGCTGGTATCTATTGGTTATACTGAGTTTGTGGTCTTATTTTTAATTGATACATGCTACACTAGGTCTGTTTAGGTCTTATAAGCCATAAAATTCAATGACCTTTTGAGAAAAAGTCAAAAGTACTCTTAATCTCATCTTAATAGTTATCTGTTAGTTTTTAAGGTTCCATAATCTGCATATCAGCTTATTACTTGGTGATATAGCTTAAATTCATATTTAAGTAACCTAGTACATCATAATAAGTCAGTATATTAAGACCTAAGTTCATACAAGTCAACATACTAATATTTATTAAAAAGTCAAAAAAGTGCTTGTGTGCAGAAAATCTCCAAATTAGCAAGAATATTAGTGATTTTTGTGTCATGATCTAGGGCCTGAAACTTGTTTTGTGTAGACTCTACTAGCTAAACCTTTGATTTTCACAAGTTTTATAATTTTGTGAATTTTTTAAGTGGACCAAAGTACCCCTTGAATTGACCTGCAGGGCAACCATTTGCCCTGTGCACTCAGACCCCAGCAACACACCCAACTTTGGTGCTCATTTGTGGCTAACCCAGTGGGTCCCACACCCCATAGTTAGGCTCTTACAACCCCCCGCCTACCAGGCTTGAACCCTTGACCCTTGGTCTGACCTTTGCACCACTGGGACCCACCTGAAATCAGCTTGAAAGTCTGTCCCATTTCTGACCCAGAACTTCAATAAGCAGTTGCTTATTTCAGCTTTTTAACTTATTCATTGAGCTTATTTCAGCAAATCTAGCTTATTTAAGTCAAAACAACTTATTTGTACCAGGTTTCATCCTTGTGGACCCCACATAAGTCCATTTGTTCTTAATTCCTTCTTTGGTCAAACTTGATCAACTGTTTTGGTAATAAGCACTCATAGTGTTTATTCTGAGTTCATAAATTATTTTCCTTTACAAAAGTTTCTTATTTTAAGTATTTTATTAGTTTTATAAAAGAAAAACCAGAAAAAAACAAACTTAATTATAGTGATAGCTTCTATTTAATAGAAATTATCTATTTAATTTTCTTTTTAGCTTATTTATAAGCACTTCTGCTATTTTATATTTTTATTAAATCTCTTATATATTAAAGTATTTTTATAAATTTTTCCAGAATTTTCCTTTGTCATTTGGTAATATTTAGAATTAATATTAATTTATTTAATAATTAATTAATAAATAATAATTAAATAGCATAATTATATTTTATAAAGTACCACCTAGTTTTTATAATTTTTATAGCTTTTATATAAGGTAAAACAATTTTATAAATTTTTCTAGGATTTATACTGTTCATTTTCTATTTTTGATAATATAATTAGTTTAATTGATAATTAATTAATAAATAGAATAATAATTAGTAAATTAGATTAAAAATACATAATATAAACTTTTTATAGGATTCCTGTGATGGTTAATTAGATATATTAAATTTTTCATAAATATCTAAGTCTTTTTAGTATTTATAATAATTTAAATCAATATAATTAGTTAAATAATAATTAACAATAAATAGATAAATAGTGTGAAAAATATAATTTTAGTTTTAAAATAAGTTTTATAATATTTTAGACTTTTAGAAATTTTAATTTTGTATTTCTAGACTTGTTTTATATTTTTCTATTTATTAGTGAATTATGAACTAATTAAAAATAGTTATTAAATAATAATAATTAATTAAATAGTTATAAAAATAATTTAAATTTTCTAATAATTTTCTAATAAGTTTAGGATTCCAAAAATATTATTTTCATATTTGTGGAAGTTATATTTTACAGAATTCACGTTTAAATTTTGTACGTTTACGTTTACTTAAATATAAACGTATATTTTATATCTTTTTACAATTTTCAGGTTTTATTAAATTTTAAATAAATTAGTAATATTAAAATATATATTTCAAAGTTTATTTAATTTGCATTTAAGCCCCTAAGGCTTGCAAACTCCTACTATAGTTAAAGTTGTTTTTGTTTACGTTTAATTATTAAACGTTTACGTTTTCCAGTCCCTTTGCACTTGTACTTATCTGATTTCACGTATTAGTTGATATAGCTTATTAAAGCTATTCACACTTATATTTCAGTAGTACAATCACTTAAACCCTTTTCCTGTTCAATTCTCCTGATCTCGAAGTCGTTTTATTTCAGATTTCATGCCTCGTTGGGATCTAACGATCCGGGGAAACACTAAACTCACCGGAGTATTGGCCTAAGCTGTTTGACTTGTTGACCATAACTTGGTTGATATTATCTGACTGTTTCAGACCAATCAGTTACTACAGTTTCCCATCCTAAAAGAAAATCTTGTCCCGAGATTTAGCTAGGGTTAGTAGGCGAGGGTGAGAATAGGTGAGGATATTTAGCACATATTTGATCCTATCGTTCCCAAGTATAGTCTAGTCCTCTTTTAGAGTTCCAGCGTACCTTAGCAATAGGAATCTGGAGGTGTTTTAGATTTTTGACCTCTTGGTCCATGATTTCTACTGGTTCCTCTATGAAATTGAGCTTATCATCCAACTGAAGCTCTTTCATAGGAATGACGAGTGATTCGTCAGACAAACACTTCTTAAGATTGTAGACGTGAAATGTGTCGTGTATGTTACTTAGTTCATCCGGTAATTCAAGTCGATATGCCACCGGACCAATTCGTTCAATAACCTTAAATGGTCTGATGTATCTCGGATTTAGCTTTCCTTGCTTTCTGAAATGAAAGACACCTTTCCTAGGTGAAACTTTCAACATAACCCTATCTCCGACTTGAAATTCTAAAGGCTTACGTCTTATATCGGCATAACTCTTTTGCTGATCTCTTGCTGCTTGTAAGCGTTGTCGGATTTGAACTATTTTCTCATTAGTCTCATGGATTATCTCTGGTCCCGTAAGTTGTACTTCTCCAACTTCGGCCCAGCAGACAGGGGATCTGCACTTACGTCCATAAAGTGCTTCGAACGGTATTGCCTTAATACTAGCATGATAACTATTATTATACGAGAATTTGATTAACGGTAATGTCTCTTCCATCCATTTCCGAAGTCTATCACACATGCTCGAAGCATATCCTCGAGTGTTTGCATAGTCCTTTCATGTAACACCCCCAATTCATAGATAGCAGCGGAAGCTAGATCTTTTGGGTATTACTCATGGGAACACAGTCACAATAATAGAAAACGACTCAAAAGAGACATTTTTATAGGAAAAAGAGTTACCATTCATTTATTCATCAAAGTTTTACAGTAAAAGATAAACTTTTACAAAAGAGAGGTCCCACAGACTCGGTGTAAAGTAAAGTACTACGAATGATAACAGGACTGGACATCCTCATATCCATTGCCACTCTGTGCCTTAAGTCCTAAAGGTCTAGTTACCTAGGATAACATGCTTAAAGGTCAACACTAAGGTTGAGTGAGAGTCATAGGTTTATGTAGAACCGTAGAGGGGAGAACCGTAGAGGGGGGGGGGGTGAATACGGTTTCTTTGACTTTTTAGAACGTTTAAAAACTTTAAGCCACGAAGACTACCAAATGGTCTAAGAAAGAACAACCACAACGATAATCATAACTAAAAAAGTACATAAAGCAAGTAAGGAACACCACGATATGTACTGCTTCGGGATGGGGGGTTTATACCATCTGTACGTCCAGTTGCGAATCCACGACACTATACTATTCACTCTAGTATAATCCTTTCGGTGGACTACAAATCGTTACAATTCACTGCACCCATATTCACCAATATTGATGCTCACAAAGAAGGAGTTACTCCCTAATGGTATTCCGCCCTCGGAAACCACGCAAAAGAACCTCGTGACTCGGCTTACACTTGGTCACCAAGACCACTACCAAGACTTCCCACCGGAAGTATCAAACCCCAACTAGATCCCCAATGATCTAGGCTTGGTCACAAAGACACAAGACTTCCCTTACAAACAAATGAATGAATAAAAGATTGTTTGTTTAACAACCAAGACCTAACCTAACCTAGTGACTCGATTCTAGTAGAAAGGGTATATATAAGAAGACCCTTGACATAATCACAAGAGTGGATTAGGTTCTTGTGATTCTTCCCTTGCAAGAAGATGTGTTCTTTCAAAGATGTAAGTGTGTTTTACTAAGAACACAAGAGAGATAGAGAGATTAGAGAGAAAGAATGTAGAGAGAAAGAATAATGGCAAGGGGTGAGGAATACAAGAGGCAAGGCATGGTATTTATAGGCAAAACCCAAACTTGGGAAAATTTTACCGAGGCCGGTGCGTCACCCACGCGTCAACGCGTTGGCAGCGCGCCAGGCGTCTGTAAACATTTTCCCAAAACTTTGGGTGTTGACCTTTTAAATACCTTACCTTTCTAAACCCCCAATTGTACTTCACACAAAACATTAACATTAATCAATCTAAGGCTTACCAACTCAAATAGCCAATTTGGAAAATGTTTTGTGAAGTGTTTATAAGAAAAACAAATTACCAAGAGTAGAAAGGTATTAAGGGTAATTTGATAGGGGTAGAATGGGCATTCCTCATATGGCATAGAAAAGAGAGAAAGAATATGTCATGGGATATTCCTCTAAAGGGAAGAGTGTGAGAGGTTGGGTTAAGAAGTAACCATGGTTAGGTTTAGAAAGAAGTGTATAGAGAATAAACCATGGTTAGGTTAAAGGGTGTATCCAAGGGAATGTTCCATCCTAGGTGTGGTTAAGAGTTAACCATAGTTAGGTTAGAAAAAGTATATCCAAGGGAATCTTCCATCCTTGGTGTGGTTAAGAGTTAACCAAGGTTAAGTGTAGAGAACTAACCATAGTTGGGTTAGAAGAACCATGGTTGGGTTTAGAGAAGCATATCCAAGGGAATATTCCATCCTTCGTGTGGTTAAGAGTTAACCAAGGGTAAGTGTAGAGAACTAACCATAGTTGGGTTAGGAGAACCATGGTTGGGTTAAAAGAAGTATATTCCCAGGAATATTCCATTTCTTGGGGAGGAAGGAGAAATGGATGGTTGAGATGTGTTGTAAGAGAATGAATGGTTGAGATGAAGAGTGTGTAGAGTATGAGTTGGATTGTGTAAGATTGAAGAGATGTGTGTAAGGGAATATGTAAGTATGGATGTGATGGGGAGCCTAGTGTGTGTAGAAGGTGAAATGGTTGTGATTAGTGTGTGTATTTTGAATGAGGGAGTATTGGAGAGTGTGAGATATGGGTTGTATAGATGGGATGTGAATAGGTATGAGTTGTGTATGTAAGGTATAAGTGAAGTATGTGTAAGTATGTGTAAGAGTGATTGGATGGGGAGCCTTGTGTATGTGAAGAGGAGTATCTGAGTGAAGTGTATGTATTTTGAAAATAAAGGTGTGTGTAGAAAAGTGTGTATGTGTAGAAAAGAGGGTATGTGAAAGGATGTGTGTGTAGAAAAGAATGTATGTATGTATAGGGAAGAGTATGTGTTGGTGTATGGGTATTGTATAAAGTGGGGAATCTTGTGTGGGAGAGTGTGTAAGTAAAAGGGTGTAAGAGTGTGTAAGAGGTGTAAGGGAATATGTAAGAAGATGTTGGAAAAAGGGTTTTTGGGAAGGATTGTGGGAGATTTTGGTGGCTTTGTCTTTTGTGATTAAGAAGGTTAAGAAGAGATTAAGAAATAATCTAATTGTCATTAAGAGGAAAAGCTTTAGACAATTAAGATTATAAGTTGAGAAAATCATAGGTTACTTATAAGTCTAAGTAACATAATGTCGAGAATCCATAGTTTCATAACTCATGACTTTCCACGACTCGACGTACTCAACTAACACCTTGGTGCAAACAAGTCAAGTGCTTTGCCTTGATGTAAAGCATAACTCATGCGGGTAAGGATGCGTTTACGCAAAGAGACATTGGACTTAGTTTGACCAATAAGGGAGTAAACCCGTTACGTGATTAGAGAAGACGTAAGCACGGGATATGAACATATGGATGCTTTCACGTGATGTTACATGAACTATATAAGCTCCCTAAGTTTAGAAAAGCCTTGGCTAGAGGCAAGTGTTAGAAAACATGAGTTGGTGTTTTCCCGTAAGTGGGTGTTTTAAAAGTTGGATCTCTCTAATCTCAAAACTCGTTTCGAGTGTTCTAAATTAAGCACATAACATATTCATACCTGTATTGAAAGATCCACATTTGTCGAGTAAGGGGAAAGCCGACTTTCAAAATTCGTCCTGAACCATACAGAAGCCTGGCGCGTCACCCACGCTTCAACGCGCGGGCAGCGCGCCAGCACCAGATATGGATTCGGGGAATTTTGGCTACCGTTTGTTATTTTATTTGTTTCAAAGGTTTATTTGTAGTCATTAAAACATTAGGAGATCTTGACAATGTTGCCTCAACAGTTTAGGTTTAGTATTGGTTTGAATACAAGTTCTACATGGTTCAGCGGAAACCCTTGGGGATTTTGGAAAAAGTATTGGTAGAGTATTATTGCACTAAGCTCATGACACCCCATGTTAACATGTCCAGGTCATGGGGCACTGCAGACCCTTGCATGGCGGGACGTAATAAGGAATTAACTTGCCAAGGTTAACCCTTTTAGTTCTCAAATATAGTGCTATTGGTATCCGGTAGGAGCAAACCAACGGGAGCTATCAAACTCTAAATAGATCTATTCACTATACTCGTGTTCACTCGCAAGTGATTATGGTTCATGATATTTTGTAAAGTAATGATGGAATAGAAGGTACTCGTGCAACAACCAAAGAAAAAGACTTGTATTCGGTTTAAAGCATGTATCCCCCTCACAGGGTCTGTAAAGCATTTAAAAGTGAGGCTATGAAAACTCACCTGGGATTAGAGATGAGTGTGGGTGTTACTAGACGGTCTACTCACGTAACCTGGTGTAGTGTGTATGTCGGGCCATTGTAATTCAGAAGTATAACTCCTCACATGAAGCTCCCTACTATTGTATTATGTATAACATAATACCGTTCGGGCCATCATAATTCAGAAGTATATAACTCCTCACACAAAGCTCCCTACTATTGAATCATGTTGTTATATGCTTAAGTTATAAATAGAACACAACATCGTTTGGGCCATCATAATTCAGAGGTCATGTAGTAAACATTTGAGGATCCAGGGAACCTTAATTCGTAAACCTATCAAACTCGTTAAAACGAATACCCAAAAGAAACCCCTCACATGAAGCTCCATACTATTGTGTTATGTTTTATTTAAGAAATATAGGGTTTTATATTTATGAAAATACTTCAAATATACCCTTAAGTTTAATAATTTACATAATATACCCTTAACCTAATAACTTTTATGGTTTTAGTCCTTAACGGTAATAATTATATATAACTATATCCTTATGCTGTATATCTTTCCAAAATAGGTCCTAATGCTTTATACTTCTAAGATATGGAAAAAACAGTCCCTAGACCTAATATTTTCAGAAAGTTACAATATATACCCCTATGCATGAAAACATTTGCAAAACTAGTCCTTTTTCTACATAAACTACATTTTTATGAAACAAGAAGCTATCCTAGCTTATGATTAACTAATATAAGCCTATTAAAGTATCCTAGACCAGCTTATGGCTCATGAAATGGGCTGGTTGCATGAAAACATGGTTTTGACTCATTTTAGGGTTTAGAAATAAAAACAAGCAAAAGAAAATGACCAAGGCTTATTAAAGGGTTCCTAGGTGATCTAATACTCTTATATAGCATGCTAGGTCAGTACTAAAGCTAAAGTGATCAAAGTTTAAGCTTACTTGGGCGAAACTAGGGTTAACGAGGGACTAGGGTTTCTCGATAGGGTTTTCACTTCGACAGGGGTTCTAGGCTTGCTTTGTTTGACTCCTACTCTTACTAGGGCTCCTATAATACTGTATGTGTTAGGTGAAGAAGAGAGAAAGGTGTGATTTGAAGTGGTGGAGTGGGTGGGGTATTTATAGGGTGCGTTGGGTTGTCAAGCAAGCAAAGGCTACCAAGGTGGCATGAGGGGGGGGGGGGAGTGACTATGTACTGTTACTACATGACTCTTAGAACCTATATGGAGCAACTAATGGGGGATAGGAGTAGCTAGGACTAATGGTGAGGGGTGGTTGGACCTTAGGGGGTCGCGGCACAAGGAGGTCACAAGGAGCTCTATTTGTGGTGATGGTGGTGTGTGGTTGGTTGCTTGGGATGACTAAGGTGGCGGATAAGCTACTAGGTTGGTAGCTTGATGTGCTTAAGGTGCTTAAGTAGGTTATTTCTAAGTTTAGGGTTTAGTTTAACCCTAATCTTGCTTAGTGAGTGATTAGGGTCTAGCTTAGGTTCTAGTGCCTAGATTAGGGTCCTATGAGTGCTTAGTGACTTAGATTAAGTTCTAGGAAGCTTACTCTAAGTGGTGGTAGCTTATACTAGAGATTCGGGAAGGTTTTGACCTAGTTTAGGACTTTAAAGCCTATTTAGGGTTCTAAGCTTAAAGGACTTTTACTATGAGCTATGACTAGTGGTACTAGGGTTTTGATGAAGTAATGTAACTAAGATATCATATACATGAACTTTGAACACTTTCAAATTAGTTTGGTTGGGAAATTAGGGTTTTAGAGAGAACTGTAAACACATAGGGCTGGTTTAGGGTTTATAATAGCTATAGTATACTAGAGTGATATAATACTTAGTGAAATGAGGTTTAGAACTTAGGCTTGACATATTAGGAGGTTTAAAAGGCATAACCTTGATGATATTTGGCAACAGTGGTTACGTGAGTCGTCTAGGGGGCTATGTAAGTTACTTTACATAGTAGGTATGATTAATGATACTTACAGAAATTTGTAATGAAATAGGTGCTAAGATATAGTGGGGAAATGTTTCCTAGGGTTATGCTATGGCATAATGGATATAGCTAAGGCATAGTGTGGATAGTTAAGGCATAGTGGGGATAGCTAAGGCATGGTGGGGATAGCTAAGGCATAGTGGGGATAGCTAAGGCAAACAAATTTCCCTGAAAAGTGCTATATAGATAGTATGAGTATAGTGACCTAGGTGAGTTTTTGTGAGATGTTACATTTCACTTTGACCGTCAGTCTAAGGATGATATGCCGTACTCATGTCTATCTGAGTACCTAGGGCACTTTGCATAGACTGCCAAAATCTAGATGTGAAACAAGAATCACGATCTGATATGATAGATATTGGCACTCCATGGCGGGAAACCATTTCCTTTAGGTACAACCTAGCAAGGGTTTCCATATCATTCGTTTCTTGCATAGGGATGAAATGAGCTGATTTCATAAGACGGTCCACTATAACCCAAATAGTATCATGTCCGTTGGATGTTCTAGGAAGTTTTGTGATAAAATCCATCGTAATCCTTTCCTACTTCCAAATGGGAATTTCAGGCTGCACCAATAAGCCGGATGGCTTTTGACATTCAGACTTTACTAGAACATGTTAAACACTTGCCCACATATCTAGCAATGGATGCCTTCATGTCAGGCCACCAATAGTGCTTCTTCAGATCCTGATACATCTTATCAGAACCTGGATGGATGGAGTACTTAGATTTATGGGACTCATGCATTATCAAATTCCTTAAGTTACCATAATATGGTAACCATCTCTGATTCTTAATACAATGAGTTCCGTCTGAACGTATCTCAAAAGCCTTGTCCATCCCTCGTAAGTTTTCAACTTTTAGATTTTCCTCTTTGAGGGCTTCGTTTTGGGCTTTGAGTATCCTAGAAGGTAGATCCGATTGAAGAGTCATAACTAACGACCTAACTCTAAGTGGGTTGATTCGTTCCTTACGGCTCAAAGCATCTTCTACTACGTTAGCTTTGCCAGGATGGTAACGAATCTCATAATCATAATCAGCGAGCAGTTCTATCTAACGTCGTTGTCTCATGTTCAACTCCTTTTGTTTAAGAATATCTTGTAGGCTTTTATGATCGGTGAAAACCGTACACTTTGTGCCATACAGAAAATGTCTCCATATTCTTAAGGTGAACACTACTGCTCCTAATTCTAGATCATGCGGTTTGAGTTATCGTGATGCATAGGCGATAACCTTTTCCCTTTGCATCAATACAGCTCCAAGACCTCGACGCAAAGCATCACAGTAAACAACGAAATCGTCGTTTCCCTCTGGTAATGCTAACACTAGTACAAAATGTAGATTTGGTCACACATGGTCAAAATCGAACAGCCACACATTAACATATTTGTGTGGCTGAAGGTGCGAAAATTGACAACATTTACTAATTAGCCACACATGAACATTTTGATTGTGTGACCATTAGGACTCTATTGCCACACAATCGATCGTTATGTGGCCACAGGTATCTGGTAGTTTCGTTTCAGATCATATCGTCACATATGAATTTGGAACGTGTGACAAATACAAGTAACCTTGATGCATTAGTCACATGACGTAATTTTTTGTGTGTCTAAATCATACAGTCAAGTTTGTCTCATATTATTTAAGGGTGACTCATATGTTTTGATAATTATTTATCCACATATCAAATTGGAATGCGTGACTAATGAAAAGTAAGGTTGAACCATTAGTCATGATATACATATAAAAAGTGACAAATATATGTCACACACTTTAACACTGTGACCAAATGCCATATATGGTCACACTAAACGTTTTGTCACACATTGGTTAAGTGTAGCAAAAATCCAGTACATATGGTAACGTAAGTTCATATGTGTGTTTAAAGTTTAGTTTGTATTAGCTTGCCAAAAGCTAATGTAGATAGTCACATTTACTTGAAATACTATGACCAAATGTCATATATGGTCACACCAAACGTTTTATCACACATTATTTAAGTGTAGCCAAAATCAAGTACATATGGTCACGTAACTTAATACACATTTCTTCATTATAAACATATAAATTCATGTGGCCATTGGATGAACAATAGTCACACAAAATAAACATTTATTATCTTTAAACCTCATATGGTCACACTTATTAACCGTTTTGGTCACTTTATTCTTAATTGTATGTGACTAATTACCCAAAACAAAAATAAAACCCACACAAAAACAAAATTTATGTGGCCATTGGATGATCAATAGTCACACAAAATACACATTCCTTCACTTTAAACATCATATGGTCACACTTATTCACACTTTAGGTCACTTTATGCTTAGTTGTATGTGACTAAATACACCCCCAAGAACATCATTTGTGTGACTAAATGTTACCAAAGCCCACACAAAAACAAAATTAATGTGGCCGTTGGATGATCAATATTCACACAAGATACACATTCCTTCATTTAAACACCATATGGTCACACTTTTGGCCACTTTATGCTTAATTTTATGCGACTAAATACACCCCAAAAGCATGCTTTGTGTGACTAAATGTTACCTAAGGCCACACAAAAACAAAATTCATATGGCCATTGGATGATCAATAGCCACACAAAATACACATTCCTTTCACTTTAAACATCATATTGTCACACTTATTTACACTTTTGGTCACTTTATGCTTAGTTGTATGTGACTAAATACACCCAAAAAAGCATGCTTTGTGTGACTAAATGTTACCAAAGGCCACACAAAAACAAAATTCATGTGGCCTTTGGATGATCAATATTCACACAAGATACACATTCCTTCACTTTAAACACCATATGGTCACACTTATTCACACTTTTGGCCACTTTATGCTTAATTTTATGTGACTAAATACACCCCAAAAGCATGCTTTGTGTGACTAAATGTTACCAAAGGCCACACAAAAATAAAATTCATATGACCATTGGATGATCAATAGCCACACAAAATATACATTCCTTTCACTTTAAACATCATATGGTCACACTTATTGACACTTTTGGTCACTTTATGCTTAGTTGTATGTGGCTAAATACACCAAAAAAAGCATGCTTTGTGTGACTAAATGTTACCAAAGGCCACACAAAAACAAAATTCATGAGGCCATTGGATGATCAATAGTCACACAAAATACATATTCCTTCACTTTAAACATCATATGGTCACATTTATTCACACCTTTGGTCACTTTATGCTTAATTGTATGTGACTAAATACACCCCAAAAAAAATGCTTTGTGTGAGTAAATGTTACCAAAGGCCACACAAAAACAAAATCCATGTGGCAATTGGATGATCAATAGTCACACAAAATACACATTCATTCAATTTAAACAACATATGGTCACACTTATTCACACTTTTGGTCACTTTATGCTTAATTGTATGTGACTATATAAACCCCTAAAACATGCTTTATGTGACTAAATGTTACCAAAGGCCACACAAAAACAAAATTCATGTGGCAATTGAATGATCAATAGTCACACAAAATACACATTCCTTCACTTTAAACAACATATGGTCTCACTTATTAACATTTTTGGTCACTTTATGCTTAGTTGTATGTGACTAAATACACCCCAAAAACATGCTTTGTGTGACTAAATGTTAAAAAAGGCCACACAAAAACAAAATTTATGTGGCAATTGGATGATCAATAGTCACAAAATACACATTGGTTCACTTTAAACAGCATATGGTCACACTTATTAACACTTTTAGTCACTTTATGATTAGGTGTATGTGACTAAATACACCCAAAAAACATGCTTTGTGTGACTAAATATTACAAAAGGCCACACAAAACCAAAATTTATGTGGCAATTGGATGATCAACAGCTAGACAAAATAAACATTCCTTCACTTTAAACAGCATATGGTCACACTTATTAACACTTTTGGCCACTTTATGCTTAATTGTATGTGACTATATACCCAAAACAAACATGCTTTGTGTGACTAAATGTTACAAAAGGCCACACAAAAACAAAATTCATGTGGCAATTGGATGATCAATAGTCACACAAAATACACATTTCTTCACTTTAAACGACATATTGTCACACTTATTAACACGTTTGGCCACTTTATGCTTAATTGTATGTGACTAAATACCCAAAAGAAACCTGCTTTGTGTGACTAAATATTACAAAAGGCCACACAAACATAAAATTCATGTGACCATTAGATGAATAATATTCACACACTACATGAAAAACGGGTATTTAGAAAGGTGGAAAACCGTGCCAAATACTCAAAAAAACCATACCAAATGCTATTTGGCACAACTTTGGCACGTTTTTGGCTCCGTCCTAAATATGAAGGTGCTAAATACATTTGGGTCGGGTTGAAACCATGCTAAATGCACAGTCCATGGGACTGTTTAACTTTAGGGTGCCATGAGTGAGGTATTTGGCACGACCAACAATCTTCCGTTTTAAAATGGGTATTCGTCACACTTTTATATCTCGTGCCAAATGTGTATTTGGTACCAATTCATCTCCTATGCTGAATGCCTATTTAGTACAATTTTTATTTACCGTGCCAAAATTAACTAAGACGGTTTTATCTACCGTGACAAACGTATTTGGCACGCTTTTAGTTATTTATACCAAACATATTTGGCACATTTATCTGCCTTTCCAAAAAACATTTGGCACGCTTTTGTGTTCATTATTAAATCATTTAGCATGGTTTTCGTAATCATTTCTAACGTGCATTAACACCATTTTCTATTACAATAGATTTTAGTACACCATCGTATCAACCAACCATCCCATATATGTGCAAATATAATTCAATCGAAACCAAAAATAAATCTAACTCAATTTTTTTTAATCATCCATAAAATCAATTCAACATGGTCTTTTGAATACCATAAAGTAAATAACAATACGTCCAACATTCTTGTAAACCATGGTCTTTAGAATGACAAAGTCATTACTAGAACTAAATTTAATCACTAAGATAACTTATTACTAACGGAAACGAATAAAGCTCATCGGATCACATTTTCATCACAAACCCTGCATCATATAATATTACATTAGAAATATGTATGAAACAATAAAAACATTTGATACACAAAATAACAATAGAAACGGTATACAATCAGCTAACACAAGTTGCCAAACAATAAAAAAATCAACAAACATAAATAGTCAAATGACGTGTTTAACCCGTTACTGAACCTCACAACCAACCCATTTTGTCATCTTTAAAACCAATTTTAAGTCATAAAATATGCATCACATTATAAGGTTAAATGACATGTTAAATATTTGGTCTCAACTAGATTAGTACATTATACGGTCTACTGTGAATAGTTTTGACTAGTATTTGTTGCTAATCAAATTAGAAGAATGGAAGAAATATTTCTCATAATCGGAACTTACAATATGTACATGTTGATATGTCGTAGTAGTGTGAGCATAATCTTGAAACATATTTGCAGGTCCAGATCGTGGGTCAGCAACTTGTGCTGGAGAAATATGGGTATGTTCTATATTTCCAGAAAGAAAATCATCAACTTCAAACTAAGAGCACACATCCTCAGCAGTAGGACGTGACCATCTACCATCATCTAAGGGAGTAATGAATCCATTGTATCTACTCCTGAGTTGCTATCTTTGATACCAGGGACGCGGACTGTATTAAACTATGATCTATACAGGATATAGTAGCACATAAGGTCTAGCAACAACATAAAAGAGGAGATGCAAAATAGATTTGTTGAGGAATATAGATATCTGTTCAATCATAAAAGTTGAAACGCCAGTTGTAGAGCTAGCTTTAGAGGTAAATCCGGGTATGCCGAGTTTTGTAAAGATACTGACCTCAAATGGTCACTAGAGCTTAAGTCATACGTTGGATATTGCACCTGTGTCACATAACACAAATTAGTATCACATTTCAAATCTAAAGTACAATAAAACATAAATTATATACCTTTATTTGGGTACTAGGACCTGACCACTGACCCCGAAGACCATTAGGGCCTAGAAAAAGAATTCCTCAATAAAGTTTCTTGTCTCGGATGTGGCAACAGAGATCTATGAAAAAAGTGAAATGAGCGAACTAACACAGAGAACAACTTCATCCACTCTTACATGTAATAGCAAACAAATTCATCTCACCATTCACATTCCCACCCAATACTCAACTATAGCAAAAGAAAACAGGTTATATTCATGAGATGAGCAAGCCCTCCGAATAATGGTTTACTTTCGAGAGGTAAACCAACTCTCAGATAGCACTCGATTAAAAATCAAATAAGTTTATCAGATTAAGCTTAATAAACAAAATTGTTGCAATCACTATTTATATTCATGCCTATATAAGAATAGTAGCTAGAATAGTCGGATTTGTATAACGCATACTTAAGATAAGCAATCAGCCCTTGTAATGCTATATTTGTAGCTAGAATAGTCAGATTGGTGTAGAAACAGCCCCAGTAATGTAATGCTATATACTAAGTTGTGTTACAAGTTTGACGGAACTAAAACATGACACTAAATCAAATCAAAACCCCATAAACTAATAATCTAAAAGGTGTAAACACAACCAGAAAACCTTATAAGTATTTACAAAATGCAAAATTCCAACAAATCTCATTTGGCACTTCATGATTTTAGCTCACAAATAGCTAGTATTTCATTCAAGCAATGTTATTGTAAACATTTAGGTTTGGTATGACTAAATCGCAAAGAATGAAAATAAAGTTAAGAGCTAATAAGTGATCACTAATTTTTTTATTAAATTCAGTGAGTGAACTACTAAATCTTCCAATATATAAAAGATGAAATCAAACCCGAAATTTCATTCATAATTCATAATTCTATGGCATTGAATTGAATTCAAAACTTGTTAACATAACAAGATGTGGTTCATATTATAAAACATTAACCAATGAATAAACTAATCTTCATTATTAACACGTCATATAGTGAGACAAATATGAGAATGAGGGAACAAATGTACAGATTAACCATCAACCATAAACGAAGTACCTACTTCCTTTGTCCAACAAAGTTTCTTTCGAGTCGTTAAAACATTAAACAAATCACTACAATCATAGATCATATATGTCGGCCATGAGATAAGGGGACAAAAATTGGATACACTTTTCTCATTTTTCCCAAGGAAGTGTTAGCAACATCTTTTAAACTCTTCTCATTTTCGCAAAGAGTATCTTTTACACTCGAAGCAAAGTTTATATCTGATCATTGCATTCCTTCATAGAATAAGCATATTGAAATACTATGTCAATATCTGCTACATTGCGTTTATTGTTGCATCTGATTTCTTGCTTCATTAATCTCAGAAAAACAATATAACAGCTTAAGGTAGAGTGTGTGCAAACAGTTTAGACACTTTCTTTAAGATATCCAAGAACTAAAAACAACTAGTTCTCTTTTTCTCTGATATTCCCAATTCCAATAAATGTTAGGCTTGAGAAATCAAAATAGTTGGTTCAAGGGCACCAGTGGGTTCAAAATTTGAACTTCGTGTTAAACACAATCGAATATGTTCAATTACCCACACAATTACAGTTATCAATGCTTATTCAAGAACCCTAGATTACCAACATAAAATTCTAAAGTAAAAATTAACCTATTTGTGTAAAATCATGCAATCAAACTCAGTGAATCAATAACCCTACCAATAAATTAAAAGGTTAATTTAAACCGATTACCACAAATTATGAACGAAAATAGTGAATGGTGTATGAACATACCTTCTCCTAGTCCTTCCTGAAAGTGTATTGTATCTTAGAAATCGCAAGATAAACCTTCTATGGAAGGAGTCACTACTGCTCCACGATCCCCACATATGTAGGGGCGCCAAATAATTTTACATAAGGCCTCCAAAAAATTTTCACTCATTCATATCCATAGTCAATAACTGTATATCTTTTATATGTACGTGATGTTTATTATGTTAAAGTGCACCGAGCATTTGGATAATACCATATAGTTTTATACTAACTTTTATTACAGTACTTGTTATTATAACTATTATAATTATTGGATTATTATCTTCTTAAAATTGAAAAGGTTAATACTTAAACAGTGTCTAAAGTACCTTTATATCATTCTATTTGGGAAATTATGATTTTTTTATTTTTATCGAATAATTCACGAGATTTGAACCATGCATTACACGATTTAATCCAGGTAAACCTCTCCCTTTCAAAAAGGTTGGCGCGACAACTTTAGGATTGCTTACACCTAACAAGAACGTATAAAAATGGATGAAAGCGTATAAAAACGTAAGAAAAATGAACAAAAACGTATAAAAACGTAAGAAAACGGGCGAAAACGTATAAAAACGGATAAAAATTATTTATAGGGCAAGTTTAGTACTCATAATCATAAAAAAAATTATGCAACGCCTTCTAAAAAATCTTGGGTCCGTCTTAGCACATATGATAGACTAGTGTTGGTTTAGAAAACAGTATTTACCGGTTAAACAAATAAAGACGTGTTTCAAAGTTAGCAGCAGTTCTAGATAGCACTTTTTTATAGACCGGTCTTTAGCATTGAAACCAGACTTGATGTATTTTACTAATACTGACATGTGTTTTAATAAAAAGGTCTCAATCCAATGGTCTCTATTCTTGTTTTTGTAGTAGTGCGAGCTTGCTGTTTCGAGCTTTTGTCGAAAGTTATTGTTAAAAATATATTTGGATTTTTTTTTATCAATCATGCGTTTTTATTGGTTAAGTAAATTTAATTTAATTTAATATATAGTTTTTTTATCAGTTGCTTTTGAATCTTCGTTATGCATGTTATGGCATGGGCGTTGCATCATCTAGCCTTATACTGTAATGACACGTGTTTGTACGTTGCAACGGTCCTATTCCAGTCATGTTGTTACTGCCCGTGTTTGTCGAGCCTGTCCTGGAAATTCGATTCCTATTTAACTATATATATATATATATATATATATATATATATATATATATATATATATATATATATATATATATATATATGTATGTATTATATGAACATTTGATTACGTTTGTTCATATAATACATTTGATTATGCACGAAAATGATTTACGAGGAGATTCGTTTAGGGTTCAATATATACATTTGATTATTCGACAAATAATAGGAGCTCGACATTTGATTACGTTTGTTCATATAATACATTCGATTATGACAATAGGTTTAGGGTTAAATAGTAAAGGCTTACATTTGATTACGTTTGTTCATATAATATTCCAGGACAGGCTCGACAAATATAAAGCTCCTCAATTACTATTTAACTATTAATATATATATATTATATGAACAAACGTAATCAAATGTAAGCCTTTAAATTTATGACAATAGGTTTAGGGTTAAAACTTACTAGCTAACGTTTGGGGTTTGCTGGGAAATAGGACAGAAATGGTCGGGGTGCCTCATTTAAGCCATAGACCCTAAAAGACCAATGCCAATAGACGGGCTCGAGACTAGACACATGATTATCATCTAACATATTTTATGAATGAAGTGATTCTTACATCTACTCGAAATAAGCTTGAACCCTAAACATATTATGAGAAAGTTAAAGGCTTACCACCAATCCATTTGATTATATCAAAAGTTAAATAGTAACATATAGCATATGATAGCTTTAGCTCGACTAGCTAAAGCCAATACACTTGAAATAGACCCACAAAGGTCGCAACCCATAATAACTCATATCAGAATCTATTTCCCAATACATGCTCAAATTATGGCAAACACATGTAGGAACCAACATGACTAGAATATGACCGTTGCAATGTACAAACACGTGCCATTGTGGTATAAGGCTAGATGATGCATCACACATGCTATAACATGCATCACGAAGATTCAAGAGCAATTGATTAAAATACTCTAATATTAAATTCAATAAAATATACTTAACCAAATAAAAACGCATGATTGATAAAATAAAATCCAAATATATTTATAACCATAACTTGAACTCGATAAAAGCTCGAACTGACAAGCTCAATTGTGAAGCACGATATTTATCAACATACTAAGGGTATGTTTGGAGTGGAGCGGTGCGGAGCTTTTTGGGCGGTGAACAATGAACATTTTGAATTTTAGTAGTCGTTCAGTAAAAGAGCGGTAAGATTTGGCTATTTTTTAAAAATGCTAATTTTTCAAGGCTTGTTTAAGAAGCGGTGAGCGGTGAGCAATGAGAATTTTAAATTTTAGTGGTCGTTCGGTAAAAAAGCTGTAAGATTTGGCTAATTTTAAAAAACGCTAATTTTCAATGCTTGTTTAAAAAGCGGTGAGCGGTGACAAAGAAATCTCCTTGTAAATCACTTTATTGAATTAGTAATTTTTGATCGTACATTTATATCTTAAATAAGTTTTAAATTATTTTGATCCTCCCCCCAAATATTTCACTATATCCCGCTCTAATTTCCCCCAAAATTCAAAATCACACTTTTGGATCCTTCTCTCCAACCTTTCACTAATTCAACCACACCCATCCTTTTCCCCCAAAATCAAAATCAAAACCATAGAAAGAATAAGGTTCAGCTTCACGCCTTCACCATGCACTAGTCCAAACTTTTTAGCGGGACTTTTTCCCCTTTTATTCTTTTCAAATATCTTCAATGAATTTTAAACTAAACCTAGTTTCTTTATCTCTCTCCTAAAGTCCACACAAAATGCCGTCATACACCATGGCATACCTCTGCCACCGCCACTTGTGCCACTGCCCATCACTCTTGTTTATTGGCGTATTTATATCAAAGGTTTGTAAAACTTTAACTAAATCTACCACTTTTTGTAATTATTATGCATTTCTTTAAAACTTATCTGTTTGTTTTCTACTTCATGCGTTAGATCAGTTAATTGTTTTTTTTAACTTATGGTTATATAGCTTAATTTTTAATATGGAACAACATATTATTGACTTTAGAACTGGTACAGTGCACTTTTACTCTATATGAACTAGTCCATGGAAACTTAAGTGGTGTTGAAATGTCAAAATGTTCCCATATAATTGTTATTATTAGTCATATAGAGGAAAATGGTTACTGAATTTGAGGATTCTTATAGCGCTGTAACGTCTAGTTTGGTATTGTTATCACATTTCGAGACTATACGATATGATGATTAGTTGATTTTTTCTGATACTTTTACTGTCTTGACCTGCAGATCTGCCAACTAAACTTAACCTTTAAAGAAATCATTCACAACTACAAAAAGCAACCACATTGTAAACCTCAAGTTTTTCGTGTAGTGTTTGTTGATGACAGGTTCACAAAGGTTGTTTGTAGTAAACTAGCAATTCCTTACTCTCGCTAATTCCTGATTATCATTTCGCTATAGAGTATAGAATCAGAATCCTTTATGCCAAACACAACAAACCTTACTCACTGCTATTCTAGTCTCAATAATGACTTTTAAAACACATCCAAACACCCTGTAAGCTCTAAAAGAAGTTATTTTCTTCTTTTATTCTATGTTTTTTTTATAAGTCTTGATATCTCAAAAACAAATCTCATTTTTGACAAGTTTGTGATAAACAAAAGGCTATTCCAATAGCTGACATGGCACACATCAGTGGGTTGGTTGTTGCTGGTGTTATACCATCTCCTTTTGAATATGCTAATGTTGTAATAACCACGACACACAAGTCACTACATGGGCCACGTGGAGCAATGATCTTTTTCAGGAAGGGGCTAAAAAAGACAAACAAAAAAGGGGAAAAAGTGAGTTACTATTTTTGAATGGCAGAATTTTTTTTGGGGTTTCATTTTGGCTTGTGTTTGTCACCACCGCCGTGTCTCCGTCACCCCATCTCCCTTTTTCTTTCCTCTTCTTGTTGGTAAGCCGACAAACACACAAATCCAACTTATAATTATTTGTGGTTAAAACCGAGTATATCTAGCGGCTTGTTAATAATTTTCATGGATATTAATATTGGTTAAAACGTGATTAAAATATGGATTTAAAAACGTCTTTGGACCTAGCCGTGACAGAGGAGGTAAGAATTAGAATATTCATGGACTATTAAACCTCCTAATTATCTCAATTGCTTCTAAATTTGCTGCCTTTTCTAGGTCTGGGTGATAATTTTCAAATTATCAGACATATTACATACTATGCGTACTCTTTCACATATGCATTCGCATAAGCAGGTGGGGTCAGATTTGCTAAAATATCTATGCAGTTTTGTCATTCACATTCTCATTGTTTTCATAGTTGTTTACCGTGTACAGGCCAGCATTGCAATGGAGACGCTACAGGTCTTTGCGCCAATCGCAAAGCTCCTTGGAATGTACCAAATTAAGGTAGAATTATTTTACTATATCAAAGGAGTCTATTTCTTGGTGTAACCTCTTATTTGATTATTTTCTCGTTGTAGTATGTGCATGAGAATTTTTTCTTCATGTACACTAATCCTCAAGATTACGCTAAAGTGAAGAGACGAATTGCAGAACTCAGTAAAGAACATGATAAAGAAATTGAAGAGGTATATTTAATACTTCAGTATGGAATGTGGCTTGTAGTAGATTAAAATCATCATGATCTGTACAAGAAGCTAACCTCAGTTACAGCCTATTATTGCTTCCTGTCTTAGGCACATAAAATTTTAATTAAGACGATCGAAGATGATCAGTTCTTAGACCTTTGACTGTGAAGACTAAAGTGCATCCTGTTTGTAAGGAACCTTACAGGTAAGGTGATAGATCTGAATTTTTGTCTCATATTATGTTTGGTTATTTGAACACGTTAACTATTTTTGGTTCAAAATTATACTTATTTATTTGTTATTTTCTTTCTGAAAACTTCCAATTGCATCTTGTTTGATTTTGAACTCTTGTGTTTACAACATCTATAAATCGGCACTCAAATCAAAAGGTACAATTAATAAAGAAGTTAATCAAATTGCATAGGTAGGTAATCAGGGCTGATAAGTGGTTTATCTAGAATATGGAGTTCCTTATTTTTATGACATCTTTTATGCATTTTCATTAACAGCTGAGGATTATTGTTAGACCCAAGCCTTGTGTTGATGTAGGGCCTTTATGTAATGCATAACAGGTAAACTTAACAGTTGAGGGTTATTTTGTAGCTTTTAGAGACTCGTAGCATGGAAATACAAATTGTTTGTTTTGAATACTCTGTACCTTGTCTCATAAATGCCATTTCGTGCAGATTTGCTACCATGTTCTTGGGCTGGTACATGGGATATGGACTCCTATTCCTCGAGTTGTACGTATCCATGACATGTTTCTTTTGTTTTAATTAGAGTTGGCAGTTTCAACCCTTATATTATATAAGTGTAGATGTGGGTAAACTGTCATATAGTACAAGAATTCAAGAGGTTGAACAAAGATGTTTTGTCAAACCCAACCCAACAATTTTTTCTACCCATACTATTTAACCCGTGACCCAACTCGCCTGACCTGATCAGTTGGCAACCACTATCCGGATATTCAATTAAAATTTGGATCCTTCTCTTATTAACGTTATAATTAATTGCCTATTTGAATTCTTCTACAGATGAAAGACTACATTGGAACCCCAAAACCTAATGGTTATCAAAGTCTTCATACCACTATAACTCCATTTCTATTTGTTAACCTAATGGTTAACAAAAACCATTTTGTTGTTGGAGCAGAAAAAGGGTAAGATGAAATTGTCTGCCCAACTTCTAAACTAGTTTACAAATGGAGAACAGAACCTAAACGATAATACAAGGTATCGTATTAATTTCTGATAAACTTATTAATCTTTTTGTTCCATTTTCATACAGTTCCATATACTAGTAATGACTTTTACTTATCTAGCAGTACCATATATACACAATGCAGATTAAGGTTTTCTGGCAGTGTGATTTGTTCAAGTGAGTTCTGATATGCTATGTAGCTGGTGATGCCATGCAAAAGCAAGCTAAGAAGAAGATTCAGAAGTCCTTAAATTATTGAGAATTTTATTATGTACGACATAACAATTTTATATTTGGTAGATCTCTCTCTCTCTCTTAAATCCATCATCTCCACAATCTGCATTTAATTTTCTAATTAAACAATACCACCTTTCCCTCTTCACTTACCGACACCAATCCCACTTACAAGACAGCCATCGGAGTACACACGCGCCTGCACGTGCCCCCCCACGCGCCTCCATCTCGTTGGTGGTTTTCAGGTTTTTCCGGCGATTTTCGGCTTCCTCGACCACCACTGCCCGCGAGTAGAGGCTCCCCGCCCTTTTCCAAGGCGAACCCAAGTGCTCCGCCACCACTGTCACCAACGGACGCCGGTTTCCGCCATCACTGCCGCCAGCGACCACCCTCCGACCACCGGAAATTTATTTTTCCGGCTAAGCTGAGTTCCTTTTTAATTTCCAACTTATCTTCTTCCTCTTATATTTCTGCTGCATTTCTGTAGCCACTTTTTCTGTAGCTCCCTTTTATTATTATTATTATTATTATTATTATTATTATTATTATTATTATTATTATTATTATTATTATTATTATTATTATTATTATTATTATTATTATTATTATTATTATTATTATTATTATTATTATTATTATTATTACATGGTTGGCAACAGACGCCGCGTTGCCGGCGTGCCTGTTTTTTGGCGGAGGCGATTTTACATAAATAAAGTAGAATAATTAGGCGTTATACGGATATGACAATTTAATTTCTAGGAAATAGAACTTTCAATGTAATTCATTATAATTAGAAAAAATGGATAGAAACAAAATATTTACATACTCGTCAGTCATGAACGCTAAGCACAGCACGAACATTGTACGGCTACTTAATGGTCTGAAATAATGTCTTTGCATATGTATAACATGGTAATGATGAGACACTACAACATAGAAATGATATTATGAAAAAGAAAATTGGACGCAATCTTTTGCCATAAAACTTTCCATTCATTGAAAGCAATACTTGTACATAAATGTTACTGGGAAAATTGTTCTTCTTAGTTTGATATCCCTACATTACACTATTACAGGCTTGAAATTGGGACTCAGTGCATATATTGCTGGTGTGTATGAAGCTGGGCCTCAACCTATTGTTACCAAATTTTCAACACCTAGGCCTGCATAAACAAAATATTATGAAATGAGTATTATAGTTGCCAAAGAATGCATAAATATAAGCATCACACTTATTAAGTATTTAACTTATGTCCAATTTGACTCCTTGAATTAACTATTAAATAGTACATTTTTGTGCTCATAAAAGTATAACAGTTACCTGTAGTTAATATGCCTAAGATAAGCACAATGGTTAGCAATGCTCGGCATTCACGTCTAACACATATAAATATGTCTAATTTGACTCCTTGGATTAACTATTAAATAGTACATTTTTGTGCTCATAAAAGTATAACAGTTACATGTAGTTAATATGCCTAAGATAAGCACAATGGTTAGCAATGCTCGGCATTCACGTCTAACACATATATATATAGGCAAAACACATTTTTTTGTCAATAACTTACCTGGAACAACATGAGACGTTGTTGTAAATTGCAAGCAGCTATTCCGTTGCACACGCGTCATTATGTCAATGCAAGTAAGTTTATGATAATATTATTAAGCAGTGGTCACTATGATGTTCAGACAAAGTTTCAGTCTAAGAGTAAAGAATATGGTAGCAAATTTACTGGTATGTCAAGTTCACTACCCAAAGTGCTAAGCAGAGACGTACCTAAACAAACCGAAGACACCGAGGGACGGCAGGTAAGTAAGACTGAACACAGTTATTGCTCATTGCTTCTATTAATCCTAATTTTATACTACATGTGTCACCTTAGAATGCATCTCTAAAGTCTGCAAGCCCACCAAGATACAAATTTGCTTATTTAATACTCTTATCACTACATTAAAACCTAAAATTGTATTTATGTTTAACCTAAAACGCTTCATATATTTATTTTTCCATGAGCATTAAAAAATAAGCAAATCCAAACACTTTGTACACAAGTGATTATTTTTAAGCAGAAATAGTAACCAATTCCAAACACCAAGAATATCTCAGCTTCAACCGATCTAATGGTTACTCGTCACAGACTCAATGATTTGGTTGTACTAATTCTTTCACACACACACACATACCAAAATCTTCCCAAACATTTACAGACACATAGAGTCAAATCAGATCATCAAAACGTGAGCAAAGCAAGCAGCAAGAAAGCTGACATTACCAATGGATCAACACAGAAGACATAAGAAAATACACGGAAGGATTAAGCAAGCACGTTGTCAGCAAACCGTGCTATAAGGACTGACATTACCTTGATTTTACGTGAGTTTCACCATAAAAAAATATCAAGCCTAATAGATTGTAAGATGTAAATAGAAAAAAGACTAAAATAAAAAGAATAATCATGTACAACTTACCTGACCCACGGTCTGCGTAACTCGAGCTCTATCACTGACTTCCTTCATATCGTAATAAACTGTTGTGACTTCTGAAAATCAACAACCCAACGCATCAATCATACAAATAAACTTAGGTTCCAACCAACGGAAACATAAAAACCAAAAGCCCTATTTTTTATATAAATCTAAAGTATCTGATTAAATCCTTGTCCACTTATTTTATGCTAAACCCATATTTTCAAATCAAATCAAGGCATAACAAAAAAAAGAAAAAAGGCAATTTAACCTCATCTTGATCATCACCAAACGGGTCAGAAGACGAACCGATACCACAATCATAGAATTAACCGATGTGATTAATTAATCACCTAAATTGAATTTTAAGTGTTGTAGCAAATAAAATTATTAACAAAAGAGAAACCCACCACACTAACTTACATCACCGATAACATTTCATAGGTGACAAACCATAACCATTCTGGTGAAAGACCTCATCGACAACAATAGCAGGCACATGTTTTGTATGTGTGGGTGTCTGGAAACTTCTGGGTGTGTCGCTATACTTATCTAATAAGCTTTTGGATTAGCTGGGCCACACACAAAAGACCTTTTTGGATCACATGGGCCACGCAGAAAGGCTAACAATCTGGGGCATAATTTTGCCGGGAAAAGTGGCAACAAAAGTGACGTCGTTTTTGTTGTGGTTTAGTATATACGTCCAGAGCTTCCGTCATCGGTCTTGGTGCCTTTTGGGTTACTTGTTTGATTTGCAGAAAATGAGAGGAAAAAGTGAACAACTTTCATAGGCTCTATTTCTTTAGTAAACAAATTTAACAGACGCAAGTGAAATACACAGTTATACCCAACCTCACAAAATAAATTTGGAATATGGCAGAGATTTGTATAAAACAAATAATTTAGAAAGACATTATGTGTTACCTGCTAAAAGAACAACCATCTAATCTGATCACAATCCAACAATTCTGCTTCATCTTGTGCTCAAGCCACTTACTCAACCGATTTTATGGATATTGTTTGCTGCTCCATGGCTTCCAAAACATAGTAAACATTTTCTAGAACAAAACTGGAGATTCCAAAAGCGAACACTTAGAATATGTAGAATCTATGATCGGTTGCCGCCCTTGCCCTTGTTCTTTTTGAAGTTAGGTTTTGAGTTGGGGTGAGGAGTTGATTGGTGACCACCTTTCTTTCCATCTGCAAACAACATAGTCAACGTCAAGTTAGTTTATGTTGAACAACAATAATAATCAAACTTGGCGACTTAAATGGATATAAAAGTTAACCTGTCTTCTGAGGAGTGTTGGATTTTCCATTTTGTGGAGTGTTTTGTTTTGCTTTTGGAGGAGTGTTTGGTTTTCCCTTCTTAGCAAGGGTCTGTACCTTGGGTGCAGTTGCAGCGGGTCTCTTAGCACTCCTAGCAGAAAAACAATATAAAAAGTGAGTATATGACAGAAATAATATGGAGTAAAATAAGAAACACAAAAGAACAAAGATTTCAACAGTGTTTAAAATCTTCCAAAGTCGCTACCTTTTCCTCCACCTTTTCCTCTTCTTCATCAGAGGAATCGTCGTCCATGGAGTCAACTTCGTCAGAGTCATCAGAATCATCGGAATCATCAGAATCAACTTCAGTTACATCCTTAATAGATGCCTTTGGCTTTCCCCGAAGAGCACCTAAACAACAATACAATTTCATTCATATTAAAATTCCAAACAATAGACAACCATTTCAAACAAATAACAAAATAAGGGATAATTAAGTATTTAAGTTACCATTAGCATTAAAGTTCAGTGCCTCTTCTTCATCAGAGGAAGCATCAAAATCATAGGGTTCACCATCCGTAATATCGCAAAAAACAAAGCAATGGTTAAGGGTAACAACAGATTTCACTAACAGGTATACAAAACTAAAAACTTCACAATAAAGTCAAAATATCAGATTATTAAGAAAACATATAAAAAAGGATATTCTTCAGCATTATCTGCAACATATCCACAAAAGTAAACACTTCCATCTTTCCAGCCGTGAGATAGTTCCAAATCTTGCTCGAATACCAAATCAAACATGATTTGTGGTGCACGTTCAGATGACAAAGTACCGACAACAAAGTTCTTGCCCTTGAAGTTAACCTTAAAAGCGACATTCTCAACCTTTTTACCATTTTTCACCTCCCCTAATGCAACCTTCATTAAACATAGTTCAACATATACAATATTAAGAAAGGCCAAAAACACTTGATAATTTATCATATCAACTGCATACCTTTCTGTGACTATAAATTCTTATTGAAACACTTGATAATTTGATATTTTTACCGAAAACATGTTTAGCTCACATATGTGGCCGTTGAAAAAGCATACTGCAAATGCAAAAAAACAAACTTAAAGAATTTCCTATGTCCCATGATCCAACCACAAATCATATCAACAATCGAACACAAAAAGAGTTGTAAAAACCCATGACTCAACCACAAATCACATGAATAATCAAATATCCCTTAACGAACAACATAAACAAATACCTTACTCCGATGAAGAACACTACTTTACAGCAGTAATGTCTTTTTTCCATTCATCTGAGCAACACCAAATAAGCAAACGCAAGCATTATTTCATAGCCCAAACACAAAGAATCAACTCACTCCATAACAAAGAAGCTATACCCGCCTTCTAAGAGCCTTAAACACACAATCCCAAACATCCACTAATCACAAAATACAATAATTTGACCAAAAAAAAAAAAACAGATAATCAGAACACAAATCCAAATACTTTCACATCGAGCATAAACGAAAACAATCCTCATGGGGCTACACAACCAATACCAATCTTAAGTTTTTCAATATCAACGCCATGGACAATTTGATTCAAACCTGACACAACCAAAATCCCCTAGCCCTAAAAAAAATAGATAAACATACCATTCTCAGCTTTTCCTTTATCCAATATTCATAGCAGCCCTGGAAAAGCATCCTCAAAGCGTCACCCAAATTCCCATAGCCACAAACCAAAGGCATCCTGATAATTATGATTATTAATGTGATTTTTTATCATCAACCGTCACGGAAAAAAATTTGAATAACAACATATTTAAGTCCTAAACAAATCGAATCCCATTTTTTTTAACATAATCATTAAGGAAAAAAAAATCTAAAAAACAACATACCTTGTTAGGAATTAGAGAACAAATCACATCTTCAATCTTCCAACACAGCATGATGGAATCGAATTTAACAGAAACCACCATCGATATCTGAGTTTGATCGTGTGTATATACCCAAAAAAATAGATAAGCGGTGCTATTTTGCTAGGTCTTTCTTGCATCTTCTTCATATAGTAAGTGGAATGGATCAACCCCGGGAGACGGATCAATAGAGCAGACTAAAAACGGCCCAACAAAAATGGCGGGAAAAGCCCAAGCGGCGCTATTTTGCTAGGTCTTTCTTGCATCTTCTTCATATAGTAAGTGGAATGGATCAACCCCGGGAGACGGATCAATAGAGCAGACTAAAAATGGCCCAACAAAAATGGTGGGAAAAGCCCAAGGGAAAACGGCGTCGTTTCCCTTGAGGTTTAATATAGACTTTAATTATTATTATTATTATTATTATTATTATTATTATTATTATTATTATTATTATTATTATTATTATTATTATTATTATTATTATTATTATTATTGTTATTATTATAACATCACTTTATTAAAAGCTAATAAGATTTACAAGAAATTAGTGGGAAGCCGAGAGACTAACTGGGCCCCCACACCTCTAGCTATAGCAAAGCTAATCCTACTACTACTACTACTACTAATAATAATAATAATAATAATAATAATAATAATAATAATAATAATAATAATAATAATAATAATAATAATAATAATAATAATTATTATTATTATTATTATTATTATTATTATTATTATTATTATTATTATTATTATTATTATTATTATTATTATTATTATTATATTTGTGTGATTTCCGGAGGGTAGGATAGACGCTGTAGTTGGTGATGGTCACCTGAGGTCATGTCTTGCCGGCGCGGGTGGGGTAGGGGTAGGCGGGTCTAGGGTACTTAGGGGTGTTGGTAGAGTAGCGGGTTCGCGTAGGATCAGAGTGGGTAGCTGGAACGTAGGGTCTTTGACCGGTAAGCTCTTTGAGCTTGCTGACGTCTTGGGGAGACATAAGGTTGATATAGCGTGTTTCCAAGAGACTAAATGAAAGGGGTCTAGCTCGAGGGAGGGAAACGGCTACAAGCTTTGGTACTCGGGCTCTAGGTCAGCAAGAAATGGAGTTGGAGTCATTATAGCGGCGGATCTTAAGGATAATGTAGTGCAAGTGATCAGGAAGGGCGATAGAACCATGAAGATTACTTTGGTTATTGATGGAGAAACCGTTAACGTGATCAACGCTTACGCACCGCAGGTGGGTCGCAGTGACGTAGAGAAGAGGTGTTTCTGGGATTCCCTCGACGAGCTCATGAGGGAGTGCCCGGCAGACCAACGATTGTTTATAGGTGGTGACTTGAACGGCCATATAGGAGCTACTGCAGATGGATAGGCGGGGGTTCATGGAAGATTCGGGTATGGAGGTAGGAATGATGAAGGATGCTCGATACTAGAATTTGCTACTGCTCACAACTTAGTGGTTGCAAACTCTTTCTTCAAGAAGAGAGACGTCCACTTAATTACCTTCCAGAGCGGGGGTCATAGCACCCAGATTGATTATCTGTTGGTGCGCAGAGATGACCTTAGGGCATGTAAAGACTGCAGAGTTTTCCCTGGCGAGACATGCGCATCCCAACACAGATTGGTTGCCTTGGATACTCTTTTCTAGAGGAGTCGACACAGGAAAGAGGCGACAGGGATGCAAAGGATTTTGTGGAAGAATCTTAGTGGAGATGCGGTGGAGGCGTTTAGAGCAAAAGTCTCAGAGGGTCTTTCGGCTCGGGCAGAGGACTTAACTACTAGGGATGCAGATCAGATATGGAACACCCTTGCTGGCACCATCAGAGACGTAGCAAAGATTTCCTTAGGCATGACTAGTGGGTCAGCGAGAACCCAGTCAACCCGAAGGGAATCTTGGTGGTTCAGTGAGGAGGTGCAGATCAAAGTAGCAGATAAACAGGCTCGGTTTAAAGAGTTTCTTTTGAGTAGAGAGAGCCACCAAGCGGATAGGGTAGCTGCAGAAGAGAGGTATAAAGTGGCTAAAAGGGAAGCAAAAAAGGCAGTAGCAGAGGCGAAGGACAAGGCGTACGAAGATTTGTATAAGAAATTGGACTCCAAAGAGGGAGCAAACGATATCTTTAGAATTGCTAAAGCCCGTGAGAGAAGAAGAAGGGATTTAGGAAACATTAAATACATCAAAGATGAAGGAGGACGTACCATCGTGAGTGAAGAAGGTATTAGAAAGAGATGGGGAGAGTATTTTTCCTCTCTCTTCAACGAGGGGAACACTGAAGGAAGGGGGGAAGGAGAGAACCCTAGCTAGCATTTGTTACCAGAATGCTACTACTCGAGGATCAGCCAAGAAGAAGTGAAGGTTGCATTACAGAAGATGGGTAGAAACAAAGTTGTAGGCCCGGACCAAATACCCATAGAAGCTTGGAGGAGCCTAGGAGATGAAGGGGTGAATTGGTTGACCTGCCTTTTCAACAAGATCTTCTCTAGCGCCAAGATGCCAGAAGAATGGAGACTCAGCAAAGTCATCCCCATCTTCAAGAACAAAGGAGACGCACAAGTGTGTAGCAACTATAGGGGTATTAAGCTACTTGGTCACACCATGAAGCTGTGGGAGAGAGTTATTGAGAGGATGTTAAGAAGGGAGACAAGGGTGTCAGAGAACCAATTCGGATTTATGCCAGGGAGGTCCTCGGTCGAGGCTATCTACCCCCTCAAAAGTCTTATAGAGAAGTATAGAGAAAGACAGAGAGATTTGCATATGGCTTTCCTGGACCTAGAAAAGGCATACGATAGTGTCCTATGAGAGTTGATTTGGAGGACTCTAATAGAAAAAGGAACCCCAAGGAGATACTTAAGAGTCATTAGGGATATGTACGAGGGGGCGAAGACCCGCGTACGGCGCACGGTGGGGTGTACTGAGTTTTTCCCGGTGGAAGTTGGACTTCACCAAGGATCAACCATTAGTCCGTACCTCTTCGCCCTGATTCTCGATGAGATAACAAGAGGGATACAAGAGGGCATTCCTTGGAGCATGATTTTCACTGACGATATTGTGTTGGTAGCAGAATCGGCCGAAGGGCTAAAATACAGACTGGAGCACTGGCGAGAGGCATTGAAAGACAATGGTCTTCGGGTAAGCAGAGAGAAGACTGAATACATGAGATGTGATTTTGGTAGCAACAAGATCGGCCACAATGAGGAGGAAGTTCATATCGACAACCAGATTCTTCAACCTAAGGAGTTTTTTAGATATCTTGGTTCTGTGATACACAAATCAGGAAGGATAGACGATGACGTTACCCATCGTATTAGAGCAGGATGGGCGAAATGGAGGGCGTCGTCAGGTGTGCTCTGTGATAAGAAAGTCCCCTTTAAGCTTAAGGGAAAATTTTATAGGGTGGCGATCAGACCAGCTATCTTGTACGGGTCAGAGTGTTGGCCTATCACGAAAGCCCAAGCTAACAGAGTGGAAGTGGCAGAACTGAGAATGCTAAGGTAGATTTATGGTAAGACTGTTGATATAAATAAATGACTAAAAACGTTATTCATATCTTTCGATATCTCTATGTTTTGATAATCACAAAACGAAAACTCATCAAACCAAAGATCATGACATAAACAAGTATTTAGTAGTAAATACTCACCTTTACCATCTAATCACTTAAGGTATGAATAAACAAAGTGTCTAATGCATTATAAGATCAAAGGAACACTTTTGTTAATCACTAGATATTTATAAAATGTCACAAAACATTTTATATCTTTTATAAAACATTTTTGGCATTAAAAGAATATGGTTAATTCATTACAAATTTATGAATTCAAATTTTCAACCAAAAATGGCAAATCTAATCCAGAAAAATTTCCCTCACAAAAGGACAAGAAAATCTAACGTTCAGGAGGGTGGCCCCCTTAATTATACTAGGCGGCCCCCTTAATCATTAAGGGGACCGCCCCCTAATTAAGGGGACCGGCACGCTCCAGAACAATATTTTCTGGCCCTTTAAATACTGGATCATTCCACATATTTTTCTCACCTTTTTGCACTAAAAACTTTCTGATCTAAACATCCATTTCCATCCTCTAAAAATCCTTTGATCTTATATACATTGATCTTTGTTTCAAAGTGATTCAAGCCTCAACACTCAAGTGCAAAGAGAAGAATACTTCTATTAGAAGTATTACAACTTAGTATCATCTTGCTATCTAAGTTGTTTGTTTATTTCATCTTGTTAATCCTTCATATTTTGGTGAATAAGGTGTATGTATTAGTTAGCTAGATTGTGTTATAAAATCTAGAATTGTTGTAAGTGTGAAGTGGAACTTGAAGTGAAGAAGTAGTGTTGGATAGTAGTGGTAATAGGAGATAGTAGCAATAGTGACTAGTAATGAAGAAATTGAAGCTTCCAAGTGGAGAAGACTAGAAGACATTAGTGGCTTGAAGTTGTGAAGACGATAGTGCCTTGAAGTTGTGAAGTTGCTAGACATTGAAGTTGTGAAGTATTTGTGAAGGCGTGAAGACACTTGTGGTGTGAAGAAGTATAGAAGAAGTGAAAAGGTGTGAAGAAGGTGCGGTGTGATATTTGTTGTGAGATTGGTTCTAGCTACGATTAGAACTCGACATTTTGCTTTGTGTCGTAAATTGGTGTAAGCTTTTGGTGTGTACGGTTTTCTCCGCCATAAGGGAGGTTATTGACTTAGTGAAGAAAACTCTCGAGTTCGGTGCTCGAGGAGTGAAGTAGGGCAAGGAAGGTGTCCTTGTAGCCGAACCACTATAAATCCTTTGTCTCTCAGTTTGATCTTTCCATCTCTCATTCTTTGCTTGCTTACTTATTAGCTTTTAGTACATTGTTATAATTGTGTATTGTGCATATATTGATTTCACATAAAGATCAAACTAGTTTCCATTTACAACATTAATTGTACATTAGTAAAATATAAGTATATAGAATTATTAAAACACATATACATATATAAATACAAACTTATATTTAAGAGAGATATATTCTATTCAACACTTTAAATAAGTAGTGTCTATGTGATGTATGTGAATTAATTTGTATCTATACTTTAGCTTCAAAGGCTTTTACAATTAGCATCAATTCTTTAAAAGCAAACTTTTATTAAACGAAAAAGACGCAAAACTATTGAACCTTCTAGTTTTCCACAATTGGTATCAGGAGCCACGTCTAGCAAGATTTTTAAAATAGATTGTATTTTAAAACTTGTAACGATCTATGGAATTTGAAAAATATTTAGAAGGGGAATTTACGCAACAACCACCATTATTTGAAAATGATTATTTTCTTGAATGAAAAAATAAATTTGAAAATTATGTGAAATCAATAGATCTTGATCTTTGACATATCATTTCAATTGGTGATCTTAAACCAACCAAAATGAATTTTGAAAATCAATATAATAATCTTCAAACCAAAATTGATAAAAATACTAAAGCCAAATTACTTATCTTCAAAACTCTACCAAAAGTTGAATATGAAAGATTATTTATTTGTAAAACGGCAAATGATATTTGGAAATGTCTTTTAAAGTTTCACCAAGAGAAATGTAAAACCAAAGATGATAAACTTGATATTGCACAAGAAATAGTTACTCTAGAAAATTTAATAGATAAATATTTAGTTGAAATAAATACATGTACTACTAGTTCAAATGTGATCATTGAAGGTATCAATAACGAAGAATACATGAGCCAAATCCGAAGAAAGAGTGTTAATAAATCATGGTGCAACAAGTACGAAGAAGACGATGATAATACGGCTTGTGAGAATATTCAAACAAATGGGAATACAAGTATTGATGGCAAGGACTACATGCCTCTCGATCTAAGCGAAACTACAAGTAAAACATGGAGCGACATGGACAATGGAATTGATCAACATATAGCATGTGAAGATTACACAACTACTAATAAGGTACTATCCGAAACCGAACATTTTTGCTATGATCAATTTATTTTAGAATTCTCAAAATTAGAAAACAACTTCAAACATTTTTGCAACATTGACTCAAAAATGATTCCTAAAAATAAATCTTCAATATTTATTGAAAACAATTTTGAAAAGGAAATAATTTTAGAAGATAAAATGTCTAGACTTGAAAGCAATATTGAAATTGATCTTAAATGTAAATATTGTCAAGACTATAAACATGAAATTAAAATAGAAAATGAAAAAGCAAAAATATTAGCAAAATTTGAAAATAGCTCTAGATCTTTAAAATATTTACTTAACATTCAAAAGTCATTTTATGATAAAACCGGCTTAGGATTTACCGTAAATGATCCTTCAACAAATGCATCAAAACAAATAAAATTTGTTAAACCTAGTGGAGAAATTTAGAACTAATATTACTTACGCTCACTATTTATCTCTCGAGTCAAGAAAGTCATTGTTTGTTGATTAAAACAAACTATTGATGAATTCTTGTACTTCTCGACGACATCCTCATCATGTGCATTTAAATGCAATGGATGTTCTCAACTAACCAATTCGGACCCATGAGAATCTGGGTACCAAGATCTTCATCATGTTTAGGTAATTAACAAACGAAGAGACTTTTAAGTTGTGGATTGCTCACCTTGCTCACTTACTTTTGACGACTATTGGTTCATATCACTATGGTTCACATTCTGCTCATGTTTTGCCTATGACGTTGTTGCGGTCATTTATTGTCTCGGCATTTTGTTCTTCACTTTTGGAGTATTGGTTTTATGGTGTGTCCATTACTATTTCAAGACGAAGGCTTCAAAGCACTACTTTTCTTAGTTTTCATGACTTGTGATAATTGGTGTGATCGATTAAGCATTTCGGATCAAGCTCCCTTGATTTCTATTGCGTTAGAATTTTACTTTGCTACTTCGACATATTTTGGGCAAACATTTAAGATGTCTTCCATTATTCTCATGCCCACTCTTAAAGAAAAGCTGGACCTGAGGTAAGTTTTCTTTTCAAAAACTTGCCAATATTACATTATATTAAAGTATGCTTTAATTAGTATATGAATATGATTTAATTTATAATTTGCCATGTTTTTAGATCATTAATACTAATACATGCATATATGATATTAGGATAATTAATCCTCTTGTTGTTAAATTTATTATCATGTTTCTTAGTCTTCATTTATATTGAAGATCTTCTATGATCTATAGTAGAATACTTACCATTTAAGCCATATGATCTTGCTAGTTGCATTAATAGATGAATTATGATTAAGACTTGTTAGTAACTTAATATTATGATGCTCTTTGTACATATATACATATATATATATATATATATATATATATATATATATATATATATATATATATATATATATATATATATATATATATATATATATATATATATATATATATATATATATATATACATGTCTATCTTGTATTCATAGATGATTTACTCTGTCCATCTCTATCTCATTGCATTTGGATCATAAATTTCTACCATTTTTCTTTCATACCTTTAGTTGTCATTAGAGATGATTATATGTGACAATGGGTTTAATTGATTCTCTTGAGTATGATAAGTTTTCATATCAAATCCTTTACTTGCAATTTCTTGATTATCAATATCAAAACATCTTTTTTAAAACCCCTCTCTTTGAATAAAATTCTTTCAAATATCTATATTATTTATTTTAAACAACATGTTTAACTATAAGCTACCATAACTTTATTTTAATCAAAATCAGGATTAAATTTTTTTTTCATGATATGAAACAAAATTCAATTTATTCTATTGTAATACACACTTGAATTTGTTTCAAAACATTGTTGAATAAAACTAAAAACATTTTGCTTAAAACATATTTGATTATCTCACATGTGTCATACACTTCTGCGGAAATGACATTTACAATTTAATCAAATCGTTTCATGAGAATCATGGTTTGCCCATATGAATCTTGTTTGTAACAAGTCTTGAAGTCCATATAATCATATCTTCCCTCTTGTTACTTGTAAGCAACTCTCAATATGTTTGCACTAGCCTACATGTTATCATCTTCATGTAGTTGCATATTTAACTAATTTTCTTTATTGCTTCCTTAGTTGCATATCTTAATTGATAAATTAATAGATAGCATGATTATTAGAAATTAATTGTCTAATTTAATTATTCATATATCACTCTCTACATTCATGAATAGTATGCCCTATATTGCCTCAAAGAGTTGAACTTACTTGAATTCAAATCCAAAAACACAACCTTTTTGAAAATTTTCTGCCAAAAACCCATTTCTGGCATTCTGGGAATCACCAGATGGGCGGCCTCCTTAATTATATAAGGCGGCCCCCTTAATTTTAAGGGGACCGGCCCCTAATTAAGGGGACCGGCCATCTGATGGTCGGGGATACTGTTTTCT
Source organism: Artemisia argyi (assembly GCA_030686995.1). NCBI lineage: Eukaryota > Viridiplantae > Streptophyta > Magnoliopsida > Asterales > Asteraceae > Artemisia > Artemisia argyi. Next base: position 103,496,768 of record CM060697.1, read on the forward strand.
TTATCACTTTTTGACCCGTTTCAGCCTATACTTCCCAAAATTCACAAACATATTTTGTCCCATGCTATCCCTCAAAATTTACTTTCCTAAACCACATTTCTCATACACTATAAATACCATCTTCCCATCATTAATGTCATCACACCCAAACATGTCATCTCCCAACAATCAAAAACCAAAGATTTCAAGAACCGCAAGGATCTCCGTCAAACCCGTTTGGAGGAGGAAATTTGATTCTTGTCATAACTCAAGTGATGTTGTTCCAAGTCAACCAACAACTAAACCTCAAACCCACACTAATGAGTCATCTCACAACCTATCATCCACTCATGCCCTCATTAATGCTTTTTCTTATGATGAGCATGCTCAATCCCAAAACAACAATCCCAACCTCTCAATCAATACTTCACATGTTGCTCATTCAACAAAAACACCACTCACTCATGAAGAACCTCTTCCACCCTTTTCATGTTTCCATGACTACCCAAGCTCAACCATGTCTCCACCACCAAGAGTACTACCACCACATCCTACAACTTCACATGCCATTCCTATGTTGCATGTTCAAACCTTTACCCAAGACAACTATCATGTTCCACCACCAACACCTTCCTCCGAACACTTGAAGTTCGTTGAGGAGCTAAAAGAGGCTCATGAGCTTAGTGCTCTTTTAGCATTACATCTTGCTCAACGCAATTTGGATCCACCCCAATCAAGCTCACCATCATCACCACACAACATCAACCAAATTGAGAAGCATATTAACAATTGCCCTTGTTGCATCTTCCTTCAACAACAAACCATTGCTTTGAATGAGCACTTCACTTGGATTGAGTATCTTCTTACAAGATCTCAACAAACACCATCACTTGAACAACATCAAGACCCTCAATCAACAAACCCTACTTCAAATCCACCACCTACAAGTTCCACATCTCCAAACTCACCAACATCCATGCAACCAAAAGTTTATCTCCACTAAACCACCAAGCATTTTATATACTTATGTTTCTCATTTTCAAATAAAACTCTTCAACCATTTTGGGATTCAAGAAAGTTTGGTGACACTCCTTGTTGGCACATTAGGATGCTCTACTTAGTTTAGTATTCTATATTTATGGCCTTTGTAACAATGATTATGGGTTGACATAATCATTTTCTATTAATGACTTAATATGTGTTTCTAATTATCTTTTGCCATGCTTATTATTTGTTGGTTTTATGATATATGTGTTTGCTTGTGCCATACTTGTGCTTCTAATATTTTTCTTGCAAGAATTCCAATACTCGAACCCTTGGTGCCCTCAAACGAGGGGGAGCATACATCAAGGGGGAGCTTCCCTTCTATTGGCTTAAACCTTTTTGATTTTACAAAAAGGGGGAGAAGTGAATATAAACTCACTAAATACTTGTCTAAAAATTAATTTTTGGATTTAATGAGTTTAGGTTTTGTAATCATCAAAAAGGGGGAGATAGTTGATATAAATAAATGACTAAAAACGTTATTCATATCTTTCGATATCTCTATGTTTTGATAATCACAAAACAAAAACTCATCAAACCAAAGATTATGACATAAACAAGTATTTAGTAGTAAATACTCACCTTTACCATCTAATCACTTAAGGTATGAATAAACAAAGTGTCTAATGCATTATAAGATCAAAGGAACACTTTTGTTAATCACTAGATATTTATAAAATGTCACAAAACATTTTATATCTTTTATAAAACATTTTTGGCATTAAAAGAATATGTTTAATTCATTACAAATTTATGAATTCAAATTTTCAACCAAAAATGGCAAATCTAATCCAGAAAAATTTCCCTCACAAAAGGACAAGAAAATCCAACGTTCAGGAGGGCGGCCCCCTTAATCATTAAGGGGACCGCCCCCTAATTAAGGGGACCGGCACGCTCCAGAACAGTATTTTCTGGCCCTTTAAATACTGGATCATTCCACATATTTTTCTCACCTTTTTGCACTAAAAACTTTCTGATCTAAACATCCATTTCCATCCTCTAAAAATCCTTTGATCTTATATACATTGATCATTGTTTCAAAGTGATTCAAACCTCAACACTCAAGTGCAAAGAGAAGAATACTTCTATTAGAAGTATTACAACTTAGTATCATCTTGCTATCTAAGTTGTTTGTTTATTTCATCTTGTTAATCCTTCATATTTTGGTGAATAAGGTGTATGTATTAGTTAGCTAGATTGTGTTATAAAATCTAGAATTGTTGTAAGTGTGAAGTGGAACTTGAAGTGAAGAAGTAGTGTTGGATAGTAGTGGTAATAGGAGATAGTAGCAATAGTGACTAGTAGTGAAGAAATTGAAGCTTCCAAGTGGAGAAGACTAGAAGACATTAGTGGCTTGAAGTTGTGAAGACGATAGTGCCTTGAAGTTGTGAAGTTGCTAGACATTGAAGTTGTGAAGTATTTGTGAAGGCATGAAGACACTTGTGGTGTGAAGAAGTATAGAAGAAGTGAAAAGGTGTGAAGAAGGTGCGGTGTGATATTTGTTGTGAGATTGGTTCTAGCTATGATTAGAACTCGACATTTTGCTTTGTGTCGTAAATTGGTGTAAGCTTTTGGTGTGTACGGTTTTCTCTGCCTTAAGGGAGGTTATTGACTTAGTGAAGAAAACTCTCGAGTTCGGTGCTCGGGGAGTGGAGTAGGGCAAGGAAGGTGTCCTTGTAGCCGAACCATTATAAATCCTTTGTCTCTCAGTTTGATCTTTCCATCTCTCATTCTTTGCTTACTTACTTATTAGCTTTTAGTACATTGTTATAATTATGTGTTGTGCATATATTGACTTCACATAAAGATCAAACTAGGTTCCATTTACAACATTAATTGTACATTAGTAAAATATAAGTATATACAATTATTAAAACACATATACATATATAAATACAAACTTATATTTAAGAGAGATATATTCTATTCAACACTTTAAATAAGTAGTGTCTATGTGATGTATGTGAATTAATTTGTATCTATACTTTAGCTTCAAAGGTTTTTACAATTAGCATCAATTCTTTAAAAGCAAACTTTTATTAAACGAAAAAGATGCAAAACTATTCAACCCCCCCTTCTAGTTTTCCGCAAAGACCATGCTTGACATGATACCGAACAGAGTTTTCAGAGCAGAACTTGAAGTTGAAACTATAATCTCGAAGATGCGAGAAGGTTGAGGTGGTTCAGTCATGTCAGGAGAAGGCCACAAACGACGCCGGTAAGGAGAGTCGAAGAGCTGAGGGTCGACGGTTTGAGAAGGAGGGGAAGACCTAAGCTCAGGTGGGAGGATAGACTTAGGCTAGACATGAAGGAGCTTCTCTTGACCGAGGACATGATCTCAGATAGGAACGAGTGGAGAGCTAGGATTAGAACATGCGGGTATTTTAGGTCGTGTGGTAGGTTGTCTTTGCCTTGCCCCGTTGCGTTTTAGGTTTGGTAGGCCCTTTTGCACTTTAGGCGTTTTGGTCTCTTGGCTTGTCCCATTTTAGGCTTTTAGTAGGCTAGTGGTGTTTCTTTTCCCTTTGCCTTTGCTTTTTCCCCTGGCCTTAGCTTTAGCCCCCTGGCCTTAGCTTTTGCCCTTTGCTTTGCCTTTGCTTTTGCCCCCTTGCGTTGCTTTGCTTGTTTTTTGTGTTGTCTTCATGCCTGGTGCCTGCTTGCCTTTGCGTTCTTGCTTATGTTTGTTTTGCCTTTTCGTTCCTTGTTTATCTTGTGTTCCTCTTTGCTTTGTTTGCTTGCTTTACTTTCTTTGCTCCTTGTTCTTTGTTTGGTACTCTGTGCTTTGTTTGTCTTGTTGCTCTTTTGCTCCTTGCACTTTGGGTTTCTATATCACTCACACATGTGCACGTGCCGGAGGTCTCCCTGGAAGCAGTCTCTCTACTCCTAGGCTTTGCCTGGCGTAGGGGTAGGATCTGTCTACACTTCTACCTCCCCCATACCTCGCTCTTGCGGGATTGGGTATGTTGTTGTTGTTGTATACATTCCAATTTTATTGGATTTGAATTTGTTTTGATATATATTTGAATTTGTTTTGATATATATTGATTTCTTAAATGTGACTAAAAGATGCATATAGTCACACTTATTAACACTTTTGGTCACTGTTTGCTTAATTCGTTGTGTGACTAAATATTACAAAAGGCCACACAAAAGAAAATTCATGTGGCAAGTGAATGATCAGTTGTCACACAAAACACCCATTTCTTCACTTTAAATAACATATTGTCACACTTATTAACACTTTTGGTCACTTTATACTTAATTGTATGTGACTAAATACCTAAAACAAACATGCTTTCTGTGACTAAATATTACAAAAGGCCACACAAATGTAAAATTCATGTGACCATTGGATGATCAATAGTCACACAAAATACACATTTCTTCACTTTAAACAGTATATGGTCACACTTATTAACACTTTTGGTCACTTTATACTTAATTGTATGTGACTAAATACCCAAAAGTAACATGCTTTATATGACTAAATCTTACAAAAGGCCACACAAACATAAAATTCAAGTGGCCATTGGATGAACAATAGTCACACAAAATACAAATTTCTTTACTTTGAACACCATATAATCACACTTCTTCACACTTTTAGTCACTTTATGCTTAATAGCATGTGACTAAATACTCAAAAGAAACATGCTTTGTGTGACTAAATGTTACAAAAGGCCACACAAACATAAAATTCAAGTGGCCATTGGATGAACAATAGTCACACAAAATACACATTTCTTCACTTTAAACACCATATGGTCAAAGTTATTTACACTTTTAGTCACTTTATGCTTAATAGTATGTGGCTAAATGCCCAAAAGAAACATGTTTTGTTTGACTAAATGTTACAAAAGGCCACACAAACATAAAATTCAAGTGGCGATTGTATGATCAATAGTGTTGGGAACGTAGTTTTACCATTTAGTGAAGTCTCGGTCATATGTAATAATGATAGGTTGCTTAGTATTATTTCTTATTATGTCTTAGTTGTTAAAAGGCTTATGAAAAGCCCATGAGGCCTTAAAGCCCACGATTTAGAAGAATGAGGGAGGAAGGGAGTGTTGCCCTACACCTCTCCTATATATACCATGCTCATGTAAACATTTTAGTTGTTGGTTATTATGATTTCCTAAAGAAACTCTTGCATTTTTACTTCTCTTATATCATTTAATCAACCACTCCTTATATCTATCTCATTCTTACTTGTGTAACATCAATATGGGCACCTAACAAGTGGTATCATTCACTAGAAGAAGGTGTAGTTTGTTGTTCTTTGTTCAAATCGATCCAAAATACTTGTTCTTAACTCGTTTTTTATTGAAATTTTTTGTATTTTCTTGTTTGTTTCTTGGTTTCTATCATATCTTTGCTTACAAACTTGTGTTACAAATCATCACAATAAAAAAGATTCAAACTTTTCATTAAAAACAAAAGATTCGTATTTTTGTACCTTTTTTCGAAAATACACAAATTTTGAAAAAGTTTATCAAGTTTAAAACTTTCTTGTAGTTTTCATCATTTTAAGGCTTGTTGTACAAGAATCTTGGATTAAAAACTTGTTCTTGGATTGCTTTCGTCAAAAACACAAAACTGCCAAGTTTCGAAAATACAATAGTACTAAGTTTCGAGAACACCTAATAGTCATACTTTCGAGAATTCTAGTCGCTGCTCCTTTCGTGTTACCGTTTGTGTACTCAATATTTTCTCTCTTGTATAAGAAAGAAAATACTTTGACTTTGGGCATATTTTCGAAATTGTATAATTTCTAAAATTATTAAGTGATTGCATTCTCAAAAAAAAAATTGCAATTTTTTCGAGAACACATCATTTTTTCGGAAAAAGTTTCGAGAATACAAGTGTTTCGAGAACACATAATTTTTCGAAAATCATCAAAAGTTTCGAGAACATAGTAACTTTTGAGAACCTTCAGAATTTTTCGAGAACACTAATTTCGAAAATTTTCTAAAGACAAAGTTTCGAGAATTCTTTTGGTGCAAAATTTCGAGAATTGGCATTACATCTATACCTTCTACAAGATCCAGTATTACACAAGTGTTGAACATGTCTCAACCACCACATTACTACGTCTCTCATCCTCAACAACAGCAGTATCAGCAATAGCAATACCATCAGCAACAATCGTATCAACAACCATCACAATCACACTTTCATCAACAACCGTTTCGTCCACAACAACAATATCTCATGATGCAACAACATCAAATCATTCCTCAACAACAACCATATCCAATGTCATAACAACCAATTCAGTATTCTTCCAAGCAACCTCACTGGTTTGATCGGATGTGTGAAGTTATAAAAACTCAACAATCCAGACATGAGGCAAGATCACTTGATACACCCCTAATGCTTACACCTGGGAACCATGTTCAGTGGGAAAGTCGATTCTTACGGTTTATTGAACTTAGGAAACCCCATGGGAAATTCATGAAACAAGTGATACTTGAAGGACCCTTTCAGTGGCCAACCAGAATTGAAGGCGGTGATCCATCTGTTGATCCTCCACGTGCTCCTGTAGAGAAACTTGTTCCAGAATCTCAACTCACAGATGAATAGAAACTACATCGTGAAGCAGATGAGTATGCCATGATCTGCATACTTCCAGGAATTCCAAATCCAATCTATCATGGTGTTGATGCTCAGAAAATGGCTAAAGCCATGTGGGAACATGTTCATCTACTAATGGAAGGCGCTCAACTGAACAAAGATGATATGGAATCAAAACTCTATATGGAATACACTAACATCACAATTGAACCAAGGGAGACACTTGAATCCTATTATCACCGTTTCAATAATGTGGTTAATGATCTGGAACGACACAAAATTACAATACCAAGGATCGCAGTGAATACCAAGTTTGTCGATAGTCTTGGTCCGGATTGGCAAAAGTATGTGACATTTGTTCGTCAAACCAAAAATCTTCATGATGCACCATATGGCTTGTTGTATGACTTTCTGAAGCACCATGAACCTGAAGTGGAAAAAGATCGAGCTCTTCGAGGAGGTTACTCACCACCACCAACACCAAATTCTTTGGCACCCGTAGCTCAATCTCACTATGCTCCACCTCCAAAGTCAAATCATGCTTATGTTCAAGAACAAAATTACTTTAGATACCCACAACCTACAACTTCAAATCAGATGATCCCATATGATTCTTCAACTTGTTCCTTATGAAAACAGTGATTCAATGTACTACTCAAATTCCAATGATGATGAAGATGAAGAATTCAATACGTTGAATCAAGGACTTGCTCTTATTGCTCGTGCCTTCAGCAAATTCTCGAACAAGACAAACAACCATCTTCACTCTTCATCTAACACAAGGAATCAAGCTGTCATTCAAGATGGGAGGGTTGAGATACAGAATCGGAATTATGGAAGATCAGGTGCAGGTGGTTATTCGGGAAATTCTGGAAATGAACAGAGGTTTAACAACAATGGAGGGTTCAGAATCAATTCCGGTGCTCCTCAGAAAAGGAATGAAATTGTTGAAACTAGGAACTCAATCTCTGGGAATGCAGTGTGGTGCTACAACTGTAATGAAAAAGGTCATATTGCAACAACATGTCCAAAACCGAGAACTCGGGGAAGTAAGTTTCACAAGCAGGCATTACTTATGGCTCTCAAAGATGAAAAGGAAGGAAATTTCACTGAACAGGAGAACATTTTCATGGCAAATGCTTACAATGATGATGACATGGAAGATCTGGAAGCTAATGCAGTTGTGATGCTTATGGCTAACATGCAGGAACTTCATATGAATGATTCAGGCCCAGTGTATGACACTGACGGTTTGTCTCAGGTACATGATCTTAATACATGTCTAATACATGAAATAGCATCACCCTCTGCTTCTGAATCAGATAAGGCGCAAGTTGTTCCAGCTGACTCATCTTTTTCTTCTCAAGACGATGAAAAAATAAATACAGTTGTTATATTTGATGATGACATAGTTGTTTCATTTGATGATCCAATTGAGAATGACAAACATGATCATGTTGAACAAAATGAACCTTTCTCTGATCCTGATCCTGATCCTGACCAGATTTTGATGGCCAAACAAATCCAGGCTCAAATGTTGCTAATTCAGAAAAAGAATGAGCAAAATAAAACATTAAAAGAAACAAATGTGTTACTTACAAGAGATATTGAGTGCTATAAAATACAACTTTCAAATCTGGAAGACAAAGTCAAACATGAAAAAAGTTTTGAAATGGATTTTCAAGAATATTACAATAAAGAAGAAGATCTTCAACACAAAATGCGAGTATTAATTGAGTCAAACGGAAAGTTGGTTTCTAAACTTGAAAATGAAAAGTGTGAACTCAAAAAACAAGTTGAACAACTTCAAAAAGAGCTTTCAAAAACACAAACAGAGTTGTCAATTTGCAAAAAGGATTTTTGTAAACATAAAGTGCGAAAAAGGAAAAGTGAAGATAAATTACTCAGTCAAATTGTGGATCTTGAACGCCAACTAAAAGAATTTCAAAATGTTGTTTACAAAACCGGGGGCTCTGTCACAACAATTCAAAAATTTACCTTGAAACCGAGACCCGATAAAGGTTTTGCACTTGGTGACTACAAATCAGTGTTTCTTCACAACGCATTCAAAGAAAATCCTAAGCTTTACAGTATGGAACAAATGCTTGATAATACGATTGTGCATGCTATTGTCTATGATACTGAGGAAGAAGAAGAACTTGAAGAAGAGAGTCGATCTAAAATGAGTCAAGTAGAATATTGGAAACCATATGATTACTCAAAAGCTCCTCATATTTCTAAATCTTTTGTTCCTCAAAAGGATATACCTGAGCAATCTTGGTATGTCACAGAGTCATATGTTTCATCTTCTAATGCGGCTCCTGTCCAAACTGTGGCACAAATAAATGGTTCATTACCATCTTCTGGTGACGTTACACCTTTACCAAAATGTTGTCGTGTTTTAAATTATTTCAAAACTTTCATGGACGACATCAAAATTCTGGAAGAAACAATTGAACGTAATTCGGAAATAAAAATTGATACTTTTCAATCTGCTTACAAGCGAGAAAAGAGAGATATTTTTCAAAAACAATTTTTGCCAATCGTTCAACACTTACGTCATTGTGCTACACGTTGGGAACAGAAACTTCAAAAAGAAGTCAAATCAATGATTAACATTTTCAACTCAAATGAAAATGCGATTTTGGTTCAAAAGCAAAGAAACAGAGTTTTAAAAAATGATGCTGATCGACTCTTGGAAAAAATTCTCAATGCTGACATTTTGTCTGTAATTATGATTGCTCTTTACTGTGCTGATCATGATTCGCTGAACACCGAGATTGAGGCATTAAAACATGAAAATAAAAAGATGAGGAAAAATAATGATGATGCGAAAAAAAAAATTTCTAAAGAAATCCTTCATCTCAAACAACGACCGTAATTGTGTCAGGCTCAAAGTTTAGAACTTGAATTGCAACTACAGAGTCAAAATGTTTCAAAATCTTGTCAAAATTGCAAAAACAATGAGTCTCTCAAAAATTAATGTCTTTAATATGAAAAGGAAATTGCGGAATTGAAAATTGACAATGCTGAATGGGAACAAAACCACATTGATATTGCTCACTGCAACATAAAACTTGAGTCAAACATTCAGGACAAAAATCACATCATCATTGAATTGAAAGAGAAAATTAAGCTACATGAGAAAGGAAAGTTTATTAACTCCACTGTGATAGCACCAGGAATGTATCAAATAGACAAAACTGATAGGGGTAATTATGTTCAAAACACTAATGTTAATCCTTCCACTTCTACAGGACTAGTCTCCACTAATAGCGTTAGCAGAGCAAAGTGAAAAAGTAACAAGAAGAATAGGATCTTGCAACGTAAAAGAGGAACACTAGAAGCTCAAGAAGTAGAAGATCAACTTAGGAATTTGAATAAAACTCATGTTGCATCTGAATTAGATTCTAATATGGCTAATTGTAATCAAAATCTCAGTGTAACGAATGTTGAACCTTTGAATGTTTTGAATATTAATGCATCTTGTGTGTTTTGTTGTAAAAGTGTATTAAGTGGTGATCATGCCAAATGTGTAGCTAATTCTCTTTTGAATCATCATAAGAAACATAGATCAGGCAATCCTTCTAGGCCCACTACTGCCTCTAAGTCAACTTTAGGAAAGCCACCGACCACTATTTCTAATGATGTTGAAGTTACCCCCATTTTTAAGGACAACAATTCTAGGATCAAACCCATTTTTAGTGAATTCACCAAACACAAAGCGCGAACTGGTTGGAACTGGCAACGTTGGTTACAATACAAACCAAACATTAAATGGATTCCTATAATTTTAACTTCGTGTGTTTCTAACCAAACGGAACCCACAACTTCTTTGGGTTCCACCCTTACCATTGTTCCATCTTCGTCGTCTTTATGTGATGCAGGTGGTTCAAATTGTTCTTTAGATTGTTGATAGCGGATGCACCCGACATATGACAGGCAATCTCAAACTGTTAGTAAACTTTGTTTCAAAGTTCATCGGCACTGTCAGATTCGGGAATGATCATTACACTCTAATCATGGGATACGGTGACTACGTAAGTGGGAACATTGAAATCAGTCGTGTATATTATGTGGAAGGTCTTGGTCACAACCTCTTTTCAGTCGGTCAATTTTGTGATGGGGATTTGGAAGTAGCATTTCATGAGAAAACTTGTTTCGTTCGTGACTTACAAGGAAATGATCTAATGTTTGGCTCACGTTACAAATCTTTATACAATATCGATGTCTGACATGATTGCTTCATCTCCGATATGTCTTCTCTCCAAAGCAGAATTGACTAAATCTTGGTTATGGCATAAACGTCTTTGGCACTTGAATTTCAAAACTATGACTGAACTTGCTCATCATAAACTTGTTGATGGCTTTCCAAGATTTTGTTTTACCAAAGATCACTTATGTCCGGCCTGTGAACAAGGAAAAAGTACTCGTGCTCACTTTCCTTCAAAAACTGAACACAGTACGAATCATGTCTTACAATTGCTTCATATGGATTTGTGTGGCCCGATGCGTGTTCAAAGCATCAACGGTAAATGCTACATACTTGTAATTGTTGATGATTACTCCAGATGGACTTGGGTTTATTTTCTATGAAGTAAAGATCAAGCTCCTTCAATGATCATCACCTTTCTCACAAAAATTCAAGTTCAGTTATACAACACGGTCAGAATGGTCAGAACTGACAATGGAACAGAATTTAAGAAACAGACACTTCGGTCTTATTTTTAGAAAGTGGGAATTGAACATCAAACTTCTATTGCAAGAAGCCCAGAACAGAATGGAGTAGTTGAAAGACGCAACAAGACGTTAGTGGAAGCTGCAAGAACCATGTTAATCAATGCTCAATTACCAGATTACTTATGGGCGGAAGCTGTTTCAACTGCATGTTACACCTAAAACCGTTGCATGATCACAAAACACCTTATTAGATTGTTCACAAAAGAAAACCAAACATCGATTACTTTCATGTATTTGGAGCAGTTTGTTATCCAAAAAATGATTGTGATGATTTAGGTAAACTTAAAACAAAGGCTGACATTGGAGTGTTCGTTGGATAATGTGAAAATTCCAAAGGCTTTCGGATATGGAATTATCGTACAAGAGAAATTCAAGAGACTATTCATGCTAATTTCGATGATCTCACACAAATGGCTTATGAGCAAAACAGCTTAGGACCCGAATCTAACCGTCTTAACTTTTCGGATTCTTCAGCTGAACCATTGTCTCTCACTCGCAAAGAATTGGAAACCTTGTTTGCTCCACTGTTTGATGATACAATTGAAAACCGTCCTTCTGAGGTCTCACCTATTTCCTCTGCACAACCTGAAAATATTCAAGTAACTGACTCACCTCAACAAACAACAACAGCTGTTGAGAAAGACGGCCCTCCAATTGCATCTCCGTTTACAGCAGAACAAACCGCATCCAACTCACGACAATCAGCTGATGATCCAACACCACAATCAGTTCCACAATCCGCAGAGTATGATCCAAATATGTTCTTTAACCCATTTGCACCATCTCCAACAGTTCCTGAAATTGCTGAGTCATCCACACGCAATTTGGATCCTGCTAACATGCGAGATAACTATCAACTTCACCCTTCGACACACAAATGGACTAGAGATCATCCCTTAGTTCAAATTATTGGCTATCCAGATGCACCAATCATGATAAAACAACGACTTCACACAGATGGTGAAACTTGCATCTATGCAATCACAGTATGTCAAGATGAACCTAAAAACATTAAACAGACAATGACTTACGAAAACTGGATTGAGTCTATGCAAGAGGAACTTCAACAATTCAAAAGATTGGAAGTCTGGGAATTAAATGAAAAGCCTGACGGAGTCTTTGTCATTGGTTTAAAATGGATTTGGAAGAATAAGCTGGATGCAGAAGGAACTGTCGTACGTAACAAATCACGCTTGGTAGAAAAAGGATACTTCCAAGAAGAAGGAATTGATTTTGAAGAATCTTTTGCTCCAGTGGCTAGACTTGAAGCTGTTCGGATTTTTCTGGCATATGCTGCTCATCGGAATATGGTTGTTTATCAAATGGATGTGAAAACGGCATTTCTGAATGGTCAACTTCGTGAAGTAGTTTATGTTAGTCAACCGGAAGGCTTTGTTGATCCTGATCGTCCCAATCACGTTTATCGACTCAAAAAGGCTCTTTACGGACTCAAGCAAGCCCCAAGGGCGTGGTATGTGTTAGCATTAATATATATATATATATATATATATATATATATATATATATATATATATATATATATATATATATATATATATATATATATATATATAGAAGTGATGGTCATTCTCATATTGTAACTTTGTGTCGTTTGTTAATATTAGTAATAGTTTAGTCATTGGGCTTTGGACTTGGCAAGCTAATATGTTATGTGCTGTCACAACTCGTAATTTCCGGTCATTTTCCAAACCTCGATAATTTACTATTCACAAATTACTATTCATCGATCACTATTCATCGTTTTACTATTCATCATTGTTGAGGTCAATTTGACATTCCGAGAAACATTCAGAAATTTTACTATTCACTTGACACTATTCATTTCCGAGAGAAAACCACCATTCACGTGCATTACTCATTTCATCGTAAATTTAGTTTACGGGTATTCAAAAATTCGCGTAACCGCATTGGTTCAGGAGCGAATTCATGCATTATCATTGGGACACTTCATATAGACTAGAAATAGTCTGCATATCCTCATTATGGCACTCGCATACTATTCCACTCGTAGGATAACTAAATTAATACTTTTGGTATAAGTAACGATTTACGTATGTTTATTTTAAATAAACACTAATACGCGAACTATAAACGTGACTAACATGTCCGACACTCCCGACTATTATCCCAATATATTTTTATACTCATTTTTATAATATAAAAATTATAATATTAATTTACCCGGTATTTTGGAAATTTATTTATTACGTATCGTACGTCTAATTTAATAACGACGGTTTTCATAAAAATTAAACAATAATCACCCGAACTCTCCGTACTTGTACCCGACATATTTTTACAATTTTTATAACTTTATTATGTCCCGGTTAACTTCGTTAAAATTATTTCTAGCAAACCCGGTACCCGATTATAACTAAAACTAGCTACAACTACACTAAAACTACACTAATATCCTAATTAAATCCAAGACATGTCCCCCCCCCCCCTTTCCCTCCTTTGTGAACCGGCCCCCCCCCCCCCTCCTAAGCCATTTCATGTGCTTAACCACACCAACCCCATTTAATGCAACCTAACAATTGTCCCCTAAGTATATAATAAACTTTTTCTCATCCATTTATCACAAAAATCATTTTTTACTAGCACAAGAAAACTCTTTCACTCATTTTCTCTTATGGTAGAATCGACCTAGGTGATTCAAGGAGCAAGAACAACAAATTTTACAAGATCTAGGTATAAACTTGTTCATATAGTCATCCTTGTTGGAGTTTTGAAATAGAAACTCAAGGATTAGTAGGTTTTCATCATCCAAACTCCCTAAACCTTCAAGTAAGTTAACAAACTCATTTTTATAATTTTTACAAGTTATTACCATGATTATATACTTTTCTTACAAGAACTCATGCATATAATGATTTATACCACTTTATTTTACAAACTCTTAACTTTTGAAACCTAGAAAGTGTTTATGGTTAGATCCTTGTTAGATCTACTTGGTTATGATGTTTAGGAACCCATGACACCCTAAGAAGGTGTATGGTAGGATTAGACTAGTTTTGGTGGTGATTGAAAGTGGTTTGGTTGAAGTAGAAACTAGATTGAAACCTTGAAAATGGTTTTTGAACAAGTAAAAATACATGCTGTACTATTTTGGTTCACCCAGAAAACTCCGAATTTACACAGTAACTTTTGATAATATTTTTAGAAAATACTTTCAAAAACGAAGCCATGGGCGAAAGAACGGATTAAAACGAGTTAATAACGAAGGAGATATGATTTTCCGAATTTAACGACGAAAACTATTTTCTGAAAAACTGCATGCTGTTTGACAGTTTTCGACGGGCAAATAGAGGCGTTAAACGTAACCTAGAGGAGCCGAGCTATTGAAAATATATTAGTACTTACTAAAACGAATCCGTGGATATAAAGAATGAGGAAAATGAGCCTAAAATGACCGAGTTATACCCGTTTTAACATCGTCAAAACTATATATATATATATATATATATATATATATATATATATATATATATATATATATATATATATATATATATATATATATATATATATATATATGGTCACAAATAGAAATAATAACTTACGCACCAAATGATATATTTTCTAGAAATATTACTAAGAACTATATTCTTAACAAATGAAATACGTATGACCCAAAGGAATATTTATACGACTTAACGACGTTATTTTAAGGTTTTCGATACGAGGAATAGAACGCTAACATTTTTATACGATATATTACGACAAGTTTTTATAACTCCATTGGGACTTATTTTTCCTAAGTATGGAAACTATTTTACTTTGACAATAACTAGTGTTTCCAAGTTACGAGTGGTATAGGCATCATGTGCACGTGCATTCATTTCATTATGTCATGATCTAAGGTAGATCGTTATTACTCATATTAGGTTGCGGTTAGAGATCGTGCCTCATTTCAGTGTATCCATTCTTGTCATCGTAGCTATCGCTCCAGGTGAGTCATAGCCCCTATTTTTTTCATTTGTTTTGGTAAACTCTTTGAGGGAGAATACATGCTCGTTTTACTTAAACGCACTACTTGTTTTACCTGGTTGATTTCTCAAATATTTCCAATGTTACCTAAACCTATGTTTGATCACCTGCATTCATTTGTATGTTTGATCACCTGCATTCATTGGTATGTTTGATTTCATGTATTTCATGAGATTGATTATCCTTGTTTATATGACCTCGTAGTCACCAATTGTTCCTATATGCTCATTGTAATACTGTGGTATTCCCCACTTGGCTGTGATGTCAAACGTAATATTGTGGTATTCCCCACTTGGTTGTGATGTCAAACGTAATATTGTGGTATTCCCCACTTGGCTGTGATGTCAAACGTAGTATTGCTGTTTCCCTACTTGATTGACCTATATGTCCATTGTAATATTGTGGTATTCCCCACTTGGCTGTGATGTCAAACGTATTGTGGTATTCCCCACTTGGCTGTGATGTCAAACGTAATATTGCTGTTTTCTTACTTGACTGAATTGCGATGCCTTTGCATCAACCTTATTACGGGTTTTCCCGCTTGACTGATTTATCATATGGCCTCATTGACTGAATTATTTATATAGCCGTTTTGCTATATTTATCTGGGAATTTGGATATCACATTACTTTTGTTCGCGTAGACTTTAATACATTTGGCAGTGGGTTGTAAACACACAGGTTACAAGTCTCTTATGGCGGGACTTGCAACTGAGTGGATTTACGATGCCTTTGCTGGGCGATCATTTCTCTATAGGCATTATTTGTTAAACAAACTCTATGAACTCACCAACCTCGTGTTGACACTTTAGCATGTATTTTCAGGTTTTAACCAATGGCACGCTACAGGAGGTTTTGGCAGGGCATGGCATGGTCATAGAAGACTCTGATTATTTATACGGGGACCGTTTTAAACTATTTAAGGGCCTACTTCCGCACTACTTTTAATGATGTAAATTCAACATTTTTGACTAAACGATTTTATTCTAAATGATTAAAGTGAAAACCATTTTTGTACTTGCGTTGTGATATCAATTGAGTTACACCCCAGCTGCATGTATGCTTCCGCTGGACCCGATTTTAGGGGTGTGACAGATTGGTATCAGAGCTTTGGCTATAGCGAACTAAGTGTTTTTAAAACCTAGACTATAGCTACTTTTACGAAAAACTTAACCCTATGACCGTCACGTGCCTGCCTGCCAAGATGATGCCTCACTTGTGGTTTGTTGCTGACTTAGGTGATGAGATTTGTGTCTCATTATCTGGTATATTATGTTCATTTATTCTAGTTGATTTCTATCATTGTCTTTCATATAAGCATGTTCACGTATCATATATGTCACCGCGTTATGTTTTCCCTTGCATAGCTTCATCATTTGATGTCGAGTTTGGTCACCTGCCTTAGTCTTTCTGAACGTCTTGGTCTTGTGAAGGACATAGTATTAGTATAACTGAGCTGAGTATTTCAAAATTCATGGAACCTCGGTGGAATATAGACTAGTCACCTATATTCAACCCGGGATAGTGGGACATAGGCTGACTACCTATGTCTGACTCAGAGATGAATTTTGCAACACTAAGAATGGTTATAATAAAATTTTGTCTGGATTGAATTCTCTACTCAATTTCGAAATGCTTCATTTACGTGTGTGTATACTCTCGTTGTCATAACATTCCTACCTTTCATCACTTCGTGAACCACCGATTGGAAACGGGTTAACTGGCCATTTCATCTCATAAATCTTCATATTTATACACAATGCACTTACATTTTCTTTTATCACAATCTCGTTTTGTCGCGTTTGTCTCAGTCTTTTCCCTTCTCACCATCACTATCATTTCCTTTTCCCCACCCCCATATATATATATGGAATTAGCTAACACTCTATAGATTCCGATGTCACTCATCCCTCACTACTCCCTATATTGATAAGTGGATATTATCAATGACCTCCCTAGGAAAGAATTTCCATACCTTCTATGAGGATGATCCCTCGGTACAGTAAGACCATTCAAAACTCAACAGAAATCCCAAGATATCACAAAACCATTCGAACCACTATCACTGGCCTGATCACCAAAATTCTATCATTTAGAAAGTATTGGCTTGACTGAATTATAAGGTTTAGTTTCGATACGAGTGCTCACTAAGCAACACCATAGAGATAAATCCAACTTTTAACCGAGACTATAAATTGAACATGCCCTCACCAATAGACTTTATTCGAACGTGTTAGACACCTATGCCTTTGTGCAGACATACATACCTGACTATTTTATCCTCTTAATATTTTCACTTTTAAATGGATTTTCTCCAAACTACCGTTATACAAAACATATATCTTGTAAGAAATACTTTTCCTGAGGCACTTATTTTGACAAGCAAATTCCTTTTGGTTAATCTTTTACAAAACTACTAGATGCTAAGAAATTTTAAACATCGATTTTTGGTAAATCATATTATCCACCTTATGTCGAAAATAGCTCTATCTTGCATAACTATTAAATTTTGAAACATCAAGAAAAATGTTACTTAGAAAGCCGTTTGCTTAAAAATTTTTAAATTCATTTACTCAGAGAAGGTTTATGAACAAAATACACAATCTCAAAACAAACTTTGAAAATCAATCACTATATTACCTCACTTATACATTTAGGATTTGTGATTTGACGACATAGAGCCTGGGAAAATCTTAGTAATGGAGACCAAGCATCATAGGTGGAGGAAGACTCAATTCATGATATTCCTGCGGAGGATCCCAACCTTATCCTAATCTATTATTTTTAACAACACCCTTTTACGGATTTAACCCTGTAAGTCTTTCAAAACAAGATTCATGATACCCATTTCAATTATTCCTAATAAAGGAATTTAATCTACCTCAACTCCTAGCGATTTCATTAAGATCTCTTTGGAACCACCCCACCTATCATTTGTAGACCAATGGTCAAAATTAGAGAACGATTCAAACATAGGGAGATATGCTCAGAGCATAAGTGATTGACTTTAGAAATAGTTGGACTAACCATTTGCCATAAATAAAATTCAGTTGCAACCATAGTTACCACACGAGCTTAGAGACTACACCATTCGAAGCACTCTATGGTCGAAGTGCCAACATCCATTGACGGATCGAAATTTGGAAAAAGCCTAACTCACTAGTCCAGTAAGCATTCATGAAATAACCAGAAATTTCCTACAAGTCAAGAATCAATTACAAATTCTATAAGTTGTAAACCATTAAAACTTCAAGTTGGTAGCCAGATCATGTTGAAAGTTCTGCCTAGGAAAGGCATGATATCATTCAGAAAACTGGGAAAATTGAACCCGATATACACTGGACCACGTAATATTTCAGACAGAGTAGGCCTGGTGGCCGTCAGACTTGAGCCTTGTTAGAGAACAACCGGATTACACAACCATGTTTCACCTATTCAAATCTCAGGAAATGACTTTCAGATTAGTCACTCGTGATCCCATTTGGAAAGGAACCCAACCCAAGAACAAACGTAGACTTGGTAATAACCAATAGAAATCATGGACTGTTAGGTCAAACAGTTGAAGCGGAGTCGAATTCCTATCGTGGAAGTTCGCTGGAATTCTCAATTATTATCATCTTTCACCAACATACTTCAGAGACCAACCAAAACTGAACTTCGGGACGAAGTTCCTGTTAGAAGGGAAGACTGTCACAACTCGTAATTTCCGGTCATTTTCCAAACCTCGATAATTTACTATTCATCGATCACTATTCATCGTTTTACTATTCATCATTTTTGAGGTCAATTTGACATTCCGAGAAACATTCAGAAATTTTACTATTCACTTGACACTATTCATTTCCGAGAGAAAACCACCATTCACGTGCATTACTCATTTCATCGTAAATTTAGTTTACGGGTATTCAAAAATTCGCGTAACCGGATTGGTTCAGGAGCGAATTCATGCATTATCATTGGGACACTTCATATAGACTAGAAATAGTCTGCATATCCTCATTATGGCACTCGCATACTATTCCACTCGTAGGATAACTAAATTAATACTTTTGGTATAAGTAACGATTTACGTATGTTTATTTTAAATAAACACTAATACGCGAACTATAAACGTGACTAACATGTCCGACACTCCCGACTATTATCCCAATATATTTTTATACTCATTTTTATAATATAAAAATTATAATATTAATTTACCCGGTATTTTGGAAATTTATTTATTACGTATCGTACGTCTAATTTAATAACGACGGTTTTCATAAAAATTAAACAATAATCACCCGAACTCTCCGTACTTGTACCCGACATATTTTTACAATTTTTATAACTTTATTATGTCCCGGTTAACTTCGTTAAAATTATTTCTAGCAAACCCGGTACCCGATTATAACTAAAACTAGCTACAACTACACTAAAACTACACTAATATCCTAATTAAATCCAAGACATGTCCCCCCCCCCCCCCCCTTTCCCTCCTTTGTGAACCGGCCCCCCCCCCCCCCCTCCTAAGCCATTTCATGTGCTTAACCACACCAACCCCATTTAATGCAACCTAACAATTGTCCCCTAAGTATATAATAAACTTTTTCTCATCCATTTATCACAAAAATCATTTTTTACTAGCACAAGAAAACTCTTTCACTCATTTTCTCTTATGGTAGAATCGACCTAGGTGATTCAAGGAGCAAGAACAACAAATTTTACAAGATCTAGGTATAAACTTGTTCATATAGTCATCCTTGTTGGAGTTTTGAAATAGAAACTCAAGGATTAGTAGGTTTTCATCATCCAAACTCCCTAAACCTTCAAGTAAGTTAACAAACTCATTTTTATAATTTTTACAAGTTATTACCATGATTATATACTTTTCTTACAAGAACTCATGCATATAATGATTTATACCACTTTATTTTACAAACTCTTAACTTTTGAAACCTAGAAAGTGTTTATGGTTAGATCCTTGTTAGATCTACTTGGTTATGATGTTTAGGAACCCATGACACCCTAAGAAGGTGTATGGTAGGATTAGACTAGTTTTGGTGGTGATTGAAAGTGGTTTGGTTGAAGTAGAAACTAGATTGAAACCTTGAAAATGGTTTTTGAACAAGTAAAAATACATGCTGTACTATTTTGGTTCACCCAGAAAACTCCGAATTTACACAGTAACTTTTGATAATATTTTTAGAAAATACTTTCAAAAACGAAGCCGTGGGCGAAAGAACGGATTAAAACGAGTTAATAACGAAGGAGATATGATTTTCCGAATTTAACGACGAAAACTATTTTCTGAAAAACTGCATGCTGTTTGACAGTTTTCGACGGGCAAATAGAGGCGTTAAACGTAACCTAGAGGAGCCGAGCTATTGAAAATATATTAGTACTTACTAAAACGAATCCGTGGATATAAAGAATGAGGAAAATGAGCCTAAAACGACCGAGTTATACCCGTTTTAACATCGTCAAAACTATATATATATATATATATATATATATATATATATATATATATATATATATATATATATATATATATATATATATATATATATGGTCACAAATAGAAATAATAACTTACGCACCAAATGGTATATTTTCTAGAAATATTACTAAGAACTATATTCTTAACAAATGAAATACGTATGACCCAAAGGAATATTTATACGACTTAACGACGTTATTTTAAGGTTTTCGATACGAGGAATAGAACGCTAACATTTTTATACGATATATTACGACAAGTTTTTATAACTCCATTGGGACTTATTTTTCCTAAGTATGGAAACTATTTTACTTTGACAATAACTAGTGTTTCCAAGTTACGAGTGGTATATGCATCATGTGCACGTGCATTCATTTCATTATGTCATGATCTAAGGTAGATCGTTATTACTCATATTAGGTTGCGGTTAGAGATCGTGCCTCATTTCAGTGTATCCATTCTTGTCATCGTAGCTATCGCTCCAGGTGAGTCATAGCCCCTATTTTTTTCATTTGTTTTGGTAAACTCTTTGGGGGAGAATACATGCTCGTTTTACTTAAACGCACTACTTGTTTTACCTGGTTGATTTCTCAAATATTTCCAATGTTACCTAAACCTATGTTTGATCACCTGCATTCATTTGTATGTTTGATCACCTGCATTCATTGGTATGTTTGATTTCCTGTATTTCATGAGATTGATTATCCTTGTTTATATGACCTCGTAGTCACCAATTGTTCCTATATGCTCATTGTAATACTGTGGTATTCCCCACTTGGCTGTGATGTCAAACGTAATATTGTGGTATTCCCCACTTGGCTGTGATGTCAAACGTATTGTGGTATTCCCCACTTGGCTGTGATGTCAAACGTAATATTGTGGTATTCCCCACTTGGCTGTGATGTCAAACGTAGTATTGTTGTTTCCCTACTTGATTGACCTATATGTCCATTGTAATATTGTGGTATTCCCCACTTGGCTGTGATGTCAAACGTATTGTGGTATTCCCCACTTGGCTGTGATGTCAAACGTAATATTGCTGTTTTCTTACTTGACTGAATTGCGATGCCTTTGCATCAACCTTATTACGGGTTTTCCCGCTTGACTGATTTATCATATGGCCTCATTGACTGAATTATTTATATAGCCGTTTTGCTATATTTATCTGGGAATTTGGATATCATATTACTTTTGTTCGCGTAGACTTTAATACATTTGGCAGTGGGTTGTAAACACACAGGTTACAAGTCTCTTATGGCGGGACTTGCAACTGAGTGGATTTACGATGCCTTTGCTGGGCGATCATTTCTCTATAGGCATTATTTGTTTAACAAACTCTATGAACTCACCAACCTCGTGTTGACACTTTAGCATGTATTTTCAGGTTTTAACCAATGGCACGCTACAGGAGGTTTTGGCAGGGCATGGCATGGTCATAGAAGACTCTGATTATTTATATGGGGACCGTTTTAAACTATTTAAGGGCCTACTTCCGCACTACTTTTAATGATGTAAATTCAACATTTTTGACTAAACGATTTTATTCTAAATGATTAAAGTGAAAACCATTTTTGTACTTGCGTTGTGATATCAATTGAGTTACACCCCAGCTGCATGTATGCTTCCGCTGGACCCGATTTTGGGGGTGTGACATGTGCTATGTTACATAAGCCTTGTTATCTAATCATGTAATCAAGTCCAAGCCCAAGTCCATTAGAAAGCCCATGTGGCCTTTCTCTCTAACTACATAAGGCACTTACCTAGTCATTTGTAAGTGTGCTTGTGTGTGTAAGTGTGTGTTTCTCTTAATAAAAGCTCTCATATTTCATCTCTCTCTCTCTAATACACGAAATACATATCTATACATATCAAGTCACCATCTTTCATCTCTACTTCATCTGTGCTTCTATAGTATTTGTGATAAAGTTGTGATATCTAAGGTCCTACAAGTGGTATCAATCGCCTAACAATGATTTAGGAGGGTTGAGGGGTTGTTTGTATCGTGTTTTTTAAGCTTTCTTCACGTTTTTGTTTCAAAAAATCATTACTTTTCTTGTTTGTTTTGTGTTTTTAACACTTTTTTGATTACAAACTAGTGTTATAAACCTTTCCCAACAAGAAAGTTTCAATCTTTTGAAAGATCTTAGCTTAAAAACTCGTAGTTGGTTTTTGTACTTGTTTTCTAGAACACGAAAAAGTTTTATAAAAATCATCAAGTTTGGAACTTTCTTCAAGTTTTGGTGTTTTTTAGCCTAGAAGTAAAAGAATCTTGGATTGCAAACGTCATTTGGGTGTGCTTTAAGCTTATTCAAAAAACTGCAATATTTCGAAATCACCACCACATTTTCGAAATCCCTTTTTGACTAGTTTTCGAAATCACAAGAAAAGGCTCCGTTCGTGCTCACCGTTGGATACTCGGTATTTTCTCTCTTGTATAAGAAAGAAATTACTTCGACTTTTGGGCTAAATTTCGAAATTGTATAATTTCGAAATTTCGTTGTGAGATTGGGTTTTCGAAAAATTGCAAAATTTTCGAGAACACTGTTTTTTCGAAAAATTGAAAAATTTTCGAGAACACTGTTTTTTCGAAAAAGTCCAAAAATTTCGAGAACTTATATTTTCGAGAACACTGTCTTGATTTTTTTCGAGAATACAAATTTCGAAATCCAAAGTTTCGCAATCCTCAGTTTCGAAATTAGAAGTTTCGCAAATCCAAAGTTTCGAGAACACAGCAAAGTTTCGAGAATTTTGACAAAAGTGAGGTTTTTGACGATCAAACTTCAAACGGCCATAACTTTTGAACCGTAACTCCGTTTTCGACGAATCAGCTGTCAAAACGACTGTGAGACAGAGGAAAACAACACGCTAAATAGATTTATCGATTTAGGTGAAGTTTCGAGGCCTAAAAACGCTCCGAGAAGAAGTTATTGAGGTTTTAAGGTTTTAAGTAAAAATTTTCACCATAAAAACTTGCATCAACTTAGTCTAAACACAACTCCTATTTCGTTGGAACGATCCAAAAATCAACTTTATCCATCTACAAATCATCAATGGCAACTCAGCAAGACATTCATGCAGCCGGTGCCGAAAACTGACCTCCCATGCTGTCAAAGGGTGGATACTCACAGTGGGCTAGTCGTATGATGCGCTATCTTAAGAGCAAAACAAATGGAAATCTTCTCATAAAATCCATTGTGGATGGACCCTTCAAACAAACACAAGTACTAGACCCTGGTGATCAAAATGGTACCCCCCAGTACAACCATACTACAGAGAACAGAATGAGACTGAATACACTGTGGAAGACAGAAAACAAATTGAAGCTGATGATCAGGCATTTCATTTCGTCGTTCTTGGTTTACCTGAAACCATCTATGCTACTGTTGACAGTGAAGTAAGTGCTCATGTAGTCTGGGAAAGAGTCAAGAGGTTAATGTATGGGACAGACATCGGGAAACAGGAAATGGAAACACAATTGCTTAAGGAACTTCGCAAGTTTACTTCAATTCCTGGTGAATCCATAGAGATGTACTACCACAGATTCTGTAAGATCATGAATGATTTATCAAGACACAACCTCAGTCAGACAAATATTGCTAACAACACAATTTTTCTGAATGAGTTACAACCAGAATGGGGAAGATATGTCACTATTGTTTATCAGATAAAGAATTTGCATGAAGTGACTTATGATCAGGTGTATAACTTCTTGAAGCAAAATCAAGATGAAGCTAATGAAGTAAGAGCTGAATTACTAGCTAAAAAGCATGATCCTCTAGCATTAATGGCTGATACACCAACACCTATACCGGTGAACACACAACAACAACCATCATCATCTTCCACCCACAACTACATGCAACCATCCTACATTCAACAACCAACACCGGTATACCAACAACAGTTCTACCCACAGCAACAACATCTTATTCCACAATTCCAAGAACCAGAATTCACTGAAAATGATGAAGCTACTGTAGCATTGACACAAGCGTTTGCTTTTCTGTCAAAGGCATTCCAAGGACGCTATTCTACACCAACAAACAACAACCAAAGGATTTCATCGAACACTCGCAACAGGCAGATAGCTCAGCCGAGTTTCAATATGGGCAACGAAGGCCAAATGGTTGGAGTTTATGGGAATCAGCAAGGATATGCTACTGGATTTAACATGGGTAATCAAAATACGCAGAATCAGAATGCAGGTCAGTATGCAGGGAATCACTATGGTCAGTATGCAGGGAATCAGATGGGTCAGGTTGTTGGAAATCAGAGGGGTCAGAATGTTGGTAATCAGGCAATGGGTAATCAGAATAGGCATGTTGCAGCTCCAGTTGTTGGGAATAATGGAAATGTGAATCAAGGTAATCCGGTAAAGTGTTTCAATTGCCAGGGTGTCGGTCATATGGCAAGGAACTGTCCTACTAAGCCGAACAAGAAAGATCTAGAGTACTTGCAGAAAGCAGTGATGTTGGCACAAAAGGCAAAGGCAGGGTTTCAGTTGAATGCAGAGGAGAATGATTTTATGGCTCTTATGGATGACATGGAAGGTAGAGAGGATATCGATGCGAACTGCATATTCATGGCGAATCTTCAGGAAGCTAAGTATGACACGGATTCTGACACACTTCCTGTTTATGACACCAATGCAACATCTGAGGTATCAAACTTCAACACATGTCACAATAATGATATATTTGATATGTCTCCTCATGAGAAACAACATTCTGAGAAGCTAGCACCCACTTATGATACATACCTGGACACGCCAAGTAGTAGCAATACTTCTTCAGCAACTCCAGATGTGAATCATAATGGAGGCTTCGTTTCACAGCATGCTGAGAATGATGAGGAAACACGTGCTTTATTTGAATCATTATTAAATAATTGTGGTATTGAAATCGAGAAAGTTAAAAAGCTCAATCGCGATGTTAAGGCCGCGAATGAGAAATTGACCACTGAGCTTAAGAGATACAAGGAAAATGCAAAAAGTTTTCAAATTCACAAAGAACGCGAGTCAGAATTTGAAATTGGATATAAGAAGTTACTTGTTAAAGATAGGGAATGGAAAAACAAGTTTGCTAATTTCGAAATAAGTTCAACAAAAACCATTAACTCTTTAAAACAAGAAATTTCTGAATTAACAAACCAACTTTCAAAACAAAAAACAGCTTATACCAATCTTGAAAAAGAACGGGATGAGTTGAAAAAGGACTTTGCAAAGAAAGAAGATAAACTTTTGGAAGAAATCCTAGAGTCAGAACACAAGATTACACATCTAGAAGAATTAGTGGTTAATTCGGGTCAGCCAAGTCAAACAATGAAAATGATTTCAAACCAAACTAATCCGATTTACCATACGAAACACAAAATGGCTCTTGGTAACAACAATCCTTGTAATCTCAAGAAAGCTCAGGAAGAACAGAATGTTTTGTATAATGGTAGTGTTTTTTACACCAAACATGATCCTGCCGTCGTTCGGGATTCTGTGCAAACGATAGAACATGTCGAAGAGAGCATTATTAAAATGAAACAAAAGGATTTGAAACCCATTGATTACAACAAATTGAACAAACTTTTGGGAATTACTTTTGTTCCACAAAAAGAACCATCTGTGTTTTCCATAAAACGACCATTCTCGAAAATGTTTTCTATAAAGGTAGTTGCTTCCAAATCGCTTTCAAACATGGAACAGATGTCTTCAAACAACACTTTTAACACAAGTGCTGCCAGAGGATATCTTGATGATCTTAAAACAAGAGTTGGGCAACTTAAAACGACTTTAGAATCTAAAACGAGACTTAATGAGATTAACTGGAATTCCACGGTTCATTTATAGATTAAAAAGATTCTTGAAAGTGAATTTGCTCCTCAAATTAATAACATTCATGCTCGTGTAATTCACTTTGAACAAGCATTTTTGAAAGAAACAGCTGACTTCGTCACGGATCACAAATCCCTGATAAAGAAGGCTAATGAATCTTTTGAGCAAATCAATGTTTTGGAAAATCTAAATGATTCTCTCTTCAAAGCTGTTATGACCACTGATATTATGTCCATCATTTTACAAACATATTCTGTTCAAGACGATGAACGACTAAGAGCTGAGACCTCTGCAATTGTTTCAAAATATGAAAATGCTCTTATAAAGCTTGAAAAAGAAAATGTGTCATATTTTAAACAACTTGATTGAAAAAAGGAAGAATGCAAGTATGACAAATTGTCATATGAGCGTGCTTTAAAGAACATGAAAGAGCAAAATGATCTTTTGAGGGCTCAGCTTGAAAGTCAAAAAGGAAAGGGTGAGGAAACTAAGTTTGCAAAACCATTGACTTCGGAGAAACCAAATGTTTCAAACACGGTTCAAAAACCTAAAATGTCAATTTCACGGTTTGCTCCAAAAGTCGATGAGAAAAAGGATCTGACAAAACCAGTCACTCCAACACCCTTGCCCAAGAAAAGTGAAAATGAAAAGATTGTTGATAAAGAAAAAGCGGTTGTCGAAACACCTAAAGTGTTAGCACCTGGCCTTTTTAGGATTAGTCCCACTAGTGCGTCTGCCTCAACATCTAAGACAAATGACAAATGCATTAAGGATAATTCTAAAGAATATAGGGATGCTAAAAAGGACAACAATATAAATCCTAATGTGTGTGCCTTACCTTCTACAGGATTAGAAAGCACCTCTAAGAGCAGCAGACTAAAGCCTAAGAGCAATACAAGGAACAATAGAGTCTCGTCTGCATCTAAGAGTAGTAGCAAGAATAAAGTTGAAGAAGTAGAAGAACACCCTAGGAATTTATCGCTTTTTAATAAGAAACATGATTCATCTGAATGTAATGTCGAAAGTATTGGTTCTAATGCATGTAATGACTCTGTTTGTTTAATATGCAAGAAATGTTTAATTAATGATGTTCATGATGAATGTGTTTCTAAAAATGTGAATGTTACGCCTGAACAGAAGAATGTTCCAAAAAGACCTAGTGCTAGATCCAGATCTATAGAAAGATTAGTTGCACAATTTAGGACTACCACTATTAGTCGAATCCCTAGGAACTATCTTAAGTTTTGTATGTGGATTCCGACGGGTAGAGAGTTCACTCTTCAGGACGGAAAATTAGAAATAGCTCAAGCTAAACAAGTAGCAACTGTCTATGAGTGTGATTTAGATTATACTCCTAACCCCATGGAACCAAATTCAAAACGGTTTCCAAATACAAACTCTTCTGTTCTTGGCAGGTTATCGAAATATGTCTTTAGATCGTCGACTCGGGTTGCTCCAAGCACATGACTGGGAATTTAAAGCTGCTAATCAATTTCGTCTGGAAATTCATGGGAACTGTACGATTTGGAAACGATCATGTAGCAGCTATTCAGGGTTATGGAGATCTTCAATTTGGGAATTTTTTAATCACTCGAGTTTACTACGTCGAAGGGTTGGGACACAACTTGTTTTCAGTTGGGCAGTTTTGTGATGCAAATTTAGAAGTGGCATTCAGCAGAAACACGGTTTTTATAAGAAATTTGGTTGGTGATGATCTCTTAACTGGTAATCGTGGTACAAACTTGTATGCTATCGACATCAACCAAATGGCTTCTACATCTCCAATTTGTCTTATGACAAGGGCAACCGAAACTAAGTCCTGGCTGTGGCATAGACGTTTATCTCATCTCAATTTCGACACCATCAACAAGTTAGCCAAAGACAACATCGTCACCGGACTTCCTAAATTCAAATACACCAAGGAACACCTATGTCCATCATGCGAACAAGGAAAAAGTAAAAGAGCATCATATAAACCCAAAACCGTACCTAGTTCGGAAGCAAGGTTACATATGTTGCACATGGACTTATGTGGCCCAATGAGAGTTGAAAGCATTAATGGGAAGAAGTATATTCTCGTTATTGTTGACGATTATTCAAGATATACTTGGGTAAAGTTTTTGAGATCAAAAGACGAAGCACCAGGCATCATCATCACCTTTCTGAAGCATATTCAAGTTCTACTTCAAGCTCCAGTAAGGATTATAAGAACAGATAATGGCACAGAATTCACAAATCAGGAGTTAAGAACTTACCTCGAAGATTTTGGAATTACACATCAAACATCAGTTGTTAGAACTCCACAGCAGAATGGGGTAGTTGAAAGAAGAAACCGAACTCTTGTGGAAGCTGCTCGCATAATGCTGATTTTTTCTAGTGCACCACTATTCTTATGGGCTGATGCTGTAGCCACTGCTTGTTTTACTCAAAACCGATCCTTAGTCCATCCGAGATCCAATAAAACCCCATATGAGCTAGTGAACAACCGTAAACCTGACATCTCTTACCTTCACGTATTTGGTGCTTTGTGCTATCCGACGAATGATAGAGAAGATCTAGGCAAGTTAAAAGCTAAGGGTGATATTGGAATCTTCATTGGATATTCAAAAAACTCGAGGGCATTCAGGGTGTATAATAGACGAACGAAAAGGATAATGGAGACGATGAATGTGAAGTTTGACGAGATTTCACAAATGGATTCTGAGAGATACGCTCTAGAACCCGCGCTTAATCCGATGGCTTCTAATCAAAACGGATTAGGACCCACACCAAACCAACAGACTTCTGGACACATCAGTTCAGGACTCGTGCCTCAAGGAGCTCAGTCAACAAACACGGATAAACCTTCAGAACAAGAACTGGAAAATTTCTTCGAGTTAATGTTTGATGAATATTATGGTGGAACTTCGACAAATGCATCTCCACAACATTCCGTTGCACCCGCTCAAAACCATCAACCACCACCACTATCACAAGATGCATCTACCACAATCGAAGCTGAAGCACCAACTCCCTCAACATCATCAACATCTACTCCAACAACTCCAGTCATTGAAATTGTTCTACCAAGAGTTGATGAGCAAAACCAAAACATAAATTTTCAAGAAGAACCAACAAATAATTCAAACGATGTTACGTTAGAAGAAGAAGAAGAAGTATTTGAAAACCCGTTTGCAACAGACTCTGCTGAATCTTCTTCAAGGTTACAAGAACCATCTAACACACATTCGTTACACCCAAGGTACCCTTCTACGTTTCAATGGACAAAAGACCATCCAATAGAACATATTATTGGTGAACCTTCAAAGCCAGTTCAGACAAGGAGACAACTTTCCACTGATCTCGAATTGTGCATTTACATCTGCTCAATCAGCCTCAAAGAACCAAAGAACATTCGAGAAGCAATGGCAGAAAACCCTTGGATTGAAGCGATGCAGGAGGAATTTCTTCAATACCTGTTACATGATAGTTGGGAACTTGTTGAACGACCACTTGATAAACGAGTTCTTGATCTCAAGTGGTTGTGGAAGAACAAACTGGATGAGGAAATGACTGTAATTTGCAACAAAGCTCGTCTCGTGGCTAAAGGTTATCCACAAGAAGAAGGGATAGATTTCGAGGAATCATTCGCGCCTGTAGCTAGACTTGAAGCAGTCCGGATTTTCTTAGCCTATGCCGCTCACAAAAACATCACAGTCTATCAGATGGATATTAAGACTGCCTTCTTAAATGGAACTCTGAAAGAAGAAGTGTATGTGAGTCAGCCAGAGGGATTCATCAACAAAGATCATCCAGACTACGTCTACAAGCTTAAGAAAGCAATTTATGGTTTAAAACAAGCTCCCAGAGCGTGGTATGACGAACTATCATCTTTCTTGCTCAAAAACAATTTCACAAAAGGAACGGTTGATGACACCTTGTTTATCAAAAAATTCAAAGATGACATTTTGATCGTTCAAATTTACGTGGACGACATTATTTTTGGATCAACCAATCCTAACCATTCAAAACATTTTGAAAATCTCATGAAAAATAAATTTGAAATGTCCATGATGGGGGAACTAAAATTCTTTCTTGGTTTACAAATACATCAATCCCCTCGTGGTATTTTTATCAATCAAGCTAAATATACAATAGAGATTTTGAAAAAACATGGAATGGAAAACTGTGATTCTGTTGGTACACCAATGGTCACTTCACTAAAAATAGGTGCTGATTTGTTTGGGAAACCTATCGATCCGAAGAAATATCGGAGCATGATCGGTTCTCTCATGTACCTAACTGCTAGCCGACCCGATATTCAATTTGCTGTATGTTTATTAGCACGGTTTCAGGCAAAGCCTACCGAACTTCACCTCAAAGAGGTTAAACGGATCTTTTGGTACCTACGAAGCACCATTAACATGGGACTTTGGTATCCGAAGGATTCGGAGTTTAATCTAACAGCATTTTCAGATGCAGACCATGCTGGTGATCAAGTTACAGCAAAGAGTACATCAGGTGGAGCACAATTTTTGGGTGAAAAGCTTGTAAGCTGGTCGTCAAAGAAACAGGATTGTACTCCACTATCAACCGCCGAAGCCCAGTATGTGTCTCTATCTGCGTGTTGTGCCCAAGTTCTTTGGATGAGGACACAGCTCACAGATTATGGCTTTACTTTTGACAGAATACCTATGTATTGTGACTCAAAAAGTGCCATAGCCATCTCGTGCAATCCCGTACATCACTCTAAGACAAAGCATATCAAAGTCCGCTACCATTTCATCAAAGAACACGTGGAAGAGGGTACTGTTAAATTATTTTTCGTTAAGACAGATTACCAACTCGCCGATCTATTTACTAAAGCCCTTCCAAAAGAAAGGTTTGACTATTTAGTTCAACGAATTGGCATGCGAAGCCTAACTCCTGAGGAGCTAGAATGTCTTCTCGAATCTTCTTGAAAAAATGTTTTCAAAATCGCTTCGCTGTAAAATATTTTTGAAAAAACAAAATACAAAATTTGAAAAACCAACAAAAACAAAATACAAAAATACAAAATTTTCAAAAAATACAAAAACAATATAACATAAAAAAAAATCCAAAAATATTCTTCTCACGACATGTCTCTCGTATAAATCAATATTCTGTACGTTTCTAGAAATGTCATTCAACAATGATACGGACATGTACAGATGCTTGAGCGGGAGTTCTTTTTTTAATGTTTTTCTAAAACATGTCGTTTCTCAAAATTTTCTTCACAATGGCTTTCGTATACATCAGTACGAAACTCGTACTTCAACGATGACTTCTGATTATTTTCAAATCAAGGACTCGTACGTTCAATGATGAACTCTTTTTCAAAAAGTTCGATTATAAACAAACGAAAAAGATTTCAAACAAAAACTCGTTTTCAAACAGAATTCTTGAGCACTTCTTCAAGATTGTTCAAAAGATTTCTCAAAATCTCTCAAAATGAGTGCTCAAGAAAACTCCCTTTAAACCCTTAAATTGATTTTAAATGAGCTATCATTAAGGGGGAGTATAAACAACTAAAATGTTCCGATTTCATGCAAAATCAAATCTGTCTTTCTCTCCAAAAGCTTTTTATTAATCAGTTGATATCAAAAATATCACGCTATGCTATTTTTGAGGGGGAGAAGATATGATTAAATGTGATCAAAATGTGTAAAGATTGTGGCTGAATCTCAAAAGAGCTCGACTCAGAATGTACCAATGAATTGACGAAGCTTAAATGTCAGTAATCGAAAAGACTTGTCCTGGACGGGTAATAATTTCAAGCTAGTCTAACTAGTGATGTAAGCGTGTCTCGAATAGGACTAGTCTGAGTAGAATGTACCGTATCGAGAGACTTTCTTTGGACTTGACCAGGACGGGTAAGATACGACCTAATTCTCAACACCGTAATATCTTTTGATTTTTTGTAGGCTACATGGAAGTGCGCCTGATCACCGTGCTCATCATCAAGTGCTAATAAATACATTCATTTATATTTATGTACCCTTGAATAATGTATGAGAAGTAGCTGCAGCAAATATTAATTTGAGCACAAATACAGGTATGAGTCCTATAATAATTTGAGCCACATCAGATACAGTGAATATCTTGCATTGCTTCTTTTGCATTCACATAGCTATTTTTTTTTCCAGTTCGGTGATACCGAGCCATTTTCCTCATAATTACTTAACACTTTTGTAACAATTGTTGCATACGTTGAGCCACATCAGATACCTTGAGCCACATCAGATACATTATGCATACCTTAAGCCACATCGTAACAATTTTTCCAGTTCGGTGATAGCGAGCCATTTTCCTTATTATGCTAATTATTGCATACCTTGAGCCACATCGTAACAGTTAGTTGTAAAAAAAGTTTAGCCTGTACAACATCTACAAGATTTGATTATGCTAATTTTTTTGTTTTATTGCAGTTGATGTTGTCGGCGAGTATTGGACAGACTTTCCAATGTCAATGCTTCCTATTTACAAAGAACTTATAGCTACTGGTTTATGAGTATGGGTTTTCAGGTACAAGTTTATGTACTTCAAATATGATTAAAATATGTATAATTATACTCATAGC
Source organism: Artemisia argyi (assembly GCA_030686995.1). Classification (NCBI taxonomy): domain Eukaryota; kingdom Viridiplantae; phylum Streptophyta; class Magnoliopsida; order Asterales; family Asteraceae; genus Artemisia; species Artemisia argyi. The sequence continues at coordinate 103,529,998 of CM060697.1, forward strand.
ATTGCACCACAGTTGAATGTCAATCATAATTATGAAAATTTGATATCAACATGATTAAAATATAAGTTTTTTTTTTCTCTTTCAGTGGTGATACAGATTCATTTGTTCCTCTCATTGCAACAAGATATTCGATTGATGCATTAAATCTTACAACAGTTGCCAATTGGTATGTGTGGTAAGATATTAGCGAGGTAATGCTTTTTTTTCCAGTTTTAGTTACATATTTCGTCTCACATGTATATATTATGTATGTATTAAAGTAATACTCTAAATACTTTTTGTGTTCTTTTATTTAGGTTGCCGGTTGGAGCCAAATATATAAAGGTCTCTCATCTGTGATATTAACGGGTGCAGGACTTGAGGTTCCATTGCATCGCCCTTGACAAGTTGTTAGTAAAGTTTATAAGTAAGTCAGGTTTCATTACTTTGAATTTCGTTGAAGCTACAAAATGTTTTCCTTAGTATTTGGGTCGAATTGGGTTAAAATTTATATGGGTTTTTGAGATATTACTGGACAGCTTCTGTTTAGTTATTAAAAAATGATAATAAATCAACCATAACTCAGTTTGGGACGTACAACTGATGCTGTTAAGGAAGCTGCAAGTAGCTGACTCCATTTAGGGTTATTGTAGTCTATTTATGGAGGCTTTACTTTATTCTATGCATTACAAAAAGGATATTCTGGACTTGCTATTTTAGATGTAGTTGTCTGCTTAACTAGCATTTGTAAGTGTGTCAGTGCTTATTGTAGTCTATTTAACACATTATCGTTGTTATATGTCATACATTTTGGTTGATATATGGAGATGGTAAGCTTATGGTAATCATATAGACTGATGCTAGCCAAGAATCACGGCACCACACCAGGTAATATAAATTTGGCTATTGTAAACATTATTTTCTTTGGACAGTTTTTGTCACATTATACATATTCATCATCTTCAGAATAAACTATGCAATATGAAATGATGGGTCAAATGTACGTGACATTTATACTAACAATTATGCTTTTCGATTTAGGGCAAAAAATATAACAAGATCAGTCACACACTCATACCTTTTGTCATCTTCAAAAAATTCTCCAATTCTTTGAGGACTGTGTGTCCTTTTATTAATTTCTCGATTTTGGCTGCCAAGGTCAGTTTTATATAAAATTAATCATTGATAGCTAAACTTCTTATTATAAACTTATTTTTCTTAAATATGAAAATGTGTAATAATTAGATAACCGATTCTAGAATGCGATGGCAGAATTTGTTACAAACAATATTAGACTTGAGTTTGTCATATACAGCTTGGTAGATAATACTAAACAGTAAACTGATTAGTCTTGAAAGTAATTAGAAAAGATGGAAAAAATGCAATTCCAAACACCCCCTTAATGTATAGCTGCATCATTTTATCAAAGATTGCTCATGAACCTGTATTCCATCATTTAAAGAACTACATCATTTGTCAATTTGGTTAGCTAACTCGACATTGAAATGTTGTTCGTATCTCATAATTTTGTCACTGCATTTTTGAACGGTCGATGATTGGGCTGGTTTGTGTTATATGGGGTTCCACATTAGCAGAAGTCTGGTACGAGTTTTATGCTGATATACACCTAAAAAAAGGGTAGCGACATTGTATATTATAAATGAAAACACCTATTCTGATATCACGTGCAAGTACACATTGATGGGCACTAAGAAAGCCAAATATAATTTTAATGCACAACATACTAGAAACTAATAATTGAGATATCGGGAACTGATATATTATATTTAGACACTTAGACAAGATTCACGAACAATATAGACATAAGATGTAGCCACATTTGTTCATTCTCAAGTACAGTTAACTAGAAATATTGTTGTCACATTCAAATTACACCGCATATAAAATGGAAGTAAGGTTTATTATTATTATTATTATTATTATTATTAGTATTTTATTTTTATTGTAGTCTATATTCATCCCACAAAGATACCTTACTTACCTTTGTTTTTCTTTTGCATTCATGTTTCATAGGAATATAAAACAAAGATGCGAGGACACAAGCACAAGCATCCAACGAAGGCATTAGGGATTCTTATCTGATTTGTAAACTGGAATTCCCCTCTACTAAAGGTGAAATGGAAGGCGAGGTAGCAGCACAGTAGCCTCAATGGGCGTTAAATGTTGGGCAGAAGGCTTCTTTCGTAATGCAAATAAATAAATAAAAATTGGCTCAGTCTGTCACCAATGAAGATTCTCACTGTGGTGCAAGGCTTGCACTGCCACGACTAGAGGAATAAAGTATCGTGACAGCAACAGAAAACAAAACACAAAATCAAAGCCCTACCGGTATCCCAAATTATCACCATCTCACTCTACCTCCAGCTCTACAACAATAGACTGAAGTTCGAAATTGAGACCCTTTCATCGAAGTGCCAGCAACACCATAGCCCATAGTAGAGGAACTTATAAGACCTTTATAATATTATTCATGAATGAATGGGAAACTTTTTAGAAACAACCGTATTCCCAACAATGCTCAATTCAGCCTCTTGAAAGTGGGTACTTTTTTAGGGAAAGCTACTAATCAAATGAATGCAGGTTTTGTACTATTTTTCTTTTTGTTTCTTTGTAATAAGATATCCTTGGATTGTTTTCAGGTACCAACTACACCAAAACCAGAAAACATGCAAGAAGTTTTTGATATGGTGGACTTGCAGAAAAATATGTAACATGGAACTTGCAGAAGGTGATATGTCAAAGGCCTTAGTCGCCTTAACATCAGAAACTACCTCAATCCCTACACCTATGCTTAAAATGTGAGCCAACTAAGGACAAAGCAGCATGTGTAAGTACTTGCTAATTCTAATCCTATTTTTGTTACAATGTCTTCAGATACGAATGCATATGCAGATTAAAAAAAATATTCCAACCAAAATACGTTAAGATTGATAGCTAAATCATATTAATTGTTTTGAAAGCGATTTTTAACTATATATAGATACTTTTGGACTAAGGTCTAAACATTCAATGCAATTGTTTGGCTGTCATAAAGTTCCAGATTCAATTAGAGCAATGCACTTTTGTTAATTCCAATTATGGAACTTGGTTTTAGTTGCAAACAAGCTATATTTGCTGTGAACATGCAATTTAAGAGCACTACATATTAATTATAGGGTACTAAGAACATAATTAGAATCAGAGCTAATATACTTTTGATGTCCAGGTGAGGTATCCGTTGACAACCACAATATTACAATTAGAATCACAGTGAATGCACATTATTTCATATTCAAATTACCAGAGATCTAACTAATGTAAGTTGAATTTCCTGTGAGTTATAGCATAAAAAGTACACATCTCTTGCATTGCCTGTTATATTGACACGCTTGAAACAAAAACAAGAGGACTTGAAAAAGTTTTAATCAGATTTCAACTAGGTTTGTGCTGCTGAAATATATTCGAAGAACCATTACAAATCACTTGACCACGGTAGCTCTTATTTTGAAGCAACAAGATTCTTTTTGTAATGACTAAAAAGTCAAATGTTAATAGTGCAATTTTTAGTTTACTCTCACAAGGACAACTTCTTTGATGTGACAGAGATGGCCAATAAACTAACTACACAACAAACGTTGTCTATAAAGAAGTTCTATTTCGCATATGAATAACTGTCATGTAATTGATTATTCCTTTTACATATAATACATGAGCACTATATTTTTGTTTTCAATATTATTGTTTTACATATTTGCAGTTATTCATTATTTATCTTACGCATAAAAAAATTTAACTATCCCATTATAAAAAATGAAACTTGATCATAATAGATGTTTACCTGCAACTCAACAAAAAGAGGTATACATTTTTCTGATATTTTTTTTGTTAAATTTCAAATTTTGACGACTAGCAAGTCTTAAGGAACTTTCAGTACTTAATGGCACTTTGCTTTTTCATCATGGGCCTCTCAAAGAGAGTAAAATGATATCCACAAATGACTTCGATGGAAGGTGCGTGGCATTCTTTGAATCTAATTTTGTGATCACATGTTGTCATGAATATGTTAGTTACATTGCTTTAACACTTAAATTACTAAAGAAATACACAATTAAGACTTTTATGTACTTATAGATTGATGAACTTGTGAATAAACTACAAATGCAGCTTATACTCAGATCTTCAAAAGTAAGTAAGCGAGTTCCAATTATATGTCCACATAAGATCGAACTATGCAAATAACATGATGGTTTAATTGGTTTGTAGCTGATTGAATGCCATCAAATTTGCTCACTTCATTGGTGTCTACAAGCCCAGCAAGATGTAGTCTGCTATATGACAGATAACATGCACTGAAACATCCAACCCATGAAGTCTCCTTTCATCCTCTCGACAATGAACCCAGTGTACAAATGGGGTAAGCCCAACAATGTTCCTTAATCCATGAACATTTGGCCTTTTCAAATGGGTTGAATTAGTATTTAGGACATTGACTAAATGACCGGTCAAAGTATTGGAAAGTATCGGAAAGGCACATAATTTGAGCTGACATGTAGTAAGCCTCATGAGGGAGGCCAAATCTGTAATTTGCGAATGTTACTGGTGCACAAACAATACACACATGACGATTTTGTGTGCTAATCATGAATGAATACGGTACGTCGTTGTCTTAAAAAAATCATTCGATAACCTCTTGGCATACTTTAGTATTTTAATACAGTAGTAATTTTACATGATGATTAGTTTGCATAGTTTATAAACTAATATTCACAAATCAGGTACTTACAAGTGAAGTTTTTCAGCATATATATTTAATACTTTAGTATTTTAGTACTTTAGTATTTTAATAGTAATTTTACAAGATGATTAAAATGCTACACCATATTTACATTTCGGTTGTTACGAAATGTATTAGTTTTAGCATGTAAGTTCATCTGCAAACAAAATGGCAGCCATTAATGTTTATCTTCTTAGTCTTTCAAATAATATATAAGTTACATTCATAACTTTATTGTTTTAATATAGGATCGTATCTTCAGATAACATTCGAACGCCTTTACCTGGTCACACACCATTACAAGGAACAACCTCGGTTCCATTATGACCCACGACTACTTTGTGCGACACAGCTACTATTGGTATTTACATCATTCCAAATGACTATTGATGAGCAGCTGGAGCGAAACGACTATGCGCATGGTAATAGAAATACTACCATACTGATAATTCCAAAAGTGTTACTAAGTGCTACTAAATGCATTGTGATAGTGTTATGTTTGGGATGAATTATTTGTAACATTATGATCAGATATTATAATAACATGATACTTGAATTGTTGTTTAAGTTACATGATGATTAACATTATAAAAGTGACGAGGAACTTTCGGCCAGATGGTGTACTTGGAGAAGGGTCTGTTTGACCTTATAGGCTTTTTAGTCTCCTTTTTTCTCACATATTCCAGTCAAAATAAAGTTTAACAACCTGAGTACCTCAGGCGTTTTTATGCAAAGATCAGTCTAATATGAAAATTTTCATTTGAATCGACATAATTGACAACACGCCAATATACCTGGTGTCCATGATTCGCTTTGCCACTTTTTACATAGTTTCTTCAATCTTAATTTATCCCCTGAGATTATTGGTTGGACAACCTTAAAAGTTTACTATACATCTGGTGTCTTTATCTATTTTTTTTTATTGCTGTAGGTTCACATACCAAAATGTCAATCGCTGATGCATGTCAAAACCCCGCGTACCCAATCACTGTTATGAGTATATGTACAAGTTGTCAATTTAAGCGCTTGAAACATTCAAAGCTACTATTTTAAGCAGAAAAGCACGTTGTCATCAGAGTTAAATACTCTTAATAAGGCTCTAATTAGAAAAACTTAAATTTGTCATCATTGTCATATTTAATGTTAAAAATCAATTGAGGTTGTTTCTATGCATTCTATTGGATTAGATAAGATCCATTACTCATTTTTAATTCATAGTTGTAATGTCATTTTCTTTCGATAAATCTATTTTTGCAACTCATACAAATAAATATCTCATCCAGGTCCCCTTTATAATGTTATTTCATTTCTTGAACAGAAAAAATGGTTGTTGTGTACAACAAAGAGCTATTAAGTTGGTATCTGATAAGACTAAATCTCAAGCAAACTTTAGATTGGACTCTCGAGTACTAACCGCTGAGTCGAGTACAATCAAGGGTCTTGAAGAAAGATCCCGGGATTGCTAAGCAGGAAATATTACTATTAGTAGTAATGATTTTGTTGATATGATGATTCTTGATTGTTGTTTTGTTCTGTTCTCAAGCGGCGGTTGAGGGGTTTTTATTTCGTCCCTTGGTTATTCTCGGTGTGATTATGTGTTTGCAATGAGGGGATCAATGCATTCGATTCAGAGGGACATGATAATGCTAGAGAATCAGATTCCATTGTTTATACTTATATTATTAGGCCTTCAATTTGGTCAGCCTTGCCAGAAAGGCTTAGTAGCAACGCTTGAACTACAGTTTTTTGACCAATTAATGTCTACAGACGAACTATTGACTAAGAGTGGTCGAAGCTTCATTGTAGCCGCTAGATCAATTTACAGTCATGCACTTGCTGCAATTTTAACTAAAAAGAAAAGTATTTGGCTAGGAATGTGCATGCCGATAGACATATTTTTTTAGGAAACGTATCGTGCTGTTGCTGATTTTTGTTTTTTTAGTTGTTCATGACGTAACTCATTTATATATCTTTTAAATTAAACGACTATATATGAATTCTATCTGTTGTCTAATTTCTAACCAACGCTACAGATAGTCAAGGTAACTATACAAAAATCTGAGTTACTTTCCTTTGCAGGATATATATTGGCTGGTACGTGTTATTTCATTTTGTGGCTGCAAATGGTTTAGCATTTTACACGATATTGTAATGTTTGCAGATGTATCCCCATCTTCTCTTCACCTAAGTTATTGCAATAAAGTTTGTGAACATTGTCAACTTGAGATTATGAAACCACTTTTTTGTTTGAGAGTTTATAAATTATTAATGCAGATCTGAAAAATGGTAGCTAACTAATGGATTTTCACTGCTTAATTCAGTTTCATACAGGAAGAGGTCATATTGGTGTGTCAATGAAGACAAAGTTGTATCATCTGATGGAACACTGAGCCGCTGTCAAACTAAACTTCTGTATGCAGTTCAATTCAAAATTGTGTTGTATGTTAGTTGAAGCCATTTTAGTATTCTACATGCCTTAGTACATGACTTTGAGTTCACTTCAAAGTTTTTTTTTTTTTTTTTTTTTTTTTTTTTTTTTTTTTTTTTTTTTTCTCTCTCTCTCTTTCCTTTTGATTCAGCAACTTTTACTAATACAAAAAATAATGGAATGAGTCAAGTGGGTCAAACATAACCTTCTCACTGTATTTCAACATGTATATGAAAATTGGTACAATGTTTAGACCAATTAAATGTGCGCATACATATACACTTAGCATAACTAGACATCATATTTGTTAAAAATTTATTTTTGAAAGATTGCTTCTGATCTCCTTCCAAACCTTGAGTACATTTACGTGACAAATATTGATTTTTATTGGGTTACTTGGTTTCCGACTCGACATTGCGAGCCGACTAGCGCGACTACCTTTTTGGATAGCCAGGAGTCGGTGTAGATAAACCTCTGCGGTCATAAGGGGATTAATTTTTTTCCCCGTTTGATTCGAACCATTGATTACATAGAGTATGTAAGTCAAAGGTTTAGGCAGTATTGGTTGAGGAAGCCTCAACTTTTGAAGGGTAAAACAAAAATTTCACAATTAAGCGAGGAAATAAATGACTTGGTACTCGATTAGTCCAATAAGGAGAGAATGTGAATGTAACATGTTCAGTTTTAATAATCTGTATTATATACTTATACATATATTCTTAAAAATACTATTCTGTCCATTTTCATAAGCACCTGGGTTTTAAGGGGTGTTTGGTTAAGCTTATTTGGAGTTCTTAGTGGTTTATTGTACAAGTATGTTGTAAGTACAGTAAGCTTATCCAAACACAAGTAACAAATGCTTAATAGTCTACTAGAGGCTGGAAAAGAGCTCAAGCTTTTTAAATTGGCTTTTTTAAATTGGAATTTTAAATTGGAATTTTAAATTGGCTTTTTAAATCGAGTTTGATTTTTAGATCTTAAGTGTTTGTTCAACACTAGCTCTTTTAAATATTTTACATGGTTTCGCATGGAAGATACCAATCGTGATCTACCTCTTTTATTAACCATGTTATAATTAATGTATATCTTTATTTGAGTTGGGAAAAACTTGACTTGGACTTTTTAATTCAATGAAATATGGGACTAAATGAAAATGAATTGATTTTTTTAATCATGTTAATTCACCTATTTGAAATTCATGTTCCTTCACTTTAATTTTGAATTTGCAGATATCTTGTGGACTCACACACGATTTTGCATATATGGACTGCTTAGATCGGGTGAGTCAACCATATGTTTGAATAAATATTCCTAAAAAGTTGATTCTATAGATAGCCTGTCTTTTTCTACTTAGATAATCATGAGTGTTTGGGTAAGCTTAATTCATGAACTTAAAAACTTATTTGATAGTGTTTTTGAAAAGCTATTGACCTTTTTCAAGTTGTTTGGGCAAGCTTATTTGAGAGTGCTTTTTGATTATTTGAGGAATAATAAGCTATTGGCCAATGGTTATTCAATTTGGATTTCTTAAAAATATCATCAGCTTACCTAAACACCCCCTTTATCCCTTTTTGTTGTAGTTTGTAGGTTATGAGTATTAGTTTGTCTGTTATGTATTAAGCAGTTACTTTTTATACTTCCTTTGCTACTATATTTTGTCAGCTTACTAAGTTCATTGCTATCGGAGACAAAGTCTATTTAGCCATTGACTTGAGGAACATTACATTATTCTATTTTGTATGCACAATAACCATCTGTATTGTTAATTTTACAATACGTATGCATGTGTGTTTACTTGCTTATTAGTAAATTTTTTGTAAAGGATGCAAAAGGTCATTAGGTTGATTTACTTTATTTATTGTTATTGCTCCAAGCAATAAGGTTGTTTGGTTAGCCATGAAGCAAATGATAAGGTGATATGACTTTAAACACTTAAATGCAATTTGGCATGCCTAATTTTGTATGAATAATTATTCAAGGCAAAATGCGTAGCTACTAGGAAAGATACTGGGGCAACAATTTTTGGAAGCTTTTTGCGACGTGTGAAGAAGTCTTTTAAATTGATGTCACAAATATAGTCACAAAAACCAGTGACAATATGCAGTCATTGAATATCATTTTTATATGTGTCAATTAACTTATTTTGAGAGCCTATTTTGCTTATTTTTGCCTCGCCATTAGGGAGAACGGCGAGAACCCAAGGATGTAGCTGGTACAAAGACGCAGTTCCACTCCCATACCACCATGCATCGGTATTCCAAGTTAAAACCTGCATGTATAGCATCCATTATTACCCGAAAAATGGATGAGTCCATAAATTAGTTTCTCAGTAATTGAAAATGTTATGAAACCTACTCTTTTCTCATTTTTATATGAAAATGCTATGAAACCTACTTTATTTTTTCTATTCTGCTACATGTAGTTTGTTTTTCACTTTCGGTTTTGCGAGTCAACTTGACATGTATCTTAAGATACTAAATGAAGACTAAGTTGGTTTGTAGGAAAAAGAAAAAGAAACATAGTTTACACGACAGATACAATATTATTAATGATAAATTCAAATTACATGGTGTCACATATAGATGAATTATGTTGAATCCTACTATAATACCACATTTTAAAGTTCGATAATAACTTAATCACCAAGTCTTAAGTTTGGGTGTAGAATACGTACAAACAAGCATGTAATACACAATACTATTTTTTGTATAAGGGTAGCTGCCCTGGACCTCGGGCTAGCCCGTTCAATAAAAAGCGAGCTAGGGCTAACCAACGCACTCGTGGTGCCTCTGACTTCCTCTTTCAAGGGTTTGATCTTTACCCCTTGGAAGCCCGGAGGTCCTTTCTTACCTTTGCTATTGCTATCTTATATCTCATTTTGGAGTAGCATAGAATGACCTAATAAACCAAGACTCACAAGCACCCCATAAAATTTGATCATTTGACTTTTTATAATAAAAAATTCAAAATTGGTATCACCATATTTCTTACCCGTATTTGTTATATGTCCACATTCCACATTTAATTAAAATCACGGTATTGATGTACGAATCAGGCAAAGCTTCAGAGGAACCTTACATACCTTACTGCAATTGCTGATACACAACAACAAGCGCCCACTGTTCATTTCAGGTTTGAAAAAATACATTAAATATTGAAAAAAAAAATTAACACTTATATATGTGCAGGCAACTCATCAAAAGGGGGAAAAAATCCCTATTGTCCCTAAATGATAAAGCCTAAAATTTCATTCACTTATACAGAAAAAATAAAAACATAACTATTATGCAAAACTATAAAGTATACCTACGATTTAATGCTAACAATCTCCCCCTAAGGGGTGGTCATTCGAATGATGCTCCACGTGAGTGGGTCTTCCGTGTTCTTTGTCTTTAACTTAGTGTGTCGTTGTAGAATAGTCTTTAGTCTTTGTTCCTTCATGCTTTGTGATCTTTGATAACTGATTTTTCATCGTTCTTTGTTCCTTAGTGATGTGGAGTTATCTGCCTTTCGTCACTTCTGCGTCTGTGGTGGTTGTTTGCCATTCCAACATGCTCATACATCTTCAGTCTTTGTGATACATGCATTTGTAGTTCCCGTTCTTTCACACAGATCTTTGTCACTTTACTTCTGTAGATTCTTTCACATTACGTAGAATCTTTCTTTGAACCTTTCTTTGCTTTGATCTTTGTGAGAACTTTCCTTTGACTTCGAGATGCATGTATGAGCATGTGGAATCCTTCGCCATGGAGATGATGTATAGCTGCATGAAAACAGTTAGCAATAAATCAACCGGTACTTACAGATAAGGAATTAGAGATCGTCAACAGCATAGTATGAAGACTCCTTTTAATCCTTACCAAGGCCGTTCCCATGTCAGATACTCTCGAGAGAGCTTACAAGACCTACTTAGTAGCTCAATGACTGGGTGAGTCGCTGGGGATCACTCCACGACTGTAGACCGTTTGAAACCACCGCGAACACTGAGCGTAACCCATAAAGAATTACCGAAGTGACCTACTGTCAGGGCTGTTTGATGATGACCCTGGCAGGAGTTTCCATTCAATCATTGAGAATCACAAAAGTGAATCCTCTCATAAATGTTCTGGTAGATTGCTAAGATCTGCGTAGGACTCTAAAGTTTACATCTGGCATCCTTATTGTTGGATCACCAATGTAGAAGTATTATGTGTTCCTATGAGATCTTTTGATGAATATCGTGGCTCTAGACTCGATAAGTGCACATTTGGTTTCCTATGCGGAGATTAGGGAGAGGTCTCCTGCTTCAATATCAACCGTCTCTAAGAGACAGATCGATAGATTACACCAGTTCCCCGTGAGAATGAAACAAGCTCTTTTAAGAGAACTTGAGTGGTTAAGAAGGTTTAGTGCAGTGCGTCACTGGGTCCATGACGTCTTTGTCTTCAATACTGGTGTCACCATAGTAACAACCAGTAGCATACGAATTGTACCCGGTGTCTGCCCTAAGGTTGAACATTTGGAGGGCTATTTCTTTTCACCCTTTTTCATAATTTTTCTTTTTAATTCTTCAACCCCTTCTTTCTCCTTTCTCATTTTCTCCTTTTTTCAATCATACCTAAGGACTTCTAATTCTAATCTATTGGAATTGTCCTTGGGTAGATCCCTCCGGCTCTGGCGGATCATAGGACGGTTTTTCCTAACCTAAATCACCTTATAACTCCATGACTATCCTATTGTTGCCATGAAACCTTTTTGTGAAAATCTCTCAAAGTGTTTATGATAATAAAACACATTGTTGTTACCACTTTGAGAATTTTGCAATTTTGAAGGACTCCCCCTTCACATGTGCTCATGAATTTTTTTAAGAAATTTGCACATGCGTGAGGAGTTTGCACTTTTTGAATTGATCCACTTTCAGTGAACATGAACGATTCGAGACACGCTTACATCACTATCTTATAAAAATTACCTAAAAATTAAATTTAATAGTTATTCAAGGGTACATAAATATAAATGAATGTATGTATTAGCACTTGATGATGAGCACGGTGATCAGGCGCACTTCCATGTAGCCTACAAAAAATCAAAAGATATTACGGTATTGAGAATTAGGTCGTATCTTCGTTCACATTCAGAGCAAGATAATCAAAGGAGGAATTGGTACGTTTATGTACGAAAATTAAAGAAACAACATACATAATGAAACGATCATATATACCTCACCTGCTGGTTGATGATTTTTTTTATGTCGATCGTGTTTTAGGGATTAGAGGAAACATGATATTAGGGTTTTGAGGAAACGTTATTATGAATGATGATAATTTTTTTACGTACAATTAAAAATAGGTAATACGATTTGGATTATTATTAGAGTTTTGTGCTTCTAATTATTGCCTTTATCAATTTTTACTTGGAAATTAAATAACAAAACTTGGATTGCTCCATTGGTTGAGGTGTCTCTTTTAGGAGTATAGACACAGGTTCGAAACCAACTTATGATTTTTTGGTAAAAATAAATCCGGATTTTCGAAATTGCAACTTGCTTAGGTGGCACTTTGATCACATGGCTGCTAACCTAACTTGCTTAGGTGGCACTTTGATGACATGGCTGCTGAGGTGGCAACAAAAGTTGCTTACATGGCCAGAATGTGATGACATGGCCGCTAATGACAATTACATGGCAATGAGGTGGCGTTTTCTTGATTTATCTACGTGTAACGCCTCCTGTTATATATAATGTAGATATATATATATATATATATATATATATATATATAGAAGTGATGGTCATTCTCATATTGTAACTTTGTGTCGTTTGTTAAGATTAGTAATAGTATATATATATATATATATATATATATATATATATATATATATATATATATATATATATATATATAGAGAGAGAGAGAGAGAGAGAGAGAAGTGATGGTCATTCTCATATTGTAACTTTGTGTCGTTTGTTAAGATTAGTAATAGTTTAGTCATTGGGCTTTGGACTTGGCAAGCTAATATGTTATGTGCTATGTTTCATAAGCCTTGTTATCTAATCATGTAACCAAGTCCAAGCCCAAGTCCATTAGAAAGCCCATGTGGCCTTTCTCTCTAACTATATAAGGCACTTACCTAGTCATTTGTATGTGTGCTTGTGTGTGTAAGTGTGTGTTTCTCTTAATAAAAGCTCTCATATTTCATCTCTCTCTCTCTCTAATACACGAAATACATATCTATACATATCAAGTCACCATCTTTCATCTCTACTTCATCTGTGCTTCTATAGTATTTGTGATATCTAAGGTCCTACAGTATGACATATTATCTGCTTTCTTGCCGGCCAATAATTTTTCTAAAGGTTCAGTGGATCCAACATTATTTACCAAAACATATGGGGTGGACTTACTAATTGTTCAAATTTATGTCGATGACATCATTTTTGCTTTAACAAACAAACGATACTCAAATGATTTTGCAAATTTAATGAAAGATAATTTTGAAATGTACATGATGGGTGAACTTTCGTTCTTTCTAGGACTACAAGTTCATCAATCACCCCGTGGAATTTTTCTAAATCAGTCTAAATACGCTTTGGAAATTTTAAAGAAACATGGAATGATGAGCTGTGATACTTATAATACACCAATGGGTTTTGGCACAAAACTAGATGTTGAAACACGTGGGACTCCAGTTGACCCTACCAAATACCGCAGTATTATTGGGTCACTCATGTATCTCACAGCTAGTAGACCTTGTGTTCTCGTTATCAGTCTAAACCAAGTGAAAGGCACCTCAATGAGGCTAAAAGAATCCTTCGATACATAAAGGGAACCATTAACTTGGGAATCTGGTATCCGAAGGATTCTGGTTTTGAACTAATTGCTTTTTAAGACGCTGACCATGCAGGATGTTTAGACACACGCAAAAGTACATCTGGTGGATTACAGTTTCTTGGAGATAAACTTGTGTCTTGGCAATCAAAGAAGCAGGACTACACATCATTGTCATCAACAGAATCAGAATACGTAGCTATGTCTGCTTGCTGTGCTCAAGTCATCTGGATGAGATCACAGCTTCAGGACTATGGCTACCTATTCAACAAGATTTTGATCTACTATGACTCCAAAAGTGCTATTGCAATTCCTGCAACACCGTTCATCACTACAAGTCCAAACACATTGATCTCCGCTATCATTTCATCAAGGAACATGTCGAAAATGGTACAGTTGAATTATACTTTGTGGGAACTGAATACCAATTGGCAGACTTACTCACAAAAGCGTTACCTCCAACAAGGTTTGCTAATCTAGTCCACCAAATTGGTATGCGATGTTTGACTCCAGAAGATCTGGAAAAGTTTTTAAAACACTACTGAGTGTCAAATATCAAAACAATCTTTGCAAATATGTTTTTCTCATTTCAAAAAAAAAAATGCAAGTATATTGCTTCACTTCAACACTTTGTTTTATTACTATTTTACAAGTGTTGAGTGGGAGATGCGTTTAAATTTTTCAAATTTTTTATTAAAATTAGTATACTTGCATGTTTCCAATGATGCGTTGTTTCATGTATGGAGGAATTTTAGTGATCTATTCTTCGTCCCGTCCCGAGAAATGTTTCATATGAAATATCGTAGGGAGTATATGCAAGATCATTGTCACTTGCCTTTTAATATTAAAGTTAAAGGACTAGTGATGCAAATATAAGAAGTTAAGGGACCATTATTGTCATAATTTGAAAGTCACTAAAATTAACTAATACATACTTACACCATTTTAGTTTTTCAAAAATACTCAAACAACCAAACACCCCCATATTTTTTCGATCTAAGGCTTAGATTCAACAAGAAAATCCGGGCTACAAATCTTCAAACTGTAAGTTCCTAAATTATCTTAAGGATATTACAAGAAATGGTTTTCGTTTAATCGTGATTTTAACGGTTAGATTTCATGTAATTGAGAATTTTAGCTCTAGGGTTTCGAATTTTCGGAAATTATTAAAACGAGTTTGTTTGTGTAATTTTTCATAGGGCTTTTGTTCTTAAACATGTTCTTATCATGCCTATAACAGTTAATCACAACCAGAAACTTGTTTGTATGATTCTCGAAATCTAGGGTTTTAGTCCGATTTGGGTGTTATTGATTCTGTGATTGTTTGGTTTATTTTCTTGGTGGGATATGATGTTATGTGTGCTAGTTACGTAATCAATCACTTTAATTGTTTCTTAATTCATCTTTGCATAATTTTTGAAAGTTAGGGTTTATGTTCTAATGGGTCTTTCTCGTTCGTTGTTCTTGTGGTTTATTAACTGAGTTAAACATGTTCTAAATGAAGTTTAGTGATGTGTGAAACAGAAACATGACATGCTATTACATGTATTTGTGATTCTCGATAAGTGGTAGAACTTAAGTTTCGAATTTCTTAAGTTTGTGGTATTTCTGTGCGTTGACTGTTGTTTCTCAATCTATACTATAGGACATAATCTCTGGAAACACAAAATTGAAAAGAAACGTACGTCTACATGCATTTCGAAAATTCTTGTATAAGAATTTTTTCGAGAACGTGTTTTCGAGAACACATGATTTGAGGGAATGTTTCGAGAATACACCTAAGTAGTATTTTCGAAATATTTCGAAGTTCTACATTTTCGAAACTATATCTTTTCGAGAATACACTTTGAAATTTTTTGAAAATGCTATTTAATTGTGTTTTCGAAATTTCACTGTTGTCGTGTCTTTCGAGAACAGCTTTTCGAGAACCCACTTGGTGGAAAATTTCGAGAACGCATGTTATGAGTGTTTGCGAAAATTCTTCCAAAGTCTGTATTCTCGATAAAATATTTATCGAGAACACACTTGGTTAAATTTTTGAAAATATTCATATTGTGCATTTGCGAAGTTTTTTCTAAGGATCATGTTATCTATTTACCTGTTTTCGAGAATACATTTAGAGAAAGTTTCGAGAATGTCTTTTGTGTGTATCTTTGAAATTTTTTCCAATATTCTATGTTCCGAGACTCATGTCATGTTGTATTTTCGAAATCACTTGTATTTATGCTAAAACACGTTGTAATGGTGTAATTCATATAATTTTTGATGAAATCATGATTATGTGTTTGTCTCGTGATTTGTGCTTGATTTCATGTTTCACTTAAATCTACAAATGACAAATAATTGAACCATCCGTGCTTACATGTCCTAGGTGTCTATCTGCTAATCAAACTTGACATTGTACTAACAAGTAATAAATCTGGATGTTTGGTTTTATGATGATACCTTTACAGATAATAATGGCTGAACACACCGAGAATGTCCCTGAACAAACTCTACCATTGCTCACGCTCAACGACATTATCCCAGTTGATTACCGCATCACTGTTGGCAGAAACAATCCTCGAGTTGATTTCGACAAACTAAGAATTCCTGAGGACTCGTGTAAGATTGTCAAAGATATACTCCTGGCTCATCCATGCAAGCATTTACTTGACAAATCCACTTCAGTTCCAACATTCTACCTTCATCAGTTCTGGCTTACAGCAAAGGTTAGTTTGGATGATGAATCTTTTACTGTCACTCTGGACCGACAAGTCTATACCGTAGATCTGGATGTCCTTCACACAGTTCTCCTCCTTCCCAGACCTGAGAATGAATATGTTCCAATGTTGCCTGAATTGGAGATCCTGGATTATAACATTGATTTGGGATACGATGTTCAAGATGACTTACCTCTAATTAAGCATTCAAGATTCAATGCCAAATACATGCCTCATCCGTGGAGAACCTTCTTTATGTTGGTCGTTCGCTCAATATCTGGAAGAAAAAGCGGTCATGAACATCCCAGACATGAGCATTTGCAAGTATTTTGGGGAATGGTCAGCATGCTACCAATTGACTTTGCAAGATCAATAATGAGCGACATGGTCTGCAACATCCAAACTGATAATGAAAAGATAATGATCCCGTTTGTGAGATTCACCAAGTTACTCATCGAGCATATTTGTAAAGATCAACCTGAATTCATCAAAAGAATGCAAGACCCAAATGAATAAAAAAACCTCTACCAGGATAACTTCACGATTGCTTTTGTCAAAATGACCATGTTCTCCACAAAGCAACAAGGCAAAAGGATTTCAGACTATCTCATTGACGACAAGATCAGAAACACCAAGAGCTTTGAACTTCATGAAAAATCTTATCAAGGAAAAAAGGTGGGACGCATAGGAGAGATTGTTGTACCACAAGAGAAAAGACAGACTCGTAGCAAAAGGGGTGGAAAAACAGGGAGTACGAGCAATGCTACAAGTTTACTAAAATCTAAATCTACTCCCAAACCCAAACCTACTCCTAAACCTAAGCCTGCTACTAAACCAAGAAAGAAAATCACTCCTAAACTCGTCATTCAAGATGAACCTACACCACCACCTTCTGAAAGTGAGTCAGAATTCGACACCGAAACTGACGAAGAGGATTTTGAACGAAGAGAAAGAGTAAATGAAGAAGAATTTCCAGAAATGGAACATGCTAAACAACAAAGCTTGGAAACTCTTGAAATGGATGAAAGGAAAAGACGAGGGATTACCATCACTGAATCGAATGTTGGGGTCAATGATGATGAAGAAGACGAACCAATAGTTGAACAATTGGTCGACAAGAGAAAGTTGAAAAGTATTGTTGTTGATACACGGGCCGAAGAGAAGCAATTCCTCAAAGATCAACGGGAAGCTTCACTCCTCAGCCGACTCCATCCACAACCTTCACCACAACTTGGCAATCAACCGGAACATGAAGTCGCCTTCATCACTCCTGAGTATCTTGCATAAGAAGAGGAACGTAGAAGAAAAGAAGGTGAAGATAAAGAAGAGAATGATCAAGAATAACAATTCGACACTAACATATTTCTTCAATCACCTTCACACTCTCTTCCACATCTCTCATCATCTTCAAAGAAAACACCTCCAGAGAAACCTCCTCTTCCCAAAGGCTCACCTCCTAAGGATCCTACTCCTCCAGCTTCTTCTTCAAGCTCACACAACGAATCTTCTTCAGAATCATAACCAGAACATTCATCTCCTCCACCATATGAAATTGCATCAAAACAACAATCAATCAATGAACCCGCAAATCCAATTGATCTTCAAGAGCAAGTGAAAAGTTTAACAACCATGGTTACAAATCTAGCAAAACAAGTTGAAGATTTTCAGGAGGCAAAGCAGTAGATTGATAGGTTCATGAAGGCAGACTTGGAAGGAATGATCAAGACTTTCACCAACGATTACCTTACAGATAATCTTGTTGAAATTGTCACTCCTCAAGTGACAAGTCTTGTAGAACCGATTAAAGACAACTTGGAGCACATGATTAGTAGTGTCGTAAGAAAGATGCTGTCAATAACACCGTTCACTCTTCAACTTGCAAAAGCTTCAACGACAACTCCAACCGTTCCAGAACCATCAGTCGAAGACTTGCTTGCTCAACTCTACGACAAAGTTGCCTACAAAACCGTTTTGACACCTGAAGAAATAGCACTTATCGATGCCATTGCAGCAAATTTGTCTAAAGAGTCTTGCAAAGTAGCTGCTGGATCTTTGAAAAGACAAGGAAAGATGATGATCTAGACCCTAATTCGAAAGGAAAGAAACAAAAGTCTGCAACCAGTCCATCATCTTCACAACAACCACAAAAGGATTCAACACCTCCTGCAAAACAACAACATACTTCAGCTTCTGGTTTAGGTCCGACAGACCAGGAAGAACCTATCATGCACCCTGTCGAAGATTATCAGGGACAACCCGATACAGACTCTCGTGCATCTCCAATCCCCAACTCTAGACCTGAACCATCATCAACCACTAAAGCTCAAGACAAGGAGAAAACTTCTAAGCCTAAGAAATCTAAGAAAAGAAGACGTCACTCATGGATTGACAATGATGACACACCAGAAGGTGATTGGTTGACTGAATTGGTCAAGGCTCAACCTCCTCTTGAAGATGAAGAACCACTCCCTGGAAATACACTGCAATACACTCAAAGTATAATGGCTGGTCTTCAGTTTGAGACACTAACTAAGGCTGAGTTGAGGTGAATCAATCGGGATGCACTTGATTTCCTCAAGTCTAGATCTGGAAACAAGATGGAACTTGAATTTTATATGCAGAATATCGCTAGTGCAATGTCAGGCAAGTTTGACTGGCTAAACCTTGAGGCGAATTTTGACATCCACTCAGGAAAACCCGACAAGCCTTACTTCACCGATTGGACCAAACCATTACCATTGAAAGGATTTCCTGAAAAACCTAAGATACCTTATCGTTTCTTCTTCAAAAAAGGTCTTCGAAACCTCCAACTCACTCAAGAGAATTCTAAACAAAAATATGCTTCCTCATTGACAATCTCAGTCCCAGCTGCAAGGTATGATATTCCTGCAATTGAAGAGTCGACTCCTTTATTCAGCAACTCCATTGTAGCCTACGACAGAGATTCTTTACTAGGGATTCAACACTGGCCTGAACGTCGTTGACTCGGGTACACTCACAGGTTAGACATCAAGTCAATAGAGAACGTGAAGCATAAACCAAGAATCATTGCCATCTTGGAAATTCATGAGTCGAAAAGGTTTAACTACACTTTCATGGGCGAGATTGTCGTCAAAAGACAAGATGAAAAGAAGTACAAGTTCTCAGAAGCTGACTTTCCTGACCTTTACCTAAATGACATTAAAGATATGTATTTAGAAAAGGTTCAAGGAAGAATGGGCGGATTCGAAACTGACACACAATACAACTTCATTTCATCTCTACTTCTCTACATTAGACGACTAATTATTCAAGAAAGAGTGGAAGACCTTCAGCTTGGAGTTGATAGCTACCAACAGAAGATCAATCTGACTAAACCCCAACTATCAATTCAAGGAATAGAACAAATGTCACAGTACACGCTCATCCAAAAACCGTCATTTGGTTTCACCTACCTCAACAACAAGAAGACACTCATTTTCATGAGGCTCGATGAGTTACATAAGTTCTGTGATTCCACGCTCAAAACCGTTCGCGATGGTTTAGTCAAAAGGTTGCAAGATTATCAGAGAAAGATATCTAAGGGTGAATCTCCTAGGTGGAAATCCAGCTCCAGACGACAAGTCCGCATCTTTGTCGTGAAAATTGAAGAAAGGTTATTTCGTCGGGAACAGATCAGACGACTGGAAAGTTATATCGGTGTCAGACCTTCATTCCCTGTCAGAATCTTCCAAAGACCAGATCCTCAGTTCACAGACTTTGATGCTCCAATTGTTGATGATTCGTAAGCTGGGTTACATGGGTACTAACATTTCAATCACAATTATTTCATTGATTGTTTTGTAATCATTATGGCTTGTGCACACATATCAGTGTACAACCCGTTCTTGTAAAGAAAGGACCCTGAGGTATGCTTCAGTGCCTCAATCCTAATATAAGGAGCGAAGGCTTCTTACTTTTGAGTAGAATTAATCAAACATTTTTCCAATTTTCATAATTCTTCTCAAAAGACAAGTATTTTACCTCAATAAGTATTCACTTGTTGAGGGGGAGCACTTGAAAACTCATCGTTCTTGAAAACAAAGTTCTTGTTTATATCTCCCCATAAGACTCAAAAAGCATATTTTAATCAAAATTCATCAAAAACATCTTATATGCTATTTTTTAGGGGGAGAAAATGAAAAGTGATTAAAATATGAACGTTCAAAGTTGCTTTAAGTTGCTCTATGATGAATCTCATGCGAGCTAGACTCAGAATTGACCCAAGAATTAATGAAACAAAATGATAGTAATCTCAAAAAGACTTATCCTCGACTGGTAATGACATCAAGTTAGTTACCAGAGCTAGTTGTCACCTAAAAGCTGACAATAGAACTCTTTAACTAGCCATGTAAGCATGTCTCGAAAAGGATTTGTCTTAGTATTAATGTACCATCTCGAGAAACTTTATGTGGACTTGATCAGGCCGAGTAATAACTTCAAGCTAGTCTAACTAGTGATGGAAGCGTGTCTCGAATCAGTCTTGTTCACTGAAAGTGGATCAATTCAAAAAGTGCTCGCTCCTCCCGCATGTGCAAATTTATTAAATACTTATGAGCACATGTGAAAGGGGAGCCCTTCAAAAGTAAACACAAAACTCTCAAAGTGTTAAACAAAATGTTTGATAATCACAAACACTTTAAAAGATTTTCAATCAAAGGTTTCATGGCAATTATAGGATAGTCATGGAGTTATAAGGTGACTAAGGTTAGGGAAAACCGTCCTATGATCCGCCAGAGCCGGAGGGATCTACCCAAGGACATCTCCAATAGTCAGAATTAGAAGTCCTTAGGTATGATACGAAAAAAGGAGAAATGAATGAAAGGGGAAAAAAGGAGTTGAAGAATTAAAAAGAAAAGTAAAGAAAAGGGTGAAAACAAATAGCCCTCCATATGTTTAACCTTAGGGTAGACACCGGGTACAACTCATATGCTACTGGTTGTTGCTAAGTCGACACCGGTATTGAAGATAAAGACGTCATGGACCCAGTGACACGCTGCACTTAACCTTCTAAGCCACTCAAGTTCTCTTAAAAGAGCTTGTTTCATTCTCACGGGGAACCGATGTAATCTATCGACTTATCTCTTAGAGATGGTTGATATTGAAGCAGGAGACCCCTCCCTAGTCTCTGCATAGGAAACCTAAGTATGCACTTATCGAGTCTAGAGCCATGAGATACATCAAAGATCTCTTAGGAACACTTAGTATTTCTACAACTGGTGTTCTACATCAATGGACACCAGCTGTAAATTATCGGGTCCTTCACAGATCTTAGCAATCTGCCAAGAACGTTTATGAGAGAATTTACAAATGTAGTTCTCAATGATTGAACGGAAATTCCTGCCAGGGTCAACATCAAACAGCCCTGACAGCAGGTCACTTCGGTAACCCCTCATGGGTTACGTTTAGTGTTCGCAATGGTTCCATAACGGTCTACAGTCGTGGAGTGATCCCCAGCGACTCACCCAGTCATTGAGCTACTTAGTAGGTCTCGTAAGCTCCCTCGGGAGTATCTGATATGGGAACGGCCTTGATAAGGATTAGAAGGAGTCTTTACAATATGCTGTTTACGATCTCTAATTCCTTATTTGTAAGTACATGTTGATTTATTGCTAACTGTTTACCTATAGCTACATATCACCTCCATGGCGACGGATTCCACATGCTCATACATACATCTTGAAGTCATTGAAAGCACCCTCAAAGGTCAAAGCAACACAACGTTCAAAGAAAGATTCTACGCCAAAAGGAAGAATCTACAAAGTAAAAAGACTAAAGATCTAAGTGAAAGAAAGGGAACTACATGCATATAAATGTCAAAGTTCAAAGATGTATGAGCATGTTGAAATGGCGGACAACCACCACAGACGTAGAAGTGACGAAAGGCAGATAACTTCATAATATGATCACTATCACATCAACAAAGAACAAAGAACGATGAATGATTTCTTTCTAATAATTTTTTGAAGACATCTAAAGCTGTGAAAGTCAAAGATGAAGACAAGACAAAGACGTCAAGCAACAGCGATGACCGACCCTTAGGGGGAGATTGTTGGGAACGTAGTTTTACCATTTAGTGAAGTCTCGGTCATATGTAATAATGATAGGTTGCTTAGTATTATTTCTTATTATGTCTTAGTTGTTAAAAGGCTTATGAAAAGCCCATGAGGCCTTAAAGCCCACGATTTAGAATAATGAGGGAGGAAGGGAGTGTTGCCCTACTCCTCCCCTATATATACCATGCTCATGTAAACATTTTAGTTGTTGGTTATTATGATTTCCTAAAGAAACTCTTGCATTTTTACTTCTCTTATATCATTTAATCAACCACTCCTTATATCTATCTCATTCTTACTTGTATAACATCGATATGGGCACCTAATAAATAGTCACACAAAATACACATTTCTTCACTTTAAACACCATATGGTCACACTTATTCACACTTTTAGTCACTTTATTCTTCATTGTATGTGACTAAATACCTTAAAGAAACATGCTTTGTGTGACTAAATGTTACAAAAGGCCACACAAAACTAAAATTCAAGTGGCCATTGGATGAACAATAGTCACACAAAATACACATTTATTCACTTTAAACAGCATTTGGTCACACTTATTCACACTTTTAGTCACTTTATGATTAACTGTATGCGACTAAATATCTAAAAGAAACATGCTTTGTGTGATTAAATGTTACAAAAGGCAACACAAACATAAAATTCATGTGGCAATTGGATGATCAATAGTCACAGAAAATACACATTTCTTTACTTTAAACACCATATGGTCACACTTATGAAAACTTTTAGTCACTTAATGATTAGTTGTATGTGACTAAATACACAAAAGAAACATGCTCTGTATGACTAAAGGTTACAAAATGCCACACAAACATAAAATTCAAGTGGCCATTCGATGAACAATAGTCACACAAAATACACATTTCATCACTTTAAACACCATATATGTGGAAAACTAGAAGGGGGGGGGGGTTGAATAGTTTTCCCCTCTTTTTCGTTTATAAAAAGTTTATTTCAAAATGTTGATTCGAATTTATTCAATTGTTTGTTTGAAAAACCTTCAATTAGAGTTTAGTATGAAAACAACATATAATCAATATGATCAATTATATATGAGCTTTTGGATTAGTTTTCCAAACTTAGTTTTATGAATGGAGCTTTGGTTGATCTTTATGTGAATACGTTTTTCTTTTAAAATCTTAAAACGTTTTGTATCAAATTATCTATCAAGTTAAACTCAATATAAGAAGTGTGAATAATAATCTATTAGACCATATCATATAATTATACACACAATCACAATATTAACTTGTAACTATAACACAATTAATCATCATGACAATATAAGCAACTATCAACACCTATTTGCAAGCATAGATATAAAGCGATAAGTGTAAGAATAAATGTAAAGAGATACGAGAAAGAAAATGCAAACCGGACACGATGATTTATAGTGGTTCGGCTACAAGGACACCTTCCATGCCCTACTCCACTCCCCGAGTCACCTACTCGAGAGTTTTCTTCACTACTCAACAAGCTCCCTTTTGGCGGAGAAAACCTTACACAACTTTTGCTTACACCAATTAACTACACTAAGCTAAATGTCGAGTTCTAATAGTAGCTAGAACCAATCTCACAACTTCAATCACTACACAACTTCTACACGACTTCACGACTTCTTCATGGCTTCACGACTTCACGACTTCTTCACTACTTCACAAATTCTTCTATACTCTACTACACATTCACACATCCACTTCTTCACAGCTACATGACTTCTCCGCACTACTACTTCTTCCCACTACTTCTTACTCACTTATAAACTCACTACTAAGTAAGATCATCTTGATCTACTTATTACATATACATAACTCACAACTTCACATAAACACTAACTAGATCCTAATACATCTTTAGCTTTATGATAGGGAGAATTCTTCTCTTGCACTTTGAGTGGTAAAGGATTGGATCACTTGAAACAAAGACTTATAATCTTATGATCAAAAGATTTAGAAGGATGTTTTGAAGGGATTGGGACTAAAAATTTTCGTGCAAAAGGTGAGGAAAAATTGCAGAAATGAACCAGTATTTATAAGCAAAAATTTCTGACAACTGGAGCATGCCGGTCCCCTTAATTGTATGGCCGGTCCCCTTAATTATTTAGGGGGCCACCCTACTGAAACAGTCAGAAATCTTTGTCTTTTCTGGTGAAAGTTTATTTGGTGAAAAACTAACTGATTTTGGTTAAAAATTTGAATTCATATATTTGTTTTGAATTAAACATTTTCCTTTAATTACCAAAATTGTTTTTCTAAAAAATATATAACATGTTTATATCATTTTATAAACTTTGTAATGTTTAAATAAAATCCCTTTGATCATAAAATATATTAGACATTTGTTTGTACATACCTTATGTGATTCTTGAAGCATACTCGAGATGTTGAGATGTCGAGGCTTGTTGATGTATGAATGCATAGATGAATTATGATCACAAGTAACTTATGCACTTTACGTTATATGTTGTAACTTACATCTTTGTCATCATCAAAACATGAAGAGGATGTTTAGATTAAATATCGTAATATTCATGCCAACAATCTCCCCCTTTTTGATGATGACAAACTATGTAAACTATAACTCATAGTAAAATGTATAAGTTACTTGTTTACACTTCTTCTCCCCCTTTTGTCAAAGCAAAAAGGTGGACTCTAAGACGAGACTTCTACTACGCTTGAACCCTTTAGATAGAATGTAAAAGACGAGCTTGCATCATCGTAAGTGAAGCCTTGATCCTAACAACCTTAATGCTCCCCCTTGGTGTATGCTCAAAACTTGTTTTGGCTACCAAAGAATCGAGCGATGAAGTAATCCTTCAAAACAAAGTTAGTAGACAAGTGCACATATATATAATGATGATGATAGATATATGCATGACACTAATAGAGAAACAATATATGGACGTATTAGGTATATGCACTAAAAATATGACACATGCAATTATTGTTTTTAAATAAACAACAACCTAAATCCCAAAAAAAATTCCATGACCAAAGCATAAGACATGATAATGACTAGAACCTAATGCAAAGATTCTACAGACATATTTTGGCGAAGGATGCCAAAATATATATATTCTAAAAGAGTTAAAAAAAATGAAGATGAGAATGATACGTTCTTTTAAAAACGTAGAAAAATGAGGAAGGATGAGCGTGAATGAAAAAGGGAAGGTAATGACAAAAGGTTGACAAATATGGTTTAGATTAATGTATCGTTTGACAAGGGTGGATGATTGGGAATCATGGGATTTTTAGGTGTTTTGTTGGTTGACGACCGAAGATGGATATGTGAATGAGGTGGTGATGACTCGACAACACTTGAAGCTTGGATATCTTCTTGTGAAGATGGGAAATGAGGGTCAAGTGGAGATGACTAGATGGAAGCGAAAGAGTGATGTTACTCTTGTTGGATGGGGGTATATGTTTGGGTGTATGAGTGTTGGAGAGTTTGGTGGTGGAGAGTTTAGAGGTGTAGAGTTAGGAGCGGAAGAGGTTGATTGAGGTTCTGGATGTTGTTCAAGTGAGGGTATTGGATGTGATCTAGTGAGAAGATATCCAATCCAAGTGAAGTATTCATTGAATGCAATGGTTTTTAGGAGAAAGATGCAACAAGGTCAATTGTTGATATGTTTTTCAACTTGATTCAAGTTGTGGGGTGATGAAGGAGAGCTAGAGGAAAGTTGTTCCAAGTTGCATTGAGAAAGGTGTAAGGTAAGAAGAGCATAAAGCTCATGGGCTTCCTTGAGTTCTTCAATGAACTTCAAGTGTTTGGAGGAAGGTGATGATGGTGGAATGTGGTTGTTATTAGGGATGCAACATAGGAATGACATGTGAAGTTATAGGGTGTGGTGGTAACACTCTTAGTGGTGGAGACATGTTTGAGCTTGGGTAATCATGAAAGCGTGATATGGATGGAAGATAGGCTTCATGAGTGGATGGTGTTTTTGTTGAATGAGCATCAAGTGAAGTATTGGTGATGAGGTTTGGATTGTTGTTTTGGAATTGTGCATGCTCATCATGAGAAGAAGCATTGGTGGAACCAAGCATGGGTTTTTGGCTTTGTTTGTGAGATGGGTTATTAGTATGAGCATAAGATTTGGGTATTGGTTGATTTGGAACAACATCACTTGAGCTTTGACAAGCGTCAATTCTTCTCCCCCAAACGGGTTTTAAGGAGATCTTAGAAACTCTTGAGAGTTTAGATCTTGGGTTGTTGGGGGATAACATGTTTGGTTGGATGATCATTAAGGATGAAGGAGATGTATTAATAGTGTAGGAAAGGTGTGGTTTAGGAAGGTAAATTTTGAGGGCATGGAAATGGTGGATGACTCGAGATTGGTAGTATAAAGGATGATTCGGTTTTTCATTTCACATGGGTGGTTTGAGGATGTACTGAAGAAGGGTTATGAGGTTTGAGTGTAAGGTAAAAGGATATATGTGAGTGAGTGTGTTTTCCCTTCCCATTAAATTCATGCTCATCCGAACATAGAGTTAAGCATGTAAAGGTATACAATCAAATCACATAGGAGCAAATAAACATCTAGAAACAACATATATGCGATATGCCATAAATCTAGGAATGACATAATCTAATGAGAAGCAAAGTTCATAAGAGTAAACTAGCGTTAGGTATATTTAGGAAGAGAAAT
The DNA here is from genome assembly GCA_030686995.1 of Artemisia argyi. Classification (NCBI taxonomy): domain Eukaryota; kingdom Viridiplantae; phylum Streptophyta; class Magnoliopsida; order Asterales; family Asteraceae; genus Artemisia; species Artemisia argyi. The sequence continues at coordinate 103,557,436 of CM060697.1, forward strand.
TTAATCAAGTTGAAGAATGAGTATGAGACTATTACTAGTGGTGCTCAATTCAGGCTAAAAACGACCATTTTTACGGGTTACACACACCCAACTTCTCACATAGAAGCAATTTAACCGTTAGGTTAAATTGAATTTCTAGTCAATAGATTCTCCAGTAGTCATTCTCTTTTTAGAAGAAATTGAGTTCCTAAATTTACCTATCGAAGAGTACCAAGTATAAAGTTCGCTTGATTCACTAATACTTGGCTTAATGTGACTCAAACATCATGTTTTTATGAAGGTAAATCTACATGATATATTTTACTCGCTATCCCAATAGAGATGTGTTGAATGTTTAGATAAGAGTAAACGCAAAGTTTTAATCTTTTGTTCATGATTTACCGGTTATTTGGTTTTGATGGCATATTACTTGATTTAATAAATGTGCTAGACTTTAAGAGTGCTCCTTAGCATATCTTCTGAGATGAATCTCATTAAGATTATTTATCTTAAATGAGTTTGTGATTCTCAAATGATATCAAAATAAGACATTAATATATTCTTAGACATATATTGTTTTCTATGATTTTTGCCATTGTTATATATCATAATTTAACTAGTATTTGAAAAATAAATTTTACTTGTTTATGGATTGTGACAAGTTATTTTCAATTCTAATAACTTATATTATTTCAAAAAGAAAAGTGTAGTGCATTATCTTGTAACACAACCATTCATGCTACAAAGAAATTGAAATACATATAATATATAGTGTGTATTATTCTTAAATATGTATTTTATCTTGAAGTGATGATTTTAAGTAGTGTGAGCAAAGTTTACATATGTTGTTAGTTTGCTCATGTTTGATTTTTCGGATATGACACATTTATCCGTTGCATTGCAATGTAAATTGCTTGAATATTTCAAACGAAACATCCAAGTCGTCAATCCTACTTCATTGTATATTTTATGAATGTGTTTAAAATGTTATTCTAATATTTGGAACACAATTATTGGACAAGTAGATTCAATATGACATTATCAACACAAGTGTGAGTTATGATCCAATGCATACTCTTTTCATCTACAAAGGATGTAACTATTTTCATATCAATCTAGTGTGATTGAGTATGTAGATTCAAGACTATATCTTTTGTTGTAATTTGATATAATCTTGAAGCTAAACAAATAGTAATCCAATTTCTTATCCACACTAAAAAATGTGTCAATTAGATTTGATAAATATATCAACAATAATTTGAATAATGAATTGATATAATATCAAGATCTTTCTTGACCCTCACGGACACTCATTTGAAATAAATAAACATTTTGATATTGGGTTCCATTAATCCTAAGATTATTTATTAGTGAATGATTGAAAGTTGACTTATTATTTCATGATTGTTATATGTTTTGTTTATGTGAAAGACTCTTCATTTTTACTTATTATGAACACACTTAGATTTTGAAAATACTTTTTCTTTTAAATAACTACTAATGTTTTACAATGATTCAATTTCTCTTATTAAACCACTTAAGGTAAAACAAGGTAATTTGTTGAAAATATTTAAGCGTTTGTTGAAAATATATTAGATTGTTTGAAATATTTAGGTAACTAGATTTAACTTCATTTACAAGATGTTTAAGTAACATTAAGCCATCTATACATATATGCAATGCAAGACTAATTATGCAAACTTAACGCAAGAAATTTAGCATAAGATCTAGTTAAGCAAAAACAGACAACTCGCTACGAACTAATAGAGTACATGACACATATGCTAAGATATTCAAATAGCTAAATTACAAATAGCAACGATTATCTAGTATACTCTATTAACAAAATAAAATCACAAATGAGTTCACATAGCACATAAAACACTTGTCGTCGTTTTGTGTATTATATATACCAATGTTTACTTAGCTCAATTTTATTTCAAAATGAAATAGTTTCTTACCCATTTTAAAATTTAATTAAGATCAATATTTTGAAAGCGTAAATACTTAATTTTTCAAAGATATACCGACTAGGAATGCCTGACTCGAAGGAAAAGGTAAAATACAAGTTTTACATTAAAACAAGACTCCAATTTTTGACCTCCGTGTAGTATTTTAGCTTTCTGATATACTTAAGTTTGTAATGGTTACTTGTAAGTATTTTTAAATTAAAGTAGACTCAATTATCTTTAAAACGCCGGGTGGCGCGACTTCTACGGAGTTACGGTTATTTTTATACGATTTTTCAAGGTTTCTGAAAAAACTGCGAAACAGACAGGCAAACCCCTTAAATATTTAAGGGGGCCGCCCAGTATTTAAGGGGGCCGCCCAGACAATTAAGGGGGCCACCCATCTGGTATACAAAATTACATTTTTTGCAAGAAATTGTTTTCTGACTTTGTGAAAAGGTGTGTAACTTTCTGATTTTAATAACGAACATATAACACTTGTTTTAAGTATAATCTTATCTCGAGCTAGTATAATTAGTGTATATAATATCAAAACTAATACAATTTAATCAACAAAACACTTTTCATATTTAATCCTCCTTAATGGGTAATTTGATACATGCATCGTACTCAATTTTTAAAACCATTTGTTTTGAAAATTAGAGCGACGTGGCTCTGGTACCAATTGTGGAAAACTAGAAGGGGAGGGGGGTTGAATAGTTTTCCCCTCTTTTTCGTTTATAAAAAGATTATTTCAAAATTTTGATTCGAATTTATTCAATTGTTTGTTTGAAAAACCTTCAATTAGAGTTTAGTATGAAAACAACATATAATCAATATGATCAATTATATATATGAGCTTTTGGATTAGTTTTCCAAACTTAGTTTTATGAATGGAGCTTTGGTTGATCTTTGTGTGAATACGTTTTCCTTTTAAAATCTTAAAACCTTTTGTATCAAATTATCTATCAAGTTAAACTCAATATAAGAAGTGTGAATAATAATCTATTAGACCATATCATATAATTATACACACAATCACAATATTAACTTGTAACTATAACACAATTAATCATCATGACAATATAAGCAACTATCAACACATATTTGCAAGCATAGATATAAAGCGATAAGTGTAAGAATAAATGTAAAGAGATACGAGAAATAAAATGCAAACCGGACACGATGATTTATAGTGGTTCGGCTACAAGGACACCTTCCTTGTCCTACTCCACTCCCCGAGTCACCTACTCGAGAGTTTTCTTCACTACTCAACAAGCTCCCTTTTGGCGGAGAAAACCTTACACAACTTTTGCTTACACCAATTAACGACACTAAGCTAAATTTCAAGTTCTAATAGTAGCTAGAACCAATCTCACAACTTCAATCACTACAAAACTTCTACACGACTTCACCACTTCTTCATGGCTTCACGACTTCTTCACTACTTCACAACTTCTTCTATACTCCACTACACATTCACACATCCACTTCTTCACAGCTACATGACTTATATGCACTACTACTTCTTCCCACTACTTCTTACTCACTTATAAACTCACTACTAAGTAAGATCATCTTGATCTACTTATTACATATACATAACTCACAACTTCACATAAACACTAACTAGATCCTAATACATCTTTGGCTTTATGATAGGGAGAATTCTTCTCTTGCACTTTGAGTGGTAAAGGATTGAATCACTTGAAACAAAGACTTATAATCTTATGATCAAATGATTTAGAAGGATGTTTTGAAGGGATTGGGACTGAAAATTTTCGTGCAAAAGGTGAGGAAAAATTGCAGAAATGAACCAGTATTTATAGGCAAAAATTTCTGACAACTGGAGCGTGCCGGTCCCCTTAATTGTATGGTCGGTCCCCTTAATTATTAAGGGGGCCGCCCTACTGAAACGGTCAGAAATCTTTGTCTTTTCTGGTAAAAGTTTATTTGGTGAAAAACTAACTGATTTTGGTTAAAAATTTGAATTCATATATTTGTTATGAATTAAACATTTTCTTTTAATTACCAAAATTGTTTTTCAAAAAAATATATAACATGTTTATATCATTTTATAAACTTTGTAATGTTTAAATAAAATCCCTTTGATCATAAAATGTATTAGACATTTGTTTGTACATACCTTAAGTGATTGTTGAAGCATACTCGAGACGTTGAGATGTCGAGGCTTGTTGACGTATGAATGCATAGATGAATTATGATCACAAGTAACTTATGCACTTTACATTATATGTTGTAACTTACATCTTTGTCATCATCAAAACATGAAGAGTGATGCGTAGGGATTGCACCAGGCTTTACCTCTCGAGGGATCTCGAGAAGCTTACTACCCCCACCAGGCAGTGTACCTGATCGATGTAGTATAGTATAATGACAAGTACCGGGGGATTGATCGTTCAGCTAGGAATAGTGTCGCTAGGATTAGAAAACCTAAAGACTAGGTCTAGAGATGAGGGATGATTCTTTTTGTATTTTTATATTTTTATGAAAGCAAGTAAAAATCTTGGGTTTGAAGGAGTTTGGCGGAATTAATTGCTAATCAACTAACCCAATATTAAAGATGCAATCAAAATAAAATACTAGAAATGAAAATAAACTAAATTATACTAGAGTTGTGAGCAATATATGGGAGAATTGTGTTTACTTAGATTTCACTACTCCCTAGATATCTTTTACAGGTTAATTACGTGTTATAGTTGCGTGGATGACGGATTGTATTCCTTAATACCATTCATGGGGTGGCGTACTTACTTCCCCAATCCTATAAGCGCCTACTTCACTCCTATGTCGAGCCGGCTAAGAAGCTCCTAACATGGGATCACTAGAATTTGCTTATGCATTAAATACAACCAATAAAACCTAGTACACATCGGTTCATGTTTCCTAAGACGTTCAAGCATGTTACACAATGGAGATCTGCCAATTTTCTTAAGCCTAACATTGAAATCATTCATCCATTACAACCATAAACAAGTAATCAACATATAATTAACATCTAGGTTTCATTACATCTAAGCAAACACAAGATAGATCTAGCCTAGCATGTTGAAATCAAGACAAACATAAGATATATTCAAACAACACATAGACATATTGAATGAATTAAGAGAAGACTTATCTCGATTGAACATGAAAGGATTCAAGGGGTGAAAACCCTTGAAAATACTGTCAAATACGACCTAGGGTTTACAAAGTTCGGCCCTAGTTTTCTCCACACAAGTTCCTCTCTAATGAATGAAAAATAGAAAACTATATATAGATTCTGATAGGTGATGGCGTCAAGAACAAAGTTCTGACGCCGTCATCTCGCCGCCAAATAGTTTCTCGGACTGCCTAGATCTAGGTCTGACACCGTCATGTATACTCCTTATGCAGGCCGTCACCAAAATTTGTCTTGATGCCCTTGTTGTGACGCCTTCAGGTTTTCACTGGGTCGTCATGGATTTTACTCTTGACGCCGTCATGATCTTCTTCTTGACGCCGTCAGGTACTGTTCTCAGCATGGAAAATTAAGTCTTTGCCGTTTTCTTCACTTTTATGCTCCAAAAACGTCCGAATTGCTTCCTTTTCCAGAATTCACTCCCAAAGTACCTAAAATCACAAAAGGAATGATTTAGGGCAATATTTGATCAAATAAATTCAATTCCGGGCTTAAATGACCCCCTAAAAGTGGTTCATTTTTCGCCTCATCAAAGAGGATGTTTAGATTAAATATCGTAATATTCATGCCAACAATATGGTCACACTTATTCACACTTTTAGTCACTTGATGCTTAATTATATGTGACTAAATACTCAAAAGAAACATGCTTTGTGTAACTAAATGTTACAAATGGCCACACAAACATAAAATTTATGTGGCCATTGAATGATCAATAGTCACACAAAATGCACATTTCTTCACTCTAAACACCATATGGTCACACTTATTCACACTTTTGGCCACTTTATGCTTAATTGTATGTGACTAAATATATATAAAAAAATTGTTTGTGTGACTATACAGTATTTACGGTCACTAATACTGATTAATCCTACAAAATCTGTACCTAATTAGTCACACATATTTTGGTTTTGGTTACTGTTTTGTAATAGAGACTAAAAAGAACTCAAACATTTGACCGTAGGAACCCTACGGTCACGCGACCTTTAGTCACACACAATCGAAAAATTATGTGTGACTATATGTATTTCGTCACACTTATTGGGTGTAGCTAAATCCAGTTTTTGTTCTAGTGTAAGATTGGATCTTCACACAACTTTCTCTTCAAAAGTTGGAAAGCTGTCTCTTGGTCTTTTCCCCAGATAAACTTCCTGTTTTTTTGGGTTAACTCCGTCAAAGGTTTTGCGATCTTTGAAAATCCCTCAATAAACCTTCGATAATAGCCCGCTAGTCCTAAGAATTGGCGTATTTGGGTAGGATTTGTCAGATACGGCCAATTTTTTACGGCTATAATTTATGTAGGATCGACAAAAAGTCCTTGTTTATCTATCAAGTGCTCGAGAAATTGCACGACACTAATCCAGAATTCACACATAGAGAACTTTGCATAAAGCTTCTCTGTCTTAAACAATTCCAATATTATTCTTAAGTGTTGAGCATGCTCTTCCTCGTTACGAGAATAGATAAGGATATCATCTATGAACACTATAACAAACTTACCCAAATATGGTTTACACACTCAATTCATGAGATCCATGAAAACCGTAGGTGCGTTTGTCAAACCAAATGGCATCACTTGAAATTCATAGTTGCCATATCTCATTCTGAAAGCGGTCTTAGGAATATCCTCTTCCTTCACTCTTAGTTGATGATAACCAGATCGTAAGTCGATTTTCAAATAAATGCTCGAACTTTGAAGTTGATCAAATAAGTCATCAATCCTGGGTAATGGGTATCGATTCTTGATAGTAAGTTTGTTCAATCCACGATAATCGATACACATTCTAAAAGATCCATCTTTTTTTTAACAAACAGAACAGGAGCTCCCTAGGGTGACGTACTTGGTCGTATGAAACCTCGATAAGCTAATTCCTGGAGTTGTTAAGAGAGTTCCTTCATCTCTAAAGGGGCTAACCTATAGGGTGATTGGGCTATAGGTGCCGCTCCAGGAATCAAATCGATTTGAAATTCTATTTGACGCACAGGAGGTAAGCCAGGTAAATCCTTAGGAAAAACTTCTGGGTATTCCCAGACTACAGGGATCTCATCCAATTGTTTTTCGTCTGGCTTAGTATTCCTTACTTGAATAACGAAGACTTGACAACCTCGTGATATGTATCATTCCGTTTTGATACAGTAGATGAGGTTAAGACGGGTTTTACTTTGATCTCCTTGGGCAATTAAAGTTTTACCGTTGATAGGAATATAGATGATTTAATCGTCACAAAGAATCTTAGCTTGATTCTTGGACAACCAATCCATTCCTACAACAAAGTCAAAACTACCGAGTTTAATTGGTATGGGATCAATCTCAAAAGGCTGGTTAAGTAGGGTTAGGGTACAACCCTGGATGATGGTGTTAGTACTAACTAGTTTTCCGTCAGCTAGTTCTATGTCATAATAACTATCTAAGGCTAGGGGTTTGATCCTAAGTCTAGAGGCAAAAGGTATAGATACAAAACTTTTATCTGCTCCTGAATCAAATAGTACTCTAACTAGATGATGGTTTAAGAGAAACTTACCCGTGACTACGCTCGGATCCTGTTGGCCATTCCTATCCCTCAGCATGTAGGCCCCTCCCTGGGCACCATCAGTTGTTTTCTTCTGACATCTATTTGCATAGTGTCCTTTCTCTCCACAAGCATGACAAATGACCGTTACTGGTGGTGAATTTCCCCTAGTGGTTGGTCCTTTAGGCTTGCAATCCTTTGGATGATGGCCCACCTTGTTGCATATAGTACACTTGATGAAACAAGGCCCTGTGTGGTGCAAAGCACACTTCTTACACAGAGGGGCTTTCCCAGCATAACCACTTCCCTCATTTGGAGTGGTGACATAAGCTCTAGTAGCTTCTTGCCTTGGGTTTGGCTGAGGATAGGGGTTGTTACGGGTATTACCATTAGTATTACGAGTATTTCCGAAAGCTCTCCCATCGTGGAACTTTCGTTTATTATCGTTGGGCGCTGGCACAATGTTGTGCTTTGTTACTTGATCCATTAACCTTAAAGTAATGTTAATGGCTTTCTCTAAAGTTTGTGGCTTTGAGGCACTAACATTACCTTCGATACTCCGGGATAAACCTCTGATGAAAACTTCTATCGTCTTTTCAGTAGTTCACACCATTGTAGGACACAAAGTTTCCACTTCCTGAAATCTCCTAATATAAGTTTTAAAATCATTCCCCTTCACAGTCAAGTTATAAAACTCATCTTCCATTTTCTTGACTTTCGTTCGAGGGCAGTATTTCTTAATCATAAGCTTCTTAAATTCAGTCCAGGTGATCTTGTATGCCTCCTCAATACCTATTGGCTGAGCATACGAGTTCCACCAGGACAAAGCTTCTTCGGTAAGAATACTTGTAGCAATCTTAACTCTACAATCCTCAGTACAGTTACTTTGAGAGAATACTGATTCACACCTTTCAAACCAGTGAACAATTCCTATGGCCCCTTCTATCCCTTTGAAATTGAAAGGCTAACAGCTCATAAATTCCTTGTAGTTACTCTTCTTCACTACAGGAATTTCGGGGTTTCTAGCCATGTTAGCATCCTTAGCTTCTAGTGCCGTAGTCACACTGACAGCAACTTGTTGCCAGATGGCTTTCTGAGTCATGGCGAGAGTAGTAGGAGTAGTCGATATCGTACGTGTCATTCTATAGATGGTTTGAAGATGTAACAACCGTGGTTTTGGCGGGTTAGTTTGACTAATAGTCTTGACTCGGTTGACGTTTGTTTGGTGTGTATTAGGTGTTTGAAGTGATATATGAGTGATATAGGTGAGTTTTAGCACTAAATCCCTTTGCGTAAGTGGTTTTATTGTGATTTGGAAAGTTTGGAATTTGGGAAAGTTCATTTTGATCACCTTTGCGGTGTAGAAATGACTTGTGTAGTTTTGGTGTTTTTGTGTTTTTGCGTAACGAGGCTTCGTTCAAGTAATTGAGTGTTAGTAAGTTACGTGGGATTTGTTTTTATGAGTTATGTTTCAAAAGAGTGTGGAATTCTATTTTTGGAAACTTTATTTTTGAAAATGATATTTTTCCGGTTGTCGTAAAAGTTGAGGTTTATCGTGTAAGACGTTAGGATTAGCTATGGGTATTTATAAAATATGAAAAGTATGAGGTTTTGAGTGTAATAAATAAATTTAATAAAAAATAAATAAAAATATATATTTTATATATGTAAAATTCGGATTTAAGGGATAAGGGGGAAAAAAGAAACCTAATTTGAGTCCAAATATGACTCTTAGACCCAAGGAATCCTAGTTCAACCCAAACAAGCCCAACCCCTACCCATATATATCAAAACCAACGACCACATATCCCTTTTTCTTGCAATTAGAAGTCGATCCAAGTGAGAAAAAGAGGAAGAAAAATTAGGGTTTGTAATTTGGAAGCAATAATCAATAATCAAGGTAAAATCTTTAAACCCTATGTTAAATTGTTTGATTAATTATTGGAATTCATGTAATATTAATTATGATGGATCTAGGGTTTGTTAACTTCTGTAAATTAATGTTATTAAACATATTGGGATCAATTAATGATAATAGTATGATGATTGGTTAAGAGAATTGAGCGTAAAACATGCTAGTTATTGAGTTAGGGTTTGGACAGATTTGTAAGGCTGTAAAGATGTGAGTGTACATAACAGATGGTGATGAGTTAAGTCACGAATTTTAAGTCTAAATTGTATTATAATGAAAGAGCTTTCCAAAAAGTCTAGCCACGATCAATTTTGAGGTCGGGAAGTCGGTCTTTTGATTTTTCTTTGTTAAGGTGTCAAAGCTGTCAAACCGGGACAGATTTTAGGTAAAAGTTTGAGGTTGGCATGTGGTTGTAAAAGTGGTATTTTGACTTGTTCTTCTGGAATAGTTAATTTTTAGGTTATATTAGACTACCACGAAGAGGATTCGCGATAAAAACTTGTGGAAATAATTATTAAAAATCAAAACTTTTGGTGTGCGTTCAGATCCGAATTTGAGTAGTTGTCAAGTTTGAATTTCTTGTGAGTACTTGTGTGTGTTATTGGTCCATGGCCTTCTGGGATTAGCTTCTATGCTTATGAGAGACCATGGTAAAATTTTGGTGTGAGTTGTTAAGCTTTATTTGTCGTGATTTCATGTGAGTGAATGTACTCAAAAATTCTGCGTTTTCTGAGTTTTAGAGTGCAAGGGATTTAGTGAGTGTTAAGTTATGGTGGTGGTTAGTATGGTGTCTAGGAGATCCATGGTGGGTCATATGAGTCTTAGACATCCATCATATGAGTATTACATAGGTTGTAGCTTTTAGCTTGACCTTGTGTAATGTGGATTATTTTTGTGTGTTATAGATTGTGTATTGTTTTTGTGGAAGCTGCGGAGTTTAAGGTGAGTTCATAGTCCCATATTTTTACTTTGTTTTAAACTTGGGATGGGAATGATGCTTGTCTTAAATGATTTGATTTACTGTGATTATGTGTGTGATATTAAAGAGCTTGTACTTATAATGTTGTCGTATGTATGCTATGTGTGATTATTTGCTTGTGTGGATATATATGTTTGGTCCAATTGGGGGGGAGTATCCAATTGGAGAGTAATACTCCTACTCGTACCAAATTCTGTGGATTGGATAATGTGATGATAATGCTGTGTGGTCCAATTGGGGGGGGAGTATCTAATTGGAGAGTAATACTCCTACTCGTTACTGGTTTTTGGGATTCAATTGGGAGGGTGCTTACCCTGTTGCTCGCGCATGCGACCTAATTGATGATATGTTGATGGGTACTAATTATGGGGTCAGAGGACACGAGCCGTCCTAATGGTTGCCTTATGAGTGTTGTTGCCTTATGTGTGGATATTGACTTGCAAATGCATGTAGCTTTATGATAACTATATTTATTTGTCCAGCTATATTTTGTAATCACAGTAAATTCGGTTGTCTTGTGTGTTGAGTCTTAAACCTATGAATCTCACCAACATTATGTTGACGTTTTAAGCATCATTTTCAGGTGAGCTTTCTAAGGATAAGATAGAAGGATGTGGATATACGAGACCTTAGTTGCATTGGAAGTGGTTTATCATCTATGTTTGGATTTATGTTTTGTTTTGGTTATTTTATTTTAGGGTATTGTTACAACACTTTGTTTTTGTACATTGCTCTATTTATGTGCATGTAGTTGTTCTCTATGTAGACACCAGGTGTTGTGATGATATCCATGAAGTTACACCCGCGCGTTTTCGCCGTGGCGGGGTGTGACAGATTGGTATCAGAGACTTGGTTATAGAGAATTAGGTGGTTTAACCTAGACTATAGCCTAGGAGTCCTTCATATAGTTGCATTTAGGATCTATGTGTAAGTATTGTATTTTATATGTCTATTTTCCTATATTTATGAGATGTTTTATTGTGTTTCGGACGTCTATTTTATCTCCTATACGTATTATTATATATATCGACTTTATTATATCGTCTTCCGCGCGTAAGATGCTTCGTTGGACTGTCGTTGTTGCTATCGGATGCGAGAGAAGTGGTAGGATAAAGCGGACTAATCGCAGAATCCGAGTTCCCGATAGCATGTATCTATGTTTGGACATGAGAGGACGTTTATGGGAAACGTTGGTGGAGAAGAAGTGGAGAGGTTTGGAACCACGACGACTTCTGGAGATGGAGCCATTACCAAATACCCTTGGTAGTGTCCTCACTTCACATAGGAAGGAGAGGTGGTTTAGTCTAGACCTCGTGATTGGTATGCAGTTGTGAATCATACAGAATTGAAAGAAAGAATTAGAAATGGTTTTGCATGTTGTCGACTACCTCAACGTGTAGGACACATGAATGGTTGGTTGAGTAAAGATGAAAGGGAGTTAGGATGAAATGGTGTGGATTCGGATCTAGAGTCCACAACAAGTAGTAAGTTGAATTGATCTGAGTGGGGAGATAAGTGCGAGAGTGGAGTTGAGCCATTATGCGACGTCTTTTGTTTTGTGTTATGTTTTGGAATTCGTATATTGTCTTTTGCCGTCTGGAGCCATGTTGGAGCGTGATTACTCTTGGATATTGGATCGACCTTATCCAAGTGATTTTGATTATAGAGTTTACGTGATCGATGGAATTGTTCCATGTGAGATGATTATTTGCAACGTCTTTTGTTTTTGGTTGCATGATTGTTTGCATGATGTGTTGTCATAGGAGGGAGTACACTTATGAAAGGGGGCATAGATAATTATGGTGGCCAACATAATTATACATGCGTCACGACACAAGTGGACTTGCAAGTATGATAGCATGGATTGCATGGTGTATTAGGTGATATGTGGTATATGTGCGTTATCATTGAGATGTGTGGTTTTGGAAGTAAGAATGCGTGTGGAATAGGCTTATAACTATGGTCGCGAACATAATTATAAGGGTATCACACACGTGGACTTGTGACCATTATTGCATTAATTGATGTTTGTTGATTTATGTTGCGGAAGATGGTATGTGATATCATGTTGGTGATGGCCGTATGGTTAGAGAAGTATTCTCTTAACCGTTTGGGCAGTCGTTATATGTTGGGGTGTGTAGGTGGTAAGATTCCATCCTACCTATCATACGTTAATACCTCAATTATCGATGGGTACTTATGTTGTGCTATTTAAGTTGATTCGTTTGCTAGACGCTCCGTTTGTATGCCTAATTCTTTGGTTGGCATTCCTATTCGTACCATGATGGTACATATGCCATATTCTTTTTATTCGACGTCGTGATAGGTGATGGGTAATCGAATTCGTTTTGTTGGATACTGGTTCGTTTCTTTGGTTACTCCATACATTCATTCCTCGGATGAATGTTATGCTATTCTTCAAGTATTGTTGGTTCGTGACCAGTTGGTGTGGATATTTAATCCCTCATTTACACACACCAATTGAATTTCGTGACATGTTTTGTGACCTGTTAGTATCGGTGTTTTTCTATGATTTTGGTTTGATTATTGTACGAATGAGTCTTTGCATTCTTCGCTTGGTTTGCAATGTATTTGCGTGAGTGTTCACTGGTGTAACACCCCCAAAATACCGCAGCGGAAGACTGTGTCATAGGGGTGCTACTTCATAATACAAAGTACAAGGTATAGAAAACGAACTCTAAATGAGACGTTTTGAAAAGTTACCATTCGATTAATAAATTCCGAGTTACAAACTTGAGATTCCAAAGTATGATACATAAATGTATACAAAGTTTTGAATGGTAAATGATAAAAGCGTAAGTCTTCAGAATATGCAGCTTGACTCTAAGTTCCACGCACTAGCTATCGCCTTACTAACCTGAGATAAACATGCTAAAGTGTCAACACAATGGTTGGTGAGTTCATAGAGTTTGTCTTAAAACAGTTGAAAAGTCTTAAAAGAATGTTCACATAGCAAAGGCATCGTGAATCCACTCAGTTACAAGTCCCGCCATAAGAGACTTATAACCTGTGTGTTCACAACCTACTGCTACAATATAATATGATTAAGACATGTATAAGTTCATCAAAACAATTAAGCAATTAGTCGTGAGTCTACTCTTCATCTCCGAAGACCTCACGTTTATGATGTATCCAACATTCACAAATGTTAGGATGTATCAATAGCCTCAATGGTCATCCAAGGTCTTAATTTGGAGCCACCGGAAGTCTCAATGGTCATCCAGGGTCTTAATCTGGAGCCACCGGCAGTAACACAATCAAGTATAACGCAGTTAAGTATAACACAATCATGTATGTATGAAATCAAGTATAATGCGATCAAGTATAAGACAATCAAGTATAGAACAATCAAGTATAATGCGATCAAGTATTTGTACAAGTAAGCAAGTAGTTGAGCATGTATCCCCCCCCCCCAAGAGTTAAAACAAGTATGAAAAGAGTAGGGGCTATGACTCACCTTAAGTCTATGTAATGAGAAATGATAGTGGTAGTCGAATCGCGAAAGTCTCTAAGAGCAGCCTATAATAGAACGTTGTGACTTAGGTTTGGAGTAACGTCTAAGAATACGAAGAATTGCCTATATATGTCTTGCATATAGTTCATGATGTAGTACTTAGTATATAATGTAAGTCTTTGAATATAAATGGTTTATGAAACATGTATAGGTTGTAAATCTCTTACTACCGTTCGGGCCGACATAATTCAGAAGTCATGAAGTAAACGTTCGAGGAGCCAGGACACTTTAATTCGTAAATCCACAACTCGTCTCGACGGCTTACTCAATGAACTCCTCACATGAGGCTCCCTACTATTGTAGTATTTGATAACATATATACATATATATATATATATATATATATATATATATATATATATATATATATATATATATATATATATATATATATATAAGCTTTTTGATCTTTAAAAGTTATATGGTCTTTAGCCGTGGCTTTGCCGTGACCTTGGTCATTGTTACCATGGTCTTGAGACTCAACCTTGGCTTTAGCCATGGTTGTGGTCTTGGCTTTAGGTCATTAGACCTCTTGGTCTTAGTAAATCATAACTATTATATAGTGACTTTGGTCTAAAAATGGGCTGTTAAGAATTTGAAGAAAATTATCACTCAGAAAGTGTTTTCAGGGCTCGAGCTTCTTTATTCCTGAACGAAAACGTCGTTCCGGACAACTTTCGTGTTTTAACTTTTTGATGAATCGGACCAGAAGTGGGACTTTCAAAATCATAATTTGATCAGAATGCTATTTAGGCAGTTTTGCCGTTTTGGTTTCGCTAACTTCAAATGGTCATAACTTTTGACTCGTGTACTCGTTTTGGGTGATTCAAATTGCTATGTTTTCCTTGTTAAGTCCTCTTTAACAATAAGTAAGTGTCAAATATCAAAGTTATACTATTGTGGTCGTGGTTTTCCATAAAAATCACTAGTTTGCTTGTTTGCTTGTCATAAGTTAACATATGTATACCAATACTCGTTTTATCCATTTTTAAACATCATGAACACAATACAAAGACCATATATAGCATGAAAGAAACATAATAAGCATGAAATGATATTGAGCAAGAAAGTGTATAAGGGTTTCTTACAACTTTTGGCTTTCACTTAAGAAAGGAAGTCAAGTATAGAACTAGGACACTAAACCTAATCTTGTAAACCCTTCACCATAACTCTTGTAACCCTTGCTAGCCTTGATCTAACCCTTGTGAAAACCATTTAACTTCAGCCCTAGTAACCTTGTGTAGCTCCTAATTCAACCATGGAATCACCAAACAAACTTAAGAACTAGGTAGAGAATACTAAGACATTGAACTTTGTAGTGTAACTTGTATATTGAAGATCAAAGGATCATGGTGCTAGGTATTGATCTTGTGGCATTTTTATTGATGAGAAAGGAAGAAGAATGAGCTTGTATTTATACTATGAATGAGGAGGTTAGGAAGGTTACTAGGAAAGTGCTAAAACTTGGAGACAAAGTTGTAAATAAGTAAGATCTAATGTCTAAAGTCAAGATTTAACCACACATGGTGACTCCCCCCCCCCTCCTAAGTCGGTTTTCCAAGGATAAGGGTGACTAGATGAGTAGTCATGGTCTTTGGATGATAATATCCTAAGTATGTAGCTAGTTTTGACTCCGTAAATCGCTAACCGTAAGTTTTTAAGTCACGAAACGTAAAACCGGGTATCCTAAAAATATGAAACTTATAAATATGGTTAAACATGTCAATATAGTCCATAATAAAATATAAAATGAGTGATAGGTTCTATCGGGTGCGAAAACCCTGCTAAAAACTGGAAACACGGGTCTAAAACGCGCAATTTGCGTAAAACGCTGAACTGAAAAACGTAAAATTCTGAAACTTTTGGAATTGTCCTAAAATGAGAGAAAATCATATTTCTATTGTTTATAATGTTTTATGGACATATCGGGATGCTAGAAGGACGTTCAAACCTAAAAGTAAATCTCGGACACGGCTTTGTGATTTTTGCAGAAATGATCCGACGAGCGTCAAACTCTCGGATTATCGTTAAAATAGTTTAACTTACGAGAATATGAAATAAAAATTTCTGAGATGAATAGTGAAAAGTGAATAGTAAAAGTGAATAGTAAAAATTTCAGGAATAAAAGTTAACCTGAAATTGCGAATTGTTACAGTCTCTACCCCTTAAGGAGAACTTCGTCCCGAAGTTCAGTTGATGTTAACTACTTACAGTGTGTCTAAGAGAATCCAGGATTCTAGGATCTAAAATAGTGGTGTTCACTCTGATTCGTCTAAGGTTCTGGTTAAGGAGTTGTATCGGATGTAAATAAGCCCACTTATTTATAACTCTTTACTTACATAAAGAAGCGTCCAAATTTATGTAAGTAAGGGATCATAAACTCATGGTTCGGTGATTTACAATTTCTTTATTTAACTGAAGAGGCATCCCAATCCATTTAAATAAGGAGATTCTAAAACATCCTACTTAAGAATTTCCGACACAAAATCCGCCTTCTGAGGCCGATAGTAAGATAATCAAGCCATCAAATCCCTAAAGCTAAGCAATAATATTATTTAACTCAAATCTTGTGTCTCATCAAACAAGAACTGTCACAAGATCAAGTTAACTAATTAGTTATTACTGAGCTCCATGTTTTTAATGACTCGACGAATCTCTGGGGCTCCATATAATACTAAAGTCACATCATCTAATAGCGTGGAACTAAGCAAACCTCTAACCAAAAAGCATATGTGTATGTATTGTGTGTAAGCCAAATAAAGAGGAAGGTCCCAACGTATATAGCAGTTATAGTCTAGGCACTAAATGCAACCTAGTTCTCTATAACCAAGGCTCTGGTACCAATCTGTAACACCCCCAAAATACCGCAGCGGAAGACTGTGTCATAGGGGTGCTACTTCATAATACAAAGTACAAGGTATAGAAAACGAACTCTAAATGAGACGTTTTGAAAAGTTACCATTCGATTTATAAATTCCGAGTTACAAACTTGAGATTCCAAAGTATGATACATAAATGTATACAAAGTTTTGAATGGTAAATGATAAAAGCGTAAGTCTTCAGAATATGCAGCTTGACTCTAAGTTCCACGCACTAGCTATCGCCTTACTAACCTGAGATAAACATGCTAAAGTGTCAACACAATGGTTGGTGAGTTCATAGAGTTTGTCTTAAAACAGTTGAAAAGTCTTAAAAGAATGTTCACATAGCAAAGGCATCGTGAATCCACTCAGTTACAAGTCCCGCCATAAGAGACTTGTAACCTGTGTGTTCACAACCCACTGCTACAATATAATATGATTAAGACATGTATAAGTTCATCAAAACAATTAAGCAATTAGTCGTGAGTCTACTCTTCATCTCCGAAGACCTCACGTTTATGATGTATCCAACATTCACAAATGTTAGGATGTATCAATAGCCTCAATGGTCATCCAAGGTCTTAATTTGGAGCCACCGGAAGTCTCAATGGTCATCCAGGGTCTTAATCTGGAGCCACCGGCAGTAACACAATCAAGTATAACGCAGTTAAGTATAACACAATCATGTATGTATGAAATCAAGTATAATGCGATCAAGTATAAGACAATCAAGTATAGAACAATCAAGTATAATGCGATCAAGTATTTGTACAAGTAAGCAAGTAGTTGAGCATGTATCCCCCCCAAGAGTTAAAACAAGTATGAAAAGAGTAGGGGCTATGACTCACCTTAAGTCTATGTAATGAGAAATGATAGTGGTAGTCGAATCGCGAAAGTCTCTAAGAGCAGCCTATAATAGAACGTTGCGACTTAGGTTTGGAGTAACGTCTAAGAATACGAAGAATTGCCTATATATGTCTTGCATATAGTTCATGATGTAGTATTTAGTATATAATGTAAGTCTTTGAATATAAATGGTTTATGAAACATGTATAGGTTGTAAATCTCTTACTACCATTCGGGCCGACATAATTCAGAAGTCATGAAGTAAACGTTCGAGGAGCCAGGACACTTTAATTCGTAAATCCACAACTCGTCTCGACGGCTTACTCAATGAACTCCTCACATGAGGCTCCCTACTATTGTAGTATTTGATAACATATATACATATATATATATATATATATATATATATATATATATATATATATATATATATATATATATAAGCTTTTTGATCTTTAAAAGTTATATGGTCTTTAGCCGTGGCTTTGCCGTGACCTTGGTCATTGTTACCATGGTCTTGAGACTCAACCTTGGCTTTAGCCATGGTTGTGGTCTTGGCTTTAGGTCATTAGACCTCTTGGTCTTAGTAAATCATAACTATTATATAGTGACTTTGGTCTAAAAATGGGCTGTTAAGAATTTGAAGAAAATTATCACTCAGAAAGTGTTTTCAGGGCTCGAGCTTCTTTGTTCCTGAACGAAAACGTCGTTCCGGACAACTTTTGTGTTTTAACTTTTTGATGAATCGGACCAGAAGTGGGACTTTCAAAATCATAATTTGATCAGAATGCTATTTAGGCAGTTTTGCCGTTTTGGTTTCGCTATCTTCAAATGGTCATAACTTTTGACTCGTGTACTCGTTTTGGGTGATTCAAATTGCTATGTTTTCCTTGTTAAGTCCTCTTTAACAATAAGTAAGTGTCAAATATCAAAGTTATACTATTGTGGTCGTGGTTTTCCATAAAAATCACTAGTTTGCTTGTTTGCTTGTCATAAGTTAACATATGTATACCAATACTCGTTTTATCCATTTTTAAACATCATGAACACAATACAAAGACCATATATAGCATGAAAGAAACATAATAAGCATGAAATGATATTGAGCAAGAAAGTGTATAAGGGTTTCTTACAACTTTTGGCTTTCACTTAAGAAAGGAAGTCAAGTATAGAACTAGGACACTAAACCTAATCTTGTAAACCCTTCACCATAACTCTTGTAACCCTTGCTAGCCTTGATCTAACCCTTGTGAAAACCATTTAACTTCAGCCCTAGTAACCTTGTGTAGCTCCTAATTCAACCATGGAATCACCAAACAAACTTAAGAACTAGGTAGAGAATACTAAGACATTGAACTTTGTAGTGTAACTTGTATATTGAAGATCAAAGGATCATGGTGCTAGGTATTGATCTTGTGGCATTTTTATTGATGAGAAAGGAAGAAGAATGAGCTTGTATTTATACTATGAATGAGGAGGTTAGGAAGGTTACTAGGAAAGTGCTAAAACTTGGAGACAAAGTTGTAAATAAGTAAGATCTAATGGCTAAAGTCAAGATTTAACCACACATGGTGACTCCCCCCCCTCCTAAGTCGGTTTTCCAAGGATAAGGGTGACTAGATGAGTAGTCATGGTCTTTGGATGATAATATCCTAAGTATGTAGCTAGTTTTGACTCCGTAAATCGCTAACCGTAAGTTTTTAAGTCACGAAACGTAAAACCGGGTATCCTAAAAATATGAAACTTATAAATATGGTTAAACATGTCAATATAGTCCATAATAAAATATAAAATGAGTGATAGGTTCTATCGGGTGCGAAAACCCTGCTAAAAACTGGAAACACGGGTCTAAAACGCGCAATTCGCGTAAAACGCTGAACTGAAAAACGTAAAATTCCGAAACTTTTGGAACTGTCCTAAAATGAGAGAAAATCATATTTCTATTGTTTATAATGTTTTATGGACATATCGGGATGCTAGAAGGACGTTTAAACCTAAAAGTAAATCTCGGACACGGCTTTGTGATTTTTGCAGAAATGATCCGACGAGCGTCAAACTCTCGGATTATCGTTAAAATAGTTTAACTTACGAGAATATGAAATAAAAATTTCTGAGATGAATAGTGAAAGTGAATAGTAAAAGTGAATAGTAAAAATTTCGGGAATAAAAGTTAACCTGAAATTGCGAATTGTTACAACTGGTATGAGTTCGTTTGTGGATTATTTTGATTACGGAATTCTTCAATGTCTTTCGCGTTCAATTAAGAGGTTGTGCTAGAGTCTTTATGGCATTTTACAAATTCGTTTTGGGTATTTGAAGGTTGTTTGATGGAAACTAATATTTTTATGGTGAAAATGATGTGTAAAAAAAACGGTGTTCATTTGTTTTTGGGAAGGTCGAGTATGGGAATAAGAACTGTCTATGGTTCTCATTTACCAAACTTGTTATGTATTTGTTTCATCGAGTGTTTCTTTCGTTGTGGTGCGCTTGTGGATGTTTTATTGGTACGTGTATTTTATATTTTCTTTGTATGAGTTTTCATTAACATTTTATCCGTGTCTGTTTTTATCGGTGGCAAATTTCTTGTTATGTTTTTTTTAGCTTTGATTTTGATGTTCGTTACTTCATTGGTCGGTAATTTGTACCCCTTTTGATTTCGTTGATATACGTTTTTGTTCGACCGGTTTCATGGTTCGCGTCGTCTACTCAGGATAGATTTTCGTTTTGATTATAGATTTGTTCGTTGTAGAAGAAGAGGGTGTTTGCCAAGTTGTTCAAGTGAGAGGTGTAGCTTTAAGATGTACGTTCTTCAGGAAGGTGGTCAACGATAGCGAGTGTTCGTGGACATTAGTAGGATAAAAGTGGTGAAGAGTGGAAAGTACCTAAGACACCATCTGAGAGACGATTGTCCTCAGGAATTGGCAGGTACTATTGACGATTCCTTTCTATCTTTCTATAGATTGTGTGGACATCGCGGAGGTAGAAGATTCATAAGAGGAACTATGTGATGCATGATTTAAAGTTGGGGAGTAGAACTTGGAGGTGATATTTGTATGGAGCAGAGAGTGTGGTCTACCCAGATCATAAGAATCTTTAGCATATATTTGACAAGAGGTTAATATATGTTGAAGAGAAGTTGGGTGTGGAATTTCTCAGTGACTACGATTGTCTGATTCACTATCGTCAAGGAAGATAGGACATCGTGGTAGGAGCACTGAGCGGGAGTGGACTAAGTAAGCGTACAAGTCAGGTGTTGGACGGTGAGCTGAGAGCATGGGTGTGTTTGATTTTGGAGGAAGCCGAGGTATACATTTGCCCTTAGCTGAGTTCTCCTATATCAACAATTATCATTCTAGTATTGAGTATGTGTCGTGTGAAAAGTTGTATGGAAGGTAATGTAGGTCACCTGTTCTGTAGGCAAAGGTTGGAACAAGCCAACTAATTGGTCCTGAACTAGAACGAGAGACTATGAATAAGGTTTTCTGACTAAGGAAAGACTTAAGGCAGCAAGAGATCGCCAAACAGAGTTATGTGAATAATTGTTGTAAGCCCTTAGAGTTTAGTGTTGGTGATATTGTGAGGTTAAAAGTATCTCCTTGGAAAGGTGTTGTGCGTTTCGGTAAGAAAGACAAGCTAGCACCGAGATACGTAGGACCATTTGGGATTTACGGAAAGGATTGGATTTGTGGCACACCGGTTGAAGTTAGCTGAGGAATTGAGTGGTGTACATGATACGTTCCATGTATCTAATTGAAAGAAGTGTTTGGCGGATGCTAGTCTGCACGTGCCAATAGATGAAAGTAGGGGTTGACAAAACTCTTCGTTTTGTCGAGAAACCTGTTGAGATTATAGATCGAGATGTTAAAGGTTGAAGTATGGTGAGATAGCGTTGGTAAAGGTATGGTGGGATTCTAAGCGTGGTCCTGAGTTTACTTGGGAACGTGAGGATCCGATGAAATTGAAGTACCCAAATTTTGTTTGCTGATGTGGTTGGTGAAGTAGATCGTTTGTAGTTGGATTTTAGATCGTGGAAGTTAGATGTGGGGTATCCATAAATGTTTGTTTTATGGATATCTGTCATTTGTGAGTGCGTCTTGCGGTTACCATTTGGCTTTTCATTTGGTTTGGGGGTATCGTACCTACCTGTGAGAAGTCGTTTGGATTGTTGGTGTTATTAATCGGGGAGTGTATCTATTTGCGCCTATTGTTGGAGTATCGATATGTTTTCTATCGTGTGAATTCGGGTATTTAGTCGGTTCACATTTTTGTGATTTTTTTTTCTCTGTGAGTTTATGGTGTAGTATTTATCCGCTTAAAAATCCATAAATTTCCTTTTGTTGTTGTGAGTGGTGAATATAGTAGTTGAAATCTCGGGACTCGATTTCCCTAAGTGGGGGATGATGTAACAACCGTGGTTTTGGCGGGTTAGTTTGACTAATAGTCTTGACTCGGTTGACGTTTGTTTGGTGTGTATTAGGTGTTTGAAGTGATATATGAGTGATATAGGTGAGTTTTAGCACTAAATCCCTTTGCGTAAGTGGTTTTATTGTGATTTGGAAAGTTTGGAATTTGGGAAAGTTCATTTTGATCACCTTTGTGATGTAGAAATGACTTGTGTAGTTTTGGTGTTTTTGTGTTTTTGCGTAATGAGGCTTCGTTCAAGTAATTGAGTGTTAGTAAGTTACGTGGGATTTGTTTTTATGAGTTATGTTTCAAAAGAGTGTGGAATTCTATTTTTGGAAACTTTATTTTTGAAAATGATATTTTTCCGGTTGTCGTAAAAGTTGAGG
Organism: Artemisia argyi; assembly: GCA_030686995.1. Classification (NCBI taxonomy): domain Eukaryota; kingdom Viridiplantae; phylum Streptophyta; class Magnoliopsida; order Asterales; family Asteraceae; genus Artemisia; species Artemisia argyi. The sequence goes on from CM060697.1 coordinate 103,579,984, forward strand.
TTTATCGTGTAAGACGTTAGGATTAGCTATGGGTATTTATAAAATATGAAAAGTATGAGGTTTTGAGTGTAATAAATAAATTTAATAAAAAAATAAAAATATATATTTTATATATGTAAAATTCGGATTTAAGGGATAAGGGGGAAAAAGGAAACCCAATTTGAGTCCAAATATGACTCTTAGGCCCAAGGAATCCTAGTTCAACCCAAACAAGCCCAACCCCTACCCATATATATCAAAACCAACGACCACATATCCCTTTTTCCTGCAATTAGAAGTCGATCCAAGTGAGAAAAAGAGGAAGAAAAATTAGGGTTTGTAATTTGGAAGCAATAATCAATAATCAAGGTAAAATCTTTAAACCCTATGTTAAATTGTTTGATTAATTATTGGAATTCATGTAATATTAATTATGATGGATCTAGGGTTTGTTAACTTCTGTAAACTAATGTTATTAAACATGTTGGGATCAATTAATGATAATAGTATGATGATTGGTTAAGAGAATTGAGCGTAAAACATGCTAGTTATTGAGTTAGGGTTTGGACAGATTTGTAAGGCTGTAAAGATGTGAGTGTACATAACAGATGGTGATGAGTTAAGTCACGAATTTTATGTCTAAATTGTAGTATAATGAAAGAGCTTTCCAAAAAGTCCAGCCACGATCAATTTTGAGGTCGGGAAGTCGGTCTTTTGATTTTTCTTTGTTAAGGTGTCAAAGCTGTCAAACCGGGACAGATTTTGGGTAAAAGTTTGAGGTTGGAATGTGGTTGTAAAAGTGGTATTTTGACTTGTTCTTCTGGAATAGTTAAGTTTTAGGTTATATTAGACTACCACGAAGAAGATTCGCGATAAAAACTTGTGGAAGTAATTATTAAAAATCAAAACTTTTTGGTGTGTGTTCAGATCCGAATTTGAGTAGTTGTCAAGTTTGAATTTCTTGTGAGTACTTGTGTGTGTTATTGGTCCATGGCCTTCTGTGGTTAGCTTCTATGCTTATGAGAGACCATGGTAAAATTTTGGTGTGAGTTGTTAAGCTTTATTTGTCGTGATTTCATGTGAGTGAATGTACTAAAAAATTCTGCGTTTTCTGAGTTTTAGAGTGCAAGGGATTTAGTGAGTGTTAAGTTATGGTGGTGGTTAGTATGGTGTCTAGGAGATCCATGGTGGGTCATATGAGTCTTAGACATCCATCATATGAGTATTACATGGGTTGTAGCTTTTAGCTTGACCTTGTGTAATGTGGATTATTTTTGTGTGTTATAGATTGTGTATTGTTTTTGTGGAAGCTGCGGAGTTTAAGGTGAGTTCATAGTCCCATATTTTTACTTTGTTTTAAACTTGGGATGGGAATGATGCTTGTCTTAAATGATTTGATTTACTGTGGTTTTGTGTGTGATATTAAAGAGCTTGGACTTATAATGTTGTCGTATGTATGCTATGTGTGATTATTTGCTTGTGTGGATATATATGTTTGGTCCAATTGGGGGGGAGTATCCAATTGGAGAGTAATACTCCTACTCGTACCAAATTATGTGGATTGGATAATGTGATGATAATGCTGTGTGGTCCAATTGGGGGGGAGTATCCAATTGGAGAGTAATACTCCTACTCGTTACTGATTTTTGCGATTCAATTGGGAGGGTGCTTACCCTGTTGCTCGCGCATGCGACCTAATTGATGATATGTTGATGGGTACTAATTATGGGGTCGGAGGACACGAGCCGTCCTAATGGTTGCCTTATGAGTGTTGTTGCCTTATGTGTGGATATTGACTTGCAAATGCATGTAGCTTTATGATAACTATATTTATTTGTCCAGCTATATTTTGTAATCATAGTAAATTCGGTTGCCTTGTGTGTTGAGTCTTAAACCTATGAATCTCACCAACATTATGTTGACGTTTTAAGCATCATTTTCAGGTGAGCTTTCTAAGAATAAGATAGAAGGATGTGGATATACGAGACCTTAGTTGCATTGGAAGTGGTTTATCATCTATGTTTGGATTTATGTTTTGTTTTGGTTATTTTATTTTGGGGTATTGTTGCAACACTTTGTGTTTGTACATTGCTCTATTTATGTGCATGTAGTTGTTCTCTATGTAGACACCAGGTGTTGTGATGATATCCATGAAGTTACACCCGCGCGTTTCCACCGTGGCGGGGTATGACAGAAGATGAGATGAGATAAGAATAATGTCGTAGTCGAATATAATGAGGATTAAGATTCGACGTAGACATTCTTGCAAGTTCTAACTAATAGAATCTTGCGTAAAAACGGAAGTTATAAGTTTCAACTGATACCAAGGGTTGGGAATCCTAAACTAAAAGGGCAGAATTCCTTATAAGATTTGCTAAATTCCCCGGAAGTTTGTTTCCCCCATCTAAAGGTATAGTGATGCTAATCTTAAAGGGTCTAATTGTTATAAGTTTTTTTAGTGTTCCTAGGTAAAATTTTAAGTTTTCTATAACCTCGAGTTCTTAATACTTAAGGTAAGTGATGCGTGGAATTGCACCCTCGCAAAAGGTTTTACCTCTCAAGGGATCTTGAGAAGCTTGCAACCCCCACCAGGCAGTGTACCTGTTCGTTGTAGTATAGTATAGTGACAAGTACCGGGGGATTGATCGTCCAACTCAGGAATAGTGTTCGCTAGGATTAAAAAGTCTACTAAACTAGGTCTAAAGGTGAGGGATGATTCTTTTTGTATTTTTATATTTTAAGGAAAGCAAATAAAAATCTCGGTTTTGAAGGAGTGGGCAGAATTAGTTGCTAGTCAACTAACCCAATTCACTAAAGATGCAATCAAAATACAATAAAATAAACTTAAACTAATTATGTGCTGTAAACAATAATAAGAGAAAATGTGTTTACTTAGATTTCATTACTCCCTGGATATCTTTTACCGGTTGATTAGCTTGTTACAATTGCATGGATGACGGGTTATATTCCTTAATACTAGTCGTAGGGCCGTGTACGAAATTCCCTAACTCTATAAGCTCCTACTTCACTCCTATGTCGAGCCGACTAAAAGCTCCTAACATGGGATTACTAGAATTCGCTTATGCATTAAATACAACCATTAAATCGTAGTACACATCCGATCATGTATTTTAAGACATTCAAGCAAGTTACCAAGTGGAAGTCTGCCAGTTTTCTTAAGCCTAACATCGAATACAATCATCCACAATAATTATAAACAAACCATCAACCAATAATCAACATCTAGGTTTCATTACATCTAAGAAAACACAATAAAAACCTAGCCTAGCATGTTAAAAAGAAGACAAGCATAAGATAGAATCAAACAACACATAGACATATTGAATGATTATTGGAAAACTTATCTTCAATTGAACATGGATGGAACAAGGGTTGAAACCCTTGTTTTTACAGAAAATTCGTCTAGGGTTTGCACAAAGAGGTTCTCCAAAAGTTCCACACTTAATGAATGAAAATTAGAAAACTATATATAGATTTTTGAGAAGTAAGCATAAAAAGGAAACACTAAAGACGTGTACTTGATTTTGAAAGCAGAAGTCTCTATTCTAATTAAAACGCTGAGCTTTAATGGATTTTTGGTAATTGATTTATATAATATTGACTATTATAAATTTTTTACTGTTTTTTTATTATTCTTATTGTGGTGCAAAATTTTGTTAACTTTTTGATTTTGGCAAACTAGACGAGCACTCATTCATAGCGACAGAATTTATAGTGGCAAATAGTTATAGTTGTGATATTGTGATTGGTGTTATGTGTAACATTTATACATAAAACGTAAAATAATCAAAATCTAAATGAATACGTCTCCTCAAGAAAAGGTGTCGTCCATAATAAGGTTGAGGTGAATTTAATTTACGATGACAATATCGAGTAATTTTGAAAAAAACTTTAAATGAGAAAAACGTCTCCCATTTATTTATAAAAAAGGTTGTCAACTATGATACAAATGACAACATTTAAAAGAAGATATAAAAACATAACATTAATTCAACATTATTTAGTTTAACAAAGGACAACATTTTTACCTGCATTTTTCCCAACTTTGCCAAACACAAGACTTGACACAGCGGAATCGACTTTCACACCAACACAAATCATTGTTAAAAGTGCTGAAATACTCTCAAAAACACGTCAAACACAATTTTGCACAAATTAGGCACTATCTCAAATACCCATTAGCAAGTTCAGAATTTACTTACAATCTTTCATATCCCTTCACCATTTTGTTTTGTGACAATTTCATCAATATAACCCAAATTGAAAACTTTTTAAAATTACAAGTTTGAACCAAAATGACGGATACATAGAAATACCAAAACACAACCAAAATGTCGAGATGTTTAAGCTTGATTAAAACATTGATATGAGATTCTACTTACCTTTTATACATCAAAATGGGCAATTAAATATTCTAATCTAACACTTTCAACTTCAAACTTTATCCTTTTCGTTGTCTATTCCACTTGAATCTATAAAACATGTCAATTATAACACGTAAGCATAAATGTTTAGTAAGTTAATGGGATAGCAACTGTAACGCATAATACATTACCATGTATCATAATTATTAGTTAGATAAACAACTAACTAAGCTTTATAAGGAAGCAAACAATACAACAGTTGTCTAACGTAAGTTAGACCTATTGATAAGTCTTATATTGTTGAATACGTATCACATATTTATTTACTTATATTATGCATGTTTATATCTGAATTGATATTTAATTACATAAGTTTTCTTATTTTAGTGATTATGTATATTACAAAAGACACGGAGTAAGACATGATTTGGAGTTGATTTTGATAATTCTTTATGCAAGCTGTAAAGGAGCATACGGTGTATGTAACTCTGGCCATACGCCGTATTGATATCTGGAAGAATTCACCAAGTATTTACCCCTAACATGGGATCACTAGAATTCGCTTATGCATTAAATACAACCATTAAATCGTAGTACACCTCCGATCATGTATTTTAAGACATTCAAGCAAGTTACCAATTGAAAGTCTGCCAGTTTTCTAAAGCCTAACATCGAATACAATCATCCACAACAATTATAAACAAACCATCAACCAATAATCAACATCTAGGTTTCATTACATCTAAGCAAACACAATAAAAACCTAGCCTAGCATGTTAAAAAGAAGACAAGCATAAGATAGAATCAAACAACACATAGACATATTGAATGATTATTGGAAAACTTATCTTCAATTGAACATGGATGAAACAAGGGTTGAAACCCTTGTTTTTACAGAGAATTCGTCTAGGGTTTGCACAAAGAGGTTCTCCAAAAGTTCCACACTTAATGAATGAAAATTAGAAAACTATATATAGATTTTATACCTTGACGGCATCACATTATAGCTTGTGACGCCGTCAACTTGCCGCCAAGATAAAATTCGTATTGCCTAGATCCACTTCTGACGCCATCATGTGTAATATTACTCTGGGCCGTCACATGTATTCTGATCCTGACGGCCTTGGTGACGCCGTCAGGCCAAATTGCCTTGAAATTGTTCTGGACCGTCATGTGTATTTTCCATATCCACCTATTTTGCCAAGCTTAACGCCGTCACTTGTGTAGCCTTGACACCGTCAGGTACTGTTCCCAGCAAGGATTTTGAGACTTTGTCGTTTTCTTCACTTAATCGCTCCAAAAACGTCCAAAAAGCTTCCTTTTCCAGATTTCTTCTCAAAAGTACCTAAAATGACAAAAGGAACGATTTAGGGTAATAATTGATCAAATAATCACGAATTAGGGCTTAAATGACCCCCCAAAAGCGGTACACTTTTCGCCTTATCAGTAAGCCTATAGTGGTTCCTAGAATATAAGGTATAGAGGATCCTAATATGAAATACTTAACTTAAGAAAGCTAAGTTTAGACAAACTATAACTTTTATTCGTATATCTTACAGGGTGAAAACTTAACAACTAATCGCATAACTAAGTTATATTTTTAAAACTAAGTCTATAACCTTACTAGTTTGATTCTTCGCTATTCTTAAGTTCCTGGATTGCTTCTAAAAGATCCCTTATATCAGAGCTATGATTATTTCTAATATCCTCATCAGAGTTAGAAATTTGAGCTGTACCTTATATTCTAGGAACCTTCATACCTTATTTGTAACTTATATTCTAGGAACCTTCATACCTTATTTGTAACTAAGTCTATAACCTTACTAGTTTGATTCTTCGCTATTCTTAAGTTCCTGGATTGCTTCTAAAAGATCCCTTATATCAGAGCTGTACCCTCTATAGTGGAAAGCTTAACATGAGCTGTAACTACCTCATCAGAGTAACCTTCATACCTTATTTGTAACTTAGAAATTTGATTACGGGTTTTCCTAAGTTCAGTTTCTAATATATCATAGTCTTTTTGAATTATAATCCTACCTTTTACTAGGTCACTAATCTTAATTTCTACTTCCTCGATACGTCCTAAGGACAACTTATCTAGGTGATTAAGTATATCCTCAATTTGTTCCTCATGTCTTTCTAAAGGTGTTTTATAAGAACTATTTCCTATTTGATACCTATGAGGAGGTATAGGTGGTATAATACGCAATTTCTTACGGGGAGGGGAAACTACTTCGGGAATATAGAAATCTTGGGTTTTAAAGTTAGGTATAGATGGAGTAGGGGTTAGAGTAGGCACTATAGGAATATCACCACCATATGCTTGCATATAGTTATTATATGTTTGCATATAGGGATCATTCAGGGAGGGTTCTATAGCTAAGGCAACTAAGACATCCTGAGTTAATTCTTTCGAAGAGTTAGAATCAGAGAATGAATGACTGGGAGTAACCGGGGCATACTCATAACTATCTAATGAAGCATCCTTATCATCGGTTTCTAACACGATGATAGGATGATTAAAGGAAGACATGCCTAACTATAATACCCGGGAAAAGTATATTAGCATTCTTCTATCTTATGCTATATCCGAAAGACAAGTTAGGGAACGCAATAGGGAATCTATCTTAAAGGCAATAGGGAATCGATCCTAGAGGCAATAGGGAATCTATCCTAAAGGCATTAGGGAATCTATCCTAGAGGTAGTTCGAGGATTCTAGTGGCACGAAGGACCTTTTTAGAAAATTCTGGTTATAGTTTTTAGGAAAAACCTTTTGTTCTCTATAACCAAGGCTCTGGTACCAATCTGTAACACCCCCATTTTTGACAGATCACAGCAGAATTTAGATCTGGGGTATTACCTCATGGAATCAAAGACATGATATAGAAAACGACTTGAAAAGAGACTTTTTTGAAAAAAGATTTATCATTCATTTATTTTATCAGAGTTTTTACAGTAAAAGTTATACTTTTACCAAAAGAGAGGTCCCTAAGATACGTTTTTAAGTTATAAGTAGGTGAATGATAACTAGTCTGGACGTCCTCATGTCTAGTGCCATTCCGTGCCATGGGTTCCTAAAGGGCTTAAATACCTAGGATAACATGCTTAAAGGTCAACACTAAGGTTGAGTGAGAGTCATAGGTTTAAGTAGAGATAGAGTGAATACAAGCACCACAGGGTTCAGCTTAAACCCAGTAGTAGAAAGTGTTAAGAAAAAGAAAGGATTATTGCACTAAGCTCATGAAACCGCACGTTAACAGTCCAGATCATGGGGCACTGCAGACCCTTAAATTATGGGACAAAGATAAGGATAACTTGCCAAAGTTAATCCTTTAGAGGTTTCAAGTATAGTACTTATTGGTACCGGCTAGGGCAAACCAACGGGAGTTATCAAATTCTAATAGATCTATTAACTATACTCGCGTTCACTTGGGTAACCCACAAGTAATTATGGTTCATGAATTTTAGTTATGTAATGGTGGCAGATAGTAATACTCGTGCAATAACCAAATAAAAATACTTGTATTCCATTTAAAGCATGTATCCCCCTCACAGGGTTTATAAAGCATTTAAAAGAGTGGTATAGGGTTTAGACAGCTGACTCACATATCCTGGGGGTAGTGTAGGTGTGTGTACGTCAAGTCCTAGTTTATTGTTTCTAGGTTTTTCAAGTAATTATACTTAGGGCTTCTTGATTTAGTTATAACATAACACCGTTCGGGTCATTGTAATCCAGAAGTATAACTCCTCACATGAAGCTCCCTACTATTGTATTATGCTGCCAACATAATACCATTCGGGTCATCATAATTCAGAAGTATATAACTCCTCACACAAAGCTCCCTACTAATGAGTTATGTTGTTATTAGCATTTAGATATACATAACACCGTTCGGGCCATCATAAACCAGAAGTCATGTAGTAAACTTTTGAAGAGCCAGGGCACTTTAACTCGTAAACCCATCAAACTCGTCAAAACGAATACCGAAATGAAACCCCTCACATGAAGCTCCCTAATATTATGTTATGTTTTATGTAAAATAGGTTTTTATTATTTATATGAAAATAATCCGTTTATACCCTTCAAGTTTCACATTACAATTTCTACCCTAAACTTATATATATATATATATATATATATATATATATATATATATATATATATATATATATATATATATACTAGCAGGGTACCCGCGCGTTGCGGCGGCGGGTACCCTGTAACTAAATTTCCGGCGAGCAAATTTTTTTGATTATATGTTTATGTGACGACAACTTTATGGATCGCGAGAATGTTAGATTGGAGTAACTTTAAGATATAACAAACAATTACATATAAAATTGTAGGGGATCACGCAATGCTTTGGCAAAATAGTGATGGTAGTAGGTATTATTATGGAGTTAGTACGTCAAATAGTTGACAGCGGTTTGTAGTAACAAGTAGTTAGGAAACATTATGATAAATCTTACTACATTTTATATTATATAAAAGTCTAGATATCCTAATCACTAATGATGATGCTTTATTTCAAAAATATATGCACAATATTGAATTTTAAAGAGTATTTGTATGATGTTAAGAAATGAATTTACAAATAAACATTTTAGAGTTTATCTTATAGTATTATTAACTCTTTTTTGCATTAACAATTATACTGATTAAAAAATACAATATATAATGTATAATGTATGTTGTGAAAGAAAAATTATTAAAATCATCCGTAAATTGTAGATTACGTATTGAACCTTATATTACTTAATTAAAAAAGCATATTACTTAGATTTAAAAAGATTAAAGAAAAATAGTGATAGATACTTATATCAGCTAAGTGGTAAACATGGCAGTCGGTAATTTTAAGACCAAGAACCATTTAACAATCAAACAATATCAAACACGTCACTCTTATCCGAGTATGAATGGATAACCAAACAATGTAATAACATATTATGTATACCTTTTATTATTTCAACAAAATGTATACATTAAACAAAGGTGTTAGTTTCACTCGTATATGATATAATAAAAGACTTTTGTTGGGTGGGCTTAATAACGTATATCGGGCCGTAGAAAGATATTTTACACCAAGTATTTGTAAATGTTAGGGTTTATCATTATGAAATAGAAAAACCTTTAACCACCACCACAATCAATTAGCAAGAGTGCAAGATAGTTGCATACCACCATTGAGCGCCACCTCTAGATACCATGCACCATCGTGACCACCTCCATTTTGACCCTACGTCGCCAACCATAGCCATCTTTTCTTTTTTACTCTTTGTATTGCAGTTTTATTTTATTTTTTGATGCATAATGTACATGAGTTTTCATCATTATTACTTCCTTTTCTTTTGATTTATTCACCTGATCTGGAGTCTGGACAACTTGTACGTAAATATATAGATTTTTCGATTATGGGTTTTCTAGGATGAGGTTGCCAATGCTTTAAAAATTGTTGTATTAAAAAGCTTCTTTCTTAGGGAAAAAAAAATAAAGTAATTCTTTTCATGTTATTTAATTATGTTTTGAGCATTTTTATAACTCATGAGTCTAGATTTTTGATTTACGGTTGGGAGATGTGTTGTTTGTAAGCCTTTTTTTTAAGCTTAATTATATTGTAATTTGTGGTTAAAAAGTTGTATTTTTAGATGAAAATGTATTTTTAATAGCGTATTAATTATATTAGATGAGTAGTGTTTTTTTTAGATTTATTTGTGCTTTACATAGTTGTACATTATGTTTTATAATTAGTACATGTACATACTTGTGCTTTAAATCATTGTGCTTTGTGTTTTATGACTTGTATTAATATGTGATCGGTGTATTAATTGTACATGTATAAAAGATAAGTTGACTATAAAATATTGTGCTTTAAATACTTGTTCTTTGTGTTTTATCACTTGTATTAATATGTGATGAGGTGTATTAATTGTAATTGTTTTGTACATTGTGTTTATGTAATTGTACATATTAGTGATGTGGTGTTTTAAATTATGTATTAATTGTATATAAAAATGTTGTTTTTTTAGTTTAGGGTGTGCTTTACATACTTGTACATTATGTTTTATAACTTGTATTTACTTAAAATTTATATAAGAAAATCTTAAAAAATTAATAGGAGAGAGGGTGCAATTTGCTTTATATGTAATATATATATATATATATATATATATATATATATATATATATATATATATATATATATATATATATATATATATATATATATATATATTATACATTTAACTTTCTAGATTTCACATATTTAGTCCCTATACTTATATATTTTAGAGAAATGGCAGAAATAGTCTCTAAACTATATTAACTTTCAATTTTTACCTTTAATACCCTTAACTTTATAATATTTGCAAAATTAGTCCTTATAAGTTTATAACTTGTTTTACTTTCTATCCTAAGGTTTTAGAACTTTGCAAAAAGGGTCCTTGTACTTAATACTTCTAAGATAGGTCAAAAATAGTCCTTAGACTTAATATTTTCAGAAAGTTACCATATATACCCTTATGCATAAAAACTATTGCAAAACTAGTCCTAAATTCATGTAAACTATACTTTTATGAAACAAAAGAGTTTCCTAGCTTATGTTTAACTAATATTAGCTTATCTAAGTTACCTAAACTAACATATAGGACATGATAAGGCAATTTAGCAATAAACACGAACTTACTAAAAATTAGGGTTTCAAAATGAAAAGTTGTAAAAGAAAATGATCAAGGCTCTAGCTTAGGTTTCTAAGGGTTCTAGGACATATCCTACGTATCCTAGATTAGTACTAAGGCTATTAGAATAAAATATTAAGGCTTACTTGGTTGTGGGAGTCTTAACATGAGATCTAGGGTTTTCTCGACTAGAAATAGGTCTCAACTAGTATCTAGGCTACACTACTCGACTTCTAAGGCTGCTAAGGACTTAGTACTACAGAATATATAAGGTAGAGAAGAGTGGGGAGGTGTGAAGTGATAGGGAGGGTGGTTCGACCTATTTATAGGGTACGTTTGGTTTATTGTTCAAGAAAAGGGGTGATAGGTGTCGAGGAGGGGGGCTGAGTAAGGGCAGCTATATGGTGACGAGGAGAAGCTATATAGTGACTAAGAGCTGCTAGTAGTAGCTAGGGGGCCTTAGGGAGGTGTTTATGGTGGTGAGGTAGCCGCAGCACAAAGTAGGTGACAAGGAGGTGATCCACCTCCTTGTGTGATAGCTTGGGAGGTGCTAGGGTGTATACTTGATATGCTTAAGCTACTAGGGTGCTTGGTTGAGGAGCTTGAGGTGCTTTGGTTAAGGTTTTACTAGTTTTGTTTTAGTTTAGACCTAGTTTTGTCTAGTGAGAAATTAAGGTCTAGCCTAAGGTTTAGTGCCTAGATTAGGGTCCTATGGGTCTTTAGTGACTAAGATTAAGTCCTAGGAGGCTTATACTAAGTGGTGGTATGTTGGGAATTATATTAACAGTTACCACGGCTAGTATGGAGATTACAACTACTGAAGAATGCACTAGTAGTGGAAACTCATTACCACTGCTAGTACATATCATTACCACTGCTATTGGGATAACTGTTAGGAAACATGTATAGATAAATATAGAATAGATTTTGTGTATATCTTATTCTATTATTATTATACGTATCTTGTAAAAGAGGTCTCCTTGTGCTATAAAAGGAGGTCCTAGGTTTAGGTTTGATATACGTTTTTCTTAGAGCTTCAAGGTTGTAACCCTAGTGATATAAAGATCACTCGTATTATTATTCTTAATAATATTTGAGCTAACAGTTTGTTTCACTCATTGTTATCATTCATATACAACTGTTTTATTCACAAACAAACTTCTAAGTATTACTAAGTAGATTCCGCATACTTGGTGACATAATTCAAAGTATCATTCTAACACATATTAAGGTGTTTAGATCCATCAAGTGGTATCAGAGCCAGGCTTTGATACTTTGATTTAGAAGATCCGAAGTTCACTCACAAGATTCAATGGAGACAGAAACTAGTCAGTCCAACGTTGCTGCTAAGCTTCCTAAGCTTAAGTTGAATGACTATGAGATGTGGAGACTAATGATTGAACAATTCTTTATGGTGCAAGACTATGCATTTTGGGAGATCATTATGTTTGGTGATTCCTTCAAACTTGGTACTACCACAGAAACTATTGATGGCAAGGTAGTACAAAAGTTAAATATTGGACCAGTCACATCTGATGAAAGACTACAGAAGAAGAATGATATGAAGGCCAGAGGTTTATTGCTAATGAGCCTTCCTATGGATCAAGTTTTAGCCTTCAGCAAGTACAAGACTGCAAAGACTTTATTTGAAGAAATCTGCAATGTTTTTGGTGGTAATGATTCCACCAAGAAGACATAGAAGACCTTGTTGAAACAGACTTATGAAAATTTTGGTTCAACAAGTAATGAAATCCATTGACAACATCTTCACAAGGCTTCAAAAGATTGTTACTCAACTCACAGTGTTTGGAATTGAGGTGGAAAGGGAAGACCTCAACTTAAAGTTTTTAAGAAGTCTACCCTCTGAGTTTGGTACTAATGTTGCAGTGTGGGAAGACAAGCCAGAACTAGAGAATATGAAGCTTAATGATTTGTACAATAACTTTAAAGTTATTGAACAGAGGTTGAAGAAGGCTGGCAAACTAAGTTCAGGATCAGGAAACTTAGCTCTTATATCATCATCTGTTGATGATAGTTCAGATGAAGAGAGTGATAGTGATGATGATGTTGCTCACATTGTTGTTTCCGCTGGCAGTGGAAGTGTTACCACTGCTAGTTCAAAAAGGCAGGTTGCTAGTCTTGGAGATTCTACTTTTTATGCCTTCCTTTCAACTCAGCAAACGGTTCAATTCTGACACATGAAGACTTGGATCAAATTGATGAAGATGACATGGAAGAGATGGATATAAAATGGTAAGTTGCATTGCTAAGCTTAAAGGCTAAGAAGTTTCGGAAGAAGACTGGTAGGAAGATCATCATTAATGGCAATGAAACTATAGGTTTTGATAAGAAGAAGATCATCATTAATGGCACTGAAGTTGAAAACCAAGTTGATAAGAAGATCAAGATCATTAGGTGTGACAATGGGACAGAGTTCAAGAATAGAGTTATGGATGATTTCTGTAGAGACAAAGGTATTAAAAGAGAATTTAGTGTTGCAAGAACACCTCAGTAGAATGGTGTGGCTGAAAGAAGAAACAGGACTCTAATTGAGGCTGCAAGAACCATGTTAGCTGATTCCAAGCTATCAGTGACATTTTGGGCTGAAGTAGTTAACACTGCTTGTTATATTCAAAACAAGGTTTTGGTGGTAAAGACAAAGAACATGACACCTTATGAGCTATTCAGAGGAAGACCCCCGATCTTGGATTTTATGAGGCCATTTGGATGTCATGTCACAATTCTCAATACCATTGATCATCTGGGTAAGTTTGAAGAAAAATCAGATGAAGGCTTCTTTGTTGGATATTCTATGGTTAGCAAGGCTTTCAGAGTCTACAACTTGAGAACAAAGAAGATTGAAGAAAATTTGCATGTTGAGTTCCTTGAAAATAGAACTAACATAGCAGGTTAAGGACCAGAATGGCTATTTGATCTTGAAACTTTATCAAATACAATGAATTATGTACCTAATACCTCAGGTACAGGAGACAATAATCTTGAAGAATCAGAAGAATTCATTGATGAAGATGAACCTTGCAAAGATGATGAAGATGATAAAGATCAAATTGTTATGCCATTTTGAGACTTTGTTGACCATAATGAAGACTCACAACCTTCAAAGAATTCTGAAAAGAAAGGTGATGTAAATGTTGTGAATTTTGATGTTTTGAATAAAGAAATTCCTGAAAGCAGTGGTAATCCTATTCCCACTGCTCCACCAGAAGTTTCCACTGATGGTTCAAATGTGGAAAATTCAACTCAGGAAACACCTAGTGATGATGTTGAAATCACTAATATGCCTACAACATATGATATTCCTAACACATCACAGACTACAATTCACAAAGTGCATCCACTTGAAAATGTAATTGGTGAGCTACAATCAGGTGTGAAGACAAGAAGGCAGACAAAGATGAATGATATTCATGGGTTCATTAGTGAAGTTTATGAATCCAAGAAGCATACAAACAAGAATGAATGTCTGTTTTTCTATTTTCTATCACAAGTGGAGCCTAAAAATGTTTATATGGCTTTAGAAGAATCAAGCTGGGTTGAAGCAATGCAAGAGGAGTTGTTGCAGTTCAAACTTCAAAAGGTTTGGGTTCTTTGCGATTTGCCTGATGGAATGAAGGTGATTGGTACAAAGTGGGTTTTCAGAAACAAGAAAGATGAAAGAGGTATTGTTATCAGGAACAAAGCTAGATTGGTCTAAAAATGTTTATATGGCATTAGAAGAATCAAGCTGGGTTGAAGCAATGCAAGAGGAGTTGTTGCAGTTCAAACTTCAAAAGGTTTGGGTTCTTTGTGATTTGCCTGATGGAATGAAGGTGATTGGTACAAAGTGGGTTTTCAGAAACAAGAAAGATGAAAGAGGTATTGTTATCAGGAACAAAGCTAGATTGGTTGCTCAAGGATACACTCAGGAGGAGGGTATTGACTATGAAGAAGTTTTTGCTCCTGTTGCAAGGATTGAGGCTATTAGATTGTTTTTAGCCTACGCATCCTTTATGGGCTTTACTGTATATCAAATGGATGTCAAGAGTGCTTTTCTATATGGGAAGATTGATGAGGAGGTTTATGTCTCTCAACCTCCAGGCTTTGAAGATCCTCAACATCCCAATAAGGTTTATAAAGTGGTTAAGGCTCTTTATGGCTTACATCAAGCTCCAAGGAAGTGGTATGAAACCTTAGCTACATATCTTTTGAACAATGGGTTTCATAGAGGAAAGATTGATCAAACTTTGTTCATCAAGAAAGACAAGGGTGATATTCTACTGGTTCAAGTGTATGTTGATGATATCATCTTTGGATCTACTAGACAAGAGATGTGCAAAGAATTTGAAAAATTGATGAAAGATGAGTTCCAAATGAGTTCTATGGGAGAACTTACTTTCTTTTTGGGACTGCAAGTACAACAAAGAAAAGATGGCATCTTTATCATTCAAAATAAATATGTGACTGAGATTATAAGGAAGTTTCACTTTACAGATGAAAAACCTTCAAATACCCCTGCTGATAAGACTACTCATCTATTGTTGAAGAATTCTAGTGGAGCAGATGTTGATGTGCATACTTATAGATCTATGATTGGTTCCTTGATGTATGTTACTTCATCAAGACCAGACATTATGTTTACTGTATGTGCTTATGCAAGATTTCAAGTCACTCCAAAGACATCTCACTTGACAGCAGCAGAGAAGATTTTCAGGTATTTGAAGACATATCCCAATCTAGGATTATGGTATCCAAGAGAATCTCCTATGGAGTTGATCACATAGTCAGATAGTGATTATGCTGGTGCAAGTTTGGATAGAAGGTCAACTACAGAAGGATGTCAAGTTCTTGGATGTAGATTGGTGTCATGGCAATGCAAGTAACAGACAATGGTGGTTACTTCAACAACTGAAGCAGAGTATGTAGCTGCTACAAGCTGTTGTGCTTAGATCTTATGGCTTCAGAATCAATTGTTGGATTATGGGTACAATTTCATGAACACCATTATATATATAGACAATAGTAGTACCATATGCATTATTAAAAATCCTGTGCAACACACTAAAACCAAACATATAGAAATTAGACATCAATTTATTAGAGATTGTTTTGAGAAAAAGCTTATTCAAGTTGTCAAAATTCATACTGATGACAACTATGCTGATTTGTTAACAAAAGGGCTTGATGTGGGTAGGTTTCAGTACTTGGTAACAGGTATTGGAATGTTAAACCCATAAATATTTGATGTCTAATAATCTTTAGTGTTGCAGGATAGTTTTTAGGTACTAATATTGTTTGTATGGTTTTCTACTAACTTGTATGCAGAAGAATTAAAGCACAGTGGAAACCATGGTACAAACAGTGGAAAGATTTGTTTTCTCAGTGGTAAAAGAAAAAGATAAAAGTACTTTCATTCATCCATTCAAAAGAAACAGAGTACATCAAAAAAGAGACAAATACATAAACCACATCAAAACATAAAAAAGCTTCACAACCTAACACCCTACTCTTCAAACAAGCTACTCCATGGGCTTCTTGCCTTTACCTTCATAGTCATGCTTGGCCTTAGAAGATATTTTTCTCTTGTTCTCAAAGGAAAGTTGCTTCCTTGGGCAAGCAAGACCCAACACTTGTTTTGGTGGCTTTTGGAGTCTTGCCGACTTGTCAGGTGCATGTCACTTCGTGTTCACCAAGGCTGACTCCAGGGCTGTAGTAAGGGCTTTTGGAAGTTCCTTGGATAGGGTGTAGGATGGATCATTATCATCATTTGAAGAAGAGCTTGAGTAAAATTCCAGAGATGGAGCAGGAGCATGTCACACCCCCAAAATACCTGAATGGCAGCGGAATGGAATACCTGGGGGTGACGGTCATAGCACCACAGTTACAGTTATATTGAACGACCTAAAGTGTCATTTGGAAAGTACATCGTTTGATTTATTTAAAAAGGTTCAGAGTTACAAAACATAGGTCCCAAAGTATTTAAAAGTTAAAGGAAACAAGTTTGGTACAATCAAACGATAATATATAAGTGCATGAAAATCCAAAATGAGACGCGTCATCCTTGCTACTCACTAAAATGACTCCATGCATGCCATGAGATATACCTTAGTTACCTAAAAATACATTGCTAAAACGGTCAACATAAAGTTGGTGAGAAATCATAGGTTTATGGATTAAATGATGTGTACAATAACCATAAGTAAAAAGTAAGGTGACTTGATGTCAAAATGAAGTTACATTGGCTCTTAAGCTCATGACCCCGAAGCTAGACATAATCAGAATTTCGGCCCAAAAGAGTGGTTACCAAGCACTCTAATAATGTTAGACATGAAATGCATTCGTACCCGTTGGAGCAACCCAAACACGAATGGAGGAGTCACCCTCAATAGATCTATTCACTCTCTCTCGCTTAAAGGCAAATTAATGGTCCATGATAATACAAAGGTGACTTAATGTGGTATGATAGCAACTTAAGCAATGTATGAAAAGTTAGCTACTTTGGCATGTACAAAAATAAGTGGTGCAATGTATTCTCCCCCGTGGGATTTGAAATCAAAATATTGAATTAAAAACGGGGCTATGAAAACTCACCTTGAAGTGATAGTACAATGTTATGGAATGATAAGGACAACAAGGAACGAAATCAACCGCAACCTATGATGAATGAATATGATCTAATTTAGATCATAAAATGATGTAGAGAATATGCATGCACATGATACCTATACCACTCATAACTTGAAAATATACTAGTTATAGTCATAGTAAAACATATTCCATACTTGAAAAAAATAAGTCTTAACTAGACTTGTAAAAACTTGTCGTAGTATATCGTATATAGAAAGTTAGTGTTACAAGCTTCGCCTTGAAAACCTTGAAGTAACGTCTAATGGTCGTAAAAATAAACTTGTAATCATAAGTACTTCATTAGTTATAAATTTGGCACTTTGGTAGTATTTATAGAAAATCTAGGATTTAGTACGTAGAAGTAGTATTATTATTATTTCTAGTAAAAGCTGTCAAATTATATAGAGTTTTGCCGATATTGAAACGTGAATAACTTGGTCGTTTTAAGTTCATTTTCTTCGTTCTTTATATCCACGGATTCGTCTTAGTATGTACTAATATATTTTTGATAACTCGGCTTCTATAGGTTATGTCTAACGCCTCGGTTTGTCCACCAAAGATCGTCCAACAGCATACAATTTTCAGAAAAATAGTTTTCGTCAATAAACTTGCAAAAATCATATCTCCTTCGTTATAAACTCGTTTTAATCCGTTCTTTCGCCTACGGCTTCGTTTTTGAAAGTATTTTATAAATCTTTGGTTGAAAATATCCCCTGAGTTACTGAGTTTTCCAGAAATTAAATTTTGGGACAGTAGGTTTATATATATGTTCCAAATCCATTTCTAGTGTTCTAAACTAGTTTCTAATCCACCCAAATCACTTCGAATCACCACAAATCTAGTCTAATCCTGCCATACACCTTCTTAAGGTGTCATGGGTTCTTAAACATCATCAATCTAGTGGATCTAACAAGGGTTTCTATTTCTAGGGTTTCAAAGACATAAGTGTATATTATGAGTAGTACAAGCTAACATATGCATGAAATATTGTATGAAAACCATATGATTATAGTAAATACTTGAAGAAATGAAGAAAATAAATTTTTTAACTTACTTTGAATGATTATGAAGCTTGTATGATTAAAACCTAAGGATTCTTGAGTTTGTATTATAAAACCCTAACAAGGATAACTATATGGACTTGATTTGACCTTGATCTTGGAAAAAATGGTGGATCTTGGTGATGTTTGTGTTTGGCCATGGGTTTTGAGAGAAAATGGAGAGAAAAAGTGCAAGTTTTGATTTCAAGAATTATAAGTGTGAAGTGTTTTAGGTTTGTAGATATTATTTGGTGATATTTGGAGAAGTTAAAAAGAATTAATGCATGAGGTTAAAGGGGGAGGGGGGGGGGGGGGCTTGGCCGGTTTTTCAAAGGATTAAAAAGAGAAAAATGAGTTTGTGATTTATTTAGAAGTGTTAGTGGAGAGTAGTGATGTATAAGTATAGATTTTTGTTGTTAAATTTAGGTAGTTGTAGTTAGTTTTTAGTTATAATCAGGTACCGGGTTTGCGAGAAATAAATTTTAACAAGTTAACCGGGACATAATAAAGTCATAAAAATGTTAAAAATATGTTGGGTACAAAAATTGAGCGTTTGGATAATTATTATTTACTTTTCACGAAAACCGTCGTAATTATATTAAACTTACGATATAAATTAAATAAATTTCCAAAATACTGGGTAAATGAATTTTATAATTTTTATGACGTTGTAATGAGTTTAAAAATATATCGGAACCATCGTGGGGATTTTTAGATATGTTAGTTACATTTATTTATCGCGGGTTAACGTTTAATTAAAATAAATATACGTAAAACGTTAAACATACCAAAAATAACAATATGGATATTTTACGAGTGGTATAGTATGCAAATGCTATTATGATGATATGTAGACTATTTCTAGTCTGTATGAAGTGTCCCTAATAATAATGCATGAATTCGCACCTGAACCAATACGGTTACGCGAATTTAAGTACTCGTAAACTAAATTTACGATGAAATGAGCAATGCACGTGAATAGTGTTTTTTTAGAAATGAATAGTTTTTGGTGAATAGTAAAATTTTTTGAACGCTTCTCAGAATATCAAATTGACCTAAAAAATGATGAATAGTAAAACGATGAATCGTGTTTTTGATGAATAGTGATTTATAAATAGTAAATTGTCGAAGTTTGGGAAATGACCTGAAATTGTGAGTTGTGACAGTCGCCCACCCAAAAAGGAATTCAGTCCCTGAATTCAGCTAGTGTTGGTCTCGGTAATAGGTTTGGTGAAAAGATGTGGATACTTGCGTCGCATTTGGTCTTCTCGTTCCCAAGTAAACTCGGGTCCTCTTCGAGAATTCCAGCCAACCTTCATGATCGGAATTCGATTCTGCTTCAACTGTTTGACCTCTCGGTCCATGATCTCAACTGGTTCTTCCACAAAGTTAAGCTTTTCATCTAGTTGAATTTCTTCTAATGGTATAACGGAAGACTCGTCCGAAAGGCATTTCTTGAGATTTGAGACATGAAACGTGTCATGTACGTTGCTGAGTTCTGATGGAAGTTCAAGCTTGTAAGCTACTGGACCAATCCTTTCCAGTATCTTAAATGGACCAATGTATCTCGGGTTCAACTTCCCGCGTTTCCCGAATCGTATCACGCCCTTCCAAGGCGAGACTTTCAACATGACTTTGTCTCCAACCTAGAATTCCAATGGTTTGCGTCGAACATCTGCGTAGCTTTTCTGTCTACTTCTAGCTGTTTCAAGTCTTTCTCGAATCTGGATTATCTTTTCTGTTGTTTCTCGAACCATCTCCGGGCCAGTACATTGTACATCACCGACTTCGGCCCTACAAACTGGAGATCGACACTTACGACCATAAAGTGCCTCGAATGGTGCTGCTTTTATGCTTGAATGGTAGCTGTTGTTATAAAAAAAACTCGATCAACGGCAAATGGTTAGCCCAACCATTTCCAAAGTCAATCACACATGCTCGCAGCATGTCCTCAAGTGTCTGAATAGTTCTCTCACTCTGACCATCGGTCTGAGGATGGTAAGCAGTGCTCATGTCTAACTTGGATCCAAAAGAATCTTGTAATGACTTCCAAAAGTTTGAAGTAAAGCGACTATCTCTGTCAGAAATAATGGAGATTGGTGCTCCATGTCTTGAGACTATTTCCTTGACATAAAGTCTGGCAATTTGTTCCATGGAATAAGTCTCTCTAATGGGTATGAAATGGGCTGACTTGGTAAGACGATCAACAATTACCCAAATAGCATCGTAACCTCTTGACGTCTTGGGAAGTTTAGTGACAAAGTCCATGGTAATACGCTCCCACTTCCATTGTGGAATTTCTGGTTGTTGAAGTAGTCCTGATGGTTTCTGGTACTCAGCCTTCACTTTAGCACAAATAAGGGATTTGCTGACATACGTAGCTATTTTTGCTTTCATGTTCGGCCACCAATAAAGCTTTTTGAGATCCTGATACATCTTGTCAGAACCTGGGTGAAAAGAGTACTTCGACTTGTGTGATTCATGCATAATCAATTCTCGTACTCCACCATAGAGTTGTATCCAACTTCGGTCCTTGAAGCATAACACTCCATCTGCTCTCTTCACAAAACCATTTTTGTTTTCTGGCATACCATAAAGTTTCTCCTGTGGTTGATTTTCTTCCTTGAGAGCCTCAATCTGAGCTTCTAGAATTTTTGATGGTAATGGTGAAATGATAGTCATTCCCAATGACCTAACCCTCAAAGGTTTGAGTCGTTCCTTTCGGCTAAGTGCATCTGCTACAGCATTTGCTTTTCCTGGGTGATATCGGATTTCACAATCGTAATCACTCAACAATTCTAGCCAACGACGTTGTCTCATATTAAGTTCCTTATGATCAAGTATATGCTGTAAGCTCTTGTGGTCGGTAAAAACTACGCACTTGGTACCATAAAGATAGTGTCTCCAAATCTTGAGCACAAAAACTACTGCACCCAACTCCAAGTCGTGAGTAGTGTAATTTTTCTCGTGTGTCTTAAGCTGTCTAGATGCATAAGCTATCACATTCTCGTTTTGCATTAGCACAGTTCCAAGTCCTTTATGCGAAGCATCGCAATATACCACAAAGTTCTCAATACCTTTTGGTAGTGACAAAATCGGTACACTACAAAGCTTCTGCTTCAATAACTGAAATGCAGATTCTTGCTTCTCTCCCCATTCATACTTTTGATTCTTTTGTGTCAGCTTAGTCAGCGACTTCGTTATCTTGGAAAACCCTTCAATAAACCTTCTGTAATATCCTGCAAGTCCTAGGAATTGACGAATTTCCGTAGGAGACTTGGGCGTAGCCCAATCTTTCACTGCCTCGATCTTTGCTGGGTCGACTTGTAATCCTTGGCTATCAATGACATGGCCAAGAAATTGAACTCTTTGTATCCAAAAATCACACTTTGAAAATTTGGCATACAATTGCTCCTTCTTGAGTAGTTCCAGAATTGTTCTGAGGTGTTCTTCGTGCTCTTCCTTACTCTTGGAATAAATCAAGATATCGTCAATGAATACGATCACAAACTTATCAAGATACGGTTTGCACACTTTATTCATGATGTCCATAAATACCGCAGGTGCGTTGGTTAATCCGAAAGGCATTACTTGAAACTCATAATGACCATAACGTGTTCTAAATGCCGTCTTCAGGATATCCTCTTCCCGAACTCTAAGTTGATGGTAACCGGATCTTAAATCAATCTTGGAATAAAAACAGGAACCTTGTAGCTGATCGAACAAGTCGTCGATCCTAGGGAGTGGATAACGATTCTTCATCGTTAACTTGTTCAGTTCACGATAGTCGATGCACATTCTGAAAGATCCGTCCTTCTTCTTCACAAACAAAACCGGTGCTCCCCAAGGCGAGGAACTCGGTCTAATGAATCCTTTGTCCAAAAGTTCTTGTAATTGGTTCGACAATTTTTGCATCTCAGAAGGTGCAAGTCGATACGGTGCTCGCGCAATTGGTGCAGCTCCTGGCACTAATTCGATTTGAAACTCAACTTGACGTGTAGGCGGAAGTCCTGGCAATTCTTTTGGAAAAACTTCGGGAAATTCCTTAACAATTGGCACATCTTCAAGTCGTTTCTCATCCGACTTCTTCTCCGTGATGTGAGCCAAGAATGCATAACAACCCTTCTTTATGTACTTCTCGGTTTTAATGCATGATATAATACTGAGTCTAGTTCCACTTCGCTCTCTGCGAACAACTAAAGTTTCATCACTATAAGGAAGGTGAACCACTTTCTCATCGCAAATAATTCTTGCACGGTGTCGAGACAACCAATCCATACCGATAACAACGTCGAAACTTCCAAGTTCTATGGGCATAAGGTCTATATTGAATGGATGGTTTAGTAAATTGATTGTGCAACCACGGACAACGGTGTTGGTGTTAACTAAAGACCCATCGGCTAATTCAACAATATAGGGAATGTCTAAGGTGGTTGGTTCTATGTTAAGTAAAGGTGTAAATGCAATAGAAACAAAACTTCTATCCGCTCCTGAATTAAATAAAATGGATGCATAACGATTATTAACGAGGAACGTACCCGCAACAACATTCGGGTCCTCTCGGGCATCTTCTCCTCCCATAACATAAGCTCTTCCTCGAGCCACTCCACCTTGGTTTCCAGTTCCTTGATTCTTCTTCTTTGGGCACTCACTCCTATAGTGTCCAATTTCTCCGCAGCCAAAACATGTTACTTGCGGTTTCTGATTGTTTCCCAAGTTTGGAAGCCTGCAATCTTTGATATTGTGACCAATCTTCTTGCAGTTACCACATGGGTTTGGGAAACGGCCTGGGTTATGATGTGTTTGGCATTTATCACACTTGGGTAGATTACCAGCATATCCTTTCCCTTCATTCAGCCCTGCAGCATAGGCCCTTGCCACTTCCTGTCTCTTAGGTGCTGGTTGGATAGCATTTCCACCTTGGTTGTAGTCAAACCTCCTCTTGTTGTTGTTGTTGTTATTGTTTGGGTTGTTGTTTCGGTTATTGGGATAGTTGTGGTTTCGATTGTTGTTATAGTTGTTGTAGTTGGTGTTGTTTGAACGGTTATTGTTGTTGTTGACAACAGATTTTCCTTTTACCACCTGAACCATAAGTTTCTGAGTTATACAAATAGCCTCTTCCATTGATTGTCGGTTGAAAGACATCACATCCCCTTGGATGCTTTCGAGCAGTCCACCAGTGAAGTTCTCCATCTTTTTCTCATCGTTAGGAACCATAGTTGGACATAGTGCAGCCAACTCCTGAAACCTCCTGATATAGGTCTCGATGTCATCACCTTTTGTTACCAGCTCATAGAATTCTGTTTCCAACTTTTGCACCTCAGTACGAGGGCAAAACTTCTTTGTCATCAATTTCTTGAATTGATCCCAAGTGAGCTTGTAGGCATTTTCCATACCAATCGGCTGAGCATAAGAATTCCACCAAGACATAGCTTCATCAAGAAGCATACCATTAGCAAATTTTACCTTGTTGATATCCGGGCAACCGCACATGAGGAATACATTCTCAGTCTTTTCAAACCAGCGGATCAAAGCAACCGCTCCCTCAGTGCCCTTAAACTTGACGGGATCACTAATCTTGAAATCCTTCCAAGTGCATTCACGCCTAGTAGTGGGTGGTTCAATCGCCCCAGTATTAGGTGCAACCTCAGCAGCCCTAGCAGCAACCTCAGCTTTCTCAGTCTCCAGAGCTTCTGCTATACTATCCCTGACCAACTTGCGGATATCGGCTTGAGTCATAGCGGGTGTTTCTGGTGCAGCCTTTCCTTTCCTTGGTGCCATACTTCTGATAAATAATAATCGACAACAACCATGAGAAAGTCATAATAGAAATAGCCATCGTACCAAAAGGATACACCCACAACATGTATATATACAACCACAACAAGTATAAATACAACCACGACATGTATAGATACAACCACAACAAGTATAAATACGATAACAATAAAGAGCAACCACGAAACATCATAAATATAATCACAACACATGAATATAATACATGAAAATGTCGGCCTACATGGACCGATATATATATATATATATATATATATATATATATATATATATATATATATATATATATATATATATATATATATATATAGCATAACCATTCCAACATAGTAGAGTCACACTTGATATATTTGTTTGTACAACAACCAAAAGACTACAAGTTCTTGAACTATGTCCCACACCTCGGGACTAGGAAAATAGTAAAAGCTAATACAATACAAGTCTATGCCTAGGCTCCTCCGGGTGCTCTAGAACCTCCAGGTGCTCCAGATCCTCCAGGTCCTCCCCTAAGGCGGCGAATCTCACGATCCATTGCAACAACAATCTCCTCCAAGTGCTCAACTCTAAGCTGGAGGGCAGCCTCCCTGGTCTCTGCAGCTGTCATCCTCTCCTGAGCTACTGCCAACTGGTGTGCTTGCTCTCCCTGAGCCTCCTGTGTCATCTGAGCTCTATCCCGTATCTCAGGTAGCTCATCCCTAAGCTGATCAATCAGCTCCTGGTGTCCCTCCTGCCGTGCCTCAAGTCCATGATAAGACACCTCAATGCTAACCCTGCCTAAGATTAATCCCTCAACCTGCTCCTCGACCTCCTCAAGTTGAGTGGTGATAATCTCATCTACCCTATAACCCAAACTATCAACCTGCTCCTGTTGAGCCCTAACTGATCATCTAAAGTAAAAGTTGTAGGCCCTCTAGCAGCAGCTGCTCTCGAACTCTCTCCTACATGGTATACTGGTGGTGGTGGAAGGTCAGAAGTCTCTGTAGTAGGTGAAGCTGGGGTAGTAAACCTTGCACGCTTCCTGAGCGGCAAAAGTGAAGTAGATATAGAAGTAGTAGTGGGCATAGCTGGTGGTGTAGGTAATGTAGGAACAGTGGGGATCCTAAAGGTAGAGGTAGTAGTGCGTACGCTCTTCCTAGCACCTATGGTTGTTTTACTACGATGGAACATAAGTTTTGGTTCTGAGGAAATGGAAGTAGTGGGAGATGATATATCAGTAGGTACACGGGTAACATCAAGTGGTGCAATGGGAGAGATATGAGGAGTAGGAGCAGTCTCTTCCTCCTCAAAAGGCTCGGTATCCTCACCTGATGCCGAAAGTGGCAACACAGGTACAGGAGGAATGGGTGGTGAAAAAGCGGTGGAAGACATAGAGCCCTCAACATCAGAGTCTGAGACAGAGTAAAGTATGACAATGTTTGGATCTGAAGACATAACTCTCTGATAATCAAGGTGAAATGAAAATAAATAACTCGTATAATGGAATCACCTAAAACAATGAATATGCACTTATGATGTAATGATGAGATGCTATGATAATGTGGTTATAGTCTGGGGTCTATGATACATCCTAGTTCGCTTTAACCTTAGCTCTGATGCCAATCTGTCACACCCCCAAAATACCTGCATGGCAACGGAATGGAATACCTAGGGGTGACGGTCATAGCACCACAGTTACAGTTATATTGAACGACCTAAAGTGTCGTTTGGAAATTACATCGTTTTATTTATTTAAAAAGGTTCAGAGTTACAAAACATAGGTCCCAAAGTATTTAAAAGTTAAAGGAAACAAGTTTGGTACAATCAAACGATAATATATAAGTGCATGAAAATCCAAAATGAGACGCGTCATCCTTGCTACTCACTAAAATGACTCCATGCATGCCATGAGATATACCTTAGTTACCTGAAAATACATTGCTAAAACGGTCAACATAAAGTTGGTGAGAAATCATAGGTTTATGGATTAAATGATGTGTACAATAGCCATAAGTAAAAAGTAAGGTGACTTGATGTCAAAATGAAGTTACATTGGCTCTTAAGCTCATGACCCCGAAGCTAGACATAATCAGAATTTCGCCCCAAAAGAGTGGTTACCAAGCACTCTAATAATGTTAGACATGAAATGCATTCATACCTGTTGGAGCAACCCAAACACGAATGGAGGAGTCACCCTCAATAGATCTATTCACTCACTCTTGCTTAAAGGCAAATTAACGGTCCATGATAATATAAAGGGGACTTAATGTGGTATGATAGCAACTTAAGCAATGTATGAAAAGTTAGCTACTTTGGCATGTACAAAAATAAGTGGTGCAATGTATTCTCCCCCGTGGGATTTGAAATCAAAATATTGAATTGAAAACGGGGCTATGAAAACTCACCTCGAAGTGATAGTACAATGTGATGGAATGATAAGGATAACAAGGAACGAAATCAACCGCAACCTATGATGAATGAATATGATCTAATTTAGATCATGAAATGATGTAGAGAATATGCATGCACATGATACCTATACCACTCATAACTTGAAAATATACTAGTTATAGTCATAGTAAAATATATTCCATACTTGAGAAAAATAAGTCTTAACTAGACTTGTAAAAACTTGTCGTAGTATATCGTATATAGAAAGTTAGTGTTACACGCTTCGCCTTGAAAACCTTGAAGCAACGTCTAATGGTCGTAAAAATAAACTTGTAATCATAAGTACTTCATTAGTTATAAATTTGGCACTTTGGTAGTATTTATAGAAAATCTAGGATTTAGTACGTAGAAGTAGTATTATTATTATTTCTAGTAAAAGCTGTCAAATTATATAGAGTTTTGCCGATATTGAAACGTGAATAACTTGGTCGTTTTAAGTTCATTTTCTTCGTTCTTTATATCCACGGATTCGTCTTAGTATGTACTAATATATTTTTGATAACTCGGCTTCTCTAGGTTATGTCTAACGCCTCGGTTTGTCCACCAAAAATCGTCCAACAGCATATAATTTTCAGAAAAATAGTTTTCGTCAATAAACTTGCAAAAATCATATCTCCTTCGTTATAAACTCGTTTTAATCCGTTCTTTCGCCTACGGCATCGTTTTTGAAAGTATTTTCTAAATCTTTAGTTGAAAATATCCCGAGTTACTGAGTTTTCCAGAAATTAAATTTTGGGACAGTAGGTTTATATATATGTTTCAAATCCATTTCTAGTGTTCTAAACTAGTTTCTAATCCACTCAAATCACTTCCAATCACCACAAATCTAGTCTAATCCTACCATACACCTTCTTAAGGTGTCATGGGTTCTTAAACATCATCAATCTAGTGGATCTAACAAGGGTTTCCATTTCTAGGATTTCAAAGACATAAGTGTATATTATGAGTAGTACAAGCTAACATATGCATGAAATATTGTATGAAAACCATATGATTATAGTAAATACTTGAAGAAATGAAAAAAATAAATTTTGTATCTTACTTTGAATGATTATGAAGCTTGTATGATTAAAACCTAAGGATCCTTGAGTTTGTATTACAAAACCCTAACAAGGATAACTATATGGACTTGATTTGAGCTTGATCTTGGAAAAAATGGTGGATCTTGGTGATGTTTGTGTTTGGCCGTGGGTTTTGAGAGAAAAAGGAGAGAAAAAGTGCAAGTTTTGATTTCAAGAATTATAAGTGTGAAGTGTTTTAGGTTTGTAGATATTATTTGGTGATATTTGGAGAAGTTAAAAAGAATTAATGCATGAGGTTAAAAGGGGGGGGGGGGGCGGGGACTTGGCCGGTTTTTCAAAGGATCAAAAAGAGAAAAATGTGTTTGTGATTTATTTTGAAGTGTTAGTGGAGAGTAGTGATGTATAAGTATAGATTTTTGTTGTTAAATTTAGGTTGTTGTAGTTAGTTTTTAGTTATAATCGGGTACCGGGTTTGCGAGAAATAAATTTTAACAAGTTAACCAGGACATAATAAAGGTATAAAAATGTTAAAAATATGTTGGGTACAAAAATTGAGCGTTTGGATAATTATTATTTAATTTTCACAAAAAGCATCGTAATTATATTAAATTTAATATATAAATTAAATAAATTCCCAATATACCGGGTAAATGAATTTTATAATTTTTATGACGTTGTAATGAGTTTAAAAATATGTCGGAACCATCGTGGGGATTTTTAGATATGTTAGTTACATTTATATATCGCGGGTTAACGTTTAATTAAAATAAATATACGTAAAACGTTAAACATACCAAAAATAATAATATGGATATTCTACGAGTGGTATAGTATGCAAATGCTATTATGATGATATGTAGACTATTTCTAGTCCGTATGAAGTGTCCCTAATAATAATGCATGAATTCGCACCTGAACCAATATGGTTACGCGAATTTAAGTACTCGTAAACTAAATTTACGATGAAATGAGCAATGCACGTGAATAGTGTTTTCTTTCCGGAAATGAATAGTGTTTGGTGAATAGTAAATTTTTTTGAACGCTTCTCAGAATATCAAATTGACCTCAAAAATGATGAATAGTAAAATGATGAATAGCGTTTTGATGAATAGTGATTTATGAATAGTAAATTGTCGAAGTTTGGGAAATGACATAAAATTGTGAGTTGTGACAGAGCAGCTGAGATCTTCTTGTTTGGCTTCATGTTGGTTGTAGTTGAAGCACTTGGAGGAAAATATCCACTCCATCCAGATGATTGTTCTTCAGAATCTGAATAGTAACTGATTTCTCCATCAGATGAGTCATCAGCTGAGATATAGATCAGTGGAAACCAACTCATGATGATTTTTAGGGTTTGTGATATTATAGATTTGTTTTGATGAAGACTTATGTTGTTTTGAGCCCCTTTTATATGCAAACTCAAGGTCAAGGGTTAATTAATAAGGGATATTTACTCTTATCTGTTTTGGTAGGTTAGAGGAGTAAATTTAGATATTATCGGGTTGACTTTGGAGAGATATTTTTTGTAAATAGTAACTTTGTCAAAAAGTTACTTTGGGATAAAATATATTGGTTAAGTTTGGTGTTTACTACATATGCAGAGTACCAACCAATATTTGCTGAGTAATTGGAGTTATAAGGTGTGTAATATACTCTAATGTAAGAACATGGTTGGTTTTGTGTTTAGGATGATTAATATGTGTAGTTTCTAGTGAGAAGTTAGAGAGAGAAAGTGAAGGGAACCTTAAGAGAAAACTACTGATTTGTTGTATTCCAAATGAAGGTCCAACCCTCTCCACTAGTGGAGAGGGGTATTTATACAAGCAACTAGATGCCCCATAAAATGGGCTGTGGATTGAGCTGACAATGGGTAAAGACCCGACCCAACTCCACAAATATTAACTAATACTAAGCTACGTACTAACTAATATGATAAATACTACGAGCTACAACAAGCTAAACAATACTCGGGGTGACCGAGTCTTCATATGAATAATCGTATTCCTAACAATCTCCCCCTAAAGGAGGTCACCCCAGAAAATAAATATTGAATCAGATCATTCAAGTCGTTGAAGACATCTTTGTAGCTCGTAGCCTTTTGATTCTTCATTGTTGAGATCTTTGTGCTTTAAGTGGCGGGCTCCAGATGACTTGTTCAATGTAATGGATGATCTTTGGAAATAACTTCAAGTTCATCATCCAAATGAGTATCTGAAAGTCATCTTTGAGCAGTAACGTCTCCGTGTGATATAAAAATCTTTGTGTTGGCATGCTCACACTTCTCAGGATCATGATCTTCTGCATCAGAGTTGTGGAAGCATATATGAGGCCCAATCAATGATCATGATTTCTTAGATTGTGAAGTCAAAGTGTGAGCATGTGTTGATGGATCAGCATCTTTTCAGCAATCAACCGCAACCGCCAGAAATGCCTGCAAGTAGACAGTTAGCAAAAAATCATCTGGTACTTATAAGTTTGGAATTAGAGATCGTCAACAGCATAGTGTGAAGACTCCTTCTAACCCTTACCAAGATCGTTCCCAATCGGCAGACCCTGTGAGGATATACAAGAACTACCTAAGTAGATCAATGATTGGGTGAGTCGCTGGAGATCACTCCACGACTGTTGACCGTTTGTAACCATCGTGACCACTAAGTGTAATCCACAATGAATTACCTAAGTGACCTGCTTTTAGGGCTGCTTGATGTTGACCCTGACAGGAATTTCCATTCAATCACTGGGAGTTACTAAATCAACATCCCTCATAAATGTTCTGGCAGATTGCTAAGATCTGCGTAGGACTCATAGTTTACCACTGGTGTCCTTAATGTTGAATAACCAGGGTAGAAGTAGCACGTGTTCCTATGAGATCATTTTATGCATATCGAGGCTCTAGACTCAATAAGTGCATTTGGTTTTCCTATGCGGAGATTAGGGAGAGGTCTCCTGCTTCAATATCAAACATCTCTAAGAGATACGTTGATAGATTACACCGGTTCCTCGTGAGAATGAAACAAGTTCTTTTAAGAGAACTTGAGTGGCTAGAAGGTTTAGTGCATTGCGTCACTGGTTCCATGACGTCTTGTCTTCAATACCGATGTTGCCTTAGCAACCATTAGTAGTTTATGAATTGAACCCGGTTTCTGCCCTAAGGTTGAATAATTGGAGGGCTATTTCTTTTCACCCTTTCTCATTTCATTTCTTTTTAATTCTTCAACCCCTTCTTTCTCCATTCTCACATTTCTCCTTTTTTTCATAATCATACCTACGGACTTTCTAATTCTATCTATTTGGTATTGTCCATGGGTAGATCCCTCCGGCTATGGCGGATCATAGGACAGTTTTCCTAACCTTAGCCACCTTATAACTTCATGACTATCCTATGTTGCCGTACAGCAAGTCATTGAAAATTCTCTCAACGTGTTTATGATTAAGAAACACATTTTGTTAACACATTGAAAGTTTTGTCATTTTCTAATGCTCCCCCTTAACATGTGCTCATATGTATAGATTTGAAAATTTTGCACATGTCGGGAAGAGTTGCACTTTTTGAATTGATCTACCTTAAGTGAACATGACCGGGCATTCGAGACACGCTTACATCACTAGTTAAGCTAGCTTGAAGTTATTACCCGGCCAGATCAGATTCACCCAAGGTTTCTCGAAATGGTACATTCTACTCAGACTAGTCCTTTTCGAGACACGCTTACATCACTGGTTAAACCAGCTTGAAGTTATTACCCGTCCAGGACTAGTCCTTTCGATTCAAGACAATTTTGTTTCGTCAATTCATGAGTCAAGTCTGAGTCTCGAACTCTTAAGATGCAAGGATCCTTTTTCACAAAACATTTGCTCCCCCTCAATATGTACATTGACATACAAAAGAGTTTGGCACATAGGGAAGAGCATATTTTTGGGTTCAAAACCTCATGTTTTAATCAGTTTTTCATATTTAAATCACATCCTCTCCCCCAATCAAAAATTTCAAACCAATTGAGATTTGTAATCCCAAGTGATTTAAATAAGTTTAAAGATATTGGGAGAAAGATGTGTCATATTTAAGGATGACTGATTTTGAGACGACATTTTAGCTCCCCCTCAAACCTTGAGGGAGTATGTTATGTGTTAGAGATGATGAGTTTATAAATAATTTGAGTTTAGCGAGAAACTCATGAAAAATTCATATACTAACACATAACAATTACACTTAATCCACTGTATTTATGCACAAAGATCTTGTTTTGATGATACATAGTTTTCGAAATTATTCTCCCCCTCAATCGATGACGCATTTAAAAATTGAATAATTTGCACAAAGTATTAATTCTTTTAGCATCGATTGAGTGGCAAATTTTAAACAACATTTCAAGTTTGTTTGATCTTCAAAAACCATGCTACCACCAAGTTTGGAGTAAAGACTTTCCCGAAGAATCTTTGAAGGAAAAGTATTTGAGATGTAAAGAAGACTTCTCTTCTTTTACCAGAAATGATGCACTTAAGCGTACATCAGATCGGAAAGGCACAAGTATAAAGTAATTTATGCCTTTGTTAGGAACAGTCGTCTTTTTGGCGACGAACTTTCCCCAATACTAAGACCGGGTTGCTATCTGAAGTAATAGCAAACCATTTTGAAAGAATAATTTTAGAAATGACATGTTTTAGAAAAACATTATTAATAAGAAGAACTCTTGCTCAAGCATACGTATTGATGCGTGGGAATCGCAACAGGCTTTACCTCTCGAGGGATCTCGAGAAGCTTACAACCCCCACCAGGCAGTGTACCTGATCGTTGTAGTATAGTATAGTGACAAGTACCGGGGGATTGATCGTTCAGCTTAGGAATAGTGTCGCTAGGATTAGAAAGCCTAAATTACTAGTTCTAAAGGTGAGGGATGATTATTTTTGTGTTTTTATATTTTTTAGAAAGCAATTAAAATTCTCGGGTTTTGGAAGAGTGGGCGGAATTAGTTGCTATTCAACTAACCCAAAACTAAGATGCAATCAAAATAAAATACTAAAAATAAAAATAAACTAATTTATACTAAGGTTGTGAGCAGTAATTGGAGAAAATGTGTTTACTTAGATTTCACTACTCCCTAGATATCTTTTACACGTTAATTACTTGTTATAATTGCATGGATGACGGATTGTATTCCTTAATACCATTCATGGGGTGGCATACATAACTCCCCAATTCTATGAGCTCTTATCTCCTCCTACACCATGCCCAGCACAACTATAGGGATTGTAAACAGTGGCTCATGCATTAAATACAGCCAATAAAGACCTAGTACACCTCGGTTCATGTTTCTTAAGATGTTCAAGCATGTTACCATTTGGAGATCTGCCAGTTTTCTTAAGCCTAACATATAAAATCATTCATCCAAGACAAGAATAAATAAGTAATCAACAAATAATCAATATCTAGGTTTCATTAGATCTAAGCAAACACAAAAGAGATCTAGCCTAGCATAATGGAATTAAGATAAGAACATGATATAGACAACCAACACATAGACATATTGATTGAATTAGAAGAACACTTATCTCAATTACAATGCAAGGTATCAAGGGTTTGGAACCCTTGAAAAACCTGTAAAAGTTGCACCAAAATCGTCTTTAGGGTTTCTCCAAAACTTCTCTCTTTTTTTATGTGAAAAACTAGAAAACTATATATAGGAAAATCGGGGTGACGGCGTCAAGAACAAAGGGGTGTCTCCGTCATCTCGCCGCCAAATACTTTCTCGGACGGCCTTGATCTACTTCTGACGCCCTGTGTGACGCCGTCATGAGCTACGGATTTTAATTCTTGGGGTTTGACGCCGTCATGGGTTAACTCTTGACGCCTTCATGTACTGTTCCAGCATGGAAAATTGAGACTTTGCCGTTTTCTTCACTTTTATGCTCCAAAAACGTCCAAAATGGCATCTTTTCCAGAATTCACTCTCTAAGTACCTAAAATCACAAAAGGAACGATTTAGGGCAATATTTGATCAAATAAAGTCGGATTCGGGCTTAAATGACCCCCTAAAAACGGATCATTTTTCGCCTCATCATATACCCTTACACTTGAGATTTGCTTGTCTTCAAGCAAATGCGCTTTTATTCTACTCAAAAGACAAGTTAGGGGTCATTTAACACTAATATAAAAGTAATTACAACAAATAATCGTTCCACTAAAGACCAATAGACAAGCACGGAGGTCATACACTAGCACCTCACAAATAGTGTTTAGATACTCACATCTCTCGGGTGTAATAAAGTAATATAACATTATGGAAATGGAAGATATCTCTCACTACCTGTCATACCAAAATAGATTACCATAGGCTTGGGAAAGGATCAAACCTCCACCACATGGCGTAAGCACCTAGGATAAACTATCAAAGAGGTCTTTTAAAGGGTTGTAACGTTAGGTATAGGGATATGAATTACACGGTTTTGTTGGATAAAGGAAGTTTTACTGGTGGCGATTTAACAATCTTAGTTAATTACATGTACAATATGGCGTTGCTAAGCCAAGACTAGACTCGACTTAAGCTAATAAATGAAAAATAACAAAAACATAAAATGAACATAGAATAAAAACGGGATGGTAGTCCGTATGTTTTCTCTTTTTTTTTTTTTTTTTTTTTTTTTTTTTTTTTTTTTTTTTTTTTTGCATACACTCTTACCCTACCATCCAAAATAATACATCATAGGGGATTGAGCATTCCCCTTACACTTGAATTTTTACATACTTTACATTAAACTAATCTAATGACTCGAATTAAGAAAATCAAAACACTTGGAGCACTTTTAAGATTAACGTACATATGGGGGTAATAAATGATGTTCTTCCCCATTACTCCATAAAATAAGTACTTACCCATGAGTCCCAATCGTCCCAAAACAATATGTACAAGGATATGACGCGACTTAGCAACCATGTAATCAATTAGAAAGTTAACTTAGGGTTTAACAAATAACAATAATGCACTAAAAATGAGCGCATACACGGAAGGCTAAGGCGATTTGGGTGTACATTTAAGTGGGGTGTAACAAATTCTTCCTTTAAGTAAGATGCTTAAAGTTAGAAACGAAAAGATAGGCTCGGAGGGGTGTACTAGGGGTTTTGTGTACTAAAAATGAGTACAACGCTAAGGGTGTGGGAAAAATTAGCTGACTTAACTAGCCAAGTAATATGACTTAAATGGTCAAGTAATTATGATACGGGTTTAACACAAGGGTGATCCTAATGCCTCTTATCATGTAGTAAATCCTACCACACGAATGTAGTCTCACTAGCGGTCTCGGGATGCATCACTAACGCAAGTTTTAGAATCTAAATGCTACCGGTACACTCATAAGCACTAATAATGAATGCTTTTCCTATCAAATCTAAAGGCGAACCTCACATATTTGGGTGGAAAATTTTTCTGAATATACGGTTATGTGCTAGTCATACAATCTCCTATCCATGAGACGCTTGCTATGGCTAAAGTTTCACTCCTAAATGTTGTAAAAAATTTTAAATTTGGCGCTAAAATTGCACTAACAAGTATTTCTCATAGGTTTATTACACATCTACTATCAAACAAGACAAACTCAAGCGAAAGTGCATATGTAAGGTATCATCTTTTTACCCTCCCCTTACACTTAAGATGAACATTGTCCCCAATGTTCAAGTAAAGAATGTAAAAGTGAAAATGTAAAGAGAATGAAATCAAATACTCCCCTGATTCGCTCGGTATGGATTATAGGATAGCCAGGTTAGATCTTCCTCCAAGAAAATGAACAATCAAAGCTTCCCTTCCAGAATATAAATCATCTTCTTGTCGTACATAACTTGTAAAACCTGACAAAAATAGACAAGACAACCTCGCGTAAAATCGGCGGCATCCTATATAAGTTACTAAATCCTAGAAAACAAAGTAAGATATAATGCTTGTGGAATGAAGTTTGCAGATTTCCTGGAGATTATAAAACTTAATAATTCACAAAAACCATAAGACTCCGTTAGAAAAACAAAACCGGTAAAATTTCCAGATTTTAACTCCTGAAGCCGTCAAGAGTAAAACTCTGACGCCGTCAGAATGGACCTGCAGAAATTCTTATGTTAAGTTTCCGGAAAATTTCTGGAAAAACTTGGTCCTACTTCCTGGAAAATCCTGCAAAACTTCATTATGACTCAATACAAGCATTTGACTCTAACAAATACGAATATACATGCTCATTTAATATCGTGGAGAATCATGATCGGTTTGTTTCTTAAAAACATATTTGGGGTTTCCCCTTACACTTATCTTTTGCAAAAATACTTTTAGGTTGGAGTTAAGACTAGGCCAAACAACATAGTAA
Source organism: Artemisia argyi (assembly GCA_030686995.1). NCBI lineage: Eukaryota > Viridiplantae > Streptophyta > Magnoliopsida > Asterales > Asteraceae > Artemisia > Artemisia argyi. The sequence continues at coordinate 103,616,273 of CM060697.1, forward strand.
AGTATTTCCACATTTTAATTGAGAAACATGATCAACCAACAATAAAAATAAAGCATGTATACCGAAGCAAATAACATTCAAACAAATAAAATCACACAAAACATGGGTTGCCTCCCAAGAAGCGCTTTTCTTTATTTACGAGTCTTGTAGCTAGACTCAAGGTCATGGGTTACCGTGTATCGCTTATGCTCACATAACCAAGTGTGAGCCATCTAATAGTCGCCTCATCTTTCCTATAATCATCTCCTAACTCTAAGCATCCGCGATAGTATCTTTTATTCTTTTCATGAGTATACTTAAGTCCTCTTCTCTTATCATTCTCACTTAGCATCTCTATGGGCGGATACCTACTACACTTTTCCATGGGAAAATCCTTGAACCTAGGGTGTGTGCGGGGCATTTGATAGACAAAATCTTCTTCCCCATCCGAGAATGTAATTAACCCTTCTATGAGTTTTTCATCGAGGTTAGTCAATCGTTTGAAAGGTCTTCCAAACACAACTTGGGTCAATTTATCATCAATAAATTCTCCTAGATTCTCCATAACCATGAACTCAACAAGATAAACCAAACTTCCTACAAACACATGCAATGGTATTGCCCTAGCCATAATATTTTCCCCTTTGTATTCTAACTCATCTACCATGATTTTATTATATTCATTGCGCGAGATTATGTTCATTGGAAGAGATGAGTTAATATAGGCGTTAAAGCTCATAAATCCGATCTTACAAGGGAATTGCATGTTGAATGAGTTATCACACTCAATCCTAGTCCTAGGGTCGATATACCTAAGAGGATTAATTTCTTCTTCCATCCTATTCTCATTAATCACATCACCATCATCAAGATCCTCGTCGGAGTCTGAATAGTAAAAGGGACTAGCCCTACGGTCATCATCATGATCAGATTCCTCTAGCTCAGAATTATTGTCAAAGTGGTGGTTGGGTGAAAGGTTAGGTGGGTTCTCGTTCTCAACTAAAGGGGGTGGGGCGGGCATTTGGAAAATCCTACGACGAATAACAGGAATTAAACGATCAATGTTATTGTTATCCATTGAAATAGCTTACGAACAAAGGACACAAAGAAATAAGATAGACTAAAGAAGACCTAAAAATAAAAATAAAATCTTACTAGAAAGGAATCTAGCAAGTAGACCTAATAAAAAGAAATTCTAACCTAGACAATAACTATTCCCCGGCAACGGCGCCAAAAACTTGATGCGTGGGAATCGCAACAGGCTTTACCTCTCGAGGGATCTCGAGAAGCTTACAACCCCAACCAGGAAGTGTACCTGATCGTTGTAGTATAGTATAGTGACAAGTACCGGGGGATTGATCGTTCAGCTTAGGAATAGTGTCGTTAGGATTAGAAAGCCTAAATTACTAGTTCTAAAGGTGAGGGATGATTATTTTTGTGTTTTTATATTTTTTAGAAAGCAATTAAAATTCTCGGGTTTTGGAAGAGTGGGCGGAATTAGTTGCTATTCAACTAACCCAAAACTAAGATGCAATCAAAATAAAATACTAAAAATAAAAATAAACTAATTTATACTAAGGTTGTGAGCAGTAATTGGAGAAAATGTGTTTACTTAGATTTCACTACTCCCTAGATATCTTTTACACGTTAATTACTTGTTATAATTGCATGGATGACGGATTGTATTCCTTAATACCATTCATGGGGTGGCATACATAACTCCCCAATTCTATGAGCTCTTATCTCCTCCTACACCATGCCCAGCACAACTATAGGGATTGTAAACAGTGACTCATGCATTAAATACAACCAATAAAGACCTAGTACACCTCGGTTCATGTTTCTTAAGATGTTCAAGCATGTTACCATTTGGAGATCTGCCAGTTTTCTTAAGCCTAACATATAAAATCATTCATCCAAGACAAGAATAAACAAGTAATCAACACATAATCAATATCTAGGTTTCATTAGATCTAAGCAAACACAAAAGAGATCTAGCCTAGCATAATGGAATTAAGATAAGAACATGATATAGACAACCAACACATAGACATATTGATTGAATTAGAAGAACACTTATCTCAATTACAATGCAAGGTATCAAGGGTTTGGAACCCTTGAAAAACCTGTAAAAGTTGCACCAAAATCGTCTTTAGGGTTTCTCCAAAACTTCTCTCTTTTTTTATGTGAAAAACTAGAAAACTATATATAGGAAAATCGGGGTGACGGCGTCAAGAACAAAGGGGTGACGCCGTCATCTCGCCGCCAAATACTTTCTCGGACGGCCTTGATCTACTTCTGACGCCCTGTGTGACGCCGTCATGAGCTACGGATTTTAATTCTTGGGGTTTGACACCGTCATGGGTTAACTCTTGACGCCTTCATGTACTGTTCCAGCATGGAAAATTGAGACTTTGCCGTTTTTTTCACTTTTATGCTCCAAAAACGTCCAAAATGGCTTCTTTTCCAGAATTCACTCTCCAAGTACCTAAAATCACAAAAGGAACGATTTAGGGCAATATTTGATCAAATAAAGTTGGATTCGGGCTTAAATGACCCCCTAAAAACGGATCATTTTTCGCCTCATCGCGTATGTTTCCGTGTCATTATTGAATGACATTTCTAGAAACGTACATAATATTGATTACACAAGAGACATGTTGTGAGAAGAATATTTTTGGTTTTTATGATTTTCTGATTTTTATGGTTTTTGTAGGTTTTATATTTTTCTATTTTCTTTTTGTTTTAATACTATGTACAAAGGATATGTGAAGCAACCCCTTTACTCCTCCTGATCTTCCTGAAGACTTGTGAGATCCTCAGGCGTGAGACTCTTCATACCAAGACGAGGGAGGATGAATTGAAATCGGTCCCTAGAAAGTGCTTTGGTGAAGATATCAGCTAGTTGGAACTCAGTCCTCACGAAGTAAAGTTCCACAATTCCTTTCTCAACTTGCTCCCTGTTGAAGTGATGTCGAATGTCAATGTGCTTAGTCCTTGAGTGCTGGACATTGTTGCAGCAGAGTGCAATTGCACTTTTGTTGTCACAGTACATGGGAATCTTGTTGCATACGAAGCCACAGTCCGAAAGTTGAGATCTCATCCATAAGATCTGAGCACAGCACAAGGACATGGCAATGTATTCAGCCTCTGTGGAGGAGATTGATGTACTCATTTGTTTCTTTGAAGACCAACTAACAAGCTTATTACCCAAAAACTGAGCACCCCTAGATGTACTTCGACGAGTATCTTGACATCCCGCATGGTCAGCATCGGAATAGGTTGTGAGCGCCATAGAAGTGTCCTTGGGGTACCATAGGCCCATGTGGATTGTTCCTTTAAGATACTGAAAGACTCTCTTGACAGCTTCCAGGTGTTTCTTGGTAGGTTTGGATTGATACCGAGCACACATGCAAACTGCAAACAGAAGATCCGGTCTGCTAGCAGTAAGATACATTAAGGAACCAATCATGCTTTGATACTTGGTTTGTTCAACCGGGATCCCAACATCATCTTCATCTAGTTTTGGTCTTTCAATCATAGGAGTATCAACTGAGTCACAGGATTCGAATCCAAATTTCTTCAAGATTTCATTAGCTTCTGGATCCCATGACAACGAAGTGGATGGCCCAACATTAACATGTGGGACATTTGCTACCCCAGCTGGTTGTGGAATGACTGTAGCATCTGGAGCAGCCTCGTTTTGAGGTTCAAAGTATTCATCAAACATTGGGTCAAACAGTTTCTTCCAATCTTCACATGTAGGAGGTACAAAAGGACTAGCAAGAGTGGGATTCTGTACAAGCCCGGAGCTTATAGGTCCAGGAGACAAAAGGTTAGGTACGGGTCCAAAACTTGATTGTCCAGGAACCAGTCGCTCAGTCAGCTCATCGAATGTAACGTGGATTGTTTCCATTATGTCTCTGGTACGTTTGTTGTAGATTCGGTACCCCTTTCATTCTGGAGCATAACCAACAAAGAAACCAATGTCGGCCTTGGCCTTGAGTTTCCCAAGATCTTCACTGTCATTTGTTGGATAGCACAATGCGCCAAATACTCGAAGAAACGAAAGGTCTGGTTTTCTGCCATGAACCAGTTCATATGGAGTCTTGCAGTGGAGAGGATGTATCTACGATCGGTTCTGTGTGTAACATGTAGTAGCAATTTCCTCAGCCCAAAGAAACATAGGAGCTTTGGAGAAGATGAGCATAGTCCTAGCAGCTTCAACCAAGGTGTGGTTACACCTTTCAACAATTCCATTTTGTTGAGGAGTACGTGGAATGCTCTTTTGATGGCTAATGCCGATACTTTCATAAAATTGAGTAAGTTGTTTGTTCACGAACTCAGTTCCATTATCAGTACGAATGAACCTAACTGTTTTGTTGAGTCGAACTTGCAATTGCTTGATGAGTTTGATGATAATCTCCGGAGTTTCATCTTTTGATCGTAAAAACTTTACCCACGTGAAGCGAGAATAATCATCAACAATAACTAGCACATATTTCTTTCCGTTGATACTTTGAACCCTCATTGGTCCACAGAGATCCATGTGAAGAGTATGTAGGACTTCCATGATGGAATTGACAGTTTTGGGTTTATTTGTGTGCTTTTCATACTTAAGTCTGGGCAAGCCTCGAACTAGATCCTTACGTGTGAGCTCATTGATGGTACCGAAGTTCAAATGGTTTAAACGACGATGCCACAACCATGATTTGTTCTTAGAGGCTTTTGAAAGCAAGCAAATTGGAGAGGACCGCAACATGTCTTCAATAGAGATGGTATAAAGATTTGTGCCCCGACTCCCTTTGAGAAGATCTACACCATCTAATTCTCTAACAAAACATGTGTGCTTTCTGAAGGCAACTTCAAGATCAGAGTCGCAGAATTGACCAACAGAAAATAGATTGTGTCCAAGTCCCTCCATGTAGTATACTCTGGATATCATACTGTCTCCAAAGACGTAATCACCATAACCCATTATAACTCCAAAATGGTCGTTCCCGAATCTGACCATACCAATGAACATTTCCACGAAATTCTTGAGCCGCGAGCGATCTCCAGTCATATGTTTTGAGCAGCCTGAGTCCAAATACCAAAGGACGATTTGTACGAACTGCATTTGAAACCAGAAAATGGTGGATAACTGAAAAAGCTGGAGCCCCACAAACAGTTGGGGTCCGTTTGGTTAGCACACACAAATATTGGATTATCATATGTCACGAATATACTACTGGAATTTTCACAGTTTGATACACTAGACTTAGGAGTGGTACGAAGTGCTTCTACTGGGAACCTTCTACCAGTAGGTCTCCATTTCTTAATTGGCACTACTTTGGAGTGGTACGAAGTGCTTCTACTGGGAACCTTCTACCAGTACGAACTATAATTAATTCGAATTCTGGTGCTATTTGTAAGACTTGTAATGAATGTTTATTTTTTGGTAATCATGATGCTTGTGTTGTGTCCTTCTTAAAATCCACTATGCAATCTCCGGTCATGAATGTTTCAAGTGCGAAAAGGGTTAGACATTCATGACCGGAGATTGCACAGTGGATTTTAAGAAGGACACAACACAAGCATCATGATTACCAAAAAATAAACATTCATTACAAGTCTTACAAATAGCACCAGAATTCGAATTAATTACATCATTGTTAACACAAATGTTTGATTTAACTCGATTCCTTTCATTAATCATAACTTTATTGTTCCTAGAGGATTCTTCTACTTCCTTCATAAGTGCACTCTTAGCCAGAAAAGTCCTATCATTCTTTGTATTGCACCTAGGCTGTGACTTGCTAGCTTTAGATACGCCGTTTACTCTTGTAGAAGCAATGACGGGAACATTAGTATGCTTAATTGTTACTTGTTTACCGGTAATCATGGTGGTGGATTGTGGCATGATTTGGGGATAATTAAATGTAACATGTTTGTTGCCAACGTTAGAGTGCGACGCAAACGACCTATCTGACTTGTTATCATTCTTGGGGCGTGATCGTATAGCGTATTCTAATAATTCCTGGGCTCTATTAGTGAGGAAGCATGCACCAACAATAACATCATCTAGTGGTTTAGGTATCCTATCATCTTCAATGGTTTCTCTAAGTATGACCAGGCAATCCTTAAGATATCTAAGATAGTTGCTATGAACTAACTTATTGTTCCTAAATGGAAGAAAAACATTCAAAGCATCGCACGCATATTTCTTACAAGCATGAACATTGGAAATTGCATGATCACATGAAACGACGGGCATTTTACCTTTCACCATGGTCTTTAAATTCTCAATTTTGTTTGACAAAGAAGTGACTCTTTCATTGTTTTGGTCACGTGTTATTTTAATAGACTCAAATAACTCTTTGTAACGTTGTTTAGCGTTTGACATTTCAGCACGAAGCCACTCATTTTCATGTTGTAATACGTTAATGATGTCATGTTTCTGAAAGTTTTGAGAATCTAGTGACATTTGGTGACTAGTATTGGTTACATTGCCCATGTTAGACTTTAGTTGTGCAATTTGGGCCCTCAATTTCCGAATCGTGTTAGAGTGAGCTTGAATTACTTCATCCTTTTTGGATAATTCAAAACATGTGTCAAATTCAGGAGCATCCGAAGATGTCTTGGCATTTGAGATCTTTATGCTTTCTTCTAGATGTTGATATTATAGTTGTAAATTAAGATTATCAACTTCTAGTTTTGAGAAATGCCTGACCATGTTATCATGGTCGTCGTTTTGAATTTTATTATGTAATTTTAAATTCTCCCCCTCAAGCTCAATCACATGATTCTGAAATACATTCAACGTAACCGACATTTCATGAAATTTTCACGCAGATAATGCAGAGTCGGTGACAGTGTAGAAAACATCTTGAGCAATGCAATTAGCAATCAAGTTTTCATTCATAATAAGAATGTTTTTCCTGTCAATTTCACTATATTTGAGATCAATTGCCAATTGTTTACCCTCATTTTCCACATCTTTGAAGATCTTTTTCATATCAGTTACATCATCATTTATTGTCTTTTTAAGGCCCTCAAAGTGTTCTTTAAGAAGATTGAAAAATGGCATGACTTCAGTTAGGTAACATCATTTTGTTTGTTCAAATCCCCTTTCCCCTTTAGTAATCCCAGTTGGTGTAATTCTCTTTTTACATGTTTTCCCAAAATCATTAAACATTTGACCTAGTACATATAATCCAATAAGAGTATTACACTGTGTGGGAAGAGTAAATGGTACAAGGTGCATGGGAGTGTTTAGAGGATAAATGGTCGGATCAGCAATCCTAAAAATAGTTCGTGTGTTACCCACAAGTCTTTCAGCTTTCATTTTCTCAATATCAATATTCCAAAAAACTTTTTCAGGAAGGATTTTCTTTTGAGGGACAAAAATAGCTGAATGATTATCATCAGTATAATCATAGTGAAAGACAATATTATTAGCAATGCACACGGGATCCTTTAATTGCTCAGCTAGTTTTACTCTAGTCCTATCTTCCATTTCATCAATTTCGTCATAGGATCTCACATCAGGAGGGACATGGTCAAGCTCAAACATAATGTTTACATCATATAATTCGGCTTGAGCACCTATACCATTTCTAAGGAAGTTGACCTTAGGTTTAGAGGCATCTTGTTCACTAAACTCATCTCTTAATTTCCTATGGTTCTGCATCATTTGAGCAGATTGGATGGTTTGGCCTTGCGTGTACAACTTTTCTTCCAGTTTATTTTTCAACATCTTAAGATTAGAAACATCATTTAAAAGTTTTGTTTCTTTGTCTTTGTAATCATGTTTGAGCGAGGTTAACCCCTTTTGAATTTCCTATTTTTGTTTAACAGTTTGATCCAATTGTTTTTTCAAAGACATTAACTCCCTTTTCAATGTTTCTTGTTTGGAATTATTTTCAGTTATGTAAGCACGCATTTGCCATTCCATTTTCTACTCACGTTCATTAAGCTCAAATTTAGCCCGCTATTCGTATATAGTCACCTGATCCTTAAGGATGTTAAATCTAGTGGGCAAGGAATCATCAGGGCTGTATATAGTGTGCTCATGCAGCTCATGTTCATGAAGATCAATAGAAGGTGCATCACTTAGTACAACTGGCAGTCCATTGACATTCAAATACCTTTCACATGGGATAATATTGGTATTTCCCATATCAATGGTATCTGTGTTGTCAATATCCTTGAGTTGTACAAATTCACACACCCTCTGTGGATTGGTAGAGTCATTTACGTTGAGTGAAGTTGGTACCTCAGAGATGGCAGATGTGATGGAAGATCCAGACTGTTCTGGAGAGGAAACAGCTGCAGACAGATTAGCCATGAAGATGGTTTCAGCAGTGGGTTCGTCATCAACATTAGAGTCAAATGCATCACAGTCTTCAACTTGGAAGATATTCGGGAAATTGAGTGCTAAGTCTTGAACCGGTTGATCATCTACATCAGCATCAAATGTATTCCCGTCATCACATGCCAGAAAGAGTAAGGCTTCCTCATCCAAAACAGTCCCATTTTCTTGTGCCTGCATTAGCAGCATCTTGTTTTTGAAGTATTCTGAGTTTTGTGGACGCTTTGGTTGAGTGCAAGTCCTAGCTATGTGACCCATTCCTCCACAGTTGTAGCATTTAGGTTGCCTGGCTTGACCTTGAAGAGCATTACCGACTCTATAGTTCCCATTCCCAATACCAGCATTTCTTTGATTTAAATTCTGCCTTCCTTGCACATTTTGCACCACAACTCTACCATCCTCTATGACTGCCTGATTACAAGGATTGGATGAGGTTCGAAGTTGGTTATTAGTAGAAGGAAGAGCTGCCCTGAACTGTTGAACCAGCAATGAAACTTGGTTGGAAAGATTATCAATCATCATGTCAGTGTGGGAATACCCAGAGTCCAGATGGGTGTTTAGGGCAGATGGAGAAGGGTTGGATGCTTGATTAGTGGACTTAGGCAAAGGATGTTGTTGTTGAGGTGGATCAATTGATGATTGATTAAGCTGCTGAACATTTGAGACGAAAGCAAGAGAGTCATTTGTAGTTGAGGGATTGAGTTTTTCTCGCATTAACCGATCATAAGTAGCATGCTTCTCATGTTGTTGCAGATATGCATAGAGTTGTTCATGATTGGTGTCCCTAAGACCTTTGTTGAGTTTAACAGCTATAACAAACCTATCCTATTCAGGTGCCATGTTGTTCACGAATTTGGAGTTAAGCTGAATGTTGGGCATTGTCATCTTGATGATTCTCATATCATTGACCAGCTTGTGAAATCTGACATAATAGTCTGTGATGCTTTCACCTGGATTCATTTTGAAGTACTCAAATTCATCATATAGCTGAGACTCACGATCTTCTTTGGTTAACTCAGACCCTGCAAGAAGCATTTTCACATTATCCCAAACTACCTTGGCTTCTGTGTTGTAGTTGATAAGTTTGTAGACATCTTTAGGAAGCCCTTGAATGACAATGTTCGATGCTCTTATGTCGGCATCATAGCGTTTCTTTTCTTCCTCTGTTAACTCATCGTAGGTGCGAGGTCTGTTGGGGCCAACTACAGCAGGTTGGTCATCAGTAGCAGCAATCGTGTCTCTAGTGACTCCCATTTGAAAGGGTCCTTCATCGATGGATTTCAAAATGTTAACCCCGTTTTCCTTTCCTAAACAGTAAAGACGAATCGTTTGTGCCCATGATTCATAGTCGGTCCTGTCCAGCATTGGAGGACGAGTATCCGACCCTGCAGCCTGAATGTCATCTGAGGAAGTGCTTGCCATGCTATGGAAAGTGAGTAAGTCCTAGTGCTAAGTTGTAAACATAAGTGTATTTCATTTTTTGTTGCAACAAGTCGAATTACAACCGCTCCACAGAAAACAAGTCAAATCGTAAGTTTAGTCTCACAACGTCAAGTTACTATTAAAATAACATGTCAAGTCTTAAGATTAGCCTCACAACGTCAAGTTACTGTAGAACTAGTGGTAACAACTTAAGTCGTAACAGCGCACAAGTTTCACTAATGTAGCACAACCAATTCACTAAGAATACCACAACTCGCTAAGCCCTCAACTCGCTAGACACACCAAGACTCTGAAACATATCAACTCACCACAAAACAGTTCAACTCGCTACAAGTGCACTAACTCGCTAGAAGTGAACAACTCGCTAAAATGTATCAACCCTCTGACAACACCAACTCGCTGAACACTAGAACTAACCCGCTAGTAGACAACTCACTGAATAGAAGCAACTCGCTAATATAAAACTGCTAATTACCAACTCGCTGAATGGAACCAACTCGCTAGTGTAACAACTCGCTGGTAGTCAAGTCGCTAGTCTGACAATTCGCTATCTGCTTAACTCGCTAATACTAACTCGCTAGCTTCACAAGATTCCAAAACCTGACAACTCGCTGATAATGAGACAAGGCTGTCACTGTCGTAGCGGTTTGTCCCTATATCCCAAAATGGCAAAACGCCAACACGCTATTGTCAACTCACTATAAAGAACCTGTCAACTCTCTACGTGAGAATATCAACTCGCTGGTAAGAATAACACCCCAAATCTCACTTTTTACCAAACAAGTGAGAGATTCAACTATTCCAAATGCAAACCTGGGAACTAATGACTCAACTAATCAAGAAAGTACACGAAAAACCTCAAGAATAACATGGAACGAGATCAAACTATGAGGAGAACCACAAACACATTCGAACCAAACTAAAACCCCACAACCACACAACAAATCCGTGAGTATACTATCCCTAGGATGAAACCATGGCTCTTGATACCAATTGTAATATACTCTAATGTAAGAACATGGTTGGTTTTGTGTTTAGGAGATTAATATGTGTAGTTTCTAGTGAGAAGTTAGAGAGAGAAAGTGAAGGGAACCTTGAGAGAAAACTAGTGATTTGTTGTATTCCAAATGAAGGTTCAACCCTCTCCACTAGTGGAGAGGGGTATTTATACAAGCAACTAGACGCCCCATAAAACGGGCTGTGGATCGAGCTGACAGTGGGTAAAGACCCGACCCGACTCCACAAATATTAACTAATACTAAGCTACGTACTAACTAATATGAAAAATACTACGAGCTACAACATGCTAAACAATACTCGGGGTGACCGAGTCTTAATATGAATAAACGTATTCCTAACAAGGTGTGTATCTAAGACACACTACAAATGGTTATTGATTCACCATGTCTAATCCACATAAGAATCAACTAGTCCAGAGCAAACGGCTACTGGTAAAGACTTATCAAATCCGTTTGTGGTTGATAGTTTACCAAAAACTATATGGTCATCAACTCACCATATTCCAAGTGATGAAGAGTTGGCTAGTCCATAGCAAACGGCCCATGGTAAAGACATATCAAATTCGTTGATAGCTGATAGTTTGCTAAAAACTATGCTTAGAGCAGCTGAATTTTACTTGATTTACTTACCACTGCTCTTGAAAATTTTGTGAAAATTACCACTGCTAGTTCACAGTTACCACTGCAAGTGAAATTTTTACCACTGGTGAACTAGCCGTTACAACTGTTGTGTCAGTAATCTTATTATTTTTAACTAGCCGTTGCAAATAACCGTGTTTCCTTATTAATAGGGTAAAATTTTGTGAATTATCCACTTACCTATTTTAATTTATTCTTTTCCCAAAGATAAATTCATTCTAAAGATAATTCATATTAAGCATTATTCTCAAAACCCTATTAGTATATATTCATCCTCATACGGCTTGATCATCATTCACAATTACTAACACTTTTATCTTTTTATCACAATATTATGGCGATTCTAACCTTTGCTGAGGAGCACAACCAAGTGGCCTACTTACAGAAGTCAAACAAAAAGAGTGGCCCTGTTTTTCATCAGATTATGGATTTTCTCAACACTACCCATATTAGGTATGCTTTAACTGTCAATCCAACAATCTATGTTTCTCATATCAAACAGTTCTGGAACACTGTGGAGTCCATAACGATTGAACAGGGAGACACACATGAATCTGTAGAAGCTCTTAGAGCCACAGTGGATGGGGTAACCATTGATGTTACTGAGTCATCCTTGAGGAGAATTCTCCAATTGGATGGTCTCAATGGTATCATCACATTACCTAATTCAGACATTCATAAACATCTGTCCTCAATGGGGTATGATACATCTGATAAAAAGGTTACTTTCAGAAAAGGATGTTTTTGTCCCCATTGGAGGTTTTTCATACATACTCTTTTGCATTGCCTAAGTCCTAAGAAAACTTCTTATGAACAATTTAGTTCAACTATGGCTTACCCTGTGGTTTGCTTAGCAACAGATAGGACTTTTAATTTTTCAAAGTTTATTTTCAATAATATGAAAGGCAATGTAAAGAGTTCATATAAATTTTTGATGTATCCAAGGTTTGTGCAAGCAGTGCTAAATGAATTTCCACTGTAACCTCACAACAGAGTTTATAAAACCCCCTGTCTCAAGCCAAAAGTTTTTCAAAATATGAATAAGGCTTCAGAACTTTGGAATGGGGAGGTTAAACCACTTTTTCCTGAAATGCTTTCAAAGATTTCACAGGTACAGGGTGAGATGCAACAATCCTTGTTGTATCCCATCACACACCCACTATTGTTGTTCCACCTATTCAATACACCCCTGCTATTACTCACACTTATGAGAGGAGGCACAAACAGCCACCTCCTCCCATTACAACATTGCCTGATTCTGAGCCTTTTGGTTTAGGAACAAGCAGTGGTGGTTCTAGGCTTCAATCTAGTCCAACTAGAGAAGAGCCTAAATCAATGCCCTATGATTCACCTCTCCCAACAGGTAACACAGTTGGAAGTGTTGAGGACAGTGTGCAACCTAATGAATTGATGGAACTTTGTACCACTTTAGTCAAACAGGTTAAAGCTCTGGAGAAAGAACTGGCACAAACTAAGCAACAATATGCCACAGAGCTTTCTCAGATGAAGCAGAGATCAAGAACTTACAGGAAGAAGTTGAGGGTTTAAAGAAGCAAAGATCTGCCAAAATTGTGCTCTCATCTTCATCTTCACCTCAAGATGATGCTTCAGCAGCATATAGTGATGATTTGGTAGATTCTTCCAAGCAGGGGAGGAAGATAGATGCTGAAACTAAGGGGAGGAAGATTGATTTTGGAGATGATTATGGTTTTGATGCTGATTTTGATGATACAGTTGGAATTCCTCAACATATTTCCACTGATAAGTTTCTAGTTTCCACTGCTAGTCAAAATGTTACCACTGCAAAACAAAATGTTACCACTGCAGAGGAAGAAGCTGCTAGAATTTGAACAGAGAAGGGTAAAGCAGTTATGACTAGTTCTAATCAAGTGCAACCAAGAAAGATTTCTAGAAGGGAACAAGCTCAGATAGACTATGATGCTGATATGGCAAAGAAATTAGTGGAAGATGAAGCTGCAAAGATGAAGAAAATACAAGAAGAGGAAGAGATTGCAAGTTTCATGGAGGCTAAGAGATTGGATATGTTGGAAACAGTACTTAAAGAACCTATTTCCACTGTTTCACCAACAATGCTAAAAGAGAAACCTCCAATATTCACTTATGTGCCAACTGCAAAAGAGATTGAATATATGATTACCAATGATCCAGTAGTCAAGAAGAAGGCAATTGAGCTTGTTGCTAACAAGACTTTGACAGAAGACCAGAGAACAGCTCAATTAGTGGATTTTATTCAAATGAAGAATCAACAAGCACTGGATGAGGTTATTGGTAAATTCAGAAAAAGTCAGAAGAAGCAAAGACAACCAACCAAGGCACAAGTGATTGCAGAGATGAAGACATATTGCTGCCATGTTGGGAATTGGAAGATGTCTCAATTCAAAGGCATGTCTCATGATAGGATTGAAGGAATCTACTACATGCTCAAAAGACAAGATAGTGACTTTATTCCTATTGACTTTGAAGAAGTAGAAAGAAGTAAAAGGAAAACTACAGCTTCTGAAGAGAATGTCACTAAAAAGGCAAAGCTTGCTCAAGAAAAAGAATCTCAATCTGAGAAACTTTCAGAAGATCATCTAAGTGCTATGATTGTAATAGAAGAAAAAGATTTCTACCCAGATCCTATACAATTAAGGCATCCAATTATTGATTGGGAAGTATACACAGCAAAGAATTTTGCTCCAACTTGGAAGATTACAAGATTGGGAGGAGAAACTTCATCCTTCATTCAATTTGAAGATCTCATTAAAGTTTGTGACAGAGATGATCTTGATATGCTTTGGAAGTTAGTTGATGAAAGATTCAAGGCTGATACTCTCAAAGATATGAAGGAAATGCAGCTATGGGTTGATTTGAGAAGATTGTATGAACCAGATCTTAAAGATAGTTATTGGAAGTTTGAAGCTTAAGATTTGCATACCACATGGTCATACTATGATTCATGTGAGGTTCATCATGTTTCTACAACAGCTGGAGTGGATGTATTCATGTTTGCTGAGAAGGAATATCCACTGAGAGCAATAACTCTTACTGCTATGTTGACATCAAAGTTGAGAGTTCATGAAAATACTGAAAAAGTCAGAGCCTTGCTTCAAAAGATACAAGATCAGTGTTTAAAAGCTATGAAAGCTTTAAGAAGAAAATGAAATGTTTGGAAGAATTCCCTATATCCTTAGTGATGCTGATTGATTGAAGAAACTTATGGATTTGTATAGAAATCATAAGTTTAGGGGAGGATTGTTGGGAATTATATTAATAGTTACCACAGCTAGTATGGAGATTACAACTGCTGAAGAATACACTAGCCGTGGAACTCATTACCACTGATAGTACATATCATTGCCACTGCTATTGGGATAACTGTTAGGAAACATGTATAGATAAATATAGAATAGATTTTGTGTATATTTTATTCTATTATTATTATACGTATCTTGTAAAACAGGACTCCTTGTGCTATAAAAGGAGGTCCTAGGTTTAGGTTTGATATACATTTTTCTTAGAGCTTCAAGGTTGTAACCCTAGTGATATAAAGATCACTCGTATTATTATTCTTAATAATATTGGAGCTAACAGTTTGGTTCACTCATTGTTCTCATTCATATACAACTGTTTTATTCACAAACAAACTTCTAAGTATTACTAAGTAGATTCCGCATACTTGGTGATATAATTCAAAGTATCATTCTAACACATATTAAGGTGTTTAGATCCATCATGGTAGCTTGTGTTACAGATTTGGGAAGGTTTAACCTAGTTTTAGGACTTGTAAGACCTAGTTAGGGTTTTGTGCTTAAAGGACTTGTACCTAAGTTCTAGGGAGTTGTACTATGGTCTAGGGAGTCTAAGATATCCTAAAGTTGCCTTGAACACTTTCAAACTAGTTTAGATAAGCAATTAGGGTTCTAAAGATAACTGTAAGCACATAGGGTTCAATTAGCGTTTGATTAGGGTTTCTGATAGATATAGTATACTAGAGTGATAGGTACTTAGTGTATGAGTGTTTATAACCTATACTTGACATATCGGGATGTTTATAGGAGGTAAACATAGTGGTTTTGAGCATAGGTGGATACGTGAGCAGGTCTAAGAGTCATATAAGCAATAGAGATGTAATAAAGCAAAAATTTTACTCGGGCAAATGATATAGGCATTTCTAATCCTATAGGATGCTTAGTGAGGGCCTAAGTTAAGTTAGTAAGGCATAGCTAACCCAGGGGAGGCTTAGTGGGGAAGTTAGTGGGTTACTACATTAGGTATGTTGATGCTACGTGAATTTCAAGGATGAATGATATCCTTCACAAAACAAATATGTATTTTAATCATACTATCGAATTAAAGTTTAGAGAGCAAGTTTCACCATTCAAGTTTAGTTACAAATAATCCAAATCGAAATCACTTTATTAGTTCACAACACATGTATACTTGATATTGCAATGTGCCTTGGAAAATGGTGTGCCATAACATGTGACAGGGATATAAGGTATGTCGAGGTTATGCAAAGAAAGGTTATGCTCTCAGATCCAAAATATGTTTATCGAGAGTTATTTCTACTTGATTTCAACGTTGTAGATGGTGAGGTTTACTTACTTCACCTATTTTCGTAACTTGGTAACCCGAAGTTAAAGTGATTAATATGGATTGTTTATGTTTTGGTATGAATCTGTTACGTGAACTGACTAAGGTATAGTATTCCACTATTTACCCATTTTAAGAACCGTTAGTTCCTATAGGAAGTGCGAATGTTATAGATAGATATGTCGGGGGTGACATCCCGTCCCGATTGGTAGCGCCAATCGCAATGGACGTATAGCATGTCGAGGTATATAAGTGTTTAGAGATAGACACTGCGTCAAGGGCTTTTATGATTGTTTGGTGCTTATGAACGCTGTTAATGCGTCAGTTTTATGACTTAGTCAGTGTAACTAATAAATTCTATATGTGTTTGATGCGGTCCAAATGTTATTATTTTATGATTAAACTTTTGAGCTCACTAGTGTTAGCTGACCTTTTTAGCATGTTTTCTCAGGTAATTGATGATGAAATTGTTGGATGTCTATTTGTTGGAAGCTTGGCAAGCTGTATGACTTATGGTACATTTTGACTATGATATCTTGTTTGGGACCTATCGTTATGTTTTCTTTTGGGCCTTATTTCTAAAATTTTGAATAAATGTAAACTTGAAGTTTAGATTATGAAATTTTTTATTTAACGGATAATGTTATTATGTTAACCTATGTTTGTGTTGTGTACCAATTTCGTAGCACCCCAATGCTTGTTTTGTCTTCCGCTGAATCATATTTTGGGGGTGTTACATGGGAGACGTCAATATGGCATTTTCTACTTTCAAAGTACTTTTTTTATTATCTTTTTATACCAAAAACACTTTTAATTACTTTTTTCTTAGAATCTATTGATGCCTTGTCGGTTTTGTCACAAACTTTTATTTATGAATTTTATTAATATTGGGTATTATTACATGACATCTTATATATATAATATAAACTTAAGTTGTCTTATAAATGCAAAATACCCCTAATAAATGTTTCAAGAGTTGATTATTCCAAATGTAGTTTGTGCGGTACAATATGTTTTGCATGAGAAATCATGCACAAAAGTTTGTACGGTACAACATGTTTCAAGCATCTCTAAACCTCAAAGAATACAAACCAAAAATGTCATGAATGCATAAATTAAACACACCAATTAGTGGTTAGTCTTTTTACTTTCCCGTCCATGAGTTACAAATATTTTATCAACTATATAATGTGTCAAAAATCACACACAACAAACCACAACTTCCTCCACACCGCGTGCACATTGGGCTACAACTTATAATGGTGGTAAAGTAAGCATCATATCATCTTACTTATTAATCATAATGATTTATATTATTTTATATAAATTTCACGTGTGTTTTGTGTGTGTAACAATGTAGGACATAAAGATGGTGCTTAGGAGGTTTGGTAGTAACATCATCTTCTCTAATGGTTTAAGAGATCCTACACATCGTTGTCTTACCAATTAAGTGGAACATGCACGAACATTTTTACTTTGATTAACTGTATATAAGTTACTAACGATCAACTATATCTAATTTTTTTTGTAGCACGTCAAGAAGCATTAAAGAAAGAGATCGAGAAGTTACAAAAATTGTATCAAGAACAAAAAATGCAAAAGACCAATGAACAACTACGACAAAGAAAACAACAACAACAACAACAACAACAACAACAAGAACAACGTCACAGCCACCGGTGGGATGAATACTTAGCATTCATATTAATAGTACATTACAAATTAAACATGCAATATTTTACTTTATGTAATACCGATGAACGGGCTAATACTATTGATTCGTTAGCAAATAAGTTTATTGAAAATAATGTGACGAGCATTCAATTTTTAGTCAATAATTATTACTACACTTTGTTGGTGCATTTTAATATTTTTGCTCTTAATGTAGTTTTTTGTCTTGCGGTGTGTTAATGTCACTTTCTTAATTAAACGTCGTGGAATATTGCGTGACTTGATATTTGATATAATTGTGAAAATTATGTCGATGTTACATATTGAAAATGGTAGTATATAATAAAAATATCTTTACACTATCATCTTAACAATGAGAATCTTCTAAATCAAAGAAGTTTATAAAGGAGAAGAAAATTGTATTTCAAATGTTATTCTACACCTATCACGAGGTAAGCATTATTCATTTGAGTTTGAGATCATGTGATTCATGTCGTTATACTGTAAATACTTAGAGTGAGTTACTAAGGAATGCTCCAAATTCGATATTATAGTTTATGGAAAAAATGTTGTAGTAATGCATTAATTAAAAATAATAATTTATGTAACTTACTCATATTAAAATATTCATATGAAAAGCCTCATTTAAATATAACATTTTGCAAAAAACCTCTTCACATTAAAGAAAGAGATGGAGAAGTCACGAAAATTGTATCAAGAACAAAACATGCAAAATGCCAATGAACAACAACGACAAAGACAACAACAACAACAACAACGCCACCGGTCTCAATATAGATGAATACTTAGCATTCATATTAATAGTACGTTACAAATTAAACATGCAATATTTTACTATACGAATTATAATTTATTATACGAATTATAATTTATACTCTTGAATATACTAATTACTTTAATGTTTTATGTTTTTATAGTTTTGTTAAAAAGGAAATTTGTTTTATAGTTCTCTTTTAATAATGTAATTTATTGAACAACGAAGTCCGTCTTTCACAAAAAATAAGAGCTTCAAACATGAACAAAAAATTAGTCCCGAACATTACGAAAAAAACAATTAGATCCAACCTGTGTGCATCGCATGGGTCCTGAGGCAGTCCAAACCTGTGTGCATCGCACGGGGATGAATATAAAAGGTCTCCAACATTACTGTCATCGCTTCATATCTAAAATAATTTATGTAACTTATACATATTAAAAAATTACATGTGACGAGACTCTTTTCAATGTAACTTCTTGAAAAAAATCTCTTCACATATACTCTTTTAATGTCAATAAACTATTTTAAATGTGTGCCATGCCTAGAAATGTGATACCATCACAACTTAGATATATAATGACAAAAATAATTGCCGAAGATTACGCTATAAAAACTTATATACAGTCCATGTGCAACTCAATAAAGTATTTTAAATACGTATAAAGCTTATCAAATGTGTGACACCATGAAAACTTAAATATAAAATTACAAAAATAAATGCCAAATATTACACTATAAAAACTTCTATACAGCCCATGTGCATCGCACGAGAATTGTTGACTATCATAAGAAATAGTTATAACTTAGCCCGATGTAGTAATATTAGTTAGTTCAAATAAAAAACGATAGAGTCAATACCTAAATATATAGACAAAAATATTACGTAAAAAAATACATCTTAAAAGATTACATGTCAATAAACTATTTTAAATGCGTATCATGCTTACAAAATGTATGCTACCATGAAAACTTATATATATAATGACAAAAATACGTCCTGAATATAAAATGACAAAAATAAATGATGGATATTAGACTTTGAAAACTTCTATACAGCCCATGTGTATCGCACGGGCTTTCATGACTATTCATGTTTGCAAGTATATTCAAATAATGAAATGACATGATCCCGCAATGAATACATGATGAAAATTAGTGAACATTATGTTATGAACACTTAGATACAGCCCGTGTGCAACGTACGGGTCTGGTTGCCTAGTATAGACATATATTAATGTTGTATATTGATTACAATTAATATCTGTACAAAATATAATAAATAGTTTCTTGTAATAATGATTCAAGGAAAGGAAACTCCAATTTAATATAATCTACACTAATTCACTTTTGTATGTTTTCATCCCCACGAATATTACATTTCATATTTCAATATTAATTTTTTTCTATAAAATGATTGTTCATGCCAAACTTGGAACCATATCTTCAAAAGTGGTCATAATAGCATACTTATCTTGATATAGTTATCATCCTTAACCAAACCATGTTACATATTTAATATCATATGGTAAAATCATTAAACCACAAAATGATCAATATTTGATCTCAGTTATGGAAAAATGATAAATTCTCATAAATTTCTGACACTTTTTGAAGAAAAAAGTAGGATTTCCCTACACCTTTGGACTTCATCTCTATCTCAAATTTATGTAATACGCGCAAACTTAAAGATACTCATACCTATCTTTTAACCATTATTAACTACCACTAAACCACATCCCATTATATATATACATCTACTCTACTCATTCTAAGCAAACAATAAGACAACAATGGAATCTCATCCTCTTGTTCTTCTTGTTCTCTTTTTTTTCGTGTCACAATCAACTTATTCACAACAAACACCTTTCACATCTTGCTTACAAGCCAAAATAGGTCCATTAACTAACATACTATATGCTCCAAAAAATCCATCATACACACCAAAATTACAAGAATACATCAAAAACAGCCGTTTTAACAAAAGCACGACTCCAAAACCAAACTACATTGTTACTCCAAACATGTTCGCTCATGTTCAAGCCATTGTCAATTGTGCCAATGGTAACAACATTCAAATCAAGATAAGGAGTGGTGGCCATGACTATGAAGGTATATCTTACACTTCTACAGAACCTAGTTTTATACTTCTTGATATGTTTAACTTAAGAAACATATCGGTTAATGTTGGGGCCCGTTTAGCTTACGTTCAAGCAGGGGCCCAAATTGGTGAGCTTTATTATAACATTTGGAAAGCTAGCAATAATCTTGCTTTTCCAGGTGGTGTGTGTCCCACCATGGGAATTGGTGGACACATTAGTGGTGGTGGATATGGTGCCATGTTGCGAAAATATGGTTTGTCTGTTGATAATGTGGTTGATGCTGAAATAGTTGATGTGAATGGGAGGATTTTGGATCGTAAAAGTATGGGTGAGGATCTTTTTTGGGCTATTCGCGGGGGTGGTGGTGCTAGTTTTGGAGTTATATTGTCGTATACTGTTACATTAGTTGATGTCCCAGAAATAGTGACAGTTTTTCGTGTGGAAAGGGTTTTAGAAGAAAATGCAACAGATTTAGTTAATCATTGGCAATACATTGCCCCGGTTATTGATAATCGTCTATTTCTTAGGTTATTTATTCAACCAGTAACAATAGAACCACATGGAAAGACGATCAAGGCTAGCTTTATAGCAATGTTTCTTGGAAATGGTCAAGAACTTTTAAGTGTTACGAACAAGGAATTTCCTGAATTGGGGGTAAATAAAAATGATTTACGTGAAATGAGCTTGATTTATTCTATACTTTATTTTTCTAACTTTGACAACAAGACTAAACCCGAGATCCTTCTTGATAGACAATCGGACACAGTAGACTTTGGTAAAAGAAAGTCGGACTATTTCCAAACTCCAGTTCCAAAAACAGGTTTAGATTTGATATTCAAAAAGATGATGGAGTTGGGAAATGTTGTTCTCCAGTGGAATCCATATGGCGGAGTCATGGCTCAAATTCCCTCCTCAGCAACTCCATACCCTCACCGGGCTGGATTTTTGTGGAAAGCGCAATACTTGGTAGACTGGAAAGACGCCACAACGGAAAAAGACAATTTGAATCAGATGCGAAGTTTGTATGATTTCATGACACCGTATGCATCAAACTCCCCTAGAGGTGCATTTCTCAACTATCGGGATATTGACATTGGTGTTAATCACAACGGTGCAAATAGCTATGTTGAGGGCAAGGTTTACGGTGAAAAATACTTCTTGGGTAATTTCGATAGGCTCGTGAAAATCAAGACTGCGGTTGATCCAAAAAATTTCTTTCGTAACGAGCAAAGTATTCCAACTTCTTCAACAAAATGAGTGCTAAATTATTGTGTTATGGATAATGAAAACTGCTATTTCTCTTAAGTGTATTATGTAGTTTTCACTATTTTAAATATTGTGGAAATCATGCTTAAAATATTTAATAGAATTATGAAAGAGGAAGAATACAAATTTTCAGTTATATAGCTTGTGTGTTCTTTTCTCAAATTTAATAGATAATGTGGGCGGATATAAGATTTATATACTCATTTTAGTACTTGATATGATATGGTATTTTGATCTATATGTTAAGAAAACAATTGTTAGCAACTTAGCGTAATCCATTGTTTTTAACACTATCACCTTGTGTAACAATTCGCAATTTCAGGTTAACTTTTATTCCCGAAAATTTCACTATTCACTTTTTACTATTCACTTTTCACTATTCATCTCAGAAATTTTTATTTCATATTCTCGTAAGTTAAACTATTTTAACGATAATCCGAGAGTTTGACGCTCGTCGGATCATTTCTGCATAAATCACAAAGCCGTGTCCGAGATTTACTTTTAGGTTTAAACGTCATTCTAGCATCCCGATATGTCCATAAAACATTATAAACAATAGAAATATGATTTTCTCTCATTTTAGGACAATTCCAAAAGTTTTGGAATTTTACGTTTTTCAGTTCAGCGTTTTACGCGAATTACGCGTTTTAGACCCGTGTTTCCAGTTTTTAGCAGGGTTTTAGCACCCGATAGATCCTACCACTCATTTTATATTTTATTATGGAGTATATTGATAAGTTCTAGCATATTTATAAGTTTCATATTTTTAGGATACCCGGTTTTACGTTTCGTGACTTAACAACTTACGATTAGCAATTTACGGAGTCAAAACTAGCTACATACTTAGGATATTATCATCCAAAGACCATGACTACTCATCTAGTCACCCTTATCCCTTATGAACCGCCACTAGGGGGGGGGGATTCACACTTGTGGCATCATCTCATGACTTTAGCCATTAGATCATACTTATTTACAACTTTGTCACCAAGTTTAGGCACTTTCCTAACACTTTCCTAACCTCCTCATCCTAGCCTATATAAATAACTCATTCATGACTTAGAAAACTCATTCTTCTTCCTTTCTCATCAATAAAAACGCCACACCCTTTAATCCTAGCACCATGATCCGTTGATCTTCAATATACAAGTTACACTACAAAGTTCAAGGTCTTAGTATTCTCTACCTAGTTCTTAAGTTTGTTTGGTGATTCCATGGTTGAATTAGGAGCTACACAAGGTTACTAGGGCTGAAGTTAAATGATTTTCACAAGGGTTATATCAAGGCTAGCAAGGGTTACAAGAGTTATGGTGAAGGGTTTACAATCTTAGGTTTAGTGTCCTAGTTCTATACTTGACTTCCTTTCTTTAGAAAGCCTCAAGTTGTAAGCAAATCCTATAACATACTTTCTTGCTTAATTATCATTTTCATGCTCTTTGTGTTCCTTTCATGCTATATATGTTCTTGTTATTGTGTTCATGATGTTTAAAAATGGATAAAACGAGTATTGGTATACATATGTTAACTTATGACAAGTAAACAAGCAAACTAGTGATTTTTATGGAGAACCACGACCAAAATAGTATAACTATGATATTTGAAACTTACTAACTGTTATAAAGGACTTCAAAAGGAAAACATAGCAATTTGAATCACCCAAAACGAGTACACGAGTCAAAAGATACGGCCATAAGAAGTTAGCGAAACCAAAACGGCAAAACTGCCAATACCCTACTGTTTGCATTCTGCCATTTTGAAAGTCACCCTTCTGGTCCGATTCATCAAAAAGTTAAAACACAAAAGTTGTCCGGAACGACGTTTTCGTTCATGAACAAAGAAGCTCGAGCCCTGAAAACGCTTTCTGGGTGATAATTTTCTTCAAATTCTTAACAGCCCGTTTTTAGACCAAAGTTACTATATAATGATTATAATTAGATGAGACCAAGAGGTCTAATGACCTAAAGCCGAGACCACAACCATGGCTAAAGCCAAGGTTGAGTCTCAAGACCATGGTAACAATGACCAAGGTCACGGCAAAGCCACGGCTAAAGACCATACAACTTTTAAAGATCAAAAAACTTATATATATATATATATATATATATATATATATATATATATATATATATATATATATATATATATATATATATATATATATATATATATATATATATATATATATATATATATATATATATATGTTATCAAATACTACAATAGTAGGGAGCCTCATGTGAGGAGTTCATTAAGTAAGCCGTCGAGATGAGTTGTGGATTTACGAATTAAAGTGTCCTGGCTGCTCGAACGTTTACTCCATGACTTCTGAATTATGTCGGCCCGAACGGTAGTAAGAGATATACAACCTATACATGTTTCATAAACCACTTATATTCAAAGACTTACACTATATACTAAGTACTACACCATGAACATTATGCAAGACATATATAGGCAATTCTTCGTATTCTTAGACGTTACTCCAAACCTAAGTCGCAACGTTCTATTATAGGCTGCTCTTAGAGACTTTCGTGATTCGACTACCACTTTCATTTCTCATTACATAAGCTTAAGGTGAGTCATAGCCCCTACTTTTTCATACTTGTTTTAACTCTTGGGTGGGATACATGCTCAACTACTTGCTTACTTGTACAAATACTCAAAACATTTATACTTGACTGTGTTATACTTGATTGCATACATACATGACTGTGTTATACTTAATTGCGTTATTCTATTTAGTAGCTAGTACTTATCTTTGGGAAGTGGCTCCCAGTTGTCTTTGGGAAGTGGCTCCCAGTTGTCTTTGGGAAGTGGCTCCCAGTAAACTTTTATCTTTGGGAATTGGCTCCCAAGTGAGGTCTTCGGAGATGAAGTAGAGACTCACTACTAATTGCTTAATTGTTTTGATGAACTTATACATGTCTTATTCATACTATATGTTAGCAGTGGGTTGTGAACACACAGGTTGCAAGTCTCTTATGGCGGGACTTGCAACTGAGTGGATTCACGATGCCTTTGCTTTGCGAATATTCTTTTAAGGCTTTTCAACTGTTTTAAGACAAACTCTATGAACTCACCAACCATTGTGTTGACACTTTAGCATGTTTATCTCAGGTTAGTAAGGCGATAGCTAGTGCGTGGAACTTAGAGTCAAGCGGCATATTCTGAAGACTTACGCTTTTATCATTTACCATTCAAAACTTTGTATACATTTATGTATCATACTTTGGAATCTCAAGTTTGTAACTCGGAATTTATTAATCGAATGGTAACTTTTCAAAACGTCTCATTTAGAGTTCGTTTTCTATACCTTGTACTTTGTATTATGAAGTAGCACCCCTATGACACAGTCTTCCGCTGCGGTATTTTGGGGGTGTTACAGATTGGTACCAGAGCCTTGGTTATAGAGAACTAGGTTGCATTTAGTGCCTAGACTATAACTGCTATATACGTTAAGACTCTCCTCTTTATTTGCCTTACACACACTACATACACATACGCTTCTTGGTAGTTGTTGGTTTAGTTCTACGCTGTTAGATGATGTGACTTTAGTATTATAAGGAGCCCCAGAGATTCGTCGAGTCATTAAAAACATGGTGCTCAGTAATAACTAATTAGTTAACTTGGTCTTGTAACAGTTCTTGTTTGATGAGACACAAGATTTGAGTTAAATAATATTATTGCTTAGCTTTAGGGAATTGATGGCTTGATTATCTTACTATCGGCCTCAGAAGGTGGATTTTGTGTCGGAAATTCTTAAGTAGGATGTTTTAGAATCTCCTTATTTAAATGGATTGGGACGCCTCTTCAGTTAAATAAAGAAATTGTAAATCACCGAACCATGAGTTTATGATCCCTTACTTACATAAATTTGGACGCTTCTTTATGTAAGTAAAGAGTTATAAATAAGTGGGCTTATTCACATCCGATACAACTCCTTAACCAGAACCTTAGACGAATCAGAGTGAACACCACTATATTAGAGATCCCGAATTCTCTTAGACACACCGTAAGTAGTTAACATCAACTGAACTTCGGGACGAAGTTCTCCTTAAGGGGTAGAGACTGTAACAATTCGCAATTTCAGGTTAACTTTTATTCCCGAAATTTTCACTATTCACTTTTTACTATTCACTTTTTACTATTCACTTTTCACTATTCATCTCAGAAATTTTTATTTCATATTCTCGTAAGTTAAACTATTTTAACGATAATCCGAGAGTTTGACGCTCGTCAGATCATTTTTGCATAAATCACAAAGCCGTGTCCGAGATTTACTTTTAGGTTTAAACGTCATTCTAGCATCCCGATATGTCCATAAAACATTATAAACATTAGAAATATGATTTTCTCTCATTTTAGGACAATTCCAAAAGTTTTGGAATTTTACGTTCTTCAGTTCAGCGTTTTACGCGAATTACGCGTTTTAGACCCGTGTTTCCAGTTTTTAGCAGGGTTTTAGCACCCGATAGATCCTACCACTCATTTTATATTTTATTATGGAGTATATTGATAAGTTCTAGCATATTTATAAGTTTCATATTTTTAGGATACCCGGTTTTACGTTTCGTGACTTAACAACTTACGATTAGCAATTTACGGAGTCAAAACTAGCTACATACTTAGGATATTATCATCCAAAGACCATGACTACTCATCTAGTCACCCTTATCCCTTATGAACCGCCACTAGGGGGGGATTCACACTTGTGGCATCATCTCATAACTTTAGCCATTAGATCATACTTATTTACAACTTTGTCACCAAGTTTAGGCACTTTCCTAACACTTTCCTAACCTCCTCATCCTAGCCTATATAAATAACTCATTCATGACTTAGAAAACTCATTCTTCTTCCTTTCTCATCAATAAAAACGCCACACCCTTTAATCCTAGCACCATGATCCGTTGATCTTCAATATACAAGTTACACTACAAAGTTCAAGGTCTTAGTATTCTCTACCTAGTTCTTAAGTTTGTTTGGTGATTCCATGGTTGAATTAGGAGCTACACAAGGTTACTAGGGCTGAAGTTAAATGATTTTCACAAGGGTTATATCAAGGCTAGCAAGGGTTACAAGAGTTATGGTGAAGGGTTTACAATCTTAGGTTTAGTGTCCTAGTTCTATACTTGACTTCCTTTCTTTAGAAACCCTCAAGTTGTAAGCAAATCCTATAACATACTTTCTTTCTTAATTATCATTTTCATGCTCTTTGTGTTCCTTTCATGCTATATATGTTCTTGTTATTGTGTTCATGATGTTTAAAAATGGATAAACGAGTATTGGTATACATATGTTAACTTATGACAAGTAAACAAGCAAACTAGTGATTTTTATGGAGAACCACGACTAAAATAGTGTAACTATGATATTTGAAACTTACTTACTGTTATAAAGGACTTCAAAAGGAAAACATAGCAATTTGAATCACCCAAAACGAGTACACGAGTCAAAAGATACGGCCATAAGAAGTTAGCGAAACCAAAACGGCAAAACTGCCAATACCCTACTGTTTGCATTCTGCCATTTTGAAAGTCACCCTTCTGGTCCGATTCATCAAAAAGTTAAAACACGAAAGTTGTCCGGAACGACGTTTTCGTTCATGAATATAGAAGCTCGAGCCCTGAAAACGCTTTCTGAGTGATAATTTTCTTCAAATTCTTAACAGCCCATTTTTAGACCAAAATTACTATATAATGATTATAATTAGATGAGACCAAGAGGTCTAATGACCTAAAGCCGAGACCACAACCGTGGCTAAAGCCAAGGTTGAGTCTCAAGACCATGGTAACAATGACCAAGGTCACGGCAAAGCCACGGCTAAAGACCATATAACTTTTAAAGATCAAAAAGCTTATATATATATATATATATATATATATATATATATATATATATATATATATATATATATATATATATATATATATATATATATATATATATATATATATATATATATATATATATGTTATCAAATACTACAATAGTAGGGAGCCTCATGTGAGGAGTTCATTAAGTAAGCCGTCGAGATGAGTTGTGGATTTACGAATTAAAGTGTCCTGGCTCCTCGAACGTTTACTCCATGACTTCTGAATTATGTCGGCCCGAACGGTAGTAAGAGATATACAACCTATACATGTTTCATAAACCACTTATATTCAAAGACTTACACTATATACTAAGTACTACATCATGAACATTATGCAAGACATATATAGGCAATTCTTCGTATTCTTAGACGTTACTCCAAACCTAAGTCGCAACGTTCTATTATAGGCTGCTCTTAGAGACTTTCGCGATTCGACTACCACTTTCATTTCTCATTACATAAGCTTAAGGTGAGTCATAGCCCCTACTTTTTCATACTTGTTTTAACTCTTGGGGGGATACATGCTCAACTACTTGCTTACTTGTACAAATACTCAAAACATTTATACTTGACTGTGTTATACTTGATTGCATACATACATGACTGTGTTATACTTAATTGCGTTATTCTATTTAGTAGCTAGTACTTATCTTTGTGAAGTGGCTCCCAGTTGTCTTAGGGAAGTGGCTCCCAGTTGTCTTTGGGAAGTGGCTCCCAGTAAACTTTTATCTTTGGGAATTGGCTCCCAAGTGAGGTCTTCGGAGATGAAGTAGAGACTCACTACTAATTGTTTAATTGTTTTGATGAACTTATACATGTCTTATTCATACTATATGTTAGCAGTGGGTTGTGAACACACAGGTTGCAAGTCTCTTATGGCGGGACTTGCAACTGAGTGGATTCACGATGCCTTTGCTTTGCGAATATTCTTTTAAGGCTTTTCAACTGTTTTAAGACAAACTCTATGAACTCACCAACCATTGTGTTGACACTTTAGCATGTTTATCTCAGGTTAGTAAGGCGATAGCTAGTGCGTGGAACTTAGAGTCAAGCGGCATATTCTGAAGACTTACGCTTTTATCATTTACCATTCAAAACTTTGTATACATTTATGTATCATACTTTGGAATCTCAAGTTTGTAACTCGGAATTTATTAATCAAATGGTAACTTTTCAAAACGTCTCATTTAGAGTTCGTTTTCTATACCTTGTACTTTGTATTATGAAGTAGCACCCCTATGACACAGTCTTCTGCTGCGATATTTTGGTGGTGTTACACCTTGCATACTATGGATATTAAAAATTAGAATCTGGGCTTTTAGATTTTGGATGACAATCTTGCATCTAAGGCTACTAGATAGAAAAAGAACACTGCCCTGATGTTTCTAATCAAATAACTTTTGAGGCCAACAGCTTGTCACAACTCGTAAATTCTGGTCTTTTCCCGAACTTTCAACATTTACTATTCATCGGTTACTATTCATCGATCACTATTCATCATTTTACTATTCATCATTTTTTAGGTCAGTTTGATATTCTGAGAAGCGTTTTAAAATTTTACTATTCATAAAACACTATTCACCTCCGGAGAAAATTTGTCATTTTTACGTGGGTTGCGTCATTTTTGTAAACGTACGATTATTAACCTAAGAAACGTTATCTTATGAACTAATATTTTGAATAATTGATCTGACACTCCCAACTATGGTCCTAACATATTTTTATACTCATAATAATAATATAAAAATTATATTATTAATTTTCCCGGTATTCTGGAAATTTATTTAATTTATATCGTACGCCTAATTTATTTACGACGGTTTTCGTAAAAACTAAACAATGATCACCCGAACACCCAATATTTATACCCAACATATTTTCACAATTTTTATAACTTTATTATGTCCCAATTAACTCCATCATATTTTACTTTAACTCGTCACGGTTTATTTTTAGTTAACTCGGTACCCGGTATCACCTAAAACTAATTAATATCTAACCAATGTATACCAAAAGTCAAGATTTCTTCAAAATTCTTCCACCTTTTCCCAAATTGCCGCCCCCCCTATACATCCCTCCCCATTTTATGGATCTTGTCCAACTTAAATATACATATAAATTATACTTATCATTTATTTCATTTCATTTCACAAATAACAACTAGCAAACTCATCTTTTTCTCTCTTCTCTTGGTGATGATCGGCCAAGAACAAAGACACAGGAAGAAACCATTAATTTTTGAAGATCAAGTCATAATCATGCTATACTTTCTTTCCTTGTTGGGGGTTTTGTGATAAAACCCTAGGTTCTTTACATAATCATCTTCAAAACTCATCCATTCATCAAGTAAGCTTCAAGATCACTTGTTGATCTTTCCATATTTTCATTTTTCTAGTTTCATGTTGTTTATTCAAGATCTACATGCATATGTTAGTTATACCACTCATTTATATATATATATAACTTTTGAACTCTAGAAATGGATTATAGTTGATCCTTGTTAGATCCACTTGGTTTATGATGGTTAGGAACCCATGACACCCTAAGAAGGTGTATGGTAGGATTAGACTAGTTTTGTGATGATTGAAAGTGGTTTGGTTGGATTAGAAACTAGATTGGAACACTAGAAATGATTTTTGAAACATTATATAAACCTACTGTCCTTAAAATGAAAACGTGGCAAACTCAGTGGGTTTGGGGTAACTTTTGACCAAATATTTAGAAAATACATTCCGAGACGGAACTATGGCCGAAAACGGGGATGAAAACGAGTTAATAACGAAGGAGATACGCCAAAAACGAGTTTAACGACGAAAACTATATTTTCTGAAAACTGCATGCTGTTTGGCATTTTTAGACGGACAAATAGAGGCGTTAGACGTAACCTAGAGGAGCCGAGCTATCGAAAATATATTAGTATATACTAAAACGAATCCGTGGATATAAAGAACGAGTAAAATGAGCTTAAAACGACCAAGTTATACATGTTTTAAAATCGTCAAAACTATATATATATTTAGTCACTACTAGAAATAATATAACTACGTACTAAATAATATATTTTCTAGATTTCTTATTCAAGGAGTTTATTTTTAATTAACGAGATACGTACGACTCAAGGTTTATTTATGCGACTACTAGACGATATCTTAAGGTTTTCAAAACGAGGAATATAACACTAACGTTTTTGTATACGATATATTATGTCAAATTTTTATTATTCTAGTTGGACTTATTTTTCCTAAGTATGGAAAATACTTTACTTTGACTATAACTATTATTTCCAAGTTACGAGTGGTATAGGTATCATGTGCATGTGCATTCATTACATCCTTTCATGATCTAAGTAGATCACTATCATTCATATTAGGTTGCGGTTAGAGATCGAACCTCATTTCTGTGTATCCACTTTTGTCATCGTAGCTATTCGCTCCAGGTGAGTCATAGCCCCACTTTTACTCTTTATACTTGTTTTAACTCTTTGGGGGAGATACATGCTCAACTAAAAACATACTTTCTTAATACTCAAAACATACTTTCTTGATACTCAAAACATTTATTCTTGATTGTTTTATACTTGATTTCATACATACGTGATTGTGATATACTTAACTGTGTTATACTAAACTGTGATGTGTATTCTTGAGCTACTGAGACTTCCAATGGCCCCAGATTAAGTTGCTGGGCACAACCATGGAGACTTATATACTTCCAATGGCCCCAGATTAAGTTGCTGGGCACAACCATGGAGACTTATATATTTCCACTGGCCCCAGATTAAGTTGCTGGGCACAACCATGGAAATATACATACAAACGTGAGGTCTTCGGAGATGAAGTGTAGACTCACGACTAATTGCTTAACTGTTGTGATAAACTTATACATGTTTTACTCATACTATATATTGTAGCAGTGGGTTGTAAACACACAGGTTACAAGGCTCTTATGGCGGGACTTGTAACTGAGTGGATTTATGATGCCTTTGCTGGGAAACCTTTATACATATGCATAAACTTTATTTGTTAAACAAACTCTATGAACTCACCAACCTCGTGTTGACACTTTAGCATGTATTTTCAGGTTTTAACTTATGGCACGCTACTGGAGGTTTTGGCAGGGCATGGCATGGTCATAGAAGACTCTGATTATTTATATGGGGACCGTTTTAAACTATTTTAAGGGCCTACTTCCGCACTACTTTTAACAGTGTAAATTTAACATTTTTGATTAAACGATTTTATTCTAAATAATTAAAGTGAAAACCATTTTGAACTTGTGTTGTAATACCAATTGAGTTACACCCCAGCTACACGTATGCTTCCGCTGGACCCGATTTTGGGGGTGTGACAGATTGGTATCAGAGCTTTGGCTATAGCGAACTAAGTGTTTTTAAAACCTAGACTATAGCTACTTTTACGAAAAACTTAACCCTATGACCGTCACGTGCCTGCCTGCCAAGATGATGCCTCACTTGTGGTTAGTTGCTGACTTAGGTGATGAGATTTGTGTCTCATTATCTGGTTTATTATATTCACTTATTCTAATTGATATCTATCACTGTCTTTCATATAAGCATGTTCACGTATCATATATGT
The DNA here is from genome assembly GCA_030686995.1 of Artemisia argyi. Taxonomy (NCBI): domain Eukaryota; kingdom Viridiplantae; phylum Streptophyta; class Magnoliopsida; order Asterales; family Asteraceae; genus Artemisia; species Artemisia argyi. The sequence goes on from CM060697.1 coordinate 103,648,586, forward strand.
CACCCTGTTATGTTTCTCCTTGCATAGTTTCATCATTTGACCTCGAGTTTGGTCACCTGCCTTAGTCTTTCTGTACGTCTTGGTAGTATAACTGAGCTGAGTATTTCAAAATTCATGGAACCTTGGTGGAATATAGACTAGTCACCTATATTCAACCCGGGATAGTGGGACATAGGCTGACTACCTATATCCGACTCAGAAATGAATTTTGCAACACTGAGAATGGTTATAATAAAATTCTGTCTGGATTGAATCCTCTACTCAATTTCCAAATGTTTCATTTATGTGTGTGTGTACCCTCGTTGTCAGAATGCTTATACTTTTCATCACCTCGTGAACCGCCGCCTGGAAGCACGTCAACTGGTCATTTCATCTCATGAATCTTCACCTTTATAACACTTCTGAGACCAACGTTAACTGAACTTCGGGACGAAGTTCCTTAAGGGGTAGAGACTGTCACAACTCGTAAATTCTGGTCTTTTCCCGAACTTTCAACATTTACTATTCATCGGTTACTATTCATCGATCACTATTCATCATTTTACTATTCATCATTTTTTAGGTCAGTTTGATATTCTGAGAAGCGTTTTAAAATTTTACTATTCATAAAACACTATTCACCTCCGGAGAAAATTTGTCATTTTTACGTGGGTTGCGTCATTTTTGTAAACGTACGATTATTAACCTAAGAAACGTTATCTTATGAACTAATATTTTGAATAATTGATCTGACACTCCCAACTATGGTCCTAACATATTTTTATACTCATAATAATAATATAAAAATTATATTATTAATTTGCCCGGTATTCTGGAAATTTATTTAATTTATATCGTACGCCTAATTTATTTACGACGGTTTTCGTAAAAACTAAACAATGATCACCCGAACACCCAATATTTATACCCAACATATTTTCACAATTTTTATAACTTTATTATGTCCCAATTAACTCCATCATATTTTACTTTAACTCGTCACGGTTTATTTTTAGTTAACTCGGTACCCGGTATCACCTAAAACTAATTAATATCTAACCAATGTATACCAAAAGTCAAGATTTCTTCAAAATTCTTCCACCTTTTCCCAAATTGCCGCCCCCCCTATACATCCCTCCCCATTTTATGGATCTTGTCCAACTTAAATATACATATAAATTATACTTATCATTTATTTCATTTCATTTCACAAATAACAACTAGCAAACTCATCTTTTTCTCTCTTCTCTTGGTGATGATCGGCCAAGAACAAAGACACAAGAAGAAACCATTAATTTTTGAAGATCAAGTCATAATCATGCTATACTTTCTTTCCTTGTTGGGGGTTTTGTGATAAAACCCTAGGTTCTTTACATAATCATCTTCAAAACTCATCCATTCATCAAGTAAGCTTCAAGATCACTTGTTGATCTTTCCATATTTTCATTTTTCTAGTTTCATGTTGTTTATTCAAGATCTACATGCATATGTTAGTTATACCACTCATTTATATATATATATAACTTTTGAACTCTAGAAATGGATTATAGTTGATCCTTGTTAGATCCACTTGGTTTATGATGGTTAGGAACCCATGACACCCTAAGAAGGTGTATGGTAGGATTAGACTAGTTTTGTGATGATTGAAAGTGGTTTGGTTGGATTAGAAACTAGATTGGAACACTAGAAATGATTTTTGAAACATTATATAAACCTACTGTCCTTAAAATGAAAACGTGGCAAACTCAGTGGGTTTGGGGTAACTTTTGACCAAATATTTAGAAAATACATTCCGAGACGGAACTATGGCCGAAAACGGGGATGAAAACGAGTTAATAACGAAGGAGATACGCCAAAAACGAGTTTAACGACGAAAACTATATTTTCTGAAAACTGCATGCTGTTTGGCATTTTTAGACGGACAAATAGAGGCGTTAGACGTAACCTAGAGGAGCCGAGCTATCGAAAATATATTAGTATATACTAAAACGAATCCGTGGATATAAAGAACGAGTAAAATGAGCTTAAAACGACCAAGTTATACATGTTTTAAAATCGTCAAAACTATATATATATTTAGTCACTACTAGAAATAATATAACTACGTACTAAATAATATATTTTTTAGATTTCTTATTCAAGGGGTTTATTTTTAATTAACGAGATACGTACGACTCAAGGTTTATTTATGCGACTACTAGACGATATCTTAAGGTTTTCAAAACGAGGAATATAACACTAACGTTTTTGTATACGATATATTATGTCAAATTTTTATTATTCTAGTTGGACTTATTTTTCCTAAGTATGGAAAATACTTTACTTTGACTATAACTATTATTTCCAAGTTACGAGTGGTATAGGTATCATGTGCATGTGCATTCATTACATCCTTTCATGATCTAAGTAGATCACTATCATTCATATTAGGTTGCGGTTAGAGATCGAACCTCATTTCTGTGTATCCACTTTTGTCATCGTAGCTATTCGCTCCAGGTGAGTCATAGCCCCACTTTTACTCTTTATACTTGTTTTAACTCTTTGGGGGAGATACATGCTCAACTAAAAACATACTTTCTTAATACTCAAAACATACTTTCTTGATACTCAAAACATTTATTCTTGATTGTTTTATACTTGATTTCATACATACGTGATTGTGATATACTTAACTGTGTTATACTAAACTGTGATGTGTATTCTTGAGCTACTGAGACTTCCAATGGCCCCAGATTAAGTTGCTGGGCACAACCATGGAGACTTATATACTTCCAATGGCCCCAGATTAAGTTGCTGGGCACAACCATGGAGACTTATATATTTCCACTGGCCCCAGATTAAGTTGCTGGGCACAACCATGGAAATATACATACAAACGTGAGGTCTTCGGAGATGAAGTGTAGACTCACGACTAATTGCTTAACTGTTGTGATAAACTTATACATGTTTTACTCATACTATATATTGTAGCAGTGGGTTGTAAACACACAGGTTACAAGGCTCTTATGGCGGGACTTGTAACTGAGTGGATTTATGATGCCTTTGCTGGGAAACCTTTATACATATGCATAAACTTTATTTGTTAAACAAACTCTATGAACTCACCAACCTCGTGTTGACACTTTAGCATGTATTTTCAGGTTTTAACTTATGGCACGCTACTGGAGGTTTTGGCAGGGCATGGCATGGTCATAGAAGACTCTGATTATTTATATGGGGACCGTTTTAAACTATTTTAAGGGCCTACTTCCGCACTACTTTTAACAGTGTAAATTTAACATTTTTGATTAAACGATTTTATTCTAAATAATTAAAGTGAAAACCATTTTGAACTTGTGTTGTAATACCAATTGAGTTACACCCCAGCTACACGTATGCTTCCGCTGGACCCGATTTTGGGGGTGTGACACAGCTCTCTACTTTAAAGACCTAAATATGGTTCAGAATCCATTTAGTAGACATCTTAAACCTTAAGGTTGCAAAACATCTCGAAAGTGGTGCAATTATACCCAGTATGTGTTAGTCCCAGTTGAGCAATGATCTAGTTAATTATCTTAGATATAAATCTAAAATAATATGTTATAGAAACTAAACTTTAACTTTGAAACAATCTTAAACACTATGCGGAATATAATGTTTAACTTAAGAAGAATTACGAATGATACAGTCGTATTCTCACAAAACAATTCAATATATATTAATATACGAATACTCTCAAAGTATTAGGGTTTACAACCTTGAAGTGATCGACTCTATGAATGATGCGTACTCTAACTCTAGCCCTAGGACCTCCTTTTATAGACTATGTTGATATAAATAATGCCTAAAAACATTATTAACATTTATCGATATCTCTATGTTTTGATAATCACAAAACGTAAACCCATTGAGCTAAAAATTATGACGTAAACAAGTATTTAGTGATAAATATTCATTTTAATAAATCAATCAATTAAGGTATGAATAAACAAAATGCCTAATGCATTTTATGATCAAAGGAACATTTTCTAAATCACTAGATTGTTTATTTTTACAAACCTTACATTTTTTATAAAGTCGGACAAACATTTTTAAACTTATACAAAATGTTTTTTGCATTTATAAAGAAATGTTTTATCCAAAATAAATATTTTGAATTAAAATTTCTACCCAAAAAACGGCTATATTCTTCAGGAAAAACCTTCCTCACAAAAAGACAAAAATTCTGAAGAATTTTTTTTTGTTAGCCGGCCCCCTTAATCATTAAGTGGACCGGCCAATAAATTAAGGGGACCGGCCACGCTCCCAAATAGTTTTTTTTTTTCCCCTATAAATACTGGCTCAAATTTGGCATTTTTCTTCACCTTTTGCACTATAAACTTTCTGATCTAAATCTTCTATACCATTCTCTTAAACCCTTTGATCATATAATCATAAGCTTTTGTTTCCAAGTGATCCAAGCTTTAACCTTTCAAGTGCAAGAGAAGACTACTTCAATCCTTCAAGACAAGAAGTATTACAACTTGTTGTGACCTCCACATCCAAGTTGTTTGTGCATCATCACTTGTATAGTATTCATCCATTTGTGTATTAGTTGTGAATATTGGTTAGATAGAAGTAAGCATAAGGAGTTAGGCTAGTAAGGTGTGTAGGTAGGGAAGTTGTGAATTGATTGTGGTGTGCAACTAGTATAGGTGTGAAGAAGAAGAAGTAGTATGATTAGGTAGTGCTTAGGTGTGAAGAAGTTGTGAAGTAGTTATGAAGAAGTTGTGAAGTAGTTGTGTATAAGTTGTAAAAAAAAGGTGTGACGAAGTTGTGGTGTGATAATTGGTGTGTAAGGTTTTCTCCGCCATATGGGAGCTTGTTGACATAGTGAAGAAAACTCTCGAGTAGGTGACTCAAGGAGTTGAGTAGGGCAAGGAAGGTGTCCTTGTAGCCAAAACCACTATAAATGCTTTGTCTCGCGGTTTGATCTTTTCATCTCTTACTTATTATCTTGCTTATATCGTTATTAATTTCGTAGACATAGACGTATACATACATATATATATATATATATATATATATATATATATATATATATATATATATATATATATATATATACTAGTCTCAAAGCCCGCCCAATGGGCGGGCATGACCTGTAATTTTACATTTTAATTTAATCATGTACAAATAATTATGATATTGAAGATTCAGATGACTTTTAAGCAGATATAGACGTGTGAGTTCCATGCGTCAGAGCTGTATGGATAATAATGATCTTGACGATTCAGACGACTTTTAAGCCGATACAGACGTGTGAGTTCAATGCATCAGAGTTGCAATAATAAAGTTATAGGGGCAAGATCATTTAACATAGGTGCAATGGCCTCAAATTCGAACACGAAAGTAGATTCACATACTGCAAGCACTACAGTTGGAGAACAAACCCATTGTTTTGTAAAGAAAGTAGCTTATCAAAAATAGCTTATAAAAGCATCTTTTATCTTTTACTATTTTTATTGGCTTTTATTTGAAGTTTATCTTATTTGTAGAGATTCATGTGTTTTATTCTAAACTCATTACTAACATGTTTAGGGTTCAGTTCATTATATAAATAGTTTCTCAATAATGAAGTTTACTCCACAAAGAATTCCTAATTCAACATTTTTACAAAGATGTTCATAATATTGAAGTTCAAAGGTTTAACTAAAGGAAAGCATATGAGACCTTTGTTTCGTTAAGATTTGAATGGATGAATTACAATGTGTTTCTGTACATAGCTGGGACGGTTTGATATGCAGTTGAACTTGGCATGTGAGCTTTGTTACCACCACCAGCTTTCTATCATAGAAAAACATCATCTTTGTTATATTACACATGGAAATAATTTTGAGCATTAATATTTACAAACAATGTATCACATTGAGACATTTGAGTGTCAGTCAAAATCCTTATATACAATTATGGATAGGTCGTGTGGGTTCGGATAATGGTCAAAACTTTCCAGAAGTCAAAATGGGTACTTTTTGTTATGCTTGCTGTATTAGTTAAAGAATTGTGAAAGTCAAAAGAACTTTGACTTATTTTTACCATGTATAAGTCAACTTCCTTAAACATTAAACATTTGTAACATTATATCTAAAAAATTTAATCCACCGTGATAATATAATCCCCAATGGGATTTCTTTACATAAATGTGAAATTTCTAATGATATTATACCCGCTTCACGTCTCTTCACCTTCTACAACAGTTGAAAGTCCATAGTCTCGAATGAAGGATGGATTGAGGAATCTCGCAACAAAAGCCCACAAATTATAAACATCCTCAAAGTTAGTTAAAAAGCCGAGTGAAGCAGTGACAACTTCAGCTCTAACAAACCCTCCTATGTCGTTGTCCTTGCAGTTCATAGGTTTACAAACTGTTGTATTTGCAAGATCCATGCACCCACGATTCTGTTTTGTGCTTTGTATAATATTTACATGACTACGAATACCAATACCAAGTGAAAGTCCATTTTCTTGAGCCATCCTTTGAATGATATCTGGACTGATTAGTCACGTGATTCTGTCTCTAATATTAAACGCAACAGCTTTACCTCTTTCGTACTTAATCTTTGAACCATAAATGTGGACATGTGGAACAACATCTTCTGTATTTGAACCAGGTAATCTTAGTTGAAGCAAGGAAGTCACAAGCCAATTAATCACATATAGTCCTAATATAGTCAGTTGAACGTGGTCTTGCTCAGACCCAACATGTTTACATGATCAAGGTGCCTACACGTTACCTCTGGTTCCTTTGTATCCGATTCATAATATTCTTCATCACTCATAAAATTATCTTTTTCTTCCAAACCAAACGATACCCTTCTTCCGAGCACCCTAAAACTACTATAGGCTTATTCTTCTTGTATTTCCGGACTATGAGTTTTTACATCAAAGTTCTCTACGTTCTTGCCATTGTTGTTTCTATTTTTTCTTGTAAACCAAAAGGGTGGTGGTAAAGGCATCACAGATGGTGATCAATTTGGACTCTGGCCTAAATCGATCAACATTGAGTGAGTCCTCAGGCGATTCATCGTCAGTCGCAACAGGGCTCTTCATAACAGAAAAGATATCAGTTTCATAAAATACAGGGCTGCCACCATGTTCCATCTTGGTTTCGTACACATCTCTCACTAAAGATGGAGTGAACACACCTGCAAAAGCTGTTACTTCATCATATTCTGTCCTTGATAAATGAGGGAATCCACAAGTATAATCACTTTGAAATGATGGAAAAATGAATCAGACTTCAAATCTTGTAGTATAATCATTATCTCTTCGTTGTATCTAGCCGACCACTTCTCTATTTCAACAATGTATTCACCCGTGCTATTCGTCTTTCTTTGAGCCGGATAACAACCTATTGCCCAACTCTTGAGACCACCATTTTTCATGCACCCAATCCATACAACATCTATACAATTCACATGCACATTTGAAAAAATCATTCAAAGATTCAAAATTGTTAACTTGTTCACAAAAAAAAATTTGGTACCTTGAGTAGTATCCCTTTAAAGGTGGACAGCATAAGATCAACAAACTGTTGCAGGGTGTACTGTCTGGAGACTGCGAAACCAGTGGTAAAATATGCAGATTTGCGACCACCGAAGCGCCTTCAGCGCGCCGCAGAGCCCTGTGGCGTCTCCATCTCAGGAAATGCCTGGCTCCCCTCCACCGGCACCAATCCCCCCGGCGCCGCAGTAAGGCTCGCTCAAGTTGTAAACGAAATATCCTTGTCTACCGTAAAGATTGTGAATATGGATTATGATAGGTGCATTTAGGCACCTGATTGTCTGAGTTGTTGCATTAGTTTGTCACGGACCATAAAAAAGTATTCTACTTGTGGTGCTAATGATATGTATTTTACCTATTATAATGAATAAAACTGCAAACAGTTAGTTTCTAAATAGTCAATTAGCGTAGAGTGAAAACTTATCCGCCTGTGTACACGATGGAATCCCTTGCCATAGGGATCCTTATAGCGTATATGCTCGCCCTATGGTTATTAATTATTTTCATTCCTATTTCTGTTTTCGAAATACTTACATAGTTTACACCGGTTCCGTTAAGTCTGCCAGACCCACCAGATGCAAAGCTGACTCCGGTGATTGGTGGTGTTACATTACTATTCAATGATAGATACGGTTTCTATGCCATGTAGCACAATATATCTTCCTTTCTTAACACCAGCATTCTTGTACATTGCTGCTGCTACGTCCTTTAGCTTCCTGGATATGAATACTTTTAGTAGTGGAATCACTTGTGTTGGCTCATGTAACACCCCCAATTCAATGATGTAGCGGAATTCAAACTGGGTGTTACTCGACAGCACAACAGCCATAATAATAGAAAACGAACTCTAATTGAGTCGTTTTAAAAGATTTATCATTCAAATTATATAAATATCAGATATTACAAAATGAGGTCCCAGATGGTTCCATGTTTACAAATTACATTAGATGAGTTTTCAAATGATAATAAAATTTATAGCCCTCTTGAATATCCGTGCCCTTCCGTGCCATCCTTGATCATCATGGACCTGAAATACATGCTTAAAAGGTCAACACAAAGGTTTAGTGATATTCATAGAGTTTGTTTAATGGTTTAACACAATATGTTGGTAGTATGAGTTAATTAGACTCATGCTCATGGTTGGAAAACAAAACAGTTATTATTATCACACTAAGCTTATGACACCAAAACGTTAACGTGTACCAATATCAATCGGCGGAGTTATCCCGGTAGGTACTTTGCCGTCATACCTATGTTTCAAATATTAATGCATTTGTTTGAACTTAGTCAACACAAATGGGATTCGTCAATCCCAATAGGCCTATTCACAATATTCGCGCTCACTCGCAAGTAACCCTCGCAAGTGATTAAATGGTTCATAATAAGGGATCTTGGATTGGCAAGGATGGTACTTAGTGATAATAAAACAATCAGGCAAGCATACAATTGAAAAGCATTGTGTTCAGTTGAAAAATAATAGCATGTATTCCCCCCAAGGATTTGTAAAACAATTAAGTAATGGAAAGTGGGGCTATGAACTCACCTTAAGTTATATAGCAAGTAGTGAATGTGATGGTCGAATCGCGAAGGTTTCTACAAGCAACCTATAATAGAATGTTGCGACTTAGGATTGGAGTAAAGAATATGAAGAATTTCCTATATATGTCTTGCATTTAGTCCAAGATGTAGCACTTAGTATAGTGTAAGTCTTTGAAAAGAATGGTTTATGAAACATGTATAGTTTATATATCGCTTACTACCGTTCAGGCCGACATAATTCAGAGGTCATGTAGTAAACGTTCGAGGAGCCAGGACACTTTAATTCGTAAATCCACAACTCATCTCGACGGCTTACTTAATGAACCCCTCACATGAGGCTCCCTACTATTGTAGTATTTGATGAAATATATATATATATATATATATATATATATATATATATATATATATATATATATATATATATATATATATATATATAAGTTTTGATCCAAAAAGTTACATGTCCAATATTTGAATAAACTTAGGAAAGTTTACTTTTGCATGAAGATTGTTATTACAATGAGTCTCATGGTTATTTTGATGGAGTAGATCCAAATTGGATGTTTATATTGCCATTAACTCTTTAGTTCATGTTTTCGCCTAGGTAAGTTTATATGGTCTTTAGTCATGGCCTTGCCGTGACCTTGGTCATTGTTCCATTGTCTTGAGACTCAACCTTGGCTTTAGCCATGGTTGTGGTCTTGGCTTTAGGTCATTAGACCTCTTGGTTTCAATTAATCATAACATTTACATGGTCATTTGGTATAAAAATGGGCTATTAAGAATTTGAAGAAAAATATCACTCGTAAAGCGTTTTCAGGGCTCGAGCTTCTTTATCCTTGAACGAAAACGTCGTTCCGGACAACTTTAGTGTTTTAACTTTTTGATGAATCGGACCAAAAGTGCCACTTTCAGAAAGGTCAGAATGCTTACAGCTTGTTTTAGGCAGTTTCGCCGTTTTGGTTTCGCTAACTTCTTATGGCCATAACTTTTGACTCGTATACTCGTTTTAGGTGGTTCAAATTGCTATGTTTTCCTTGTTAAGTCCTCTTTAACAGTAGGTAAGTGTCCAATATCATAGTTATACCATTTTGGTCGTGGTTCTCCATAAAAGTCACTAGTTTTCTTGTTTAATTAACATAAGTTAACATTTATTTACAATAACTTGTTTTACCAATTTTTATACATCATGAACATAATCACAAGACAAAATATAGTATGAATGAAATATAAATAGCATGAAAATGATATTTAACAAGAAAGTATGTTAGGGTTTGCTTACAACTTTGAGCTTTCTATAAAAAAGGTAAGTAACATGTAAGGTAAGGACTTTGATTGATTATGCTTCACTTTACTTCACTTCAAGAAATCTTTCTACACTTTTATTCTTGAAAGAGAGATGATGAAGGTTGAGGTGACTTAAGTAGATTTAAACTCAAGAGAAATCACCAAAGTTTCAAAAGATTGGAAGTATTTTGATGAATCAAAACTAAACTAATGTTTAAGTGTTGATAATACTCTTGATTTCTTGCATGAAACTTGGAAGTAAATTAGCTAAGTATAAGGTGATGGGGTGTATGATATGGGACGGCATAAGGAGGGGAGGGGGGTTATATATGAGTTTGAGGAGGTTACAAGATTATGATATTTTAGGAGGTTTTACACATGGACTCATCCAAGAGCTTAGTGCATGAGATCAAGCCACCTAAAGGGTGACTCCCCCCCCCCCTAATGGCGGTTCACAAGGGCTAGGAAAGATGAGTTGGCCTTTGGTGATATTATCCTATATATTTAGTTAGTTTTGACTCCGTAAAATGCTAACCGTAAATGATTAAGCAATAAAACGTAAACCGGGTATCGTAAAAATGTGAAACTTGGAAGAATGACTAAACTTGTCAATATACTCTATAATAAAATATAAAATGAGTGGTAGGTTCCATTGGGGTGCTAAAACTGGAAACACGGGTCTAAAACGCGTAATACGTAAAACGTACGAATATTGTGTAAAATTGAGAAAAGTAAAATGTTACTTTTCTAATATGATAATAATGATTTAAAATGACTTATAATTTCTAGACTGGGCTCAGTCTAGTGTCGGTTGGTATTTAATGTCTTTAAGACGTAAAACCGTAAGCCTAAAAGTCAAGGAATGATTTATAAAATCAAGGAATGATTTTTGGTCAAAGGAGGAGGGAAAAATATGTTGACTTTTTCCAAAAATGTGAAAACTCAAATCGTCTTAGAAACGCGGTGCAGGTATAGGCTAAGGTTATGGCTAAGTAAAAGAGCTTAAAAACGTAAATTTCTGTTTCTCACGGTCGAGGGTTTATTTGGTCACATTTTTCTTAGTCATAATTAATTCTCAAATAAATCATGAGTGTATCAAACATTTATCTGATGCGGGGAAAATTAACGCGGTTGAGTTTCGTTGTGCGTAGGATTTTTGAATGACGTTTTAACCTAAATGTGTATTTCCTTAATAACTTTTGCGAAAATGATCTGATGAGTGTCAAACTTTTATTTTGCCATGGAAATGATTTATCACACGAGAACATGAAATAAAAATTAAATTTTGGAAAATGAATAGTGAAAGTGAATAGTAAAAATATGAATAGTGAAATTTTCAGGAATAGGAGTTAACCTGAAAATGCGAATTCTTACAGTCTCTACCCCTTACGGGAACTTCGTCCTGAAGTTCTATGTGTGTTATATGTTGGAGTGGTGTCGATGAAGAGGTGTGGTTACTTATGAGGACTAGAGTCTAGAATTTCCGGGGATGTAGTTTGATTTGTCGTTTCAGTGTATGGCATAGGATGAGGTTTACTTTTATGTGGGAAAGGTAGAGTAAGAGTGATTAATTGTCGTGCTCTATCGTATGAATACTTATGAATTGCCCATACTCACACGAAATTCGTTTTAAGATTATAGGTGAGAAGTTTGTTTCTAAGAAAACATATAGGTGACTGCTCCCAGCATAACACGATCTCTCCCTATTTATACATAGGTAGCTAGGCTATGTATAATTAAGGACCGATAATGTGATGTTTGGTTTAGTCACATAGTATTGTGTTTCTTAAAAGTTTTAGATGGTATTCGATCTTGTAAAGCTGATGAGGGTGCTTGTGGTGTAACTAAGGATGATTTGAGCTTTAAAAGTGCATCAAGATCTGTTAATGAGTTTGTGGTTGCAACGGTTGTGAAGATAATGATGGTGAAAAGATGAACGAGGCTTGTGTTCTTCATTTTGGTTTGATGAGTTTTAGTGGTTTGAGATGAAGCTGGGTAAAAAAGACATAAACTCAATTTATAGGGTGGTATCAAATGAAGTAATTTTTCTAAGATGGTGGTAGAAGATCTTGGAGTAAAATGATATGAAACAATACAGTGGTAGCAAAATAGCTTAAAGTAAAATTTGTTGAATGGTTTATAGGATAACTGGGTAAATCTTATAGAATGGTAATAGTCTACTAATCAGTCAATTTGGTTTGGAGATAGAAATTACAATAGATGAGAATTATCACAAAGAGTTGTTTATTGAACAGTAAATATTCTTAAGTCATAAAACTCCCATTACTAGGGATGACATACACGTAGTACAACATAGTGCTTAAATAAATATGACTGCTAAGTTCTAAACTTCATTGTTCTGCAGTGTTGTTGAGATTCTAATAAGCTCCTTCTCCTCCTAACATATATGCTCTCCCCTGGTTGTCTTCAACTTGTTGACCTTGGTTTTGGGGACATCGATTCTTGTAATGTCCAGTTTCTCCACACCCGAAGCATATAACTATCGGCTGTGTATCGTTACCAGTAGCTATAGTATTTCTTCTACAATCCTTGGCAAGATGTCCTGGCTTTAGGCAATTGTTGCACTTGGCCGGGCAGGGACCTGCATGATGGTAGTTGCACTTGGTACACTGTGGTAGAGTCCCAATGTATTTACCTCCGGCTGGTGCAGCAACATAAGCCGTTGCGGCTTCTTGTCTTTTGTTTTGCTGATTATGATGGTTGTTGTTTTGAGTTGGGTTTTTGTTGTTGTTGTTACTTCCACGGTTACCATCCCATGGTCGCTTGTTGTTGTTGTTCCTATTGTTATTGTTGTTACGGTCGTTGGAGTTGTTGGTGTTGTTGGTGTTGTTGTTGAAGTTTTGTCTTCGGGTTTCTGCTGTACGCACCACTTGATCCATGAGGCTGCGAGACATCCGCATAGCTTCATCAAGTTCCTTGGGATTGGTTGAAGTTACATTCCCTTGTATACTTGGTGGAAGTCCCCAGATATATCGTTCCAATAATTTCTCTTTGGTTGAAACCATTGTTGGACATAGAATCCTCAATTCTTGGAATCGACGGTTGTAAGTTATGATGTCATTTCCTTTAACAACATGGTCCCAAAATTCCACTTCTAACTTCTGCATTTCACTGCAGGGGCAGTACTCTTTGATCATCATCTTCTTCAAGTTATCCCAAGAAATCTTATAAGCATTTTCAATGCCCATTGGTTGAGATATTGAATTCCACCATGATAATGCTTCATTCAGCAGTGTACTAGTGGCATATTGAACTTTATCACTCTCAGTACATTTGCTGACCAAAAATACATACTCTGCTTTCTCAAACCAGCGGGTCAAACCTACGGCTCCTTCAGTACCCTTGAATTTTATGGGCTCGCATTTCAAATAGGAAATGAATGAGCAACCCTTAGGTATCGAATCAACATTTATCACTGGAGGACTAGTTGGATTTGGTCCTACAGTGTTAAGTGTGGCTGTGGCAATTCGGGCAGCTTCTGCAGCTCTAGCAACTTCCGCAGCTATGGCGGCTTCAGCGGCTGCTGCAGCATCAGCAGTTGTAGCGGCTTCAGCGGCTGCTGCAGCTTCTACAGCTACGGCTGTTCGTTCAGTTGTGAGTGCTGCATTTACACTATCTTTAACTAGTTTGCGAATATCAGCTTGAGTCATTGCTGGTGGTGTCTTCTTAGTTGGCGCCATGATTCTATTATATAAAAGATACGTCGTGAGTAGAGAGTTATGAAATAAGCATGATTTTTTATGGGAAATGACAGAATAATTACGTTGAAGATTTAAAGGCATAACACATGATAGTATAAAACAAGAGTTTTATTCATACAACGTTGGTTGATTTACAAAATCGAAACCTATTACAAGCTTCTTCAAAATTTACTAACTGATACTTTCAGTTTAGTAATTACAACATTTTTACTATCGCTAGTTATTACATAGATTTCATAACATTTACTAACTGAGTTTAATCAGTTTAGTAGTACAAAAGATAACTAGTACCATCACACTAGTCTATTGCGGGTTAGAAGGTCCGAGCAGCTCTGATTGATCAGCAACTTCTTGATTTAGTGTGTCATAGAGGTATGAGTCGATGAAGTTTGAGAGGCTGTAGTTTCCATGCTGACTTTCTTGTTGGATCAATGGTGGTCGTGATACGATCCATAATGAGTGATCCAATTCATCACATGTAGGGATATAAAAGGGAAGTGATATTGGTGGTGATAATGGCGCTAGTACATATTCATACTCATCATCCTCCTCGGAGTCTGCCTCAACCCAATTTTGTTCAAAATAATTAGAAGTATTCGACGCAAAATTAGTTGGCATTGGTTCCTCCTCTTCTTCGTCGGTTAAATCTTCGAAAGGTTCTTCTTCGACATCAGAAGCGAAGGCATTTACGAAGTCAAATCCGAACTCGGGTGAGGGTGGTAAGACTTGGAAGATATTAGGTAGAGTGGGCACATAATCGGGAGAAGTGGGTACGCACATGATTTCTATGAGAAGAATTACTATGTTAAAACAATTCAAATGTTTATGGGAAGTGCTCAAAATATGACAAGTGTGTATATATCAATATACTAATATGTTCATGTAGTATAAAATGCTTATGGGGAAATGCTCAATTATGCTAAGGGTACATATATCCATATGCTAACATGTTTGTGTAGTATAAAATGCTTAATAAGTCCATAATCTTCTGGAGGATGGAAGGCACGAAGAGCGGAAGGCTATAAAAATGTTTTTGCTTGTAATTGTAGTTATAGTTTAGGTCTCAATTAGACCTGTTTCTCTATAACCATGGCTCTGGTACCAATCTGTAACACCCCCAATTCAATGATGCAGCGGAATTCAAACTGGGTGTTACTCGACAGCACAACAGTCATAATAATAGAAAACGAACTCTAATTGAGTCGTTTTAAAAGATTTATCATTCAAATTATATAAATATCAGATATTACAAAATGAGGTCCCAGATGGTTCCATGTTTACAAATTACATTAGATGAGTTTTCGAATGATAATAAAATTTATAGCCCTCTTGAATATCCGTGCCCTTTCGTGCCATCCTTGATCATCATGGACCTGAAATACATGCTTAAAAGGTCAACACAAAGGTTGAGTGATATTCATAGAGTTTGTTTAATGGTTGAACACAATATGTTGGTAGTATGAGTTAATTAGACTCATGCTCATGGTTGGAAAACAAAACAGTTATTATTATCACACTAAGCTTATGACACCAAAACGTTAACGTGTACCAATATCAATCGGCGGAGTTATCCCGGTAGGTACTTTGCCGTCATACCTATGTTTCAAATATTAATGCATTTGTTTGAACTTAGTCAACACAAATGGGATTTGTCAATCCCAATAGGCCTATTCACAATATTCGCGCTCACTCGCAAGTAACCCTCGCAAGTGATTAAATGGTTCATAATAAGGGATCTTGGATTGGCAAGGATGGTACTTAGTGATAATAAAACAATCAGGCAAGCATACAATTGAAAAGCATTGTGTTCGGTTGAAAAATAATAGCATGTATTCCCCCCAAGGATTTGTAAAACAATTAAGTAATGGAAAGTAGGGCTATGAACTCACCTTAAGTTATATAGCAAGTAGTGAATGTGATGGTCGAATCGCGAAGGTTTCTACAAGCAACCTATAATAGAATGTTGTGACTTAGGATTGGAGTAAAGAATATGAAGAATTTCCTATATATGTCTTGCATTTAGTCCATGATGTAGTACTTAGTATAGTGTAAGTCTTTGAAAAGAAATGGTTTATGAAACATGTATAGTTTATATATCGCTTACTACCGTTCAGGCCGACATAATTCAGAGGTCATGTAGTAAACGTTCGAGGAGCCAGGACACTTTAATTCGTAAATCCACAACTCATCTCGACGGCTTACTTAATGAACCCCTCACATGAGGCTCCTTACTATTGTAGTATTTGATAATATATATATATATATATATATATATATATATATATATATATATATATATATATATATATATATATATATATATATAAGTTTTGATCCGAATAGTTACATGTTCAATATTTGAATAAACTTAGGAAAGTTTACTTTTGCATGAAGATTGTTACTACAATGAGTCTCATGGTTATTTTGATGGAGTATATCCAAATTGGATGTTTATATTGCCATTAACTCTTTAGTTCATGTTTTCGCCTAGGTAAGTTTATATGGTCTTTAGTCATGGCCTTGCCGTGACCTTGGTCATTGTTCCATGGTCTTGAGACTCAACCTTGGCTTTAGCCATGGTTTTGGTCTTGGCTTTAGGTCATTAGACCTCTTGGTTTTAGTTAATCATAACATTTACATGGTCATTTGGTATAAAAATGGGCTGTTAAGAATTTGAAGAAAAATATCACTCGTAAAGCATTTTCAGGGCTCGAGCTTCTTTATTCCTGAACGAACACGTCGTTCCGGACAACTTTCGTGTTTTAACTTTTTGATGAATCGGATCATAAGTGCAACTTTCAAAAAGGTCAGAATGCTTACAGCTTGTTTTAGGCAGTTTCGCCGTTTTGGTTTCGCTAACTTCTTTTGGCCATAACTTTTGACTCATATACTCGTTTTAGGTGGTTAAAATTGCTATGTTTTCCTTGTTAAGTCCTCTTTAACAGTAGGTAAGTGTCCAATATCATAGTTATACTATTTTGGTCGTGGTTCTCCATAAAAGTCACTAGATTTCTTGTTTAATTAACATAAGTTAACATTTATTTATAATAACTTGTTTTACCAATTTTTATACATCATGAACATAATCACAAGACAAAATATAGTATGAATGAAATATAAATAGCATGAAAATGATATTTAACAAGAAAGTATGTTAGGGTTTGCTTACAACTTTGAGCTTTCTACAAAGAAAGGTAAGTAACATGTAAGGTAAGGACTTTGATTGATTATGCTTCACTTTACTTCACTTCAAGCAATCTTTCTACACTTGTATTCTTGAAAGAGAGATGATGAAGGTTGAGGTGACTTGAGTAGATTTAAACTCAAGAGAAATCACCAAAGTTTCAAAACATTGGAAGTATTTTGATGAATCAAAACTAAACTAGTGTTTAATTGTTGATAATACTCTTGATTTCTTGCATGAAACTTGGAAGTAAATTAGCTAAGTATAAGGTGATGGGGTGTATGATATGGGACGGCATAAGAAGGGGAGGGGGGTTATATATGAGTTTGAGGAGGTTACAAGATTAGGATATTTTAGGAGGTTTTACACATGGACTCATCCAAGAGCTTAGTGCATGAGATCAAGCCACCTAAAGGGTGACTCCCCCCCCCCCCCTAATGGCGGTTCACAAGGACTAGGAAAGATGAGTTGGTCTTTGGTGATATTATCCTAGATATTTAGTTAGTTTTGACTCCGTAAAATGCTAACCGTAAATGATTAAGCAATAAAACGTAAAACCGGGTATCGTAAAAATGTGAAACTTGGAAGAATGATTAAACTGTCAATATACTCCATAATAAAATATAAAATGAGTGGTAGGTTCCATTGGGGTGCTAAAACCCTGCTAAAACTGGAAACACGGGTCTAAAACGCGTAATACGTAAAACGTACGAATATTGTGTAAAATTGAGAAAAGTAAAATGTTACTTTTCTAATATGATAATAATGCTTTAAAATGACTTATAATGTCTAGACTGGGCTCAGTCTAGTGTCAGTTGGTATTTAATGTCTTTAAGACGTAAAACCGTAAGCCTAAAAGTTAAGGAATGATTTATAAAATCAATGAATGATTTTTGGTCAAAGGAGGAGGGAAAAATATGTTGACTTTTCCCAAAAATGTGAAAAATCAAATCGTCTTAGAAACGCGGTGCAAGTATAGGCTAAGGCTACGGCTAAGTAAAAGCGCTTAAAAACGTAAATTTCTGTTTCTCACGGTCGAGGGTTTATTTGGTCACATTTTTCTTAGTCATGATTAATTCTCAAATAAATCATAAGTGTATCAAACATTTATCTGATGTGGGGAAAATTAACGCGGTTGAGTTTCATTGTGCGTAGGATTTTTGAATGACGTTTTAACCTAAACGTGTATTTCCTTAATAACTTTTGCGAAAATGATCTGATGAGTGTCAAACTTTTATTTTATCATGGAAATGATTTATCACACGAGAATATGAAATAAAAATTAAATTTTGGAAAATGAATAGTGAAAGTGAATAGTAAAAATATGAATAGTGAAATTTTCGGGAATAGGAGTTAACCTGAAAATGCATTTTAAAATTAGAGATTACTTTACATATGCAACATGGAACTTGTATAATATCGGGAAGAAAAACCCACTACTAATTGGGGTCGGGGAGGCTTGAGCATGGTTAATAATTAACCATTTCTACAATGGGAATCTGAGTTATTTCAATAAAGTTAGTAGCTATATATGGAAATAATGCTCACCGAATTAAGATGAGATACATGCCTATGTCTCAGTTTGCATTCAACAACCTGAGTTACCAACCAGTTTGTAGTTATTACCTCAGATGGCTCTATTTGAGCTATAAGGGCATCAAATTGTTCTTCTGTTGGTAGAACACGGCCAAAAACATCTTTAGGCCTTGCCTTCTTTTGCTCATTAACTTGGATAGGATTTTCTACCCTGCAAAAGAAGCATAGATATAAGTTTTTCTGCAATATATAATCACTGTAATAAACTCAGTGAATCACATAAGTATAACTATAAATACTAATATATGAGCCGCCCCCGCATCCTCTGAATGTTGATCTGGTGATGGTTCCTAAGCTTTCTTCTCCTCCGCAATCTCTGCAGTAGTAAGAATCCCGAAGAAATGGTCTCTTAAGAAATCACTGTATGAATGTTATAAATCATAAAGGTAACTAAGAGAGCACGAACAACAACAGTTCTCTTAAGCCATTGAAAGCTTACCATTGCATTGTAATTGATATAGTTTTGGTGACACAATTTTGA
Organism: Artemisia argyi; assembly: GCA_030686995.1. Lineage (NCBI taxonomy): Eukaryota > Viridiplantae > Streptophyta > Magnoliopsida > Asterales > Asteraceae > Artemisia > Artemisia argyi. The sequence continues at coordinate 103,667,898 of CM060697.1, forward strand.
AGATCTATTGGACTGAAGAAACCTCTTGTATACATTGAGAAGGTCACATGATCGCCCTTCAAGAATCAAAGAAATTTAAAAGATATTCAGTATTAGTAGGAGAGAAGAGATAATATAGAGTACAGGCATATAGAAGAACAATCTGTAAATCAAATTATTGTGTAGTGTACAATCTTTGATCAATCGGTAAATTAATAAAGATGGAAATGTAACAATGCTATAGGGCACATATGGATATTCATTTGTGGCACCAAATAGAATAGATATACCATACTTAGTTCAAACTATAATTCAATGTTGATACTTTGATAATATATATGGGATTCTAAACAATGTTACTCTAAAAGGCTCGGTATGTCCTTCAAAAACGGACTTCCAAAGTTTAGGCTAGCTTAGATGCAGAAAAGTTGGGCATAAAAGAACATTCAGTAATAGATCTATTGAGTTATATAACACACCTCGGCTGCAGCAAATCTCATTTTGGCTTCATCAAGCTCTTTCTGCCCCTTAACGGATATCCATATTGACTATGGAAAGTAACTCTTTACTTATTAGAATATAAAAAAGCTAGAAATGAAGCTACACGCACTGAGTACTCAGAAAATAATTATATCTAACATTATAAAAGATGGAGAATTGGAACTTTTATTCACCTGAACTGAGAGGATAGCAGACACGGTAATAATTTCTTCAGAACATCCAAGTTTGTCTGATGCTATGATCATTTTTGAAACCATGGGATCCTAAAATGAACAAAATATTTGATATATAAGTGGTATGTTAATCAACATGGATAAGCATGAAATATACCCATCTACCGCAATGGCAACATAAAATGTACGATATTTATATGTGTTTCTCAAAAATCTCGCATACAATACAATCTCAATCATTTCAGACCAAGGGTATCTCTGCAACTTGGAATCCTACTGGTGAAGTAAGTTTAGCATCATCATCGAGAACTCCAAGTGAATGTAGTACTTCAAGAGCTCTAACCATTGCTTCGGGTGATGGTGAATGTGTAAGAGGCTTGTATTTTCTAGCAAAACAAACTTGCAATTTTCTTTGGACATGGGTGAAAGTGATTTAAAAGATAAACAAACCGGAATTCCAGGTTTGACACGTTAAACTGTAAATGATCTTAATATGTCCAACTATTGATCTACTATTGAGAAGTTAGACGTACACGATTTGTTTCAAGGTATTTCACACGCTTTTTGCATGATTTGGTTCCGCTACCTGAGGTTAAAGCTGGCATGTTTGTCTGGTGTTGAGTAGAATTATCTAGGCCTTTATTTGGCTCTTGCTTCTGTCAAAAATAATGAAATAACTAAATAGAAAATAAATGTGAAACGTAGTGAAATACATAATGTATAAAAAATTTGTTTCAAGGTATTTCACACGCTTTTTGCCTGATTTGGTTCCGCTACCTGAGGTCGAAGCTGGCATGTTTGTCTGGTGTTGAGTAGCATTATCTAGGCCTTTATTTGGCTCTTGCTTTTGTCAAAAATAATGAAATAGCTAAATAGAAAATAAATGTAAAACGTAGTGAAATACAGAATGTATAAAAAATTTGTATGTGTGACATTATGAATCGGAGGGAACTTAAATTTTGAGTGACCTGATAGCATATTCCATGTTGAGTAGTATCAAAATTGTTCACGGGCAGTTCTTTATGTTGTTGGCACAGAAAATTTACCTGTCATCCAGACATCAATTACATAAAGATCATATTGGGATGTATTAGAAGCTACTCTCCGTTTATACCAAAAAGGAGTGGGAGGGGTTATCTTTCTCATACCTTATTACTTGTATCACGGATCATGTCATGCCCATGCAGTCTGCAGATGCATATAACTAACAAATACGAACACCACAAATCGAAAACCTAAATATCAGTAGTTATTTTCAAAGAACTAATACAATCAATTGAGAATTCGATCTGAAAATTGGTTGATGGTCTACAATCAGAGCAAACAAAAACAGGATAATAGAACATCGGATAATCATAACAAATTGATATCTATATATAACCGGATAATAGAACACTGGATACAAAGTAGACTAATAGGGAAAAGTCTATACAATCAGAGCAAACAAAAATAGGATATTGTGAACATGATATTGTGCTTTGTAATCACCTTAAGAAATTTATAAATAATAGAAAAACATGAGATTGTGTAGGTTAATAATAGACTTACATGAGGAGCATGATATTATGCGATTGTTGATGTTACAGATCTTGTCCAAATTCCCTACGGTTCCTGTAATATAAAATCAGTGAAATCATGTGTTTATTCATATATAACATCTGACCTTCTGATGAGGTAATATCATCAAGAGATGTTAAGAGTACCATATGATGATGATGATGATGGCCGCTTGTTGTCATTGAATGATTTTCAGTATTTGTTTTATAATAACATAATATGTTCGTATATAAAAACCCTAATACATTAATACGGTACAACCTTGTTGGTTCGTTCATGCAATATGAATTATGTGTTGCAAAATATATCACAACCATTGGAATGCTCCAATGGTGAGGTGTTTGTTTATTCATGTCTACATCTCGAGTTCGAATCTTGGCAACTCACTTTTTAAATTTACTATTCCAAATTTTTCAGTGGTGTATGCTTAGGTGGACAAAATGTGATGATATGGCTAACACTACTAATGACATGGCACTTAAAAGGTGATGATTGGGCATTGACCGTGCTTATTTGGCATAAAATGATCAAACACCTCCAGTTATATATATATATATATATATATATATATATATATATATATATATATATATATATATATATATATATATATATATATATATATTTGCTCATATAGTGCTATTTTTGATTTTGCATAAAGATCAAACAAAAGTTTTATTCACTAAACAAAGTTTTTTACAATCAAACTAAAAAGGTAACATACATATAATTGATCATTTCGATCAAGTATAGTTTTCATACAAAACTATAATTAAGGATTATAAAATAAACGTTTACTTCTTATCTCTCGTATATAGCTATAATTGTTTATATTATGCATGTGTTGATTTCATATACTTAGCTTACATCATTATTATTTTTCATACTTAGATAAAGTTGTTCATATTGTTCAAGATTTGAGTTCAAATAAGATCGAATCAAAGTTTGAAAAGTAAACAAGGTTTTAAAGCTAAACTAAAGTTTTCCAAAATATTAAAAAGACGTTAAAACTATTCAAACCCCCCCCCCCTTCTAGTTTTTCACAGACTACGGAGTCGTAGTAGGTTTACAATAACTTTTTCTACAAGATAAATATTTCTAGAATACTTTCTAAAGTTATCCTAACCGACTATACAATATATAACACAAACAGTAGAAACTATCTCTAGCAGTAGTATACACTAAGCCTAGCAGTAGTATCTACTTAGTGTATTTCTTTAATGTTGGGTTTTCAGATCCTGCTGCTCAGGATTTATCTAAGTATCAAACTGCTGCTGATGAGAATCTACTGCTGGTTAATGAAACTGCTGCCATTGTAAACAAACTGCTGCTAGGAGAATCTGCTGCTGAAGACTATGCTGCTTAAGAGATAAGATTGTATACACGGATGGATAATTATGGAATAGATTGTATGTATATCTTATACGATTAGAAAGATATTATCTTGTGTAGAAAGTTATTGTAAACCTAATAGGACTCCTTGGTCTATAAAAGGAGGTGCCTAGGGTTAGAATAGGCACGTATCATTATTAAGTCGATTCACTTCAAGGTTGTAAACCCTAGCATTGTTGAGTGCTCGTATATTAATAATATATTGAAGTGTTGAAAGTGTTTAAACTGTTCTTCTTAAGTTAAGCTTTAATATTCCGCATTATTGCTTAAGTTATAATCTTTGTCAACTTTTATAAGATCGTTTGCTTAACTGGGATCAACAAGTGGTATCAGAGCTTGTGATCTAGAAGTTGTAATCAAGAAGAACTCTTTGCTTACAAAAATCTGTTCCTAATGAACTAATGAAGTTATGGGTGACGACACACACATGGTAACTGCTTCAAAGGTTCCCATGCTCAAGCAGGGAGAGTATGAGCTATGGAAGATGAGGATTCGACAGTATATTCGAATGATTGACTTCAACATGTGGAATGTCATTCTTAATGGTGATTCTCTACTACAGAAAGGTCCTAATGGGAAAGAAATTCCTATCAAAAGTGCTGAAGAAAATACTGTAAGAAAGATGGAGATCAAGGCCCATAGTATTCTCATGATGGGAATACCTAATGAATTTCAATTAGACTTTGATGGCTGTGAAACTGCAAAGGACCTGATGGATACTGTAGAAATCAGATTTGGAGGTAATGATGCCACTAAGAAGTCAAGGAAGAACATGTTGAAGCACCAGCTTGAAAACTTTACTGCCTCAAGTGGAGAAAAGCTAGATGGTACTTACAACAGGCTTAACCAACTAGTTAGTCACTTAAAGCTTGTTGGGTATATTGTTCCTCAAGAAGATGTTAATCTCAAGTTTCTCAGAAGCCTAGCACCAGAGTGGAACATGCATACAGTTGTTTGGAGAAATAAGCCTGATTTTGAAACTATGAAGTTGGAAAGTCTCTACAACAACTTGAAGGTGTATGAATCAGAGATGAATTCTACAACTACTTCATCCTCTACTACTCAAAACCTTGCATTTGTGTCCTCAAAGAACAAAGAATCTCATTCTAATGCTTATGGGGTATTTGATGCTACTAATGATGTATCTGCTACTAGTTCTACTGATAACAATTCCATCAGTGATGCTGCTATATGTGCATTCTTGGCTGATCTGACAACAAACACAAACACACAGGTTCTCAATCAAGATATGGATCATATTGATCCTGGTGATCTTGAATAAATTGATCTTAAGTGGCAGATGTCAATGTTGACCTTAAGAGCAAGAAAATTCTTAAAGAGGACAGGAAGAGAAGTCAAGTACAGGGCTAAGGAAAATATGGGTTTTGATAAGTCAAAGATGGAGTGTTTCAATTGCAATAGGAAAGGCCGCTTTGCCAGGGAATGCAGAGCTCCAAAGAAGAATGTTGAGAATCCAAAGAAGACTACTGAAGAATCAAAGAACACTACAACTACATTGGTGTCTTGTGATGGGTTGGGTGACTATGACTGGAGTGATATGGCTGAGGAAGAACCCAACTACTCTCTTGTGGCTAAAGTTCAACCCAAAGTGCATAACTTTGCACTTATGGCCTATGCATCATCATCTTCTGGATCTGACTCTGAAGTATCCAATGATTCTAATATGTCTGTTTGTTCTTTTAAATCATGTGCTGACACTATTGAAGAACTTAAGTCTATGAATGAGAGTCTTAGGTTAGAAGTTGAACACCTAAAACTTGATAACTTAGGTTACAAAGTAGGTATTCAAAATGTTGAAAGAACACTTGAATATCTTAAATAGTGTGAGCTTGAATATGTGGATAGAATTAACTAACAGGATGTAGAAATCTTTAAGAAAAACAGTGAAATTAATGTTCTTAAGAAACAGTTGGAAGAAGCAGAACAGCCAAGAGACTTAGCTCTTACAAAAAAAGAAAATCATATGGTAAGAGTGAATAAACAAAAATTTGCTTCTGATTTAGTCATTAATCAATTGAGAGTCTTTTGATGAGAAAAGGTAGTGGAATAGGCTATAATGAAGTTGCTCCCCCAGTTAAGAGTGCCTATGCTCCACCATGAAAAGAGTTGTCCTTCATAAGTGAGTTAGATATTGAAAAACCTGTAGGTGAGAGGAAATTTCCTGATGGTCCTATTATTGAAGACTGGAATTCAGATAGTGATGAGGAACAGGTTGAATCAATACAAAGTGTCAAAAAGGAAGAAATTCCTACTAGCTTTGAACCTAAACTTGAACAGGTTAAGTTTGTGAGACCTGTGTTGGGTAAGAATATCTCTAGGAAAATGGTAGATTATAATGAGGTACCTAGAGATCAGATGAAAAGGTTTTATAATAAGCCTAGGGGAAATCAGAGAAACTTTAACAACCTAGCTTCAAACAAATTAGGTAATGAGTTTCAATTAAATAAAAATGCTTGTTATAAGTGTGGTAGCTTTGAGCATTTGATAAATAATTGTGAAAACCACCAAAAGCCTGTTTGGAATCAATACTCAAGGGGGAATCATAAATATTTTTCAAAAAATACTTACCCTCATCCAAATAGAAATATGGTTCCAAGGGATGTGTTGCTAAGATCTGGTGCAACTAGATCCATTTTTGCTGCTAGAACTGTTGATATAAATAATGCGTAAAAACGTTATTAATATTTATCGATATCCCTATGTTTTGACGATCACAAAATATAAAATCATTAAACGTAAAATCATTACGTAAACAAGTATTTAGTGATAAAATATCATTACATCCAACTAATCCACTTAAGGTATGAATAAACAATTGTCTAATACATTTTATGATCAAAGGAAGGTTTATTTACTAATTACAAATTATATAAAATGGTATAAACATTTTATGTTTTTTGAAAAACAATTTTGGTAATTAGAGGAAAATGTTTAATTCAAAATAAATATATGAATTAAAATTTTTAACCAAAATCAGTTAAATCTACACCAAATAAACTTTCCCCAGAAAAGACAAAAATTCAGGCCGTTACAGTGGGCGGCCCCCTTAATTATAAGAGGCGGCCCCCATAATTTTAAGGGGGCCGGCCATGATTTAAGGGGGCCGGCAAATGCTCCTCTATCAGAATCTTTTGCCTATAAATACTGGTTCAAATCTATAATTTTTCCTCACCTTTTGCACTATAAGTTTCTGTTCAAATTCTCTCAAATCATCTTCCTAAAACCTTTGATCATAAACATATTAGTTCTTGTTTCAAGTGATCTAATCCATCCTCATTCAAAGTGCAAGAGAAGAATACTCCTCCAACATCTTGTTAAGAAGTATTGTAGATTGGTGTTTATAGCTAGTTGTTGTGTATATTATTTGTAAAGGTGTGGAAGTTGTGTAATTGATAGATCTAGGTGTGTTAGTAGTTGTGAATAGAAGTAGTAGTGTTGTGAAGAAGAAGAAGTAGTGGTGTGAATAAGAAGTAGAAAAGTTGTGAGAAGTTGTGTAGTAGTAGTGGTGTGTATAAGTTGTGAAGAAGGTGTGTAGTGACTAGTGGTGTGAGATTGGTTCTAGCTATTATTAGGACTCGACATTTAGCTTAGTGTTGTTAATTTGTAACAAACCGGAATTTTTTAAACTGATTTTAAATAATAAATGTCAATTTATTTTACCCAACTATTTATCTAAGCACTCATGAGCTTGCAAAACTATTTTCGGGAAAACCAACCCGCGCACTGTAAATTTTAGTAACTCACTACATTGGTTATTTTATGAGTATATGTGATTGTGTTATTTTTCGATCTGATCATTGTTGATCACCCACGAGAGGTTATCTCGCACCAAACACCACACGTGTACCAGCACTAATTTAGTAAGGCAAACACTCACATTTGTTGAAATCAAACCGAAAAATAATAATTTTATAATATTTATTATAAAATCACACTTGGAAACAACAGGGGTAGCATATACGGCTACCCAGTATTTTATTTATAACAAACTGGAATTCCAGCAAAACCCTGAAATACGTTTGAATACCGTGAAAGTCGCAAAGCTCAAAACCGTTACCTAAATAGCTTCACAGTATACACCTTCGGTTCGACTTACATTACGAAGTACACAAAGGTATATGGGCAAAAGTTATTGACAACTTACAAAATAAATACAGACAAAGGATCAAATGAGAAGAAAACTTAAAATGAGAAGAATGAGAAATAATTATAACTACACATTTGAGATGCATCGACTTGAATTAGATGCATCCCTAGTCTTTTAGATGCACCATAATATATTTTCTAGCAAAAAATTAGATGCATGTGCATATATTAGATGCATTTCATCAATTTAGATGAATCCTATACATTTTTCGTCCTCTGCGGGTCACATTTGTTTTTAGTACCATTTTGCATCGTTTTTACTTCAAAATCACTTTCGAAACTAATTGGGATGCATCTAAATCAATAGAGATGCATCTAAATTAAGTCGATGCATCTCAAATGTGTGGTTATAATTATTTCTCATCCTTCTCATTTTAAGTTTTCTTCTCACTGGATCCTTACCCAATAAATACAAAGTCTATTTACAGATTTACAAGAAAATAACTAATTACTTTTCTTTTAAAAAAATAAATAAATGAATAAATAGAAGAAGTGAACTGCCAATTTGGTTGTCCTTTGGGGAGATAACAGCAAAACCGACCCATCCCTCTCTCTTATCCCCACAGGCCACAGGCCACAATTGTCTCTCTCCCTCACCCACGCTGCTTTCTCTCTCACTCCCATCGATACATACAAAACCAACTCTGCTCCTGCAGCTACGCTTCAAGACCCCATCCCCTCTTATTCGTCTCAGGGTAATCACGAGGGTGGTCACAACAACACCAGGCTCTTGTCTTTTTTGAGAATCAGTGTAACAGGTTGAGGCATGGAGGGGACGACTTCTCTTTTTGGCTTCAAATCATCTGTTACCGTGAAGAAGGGAATCAACCTTACCCATTTTATTCTTTTTATCCCACCACCGGTACACAAGCAAATCACTTCCCGAACACATCACAACAAGACGCAAGAAGTTTGGTGGTGGGATTCGCTTTGCTTGATTTCGGATCCGGGTTTTCAATCCTCCCTTGGTTTTCTTCTTAATCGACACAACTGTTGTAAGGGTTTCTAATAATCTTGATGTTTTATTTCACTCGAAAATATAACTGTTATTATGTGTTAATCGACTTGGTTCCACTTTTTGTGAATGTTATATATTTTCTTTAAGTTGTTGTTGTTGCTTGTTAATGTGTGGCATAAATAAATGATCTCACCATTAAAACCTAAGTATTGGCTAAATTGTGGAAGTGATTATCATTGTTTTCTTAATCTAGTGGCTTAATAGTTATGATGAATTTCGGGCCTATGTCATGTTTGAATCTGTGTCGTTGTCGAGTCTCGGGTATACAATTGTCGGTTATTTTGTTAAAAGATGATGGTTTTGTGGCTGCTGTCGAGAACCACCACCCTAACAATGGGGGTTGGCTTTGTGTCCTGCTCATGCTACCACGACAATGTAACCTTAGAAGTAAGAGTTGTTAGTTTTGAAGTAAACGGTGTCGAGTTTCATTGCAGTTGTACTTGCGTTGTTCGAGTCACAAAACCCACGTGAGATGTGTTTGTTTCTGCTCGGTAAGAAGACCACCAGCCCCATACGGGTGTGCCTGGTCGGGTTGAGTTATGAGTCAAGTATGTTCGGCTTGCTTAAACTTGGTCACTCGATGTGCAGTATCAAAACTTTGCTCACTCACTCTTGTCCTTGAATCTATACTCTATAAGTGAATAACCTGGTCTTATTGGTCAAGTCAAAACTGATTTGCACTAAAACTTTTGCTTGGTCGTGACCTGCTTGTTATACTCCACAGCTTGGGCCAATGCCCAGTTGAGACTAAAGGATCCAGTTGTGGTTTTCGCCTTGGGCCACGGCCCACCTAAACCAAAGAAGGGTGTGTTTGAATTCTGTTTACATAAGATAGTTTGTCAAAACACTCTACTTCCTATTATAACTACTTAATTTAACAAAACAATTGAGTTGGGTTAAATATGAATTCGGATTGTAACACGAATTGAGTCAAGTTGCTTGTTTCCGTCGGCTTATCTCGCGCCTCATTCACGACTCACTCGTCTACTCGTTCTCGATATTATTTCGTCACATACTTTAAATCTATTAGACATATTTTATACACATATTACAAACTATAACTATAATCTAAACTTAAGTTTTCAAATCCTTAATCCATATATCATATGATGATATATTCAAACTAAACGAAACTTAATTTATTAACAACGGTTTATTGATTATTGAAACATTTAGTCACCACGTACAAACTAAAGCAATACACGGGTCATGCCCGATTTTCTACAATCTTACACTTATAACTTATAAGAGTTTTTTTTTTTTAAATACAAACTCTTTTGATAAAACTATCATTTGGAACGTAATTTCTACACCCTTTTATTTTATATAGTTATATATACTTTCAAACGACATTGTTATTATCCGACTTCATCTATCACGTACTTGTGATTACTTCCCGTACATCATCTTTTGGTTAAATCGAAGAATTATTCGTCCTTGATACTTTTATTATTGTATATACTTATACACTTCCTAGAGCCAATACTCAAACACTTAGAAAAACTGTTTTAAACTTAAACGTTGTCACACAAGCAACAACAACACTAACATTTTTAAAACTTTTAAACTTGCCTAAACTTCATTGAGTCTTAAAACTAAAACTGTGAACTAAAACATGCCTTACTAATCTAGGTCGCGTGTTGGTGCCACACTCTACTTGAATCACTTGAATTACTGCATACTTTACTGAGGTGAGTTCATGACCCCTACTTTTACTTGTTTTATAACTGTTTTGGGGGAGAATACATGCTCGTTTTTAACTAAACTCAATGCTTGTTTTATTTGAATGCTTAATTGTTTACTTGAACACTACTGTTTTGCTGAATATTTGATTGATTATTCAAATGCACCTATGTGTATATTGGTTGCATACTTGATTATTTTCTCACGGACACAAGTGTTTGAATCAAATATGTGAGTTTATAGCCCCACACTATTTATACTGGTTTTACAATTGGGGAGAGAAACATGCAAAACTATTTTATGGACCAAAAACTGTTATTTACACTATTACGCGGATTAGCCTAAGACACTGAATCCCACAATGCCCAAACTCATGAACCGTCAATTCCTGCTGGGAAGCGCGAATGCTATAAATAGATCTATTGGGGTTGACACCCCGTTCGGTTCGGCCGGATAGGCAAACGCGAGCGTATAACATGTCGAAACACGAGTGTCACGGGATAGACACTTGCAAGGACTTTATTTAACGTGCTTCTAGAGCATGTACACTGTCAAGCTTCGGTTGCATGAACTTAGTGTTAGCGTAATAAACTATTTACTATGTGACATTATATTCGTTCTAATGATCACACACTTTACTCATGGTCCACAACTCTAATTTTACTGTAAGGAAACACTATTTTCATGACATTGTGAGCCACACAATGGTCACAAAACTCTCTATTGAACTCACAATACTATTGTTTTATCATAAACTTATGAACTCACCAACCTTGTGTTGACACTTTTTAGCATGTATTTTCAGGTTTAAGGTGATAGCTAACTTTTGAAGGCTTTTGGCATGGCATGGCATGGTCATAGATGACTCTGATATATCTGGGACCACATAAATTCTTTTATGGGCTTGTACTTCCGCATTATTTTTGAATGATGTAAATTGAATATTTTGATAATGAAAATTATTCTAAATGGTTGAGATAAAAACCGTTCTTTGTACTTGTGTTATGATACCAATTGAGTAGCACCCCAGTGACATGTATGCTTCCACTGGACCCGATTTTGGGGGTGTTACATAATTGGTGTAAGCAAAAGTCGTGTAAGGTTTTCTCTGCCATAAGGGAGCTTGTTGACATAGTGAAGAAAACTCTCGAGTTAGGTGCTCGGGGAGTGGAGTAGGGCGAAGAGGTGCTTCGTAGCCGAACCACTATAAATCCTTTGTCTTGTGGTGCGATCTTTTCATCTCTATCTCTTTACTTATTTACTTATATTGTTGTCATTTTATTTCGTGGATATTAGTATATAAGTGTTATTTATTGATCTCACATAAAACTAGAATCGATTATTTTGCAAACAAAGTTTTTATAATACAAATTAACGTAAAACTATTCAACCCCCCCCCCCCCCTCCTCTAGTTTTCACAAAAACTAATGGGGCTTTTAAAACTACAACTGGTTCTACTGTTGGCTCTGCTGCTAGCACAAATGTTTCTACTTCTGGGCCAAAGGGTATAACTGATACAGTTGTTGGAAATCACTTTTATGCTGTTAAGGCCTCAGCTTGCTGGACTTGGAAACCTAAATCAAATGTTTCAAATCATGTTTCCAAAAACAGCAGTGCATCAATAGACTTAAAGAAATTTGACTATGTTGATGCACAAGGCAGATCCAAGTCAGTAATGGCTTGGGTCCCCAAGAGAAACTAATTTCTCTACTTTCATGTGCAGGGCAATCTACAGGAAGAACTAAACGATAGAGTTATTGTTGATAGTGGATGCTCTGGAAATGTGACAGGTGATGAGTCCCAACTTGAAGATTTTTAAGCTTTTGAAGGTGGATATGTTGCTTTTGGGAATGATCCTCAAGGAGGAAAGATTATTGGCAGAGGTACACTAAAAACAGGAAATTTGGACTTTGAGAAAGTATACCTTGTGAAAGGACTTAAGTTTAATCTCTTTAGTGTCTCACAAATGTGTGACAAAAAGAACTTGTTCTTTTTACAGACACTGAATGTATGATCCTTTCTCCTGACTTTCAGTTGCCATATGATAAATTTGTGCTATTGAGAGTCCCTAGAACTGAAAACATATACAGTGACCATATTAAGAACATAGTTCCCAAAAGAGTTTTGACTTGTCTGATTGCTAAGGCCACTCTTGATGAGTCCAAATTATGGCATAGAAGGTTTGGACATCTGAACTTCAAGACTATGAACAAATTGGTGAAAGGGAATCTGGTGAGAGGGCTGCCTACAAAAGTGTTTGAGAATTGTGAAACTTGTGTTGCCTGTCAAAAGGGTAAACAGCACAGAGTTTCATTCAAGTCCAAGACAGTGAACACAATTACTAAGCCCTTACATCTACTTCACATGGACTTATTTGGGCCTGTTTTTGTGAAAAGTTTGGACAAGAAGTCTTATTGCCTAGTTGTCACAGATGATTTTAGTAGGTTTACTTGGGTGTTCTTTCTTGCTTCTAAAGATGAAACTCCAGAGATTCTTAAGGAATTCATAACTAGAGTTGAAAACCTGATAAATCAAAAGGTTAAGATAATCAGATGTGACAATGGAACTGAGTTCAAGAATAGTGAGATGAATCAATTCTGTGTGGGCAAGGGTATTCTAAGACAGTACAGTGTTGCTAGAACCCCACAACAGAATGGCATAGCAGAAAGAAGAAATAGGACATTGATTGAGGCTGCAAGAACAATGTTGTCTGATTCTAAATTACCTACACCTTTTTGGGCCGAAGCTGTAAATACTGCATGTTTTGTGCAAAATAGAAGCAAGGTAGTTAAGCCTCACAACAAGACTCCATATGAATTATTTCATGGAAGGAAACCTATTATTGATTTCTTTAAACCATTTGGATGTCTTGTTACTATCTTGAACACCAAGGATCAGTTAGGCAAGTTTGAAGAGAAAGCTGATGAAGGATATTTTGTTGGTTACTCCATAAATAGTAGAGCTTTCAGGGTTTATAATAAGAGAACCAAACATGTAGAGGAGAATTTGCACATCAAGTTTAGTGAGATTTCATCTAATGGTGCAGGGAAAGGACCAGAATGGCTATTCAATATTGATATTCTAACCAAGACTATGAATTATGAGCCAGTTATTGCAAGTGCAGATACTGACAAACCACAAGAAGAATTTGTCTTGGTTGAGAAATTGAAGATTGGTCCAACTATAATTCCCATTCAGAAGGTTCAAAGTCCACAAGATGATGATTTTACTCATGAAAAACACAAAAAGCTGAAGAAGGCATTGAGATGCCTATTGATGCTGAAAAGGTAGCTAATGAAGTACCTAAAGTTGTTGAAGAAGACTCTACTGCCAGGCCAAAGGAGTCTACTGTTGTATTTGAAGACTTTACTATTGTACCAGAAGACTCTACTGCTAGGCCAAAACACACAACTACTGCTTCAGGAGACTCTGCTGCTAAGTCAACAGATCCTACTTCTTCACCAAAGTTTCCTTTTGTTGATATCCTGGGTAGATCTTTTGACGATCCAAACTACCCTGATGATCCAAACATGCCTCCTCTACAGAATATTTACTATGACTCTGATGATGAAGTTCTTGATGGTACAATGTTTGGAGCAGGGGCTGATATCAATAACATGGAACTTAATATTCCTGTTAGTCCTACACCTACTACAAGAGTTCATAAGAATCATCCCAAAGATCAAATTCTTAGTGATCCATTATCAACTGTTCAAACAAGAAGGATGACAAAAGAGCATAAAGATATTCTACATCAAAGTTTCTTTGGTAGATCCCTTCATCAAAGAAACAGTCACAAAGATCTTCAAAATTGCTTGTTTGCCTGTTTTCTATCACAAATAGAACCCAAGAATACTTATAAAGCACTACAAGATCCAAGCTGGGTGGAAGCAATGCAAGATGAGCTTCTACAATTCAAACTACAAGAAGTATGGACTTTGGTTGATTTGCCAAATGGGCAAAGGGTGATTGGAACTAAATGGGTCTTTAGATGCAAAAGAGATGAAGAACACATTGCTCATTTGAATAAAAGAGGGACATCTGAGAAGGTTAGTGAAGCAGAGCTTAAAGAAGCAAAGGTTATTGAAGAAGAAAAGACTTCTTCTAGTAGAGGTACAAAAAGAAAGAGTGTAAGAAGGAAGACTTTTGCTAGGAAAAAGCAGAATGTAGCAGTACAGAGCAGTTCAGAATCTGAGGATAATGAGAAAGATGATAGTGGATCTGAAGAAGAGAAACAAAGAGTAATGGCTCTCACATTTGTTTCACCACACACAGAACCAGAAGTCATAAATGCTAAACCTCTAAGTGTCAAACATCCTTTATTGAAATACACTGTGGGGCTTAGAAGCTATAAAGGGAAGAATAAGCTTATGTGGGCATTTGAAAGAACAGATGGCTTATGTACTCATTTTATTTTCTTTGAGCAGATGTTATATCATATAGATAATGATGATGTGTGTACTCTCTGGAAGCTTTACAAGGAAAAGTGTGGTGAGATTAGACCAGAAGAGGCTTATGAAAGGGTTATCTACTATTATTTGAAAGTTATGTTTGAACCATGTGATGCTGACTTGGAATGGAGAATACTGAAGGCTGGAAATGTTCAAAGATGGTACTTCTATCAGTCTTGTGGTGTTCGTGCATTAACAGTAACCATCTACATGCTTGCTGATAAGGATTATCCAGTACTTAACTTTCATACAACTATTATTCATCAAATGTTGAAGCCAAAAATGTGACACTTACAATATGAGTTTGATGTACAAGCTTATAAATTGATAACCAAGTATGAGAAGATTCTTAAGGAAAGTGGTGAAGTCAAGAAGTAAGTGTTTGGAAGCATCCTCCTGGTGTTTATTCAAGCTTTGAAGAAACTTAATGATTTAGAGGTAAATATTAAGTTTAAGGGAGAATTGTTGGGTTTTGAGAACCTGTTGCTCAGGATTTATCTAAGTGTCAAACTGCTGCTGATGAGAATCTACTGCTGGTTAATGAAACTGCTGCCAATGTAAACAAACTACTGCTAGGAGAATCTGCTGCTTAAGAGATAAGATTGTATACACGGATGGATAATAATGGAATAGATTGTATGTATATCTTATACGATTAGAAAGATATTATCTTGTGTAGAAAGTTATTGTAAACCTAATAGGACTCCTTGGTCTATAAAAGGAGGTGCCTAGGGTTAGAATAGGCACGTATCATTATTAAGTCGATTCACTTCAAGGTTGTAAACCCTAGCATTGTTGAGTGCTCGTATATTAATAATATATTGAAGTGTTGAAAGTGTTTAAACTTTTCTTCTTAAGTTAAGCTTTAATATTCCGCATTATTGCTTAAGTTATAATCTTTGTCAACTTCTATAAGATCGTTTACTCAACTGGGATCAACATTTAATCTTCTTAGCATCTTTTGCAGCAGTATGAAATATACTACCAGTGGTATCATTCTCACTAGCAGTAGTATTCACACTTAGTGAATTTTCCATCAAGCAATAGTATGATCATGAGCAGCAGCATCTCTAAACCCAACAATCCTCCCCTAAACTTGATATTTTCTCCCAAAATCATCAAGTGTCTTTTAAGCTTGAACCTTCACCAGGAGGATGCTTCCAAACACATTTAATTCTTTTTCTACTTTGGTGGTTTAGGATCTATGATTCTTTCATATTTCTTCAACAGTTGATAAGCCATATCTTTATAACAAAAACCTTTCTGCATTTGTAACTTACCAGGCTGGATCATCTGATTAACAACATCTCTGTTGAAGTTCAAAGCAAGATAATCTTTTTCCACCAACATATAGATAATGACTCCTTCAGCTACTAACATATGAACACCACAAGACTGAAATAAATACCATTTTTCCACCTTGCTGTTCTTTAGTTTCATCCAT
Organism: Artemisia argyi; assembly: GCA_030686995.1. NCBI lineage: Eukaryota > Viridiplantae > Streptophyta > Magnoliopsida > Asterales > Asteraceae > Artemisia > Artemisia argyi. The sequence continues at coordinate 103,684,263 of CM060697.1, forward strand.
TCAATTTCACTATCATGTGGCTCAAACATGATCTTTAAATAATAATAGATCACCCTTTCATTTATCTCCTATGGCCTTGTATCACCATACTTCTCCTTATAAAGCCTTCAGAGGGTAACTACATCATCTCTATCCATCCAATACATCATCTGTGAAAACCATATAGACTTGTAATACAACCCATTAGTTCTCTTGAATTCGCAGAAGGTTTCACTATCATCTCTAATTCCATGTATGTATTAGATGATTGGATGTTTAGTTGCTAGAGTACTGCATTGATAATCTCTGGTTCTGTATGCTTAGACACAACAGTAAGTGCCATCAGGCTTTCTCTATCATCTTCAGAACCTTCCTGATCATCATCATCTTTATCACCCTCCTCTTGCTCAAATTCTGAACTACTCTTCTCTACTGTCTTCGTTTTCCTTCTCTTTCTACCTATACTCTTTTGTTTAAATCCAGGTCTCTTAATACCAGACCCAGAAGTCACTTTCTCTGCTTCCTTCTTTTCTTCTTCTTTCTCCTTCTCCATTTTCTTAGTCTCTTTTACATTCTCAGTATCCACCACTTTCTCAGCAATCTTCACCTGATCTTCTTTTGAACCAATAGGTATGAAAGCTTCAGTTTCTTTCTTTGCTTTCTCATATATCTTAGTGATTCATCATTTGAGTATGGTTTTAACTGAACAAGCTTGTATCCCTTCATGTTTCTCAGGTATTGCTCAAAATATTTTCTCTTCTGCTTTACTGTTGGTTCTTTGAGCAATTTCCTGTTTTTCTTTCTGCAAGATACCATTTTCTTCTTTCTTCTTTGATCTTCTTTAACCTTTTATCAATTTCTTCTATAGAGTAGGTATCTACTATCTCTTCTTTTACAAGCTTTAACAACTGCATATCAGCATCACCCTTAACTCTTTCCTCATCCCAAGCATCCATGTTTGCCTTTGCTTTGGCCTCTTTCTCAGCTTTAATTCTCTGTTGCTCCAAGAACTGTTGATTTTCTTCTTTAAAATCAGCAGCTAACTTTAAAGCAGCCTCCTCATTTACAGCCATTTTGTTAGGAATCATCCTAACACGAAAATGTGACAACATATTTGGAATTACATTAGTTATTATATTAGGCTCAAACACAGGTACTAGATATGTCAATATAGCAAAGTAGTGTTGTCACACCCCCAATTTACCTGACTTGCAGCGGAATGGAATGCCTGGGGGTGTAACTGTCATAGCACCATAACAAGGAAATATTGAACGACCTAAAGTGTCGTTTTGAAAACACATCGTTTGACTTATTAAAACATTCAGAATATATTACATAGGTCCCAAAAGTCATGAAAGGTTTACAGAAATAAGTTTAGACATGTCAAACGATAATTATACATAAGTGCATGAAAGTGTCAAAGTGAGACGCGTCATCCTAGGTCCTCACTAAAATGACTCCATGCATGCCATGAAGTTTATGCTCTTAGTTACCTGAAAATACATTGCGAAAACGGTCAACACGAATGTTGGTGAATAATCATAGGTTTGTAAGTTAAATCGTATGTACATAAGCCACAAGTATAAAGTAAACCGACATAAATGTCAAAAATGCTACATTGTCTCTTAAGCTCATGGCCCCGAAGCTAGACGTACTAAATCTTGCCCCAAGTGAGTGTTTACCAGACACTCGTAATTTAGAAATGAAATGCATTCGTAATTCCGTTGGAGCAACCCAAACACGAATGGAGGAGTCACCCTCAATAGATCTATTCACTCACTCTCGCTCGTATTGTAATTAACGGTCCATGAAATAAAGGGGACTTGTCGTGTCGTGGTAGCAAGGCAACTTAAGCAATGTAAGGAATTTGTAATACTTGGGCATCTACGAAAGTAATTGATGCAATGTATTCTCCCCCGTGGGATTTGAAATCAAATAAGTAATTGAAACGGGGCCATGAAAACTCACCTTAACTGATGAAACTGTGATGAAATGAAATGAACACCAATGAACAATTTGCTGTCGCAACCCAATATGATGGTACCATGAACATGTAATGAGCTGAAAAACAAGGCGCGCACACTAGCCGCAACCTAATATGAATGATGAATGATCTCCTTTAGATCCACAAATGATGTTATGAATGTCCATGCACATGTTTCTATACCACTCTACTCTTTGAAAAACACTTGTTGTTATCAAAAGTATATATTTCAAGAATTTGGAAAAATATTGCTATTAGAAAATATAATAAGCTAGTTGTAATATATATATACTTATATATATATCGTAAGTTTCCATGTTAGCGTTGAAAAACTCGGGTTGTAATCCTTGAAATGATGAAAACATACTCGTAATAACTAATACTACATTAGTTATAAAGCTCGGTACTTAATATTATGTCTAGCTTATAAATGTACTTCGTAGTTTTTGCGCCAAATTTATATAAAAGCTGTCAAATATAAAATGGTTTTAGCCGATATTCAAACATGTATATCTTTGTCGTTACTTGTCCGTTTTACTTGTTCTTTATATCCACGGTTACGTCTTAGTATGTAGTAATATATTTTGGAAAGTTCGGCTCCTCCGGGTTACGTCTAAAGCCTCTTTTTGACCGACGAAAAAACGTCCAACAGCAACTAATTTCCAGAAAATACTTTTCGTCAACAATCTTGCAAAAATCATAACTTCTTCGTTATAAACTCTTTTTAATCCGTTCTTTCGCCTACGGATTCGTTTTTGAAAGTATTTTCTAAAAATTTTGCCAAAGTTTCCTTGGTGTTTACTGATTTTCCAGATTTTTACAAAATGGGACAGCATGTCTAAAATAGGTTCCAAATCAAGTTTTCAAGGTTTAAAACTAATTTCTACCATCACCAAACCTCTTGTAATCACCACATAGCTAATCTAATCCTACCATACACCTTCTTAGGGTGTCATGGACTCCTAACCAAGTTATTAGAGCAAGGGAATTCATAACTAAAAAGTTAGGGTTTGTATGTTTCTTTTTAGCCAAAATAAAGTGTGGTATAGCTACTTGTACATGGTTTTTAGCATGATACTTATGAAATACATGTAAAAATAGGATGATCCATGAAAAAATAAAGATGAAAACTTACTTGACAAAATGAGATGATTATAGGATGATTATGCTTGATGTTCTTGTGTTTTTGTTGCTTGATTCTTGATTAGGCTTGTAAAATGAACAAGTTTAGTGTTTTACTTTATGGAAAATGATCACTTGATCATGGAGATCAATTATGGGTCGTGGTTATGGAGAGGGAATGGAAGAGATGAGAGGAATTTTGATCTTACTAAAAAGTGAATTATGATTTTGTGATTTTAGTAAAGTTAGGTTTTAGAAGTTTATTAGTATAAAACTTAGGAAGTTAATGCCAAGGGTTAAAAGGGTGTTTCATGGGCTGGTTTTCAAAGGGTAGAAGGGGGGGTAGGGGTACTTGGTAGTTATTTAGGAAATTAGTATAACATTAAGTGTTATTACGTGTTATCCGTTAAAATCGGGTAACGGTTTTAATAGAAATAAATGTTCACGAAGTTTACCGGGATGAAATAAAGTCATAATAATGTTGAAAATATGTTAAAAATATGTTGGGTACATTTACTGAGTGATCGGGTGATTATTGTTTAGTTTTCACGAAAACCGTCGTTATATTCATACGCGTACGTTATAAATAAAATAAATTTCCAAAATACTGGGTAACTGAATATTATAACTTTTATGATGTTAAAATAGATATAAAAATATGTCGGGACCATTGTGGGAATATTTAGATATATTCGTCGTGTATAAACCGAATGTTAACGTTTACTATAATTACTTATACGTAAAAACGTTAAATGTACTGAATATAGTAATTTGAAAATCCTAAGAGTGGTATAACATGAAAATGCTGTCATGATGATATGCAGACTATCTCCAGTCCGTATGCAGTGTATTTAACACTAATGAAATGAATTCGCACCTAAACCAATCCGGTTACGCGAATTTGAATACCCGTAAACTAAATTTACGATGAAATGAGTCATGCAAGTGAATGATGAAATATTTTCCGGAAATGAATAGTGTTCAGTGAATAGTAAATTTTCTGAATGCTGCTCTGAATGTCAAACTGACACCAAAAATGATGAATAGTAAACTGATGAATAGTGTTTTGATGAATAGTGTTTGATGAATAGTGTTTTTCCAAAGTTCGGGAAATGACCTGAAATGACCTGAAATGGTGAGTTGTGACAAGTGTGTAATGGAGCCTATATATCCCCCTTCATACTTCCATGGAGGGGTGAGACTTTGTGTGATTTACTCTTTCATCTTTCTTATTGAATAAAACACCTAGTTTCCCTTCTCTCTCTACTCTCTCTTTCTAACCATGGAAGTCATCTTCTTCCATCAAACCCGACCTCCCGAATCACAATAATCAATCAAATACACAATCCTACAAGTGGCATCAGAGCCAAAGTTATTAGTTTTGGTTGATTTGTGATCTTTATATTGTCAAAGTCGTACCTTTCTTTAGTCAAATCTGTTTTTGAAGTTGTTTTACCCACTTTTTGTGGATCTGAAATTCTTGTTATCTTTAAAGTGGTACAATTTTTCATAACAGCTATATGTATCAAAAGTTGGTCCAAAGTCACAACCTTTCACTATCAGTTCTCATATATATCTGTTGTTCTTGCGTCTTTTTTAGTCCTTGATAACAGTTTTATGTTAACTTTATCTTCTTTCGAGACTAATTTGTACCAATACCATGGATGTTTTATGGTCAAAAAGAAGGCAGTCGAAACATGGTCTCATAAGCTGGATACAAAAGTGGTCAGAAGTGGGTATGAAAGGTGGTCGGAAACTGGTCGGAATTTCTCACCGGAATATTGGTCAAAAAGTCAAAACCCTTAAGTTTTGAAATTCTTGTATAAGAATTTCGAAAGTGAGAAAAGTTTCGAAAATTTCAAATGTTTCAAAAAATTTTAAAAAGCTTCGAAAAGTTTTTCAAAAACCTTCAAAAAAATTTTAAAAAAAACTTCGAAATGTTTATTGTCTTAAAAACTTTCGAATTTTTTTTTTGAAAAGTTTCGAAAAATAAAGATTAAAAAGTTTCAAAAAGTTAAAATCTTTCAAAAGTTAAATGGTTCGATATGTTCAAAAAGTCTCAGTTTCGAAAAGCACAAAACTTTCAAAAAGTTACTATAATGTAGAAAAAGAGATGAAGATGAAGAAAGGGTTGACCAACAAGTTTGACCATTGACCATCAAGACTACCCCTAACCAAAAGGTTAGCATAACCTCGACTACATTTGATTGTCTTCATCGGTCTATGTCATGACTAATTACATGAAGCATCCATAACCGTATACCACAAATCTTGTGACTATCCTTAACCATTCGACATAACCAACAATCTAAGACCACTACTCAATAAACAATCCATAACTCATCAACAACCATCACTTCTACAAGACTCGAACCTAAAAGTAAAAACTATCATAGGATCTCTGATGAGGCGAAAAATGATCCATTTTTAGGGGGTCATTTAAGCCCGGAATTGAATTTATTTGATCAAATATTGCCCTAAATCGTTCCTTTTATGATTTTAGGTACTTCTGGAGTGAATTCTAGAAAAGGAAGCATTTTGGACGTTTTTGGAGCATAAAAGTGAAGAAAACGGCAAAGTCTTAATCTTCCTTGCTGGGAACAGTACCTGACGGCGTCACCAAGCTCTACATGACGGCGTCAAGAGTATTACACGAGGTGAAGTGGATAGAGTCCGTGACGGTCCAGAGAGTTTTACACTAATGGGCATGACGGCGTCACCATAGGCCGTCATGGTCCCATTACACATGACGGCCAGAGGAAAATTGCTCTTGATGGCATCAGATCAGGATCTAGGCAATCCGATATTATTATGGGCGGCGAGTTGACGGCGTCGGATTTCTCTTCTTGACGCTGTCACGTTGCAAAATCTATATATAGTTTTGCAATTTTCATTCATTAGAAGAGGACAATTAGAAGGATAACTTGGAGAAACCCTAGCACGAATTTATCAGTATTTTCAAGGGTTTTTACCCTTTGAAACCTTTCATGTTTAATTAAGATAAGTATCCTTTCAATTCATTCAATATGTCTATGTGTTGTTTGAAAATATCTTACGCTTGTTTTGATTTTAACATGCTAGGCTAGATCTTTTGTATGTTTGCTTAGATGTAGTGAAACCTAGATGTTGATTATGGGTTGATTGCTTGTTTATAGTTGTTACGGATGAATGATTTCGATGTTAGGCTTAAGGAAACTGGCAGACTTCCATAGGGTAACTTGCTTGAACGTCTTAAGAAACATGAACCAATGCGTACTAGTTTTTATGGTTGTATTTAATGCATGAGCGAATTCTAGTGATCCCATGTTAGGAGCTTCTTGCAGGCTCGACATAGGAGTGAAGTAGGAGCTTATAAAGTTGGGGAAGTACGTACGCCACCCCACGATTGGTATTAAGGAATATAACCCGTCATCCATGCAATTGTAATAAACTATCAACCTGTAAAAGATATCTAGGGAGTAACGAAATCTAAGTAAACACAATTTTCTCATTTATTGTTCACACCATATTAGTAATTAGCTTTATTTTCATTTTTGTTATTTTATTTTAATTGCATCTTAGTTATTGGGTTAGTTGACTAGCAACTAATTCCGCCCACTCTTCCAAAACCCGAGAATTTAATTGCTTTTATAAAAATATAAAAATACAAAAAGAATCATCCCTCACCTCTAGACTTAATTTTTAGGCTTTCTAATCCTAGCGACACTATTCCTGAGTTGAACGATCAATCCCCCGATACTTGTCACTATACTATACTACAACGATCAGGTACACTGCCTGGTGGGGGTTGTAAGCTTCTCGAGATCCCTTGAAAGGTAAAGCCTGGTGCAATTCCCACGCATCAATTTTTTGGCGCCGCAGCCCGGGGAATAGTTATTGTCTAGGTTAGAATTTCTTTTTATTAGGTCTACTTGCTAGATTCCTTTCTAGTAAGATTTTATTTTTTTAGGTTTTCTTTAGTCTATCTATTTCTTCGTGTCTTTGTTCGTAACCTTTACCATCCGACATCATGGAAGGTGGTAACATCTTTGAACCCATCAACCCACCACAACAAAACCACCAACAAAACCCACCACTAGCAAACCAACCTCTTAGGCCCCGAACCGTAGGAGAGTATTCCCGTCCTAGCCGCCAAGGCTATCAAAACACTATTGAGCTCACCCAAGGAGCCAATGTGTCCCCCTTGCGATCCGACACCATCCGGTTGGTGCAAAGCGGATGTGCATTCCATGGACTTCATTCCGAAGATCCTAACCAACATCTCAAGGACTTCCTTAAAATCGTAGATTCTATAGACCTTGATGTTGCAACTAGAGAGCCGACCCGATTACGCCTATTCCAATTCTCTCTACGTGATCAAGCTAGTCAATGGCTTGAACGTTCACCCGCGGGATCCATCACCTCATGGGATGATCTCACCACTCGTTTCCTTGCTCAATTTTTCCCACCGGGGAGAACTACCAAGCTTAGAAATGATATCTTGATGTTTCAACAACGTCAAGGTGAAACTCTATATGAAGCATGGACTCATTTCAAGGACTTACTCCAAAAAGTCCCTCATCATGGCATAGATCTTTGGCTCCAAGTCCAAATCTTCTATGACCATATCGATCTCTCCACAAGGCGAACCATTGACCAATCGGCCGGTGGTAAGCTACGTCATCTAAGTGTAGAAGAATCATGGGAACTCATAGAAGGTCTTGCTCTCTATGACAACAAAAGTTGGAATGATCCCCGTGATTTGAACAAAACGGTCAAGGCAATATCTTTGCCTTCAAACAATTCTAGCACTCCCGACCGTAGGATCATGGAACTTGAGGACCAAGTCAAGTTTCTCATGAAATCTTACGAAGCTCCTAAACCCTTAAGCCAAGTGAACAAAATCGCTTCTTCATGTAAATTGTGTAATGGCCCTCATGAAACTCATAACTGCATGGAGCTTCCAAAACATGCTTTTAAGGAATTCACATCGTCACACGTTGGTCGAGGTCCTCGAAACTTTGACGAGGCCTATGAGGCATGGAAAGATAAACCCAATTTCAGAGGATACCAAACTCGGAGCGTATCCTTTAATGATTCCCTTCCACTCGAATGGTCCGAGCATTTTCCATCACAGAGCACTCCTAGACAAAGCTATGAAGATGCCTTGCGAAAGTTCATTCTTTCTCAAGAATTACAGCTCTCTACGCTCGAGACTAAATTTAAACAACAGCAATTCGATATGAATGACAAGATTTGTAATCTGTTAACTGCTATTAAAGACCACACTGTTAATAAACCGATTTAGGCTGAAGAGGTCAAATTTGTTACCATCATGAATCAGCCAGCCTCTCCTGTGAAAATAAAAAGTCCTAGTAAACTCTTTAAACATCTGTCACCAAAGGTAAAGGACGTGAGGGACCCTATTAACCCCTAGGACCAATCCATTTTGTGAATACTATCACCACAATATCTACCCCTACACCTGACCAGAGCCAACAACCAACTGGAAATAAGGGTCATGAAGTTAAGGATGAAACCTCAAGGTTAGACCACGAATTGGCCAAAAGACCTACCAACTCATTCGAGGACTCCGTCACTCAAGAGTCAGGCAAATTGGATGAAGTGAAAGAGGGATCAAAAGGGTATACGAAAAATCCAGCAATTTTGGGTAAATCCATTATAGAGGAACCCGAGAAAAATTTGGTGGATATGACTATGGGGAGTAGTGATAGGATTAAGAGAAGCGACTCTGAAGTTTTCAAGATTTCCTGCACTACTAAGAAGAAGCTCATAACCGATACTCACATAGATCCTAACCTCCCTATCAACATAATCCCCCTATCCCTTTACAACGAAGCCTTCCCTGAACGTACCTCGTATGAAAGAATCAATAACGCCGGGGTAATAAAGAATTTATCAATTATGATTGGAGAATTTGTCTATAACATCTACCTCACCGTGGTCGATGACATAGACCCTATCACTAATCTAACATTAACCAACCTTGTTCTCGGGAAGCCATTTGTCAATAAATTGGGAGTAATCCTATATGAGAAGGATGGTAGTGCCTTATTCACCAATGGCGTCAGGAAGGTGATTTTTTGGAAGGGTAATGAGGAGGTGTACGAATACCGTCCATCACTAGAAGGGAATATATATGGGTCAAAAGATGGGAGATCGGGGAGGATAAAGCGGCGTGATCCGAATAACCTCAAAATCCCATGTATGATCGGTCACAAGTATTTCGATGATGTCTACATTAACGTGTTCCTACCTAAGAATTTTATGTCCCTATTCCACTATAACAATATTTGCAGATGGGGAATGATTTATAAAGGATAAAATGTTGTTGGTAGAGATCATGAAGTCCATGTATTCGTTGGGAATATGGCATTCACAATGGACTTTACGATCGTGGACAACATTGAGGACTATGTCGACCCAAGGTTGTCACAAGTTGTTTTCGGAGCACCCTTTTGTGAAATCACTAACTTAATGATTGATGACCGGAACAGAATCATGACATTCACTGATGGAATTAGGAGGGTGTCATACCAAACGCCATACAAGAGGAAGGACCTCAATGGAATTGATTGTGACGGGCTCGATAAGCTAGGTTCTCAACTTATCTTATGTGATGAAGATGTTCGGAGGGGATGTAAGAACACTTCTGATTTATCATGTGGATTCTTTAAGGATGTTGGTAAACTGGGATCCAAGTATCGGGAAGATGTTTTTGAGTTTGAAGCCCAAAATACCTGCACTATGAAAGCGACCGATATTAGAGATGACCTAGAAAGTGAGACCGACGGTGAGTTCACGTAATAGCTCATGACCTTGAGTCTAGCTACAAGACTCGTAAATAAAGAAAAGCACTTCTTGGGAGGCAACCCATGCTTTGTGTGATTTTTATTTGTTTTATTATTATTTGTTTCCGTATGCATGCTTTATTTTTATTGTTGGTAGATCATGTTTCAAAAAATATCGGTTGTGTATTTTTATTTGTTTGAGTCTACGACACATTCAATTGTGTTGTGTACTCTACGAGCTACAACCTCAGTTGTGTTGTGTATTCGATTGAATTTGTCGTAGGCAACCCATTCAATTGTGTTGGTAGATCATGAATTTGGGTACTCTACGACACATTCAAAGCATGGGTTTGGGTACTCTACGACACATTCAATTGTGTTGTGTATTCGATTGTGTTAATGGATTGACTTGGATGAGATGAGATTATCTTAGAAGGATTTGTGAGTAGCTGAGTTTGATGAGATCTGGGATTGGTGAGTGACTTTTGAAGGAAGGGGGCAGATTGAGTATACAATGTGTGATTTGGGTTACTAATGTGCTAGTTTTAGGGATTGTGAACGTTTATAACCGTATCACTTTATTTGTTTTCTAGATCGGGTTGTATCATTTCGTTGGACCAAGTATGATTGGGCTTTGAAGTTTGCATGATTGGAAATTGATTTTGGGCTTTAACTCACTACCAAATATTTTGGGCTGAAAATTTAATAAATTATGTATTATTATACATTATGAAAAATGTTTGATAGAATATTTGGTGATAATGAGTGGTATTTTGGTTGTTACAAATTCTCACGGGGATACATTTTTTGACAAGATCGGGAATAAACAATTTTCAAAGTTCTCTTAACTAAGCAACAAAGGCTAGTATTTGGGCATTTAACCGCAAGATGTGACTACGGCGTTAATTCATTATTATTTATTTGAGGTTGAAGTAAGATTTCACGGGTGCGTGTACTTAGTATCTGAAGATATCGGGGTTGGTTGGATGCATGATTCTTTGAGATCCTTGTTCGAGCTTTTATCCGTACGAATGACCAAGACTTGAGTTGTTTAGTTATACCTGATGTAAGGAGTTACGTTGTTGTGCTCACAGTGTATAGCTATCACTTTAAAGGAGTTACATTGTAGTGCTCAAGTGTCACCAAAAGATGTGGATAATTCGAGAGACTTTCATATACAGCTAAGGATGGTTGGATGGGTATATGATTCTACCTTTATTGAAATTCTCAGTATTGGTTCTTAGTCAGACAATAGTGCAAGTTTAAGTCACAAGTTCGGGTTATTTTACTTCAGTCTCAAGTTCATCATATTGGGTTTTCTCCATCAGTAGTCACTACAAAAGGCCATCAAAATGATAATGAGGTCGGTAAAGAGTTACCTGAGAGGAGTATAAAAGAGTAGAGATGTTTATCAGCAGTTGATTCTCACGGATTATTTATGATACTTCACACATAATCTGTTGATTGGACATATGGGGTTACGCTGCCTCCGTTTTCCATCGTAAACATAGTGTGTATGCTTCCAATTCCGCGAAGACATCGTGGGGGAAGAGAGAGTGGGTGTTCTTTGTGCTTCTTTGACTTTTCTTGATTTCTTTGTGAAAACAGTCATTTTCCACAAGAATCTGCAATTAGGCGAAAAAAATGTGCACATCAGGCCTTGTGCATCAATATAGTCAAAAAAATTTAAGTTCATTGATGCACAACTATTCCTGGAAACATGATCTAAAACTTTTATTTTTTGTTACCATTCCCAGCAAGCTAGGGCCTATACAGCATAAAAATGATTGCCCACAACAGTATTTATTATCACTTTAAGAACAGCAGTAGAAAATTTTGCATTAGCAGTAGAAACTACTTTTGCCTTAACAGTAGAAACAGATGTATTCTTTTAAAAAGGCTTTTTTGGAAGAACAGTAGTAATTGACCTAGTTGCACCATATCTCATTAATACTGCCTTTGGAACCATGTTTGGATAAGCATGATGGCGTGTCTTTTTAGAAAAGTTTTTATGGTTCACCCTTTTGTTTTGGTTCCAAATTGGTTTTTGGTAGTAAAAACAATTTTCTTGTAGATGCTCAAAACTACCACACTGATAACAAGCCTTTTTAACTAACTGAAAATCACTACCTAACTTTTGAGAAATTAGATTATTCTAGTTTCTTTGATTTCCTCTAGGTCTGTTATTGAATCTTCTAGGTGGCTTTGTAGGTGTTTCATTGTATTCTACCACTTTCCAAGAGATATTGGGACCTAACACAGGTTTCACAAACTTGACCTGTTTCACATTTGTTTCAACACTTTGCAAATTTCTTTCTTTTTAGCTATTTATGTTGACTAAAATTGTTCTTCCTCAATGTCTAACACCCAGTCTTCAATAATTAGTGCATCTGAGTGCTTCTTTATACCTTAGGTGTGACATTGCTAACATTACTAGACTCACCTACAGGTTTACAATCAATCTCACTGAGTATTGATAACTCTTTCATAGGGGGAGAAAAAGCACTCTTAACAGGAGGAGCTACATCATTGTACCCTATTCCACTGCCTTTCCTTAGAATTTGACTCTTAATTGCGTTATTCATAAGATCAGATGCAGATTGTTGTTTTTACACTCTAACTATATGATTTTCTTTATCAGCTAAAGCAGCATTTTTATCTTGTTCGGCCTTTGCTAACCTTTGGTTAAGCATGTTAATCTCACTGTTTTTAAGAAAAAGGTCTTGTTCTAGAACATTAATCCTATCAATATATTCTAGCTCATTTTGTTTAAGAAACTCAAGTTTTTCTTCAACAGATTTCAAACCAAACTTATAACCTAAGTTATCTAATTTCAACTTTTCTACCTCATCTTTTAAGCTTTCATTCCTAGCCTTAAGTTCTTCTAAAGTATCTACACAAGATTGATATGAACAACTAGAATCACTAGATACCTCTGAATCAGAACCAGATGAAGAAGAAGCATATGCCATAAAAGCAAAGTTATGTCCCTTGGATCCTTCTTCTGCTAGAAAAGCAATGTTTGGTCCTTCCTCTGCCTGATCACTCCAATTATAATCTCCTATACCATCACAAGACACCAAAGCATTGGTAGTCTTGTTCTCTTCAGTAACCTTCCTTGAGCTTTCTCCATTCTTCTTAGGTACTCTACATTCTCTTGCAAAGTGACCTTTCCTCTGACAGTTGTAGCACTCAATCTTGGACTTGTCAAAGCCCATGTTGTTTTGTGCTTTATACTTGAGCTCTCTTCTAGGCTTCATTCCCACCAAATCTTTGTACAATAGCCTTCATTAATTCCTTGGCAGTTTCAATGTGGCTAAAGTCCAACTGGTATTCATTAGGTATTCCCATACTGAGAATACCGTGAGTTTTGATCTCCAGCTTTCTTTGAGCCCTATCTTCATCAGTCTTAATAGGTACAACCTTCCCATCATCACCTGTTTTTGGCAATTGATCCCCATTCAGAATGATATCCCACATAGCATAGTCTATCATCCTGATGTATTGCCTCATTCTCATCTTCCAGATCTCATACTCTCTAGGCTTCAGCAAGGGCACCTTTGATGCAGTAACCATGTGTGTTTCTTCTGACATGTCTTCAGTAGATGTTTGAACAGATCTTAGTTAACATAAATTCTTCTTGATATCAGTTTCTAGATCACTAGCTCTGATACCACTTGTTAGTCCCAGTTGAGCAATGATCTAATTAATTATCTTAGATATAAATCTAAAACAATATGTTATAGAAACTAAACTTTAACTTTGAAACAATCTTAAACACTATGCGGAATATAATGTTTAACTTAAGAAGAATCATGAATGACACAGTTGTATTCTCACAAAACACTTCAATATATATTAATATACGAACACTCTCAAAGTATTAAGGTTTACAACCTTGAAGTGATCGACTCTATGAATGATACGTACTCTAACTCTAGCCCTAGGACCTCTTTTTCTAGACTAAGGTGTCCTAGTAAGTTTACAATAACTTTTTTTACAAGATAAATCTTTCAAGAATACTTTCTAAAGTTATCCTAACCGACAATACAATATATCACATAAACAATAGAAACTATCTCTAGCAGTAGTATACATTAAGCCTAGCAGTAGTATCTACTTGGTGTATTTCTTTAATCTTCTTAGCATCTTCAGCAGCAATATGAAATACACTAGCAGTAGTATCATTCTCACTAGCAGTAGTATTCACACTTAGTGAATTTAGTGAATTTTCCATCAAGCAGTAGTATCATCATGAGCAGCAGCATCTCTAAACCCAACAATATGGCTCCAATAAACTGTGTTATGAGAATCACTAACATTGACCGCTTATAATCTGATTGATAGTCCATCATCCATGGATATTTGTAGAGATAATAACTATATGTAACACAGTACTAGCAGCACATATCACCTAGGTCGTAGCAGAGCAAATAGAGATGAATAGGGGGCTGCCGGTTCATGCCATTATCTAATGGTTGCTCACATGTTATTTTTGCTTCTTAATAGTTAATCTAAGTCCTTTAGAGCTGTTTGACGGCCTGTTTGATATTTTAATTCTAAATGTTGTTTAGACTTTAGAATCGTTAAATCTGAACATATATGTATTAATAGTAACACGAGTAGCATAACCTCATAAATGGAAGCTATTAGCATACTGTAATCAGTGGGAAAAAAAATTTGCTCATTTGAATGCAAACATTCACAATCAAGGTTATCACTAGAATATCTAAAGCTATGATGTCACTTGTTGGTAGAGATGGCAATGAATTAGCCATCATGGTGCACAAAAAGGCCATGCTACCGAATTTCGCCGCCTGGTCCACAAGACCTAGCATTGGATTTTTTAGATCCATGGTTATCTTCATTACAACAGCTATCACGGTGATAGAAGCAGCATTCAGTGTGAAGTATTTAGACGGGAACCGTAGCTTTCTTTATTGTAAACCATGTAATAAATTAAATCAACTGCCATTGCTAGGATGCAAATCACAGACGATAACGCGATACAGATCCCAATCCATGGTGTAGGTTTACTATAAATTGTTATAACCTGCTCAAGATACGGAAGTCAATGGTTTCTTTGCATGACATCAGTTGTTCCCAGGCGTGGTTTTAATAGTCTTGCCTAAAGTTACTCATAATTATCTTCCTTCCAGATAAATGAAATGATTACCTTTATATATAAATGGGGTGTAGAATTTTTCTAAAAATAAATATAATGATTAAGGTATGGAGAGGAAAAGGAAGAGCCTGATGGCATCAATACACTGCCTCTAAATGCTATATATGAAACTCACAAATAAACAAAATCTTGCTCTTTAATATAATTGGTAGATTGACCAAATACACTTTCCATCCATATTCCAACAAAAGTTGGATGGTCAGTTTTGGAATGTGACATGAACATCACCTATAGTATATCATCTTATTAAAACAAAACGTCACTATTGATCTTCTGCTGAATGTAAATAAAAGAAGACAAATCTTCAACATTAAATAATGATATTTTAGGGTGCATTCACGGAGGTCCAAAATTAAATAGCACGTGTGCTAGAGTTTGTTCCTAGATAGAACCCCGATTAAGGTGTGTAATTAACCCGTACTCTTGAAAGTCTTGGAAGTTATTGTACGTTTCTGTTGATGCATAACCTGGCGCGGACTGATTAAACGACTCTCCTTGGGCCGTTAGTCGTCTTCTCAAGCCCTAATTAGACCTGTTCAACAAAGAGAACCCGTTAGGAGTGGACCCGAGGCCATAGCCCCGGGATCCACCTCCGATGGTCAAGTTAGTATAGATGTGCGGTAGCATATAATAGTCAGGTTTAGGGTAACCTGTTATATTCTGTTGTGAATGGAATCCCAGCCCTATATTTATAGGCAAGGAATTAGGGTTTAGGCGTAGAGTGGGCCGCTGTCTGCCGGGCCTAGCCCATGTAGGGTCCAGTCCGGACCATACGTCCACAAGCCCCCAAGTTTAGTATGACATAGTGCGTGGCTGTGTTATGCTAGACTTAAGTTCTGTTCATGGCCGCGTAGGCCTAATCAACCATGACAGCATGGCCCATGTGTGCGCAACTTGTGTGCACATGGGGCGGACCATACTGCGCAACCCACATGCGACAGTGCGCACTGGGATTGCGATTGTGATTGTCTCACAATGGTGAAGGTGGATTCCGCATGCTGTATCCTGGGTAAGGGCGTACCTTTTATACCAGTAGCAATACAACAGGGTGTGACAGAAGACGTGCTTCTGTGGCAGAAGTGCGCGCTGTGCGCAACAAGGATGTGCGCAGTGCACAACAAAGGTGCGTGTTGTGCGTGCTGTGTGCGAACATTACATTCGTCTTTACAACCGACAAAGGACGTCTCCCCTGAGGCAAGATGGTGCGAATATTTAAATCCGTCTTTGTACCGGGCTTGCAATACCTCTTACGTACGATCTGCTTCCAAATATGCCTGCGTGACTTATACGGAAACAGTGGTATTATATACTCTGGTAGCCCCCCAAGTTTGATGGTGCTACTCTTGTAGGAGCATTAAACTTAATTATTCAAATCCTGAAAAACACTTAATGCAAATATTAAAAGTATATGCCGCGAATCGCAACATATAAATAACTAATGAAGTAAAATATTAGCGTGAAGCAAAATATAGCACATAACATATAAGAGAAGTAGTAGTGCGAATTACACCTATCGTGAGGTTTTATAAACTATATAAGAGAAGTAACATGTAGCTAATCTGGGAACGCAGTACGCTCAGGGCGATTGATTGATCTTTTTTTTTTTTTTTTTTTTTAGAATAAAAATAATGGTGCGGATGGATGTACGGTGACCGCGACTAATAGTTTTAATCGCACGTGCAGACACAGATGGATGTATCGTGACCGCATAGACTCTAGCATTTGTGGGTGATCGCAGATGACCACGGCTTTTTGTCTCGTGCGCTCATGGCGATTGACTAGCATCGTGGTGCCTGTACGTGACAGTGCGCTCATGGCGCCAATCTGCGAAGATTTCCGGACGCATGGCCTAACGCGGGTAGATTTATCGTGACTGCATTGTTCGCGGCTAAAAGATAAAGTAGGTCCGATCGTACGAACTTAGTGTGATTATAGGTAAATTCGTGTTTACCAAATTTAAAAGATTTACATAAAATCTTTTCAATATTTAAAAGATAACATATCTTAAAGATATGTACAAAAAATATGGAGATATGTTTTTAATTTTATCAAATACAAAAAGATTTACTTAAAATCTTTTTAATATTTTTAAAAGATATTGCGAGATTTACTTGTGCAATACAAAAAGATGTAATTTTATCAAATACAAAAAGGTTTTGTTCTTGATGGTCCCGTTTCTTGCATGTAAAGAATAGCAACACAGATACATGAAAGAATAGCAACGGTTTGGTTTAGAACATGAAATTTGCATGTAAAGATTATACATGCATGCATGTAGCATGACATGCATGCATACGATGCACGTGTATAATCTGTATGTATGTGATATTGTATTGTAGAAGGAATATAAAGCTCAGTCATGAACCGAATCACTTTTTGGTTTATATGTGTCGTGTACAATACAAAGTTTTAAAGTTACCGGCTTTTGAACTCGATGGTTGCTTTCCGGTAATGTGAGAACACGAAACTTGTCGTAATCATGTCCCACGGATGGCGCCACTTGTTGATGCATAATCTGGCGCGGACTAATTAAACGACTCTCCTTGGGCCGTTAGTCGTCTTCTCAAGCCCTAAGTAGACCTGTTCAACAAAGAGAACCCGTTAGGAGTGGACCCGAGGCCGTAGCCCCGGGATCCACCTCCGACGGTCAAGTTAGTATAGATGCGCGGTAGCATATAATAGTTAGGTTTAGGGTAACCTGTTATATTTTGTTGTGAATGGAATCCCAACCCTATATTTATAGGCATGGAATTAGGGTTTAGGCGTAGAGTGGGCCGCTGTCTGCCGGGCCTGGCCATGTAGGGTCCAGTCCGGACCATACGTCCACAGTTTCTATCACAAAGATCTAGGAACAAGTGTGAGTGGGGACGTGGGGTGGGATGCTAATGATCAACTATCAAGCAGTATATATAGCACATTAGCACTCCTTGCCAAATTGTGGTGGAGATTCCAAACACAATCTGTTTCTTTAAAAGCTAAGAATGACTTGAAACAATATTCAGCTCTTATATGAGTGACCAAAGGAAATTCCAAGAAATATGAAGCTCTTGAAAAATATATGAGTGCATGATATGTATCAATATAAGCTCCTATCATTTAACAGAAAATAATAAATACAATCTACAATATGGATCAATACATCAACTTTTGTTTATACTTCTCAGGAAAATATATGACTTGCTAAACTACGAAACTACATCCGGATAAACTGGCCAGTTACATGCTGGTATTTTTGAACCAGTCATGTGAGATAGATGTTTTCTTCATTTCTTTGTAGTTATCTGACATCTAAAAATAGCATAACTATAAAAGAATAAACATATGTAGTAAACCCAATAAATTAAAAAACTAGAAAGATCAACACAAGTTGTGAGCATCAATATATATAGTTAGTAAAGTTAGTAAAATACTAAACATAGAAACATAAACATAATTTGTAAACATACAAAGAAGAGAAGAATGAGCTTGTGATTTTTGTACTTCACTGACATATGTTGGAAAAAAGGAATGAAGAAGAGTAAAGTGAAGTGAAAAAAATAAGAAGAGAGAATATTAAAAAGAAAGGGAAGAAAGAGAAGGAAATGTTTGAAAATTTGGTGTGTGGGCAGGATATTTTGATGACAATTTTGAAATCCTGCCAAGAGTTTTATACCGGTTCCTTGGTTTTCACAGCTCCAAATGTGAACACATGGAAGGAACGGGGGTTCATGCGCGTGCTCGGGACCTGATAGGGATGAGATTCGTGATCAACACACAAATATAGAATGATGTTACTGGTAGTAGGAGTAAGGGTAGTGGTAGTAGAAGTAAGGGTACTAAACATAAGTAACCTTACTTTAAAATATACTGATGTTACTCTTCAACATAAGAATATCCTAAAGTAACTCTACTCCAAGCCTAGTGTTTTCTACAGAGTTTTTATTTGTATCGGATCTTTTATTTTAATTTATTTATTTTATTGGTTCTAGAATAATTAGGTTTTCTTTCTCTACAAGTTTTACTAACCCATAAATATAAGGCTTTTGTTTAATTGTAATCATCTTTTGATCATTAATAAAATTATCTTTTAAGAGTTAATCTCTTGTTTAGGTTTTATTCCCGCAAAGTGAGCCTTGTTTATCACCCTTGGATTAGGGTTTATTTAAATACACTTTCGCGCATCCTGCGTCAGGACCCCTATGGAATTTTACGATGTAGTGTTAATTTTTGAAAAAAAAAACATCAATTTTTCCTAAATGTATCTAAAATGCACCCGGTTCATCAAAATGTGTTTCTATATTACAGTTTCAAAAAATTTGTGCACCTGGTCATATTTGGTTTTGGTTCTATCCCTGTGTGAACAGATACTTAGACCTGTGGAAATGAAGTGCAGCGGTCTAAAAGAGGAGTTATATGGGCCTGTTGGTTTGATATTCACCGGCTAAATATGAAAATCTCATTTAGACCCGTGAAAATTAAATGCACATGTCTAAAAAGTTATTGATGATCGTTTTTGTAGTAGTGTATATATTTCTAAATTGTACCTTAGACAAGGAGTAAACAGAACTTTTAAGTTGGACCAACTTCAAATATATGTATTTTATCAATCTGTGGAAATAGACATGGATGTACGAGTAACAAGTATAAATGGGAGAAAACGTAATCTTGATACTGATTATAATCTACCTGTAAGGAATTATTGAAGATACTACTGACAGATACTGCTGACAGGTTCCTGCGGAAGGCTTAGTGACTTTCTGCTGATGATTGGTTCCTGTGGATGACCATAGATCCTACGGATAGAGTTTAACCGTGGATATAACTTAAGTATTTTAGGACAAGATATGTAGAATATCTTTTATTGGTTTAGTATTATTCGTTTCTTGTAAGAAAGGTTAGGGTTTCCACTAGTATATAAGGAACCCTAGGTCATTGTAATATATACAAGTTTCTAGTACGAAGTTTTATTAATATTATCGATCCATAGAGGATCAAGTTTAGTATACGTTTGTTTTTATATTCCGCATAATTACAAATTCACAGAGATTATCTAACTTAGTCTAGCTAGTGATTACATTAGTTGGCTAACGATCTATTGGCTCGTGATCTATCAAGATATAGATCCCTACAAGTGGTATCAGAGCCACTAGATACTCTCTGTAACCTCTACACAATCACATAACTATTCATTCAGTACCAATGGGAGACAAACCAGGCGGTGATGTTGTTATCTCAGAAGCAGGCTCTCTCACTCAACAACTACAACAGGTGGCCTTCTCCAACAGCAATGCAAAACTTCCTTTTCTTAGGAAGGATGAGTATGAGATCTGGGCCATGAAGATGCAGAACTGGATTGCAAGTGTTGATTATAACCTCTGGAATGTTATACTCAATGGCTGTCGTCCTAAAAAGCAAAGTGTTGATGCTAATGGCAAAGTTACAATTTTGGAACCTGTTTCTGCTGAAGAAATTCTTGCCATTCAAAGGGAGAACAAAGCAAGAACCATATTGCTGCAGGCAATCCCTGATGACCACATGGGAGATTTTCATTCCATGACTGATCCAAGAGAAATCTGGTGGGCCATAAAAACTAGATTTGGTGGGAATGAAGAATCAAAGAGGATGAGAAAGAGTATGTTGAAGCTGGAATTTCAAGAATTCAAGATTACTGAAGAAGAAGGTCTACACAAAGGTTATGACAGGTTTCAGAAGATTCTGAGTCAATTGAATCAGCTTCTAGCCAGACCTGACAATGAAGAAGTGAATTCCAGGTTTTTAAGAGCCTTACCTCCCTCATGGTCTCAAGTGAGTATATCACTAAAAACCAAAGGTGGCTTGGACTACCTCAGCTTTGATGACTTGTACAACAAACTCAGAGCTTTGGAAGGTGACATAAAGGGATTCTCTCCATATGCAGCTACTCCTTCACAATCTGCATTTGTCAGTTCTAACTCAAACTACATGCCACATACCTATGTAAGTCCATCCCCAACACCACAGGTTTACTCAAGTCCATCCACTCCAAGCCAAAGTCTTCCAATGACCACATTGTCTTTTTCAAGTGCTAATCCAATAACTCATCCAAAGATTAGCAATGTGATGGAAGATGTACTTCATTCATTTGTTGCTGTAGTTGATAAACAGCAACAAATAGCTTATGAAGACTTTGAGCAAATTGATGAACTTGCTTTGGAAGAATTGGACCTAAAGTGGCAAATGGCTATGCTCTCTCTCAAGGTTAGAAGATTTGAGCAAAAGGTTGGTAAAAAGCTCAAGGTTGAAGGAAGAGATGCAGCTAGGTTTAATAGAAGGAAGGTGAAGTGTTATGCTTGTGGAGAAATTGGTCACTTTGCAAGAGAATGCTCAGCCAAGAAGGGTGAAGCCAGTACCAGATATTCAGCATACAAGAAGAAAGAAGTGGAAGCTGGAGAATCAAAGGCCTTGATCACTGCTATTGATACTAGTGTTGACTGGAATGAGCATGATGATGATACAAGCAACTCTCCTCAAATCTCCTGCATGGCTAGTTGTGTTGATAGCTTTGGTCTCATGGGAATCTCTCCTCAGGTATCTACTTATGCTTGTGATTGTGATTCTAAATATACAACTCTAAAAGAAGCTTATGATGATATGAAACCAAAATATAATGCTTGTTTTATTGAAGCAGCAACTTATAAAGAAGCTTTTAAAACTTTAGAACAACAAAAGGTATGGTTTCAACAGAATCAATTAGCTTATGAGGAAAAGGTTAGAGTTTTAAGTAGAGATTTAGAATGTGCTAGCAATGAATTAAAATTTTCTGAAAAAGTAAATGCTAAATTAGATTTAGAGAAACAAGAGGTGCAAGATAGGCTTGATAAAGAAGTGGCTAGGCATAAAGAGTGGTTAATATCAGGAGATAATTTAGCTAGATGTCTTTATGGTAGTCAAGCTGTAAACTCTGGGATAGGTTTAGGGTTTAAAAAATATGTTGGCTTAGAGGCTAGGAATGATGTGGGTAAATCTACACCAGCAGGTTTAGCAAACTATGTTAAAGAAGGTAAATTACATGTTGTGCCTGGACCTATTAGAGGTGAGTTTATGCCTAGCTCTCCTCAAAAAGACTTTGATGGATCACACCATCTATATGGCAAAAAGTCAAGTGACTTGCCACACCCTGATTGTAAGTCTACTGACTATGCCTCATGTGATTCAAGTGACAAGTCTTCCAAGGTCAATGTCTCTGCCCCCAGTGTTTTTAATGTTAAAAACTCAGAGTCCACCTCAACTGAGTCTATCTCCTTTGCATCTACTTCTAGTGTTTATACATTTAAGTGTAAAGTTGAGATTGAATCCAAAGTTAGGGCACCCAAACAAGAACCCATTGTTGTTCAAGATTTACCTAGTTTCACAGGTAATAAATCTGATAAGAATACATACAATTCTAGGACTTCTTGTAATAAGAATGATTGTTTTAATAAAAAGGCTGGTAATGCTAAAAAGAAATCTTGTTTTGTGTGTGGTAGTAAGTCTCATCTCATTAAGGATTGTGATTTTCATGAGAAGAGAATGGGTGTGTGTACTGACCAAAAGAGATCTAGTCCATTGTGGACCAATGTTAGTGCTATTCCCCCATATATTCCACAAGCACATGTGAAAACCAGCAGACACATTCCAGCTAGTAAGCCAGTTTCTGCTGGTAGACCTTTTCCAGTCGGTTGGAAAAGACATGTTGCTAGACCATTCTACATACCTACTAGCACTTACTTTCAGAATGGTTTTTGGCCTAGTTATTTTGGCCCAATATATATGGGGTGGGGGACAAGATGGGATACTGGTGTTAAGCCCTCAACAGGTTGTTCTTGGACACATAAGAGGAAAGGTTCATTCTGGGTACCCAAGAACAATAGTTCTTGTCAGGTGCACTGATTGAGGGGAGGCTTATTGTTGTATTTTTTGTATACTAACCATTTTGCAGCTGTTGGATCCTCATATGCCTAAGGAGAGGCTTAGTGTTTCTACTGACACTACATGTTTCTTTGGTTCCTGCTGATTGATGGTATATTTTATATATTTCATACTTCTATTTGTTTCTTTCTATTATTTAAAAAAATTAAAAAATTAAAAAAAAATTAAAAAAATTAAAAAAATTAAAAAAAAATAAAAAAAAAAAAAAAAAAAAAAAAAAAAAAAAAAAACCTAACATATTTGTATAGTTTTTGTGTATGTTGTATGCAGGTTTGGTGTTGATTCTTATCACACTTTTTCTGGTCATCAACTTGCCTGATGTTGACTATTCCATCAAAAAGTTGGCTAGTTCAAAGGGTACAGCTTTGGTAAAGACTCATCAAATCTGTTGATAGCTGTAATGGTTTGCTCAAAATCATAGGGTTTTCAACTCACCCATGCTTTGTTGCTGAGTAGTTGAAATGGTTGTCAATTGACCATGGATTTTTCCTTTATGGATTCCAAATAATTGGCTAGCCCACATGTATATGGCTTGTGGTAAAGGTTGTGGAACACCATATTTGGTATTCAATTGACCAAGATGATAATTCATCAATAATTGACTAGTCCTGAGCAAACGGCTACAGGTAAAGACATATCAAATCCATTTATAGCTGATGATTTGCTAAAAATCATGTGGTTATCAGTGTACCTTTGAACACTTGGCTACTCCAGTAGTGATGGCTATTGGTAAAGAGACATCAAATCCATTATTTTCAATGATTCACCTCTCACAGGAGTTAACACACCTGGATGTGATGAGAATAGTATGAAACTTATATGTTTTGATGTACATTTAGTCTTGTGTTGCTGCAAAGAATAGTGCTTTTCAAATGTTTGCTGATCATAGAGATTCTACTTGTGATGATTCTTTGCTGCTGATGATTATTCTCAATCCTCTGGTTTGTACTCTTGGTGATCTATCAAGAAATCTTGAACTTAACTGTGTCAAATTCAAGATTAGGGGAGGATTGTAAGGAATTATTGAAGATACTACTGACAGATACTGCTAACAGGTTCCTGCGGAAGGCTTAGTGACTTTCTGCTGATGATTGGTTCCTGCAGACGACCATAGATCCTACGGATAGAGTTTAACCGTGGATATAACTTAAGTATTTTAGGACAAGATATGTAGAATATCTTTTATTGGTTTAGTATTATTCGTTTCTTGTAAGAAAGGTTAAGGTTTCCACTAGTATATAAGGAACCCTAGGTCATTGTAATAGATACAAGTTTCTAGTACGAAGTTTTATTAATATTATCGATCCATAGAGGATCAAGTTTAGTATACGTTTGTTTTTATATTCCGCATAATTACAAATTCACAGAGATTATCTAACTTAGTCTAGCTAGTGATTACATTAGTTGGCTAACGATCTATTGGCTCGTGATCTATCAAGATATAGATCCCTACACTACCTAGTGAACATAAATGTTAAGGTCCCCATGATTAGTCAATATGGATATGTTGGAAACCAAACTAAGTGTTATCGAATTCTGTTATTGAGATATCTCTGAAGTTCAGAAATCACTCCTAGCTAGTGCTAGAGATGATACGATGAAACATTAATGAGGTTGTGGAGGCGGAGCAATGGTGGAACTGTAGCCAGCTACATGATTAGAAGCAATTGATGAACAATAGGCGCTAAAAGTACAAGGAAAAACAATACTGAAGTTGTAATTTCATTTAAATAAAAAGATGTGTTAAAAAACGGATACATACATGTCCGTCAGTCCGTCTCTATAGATGTGTCAAAGTGATCAAATAATATGCGAGAGATCTCAAGTTTTAATTTTCTTTAGGCTATTCACAACAGTGATTATGAGCGACTTTCATTTTGCCTGCCACATCAGTTTTTTCTCTCTGGCGACCTACAGGCGACTTTTTACCACCACAAGTGGCAACCTTCATCTTTTTTTTCAAACATTTTTAACAACAAAATTAAATTCATTAATAATAAAAAAACATTACGTAATAATTCAAATAACATTAAAACATTACAATAATAATTAAAAACTTAAACTAATAATCTAAGTTGTAGCATGTCTTGATTGCATCCTTGATCTCCTGCAGCTTCTGTTGTTTGATTAAGAGAGTTAGGTTAAAGGTAAGCCGGCTAAGAGGACTAGGAGCTTAGCAGGCAAAGAGGGGTCAATTGTTTAATTATAGAATATGATGTCTTTCTCCCGTTTATTTTGTTCAAAAAATTCAAGTTTTCGACGTTCTATTTCAAGTTTCTCCCTTTTCAACTCCGGTACTTTCCGACGCGCCGCTTCTTGGATTTCCAACTCTTGTTTCTTCAACTAGAAATATTCGTTTGTTGCCGACTTCTTCTTTCACCATTTTAACGACTTCAAGTTGAAGAATTTGTCGACTACCGCATCAGTAAATGAAGACTTGGATTGATCGGAGGCGGATGATTCCTTCTTATTTTTCTTAGCTTGGTCACGACCAATTGGTCACTCTTCTCGAGTTTCTTCCTCAGACTCATCCGCTTCTTCGTTCAAATTAAAACCACTATCCGATGTGTTTTTAGAAGTCTTGGATTTCTTTGGACCCCTTTTGGGCTTCTGAAAAGCAAGCAGCTCAACTTACATCCAAGCAGCATGATCCTTCAAAATGTTCCAACATTTCTCCCATGTAAAGGCATGATGGTACACCACTTCATATTCTACACACTCTTTTTGGTACACATTGAAGTCATTTGAACCACTTTCGTGATTCTTTTCGATGTTATTGATAATGGCACAAAATGCACCAACTCTAGGGCGAACCCTATTTTTTCATTTGCTAAAGATCGAGTCGTACCCTCTCTTTGAACTAGTTTCTTTTTTAAAGTAATTAATAACCTTATCCCAAAATCCCTTACTCTTCATAGCATTGCCCATCTCGCTATTTTCTGACATATCACACAAAGCTCTGCACAACGCGATCTCTTCCTTAGTTGTCCATTGCGTCGGCTCCTGATCCTTATTCTTGCCATCATTCTTCTTCGCCTTTGAAGCTCGTTTCGAAGGCTTCTTAGCTTTGACGGGTGGCATCTCTTCAATGGGAAAGTCGTCTTCAGCTGGACCCGAATCGTAAAATGAGCCGTGACCCGAACCTTGACCCACAGAATAATCTTGAGTCGGATAATAAGCTTGACCCAAACTAGTTCCCACATAAAAATATGGATTATGGAATAATTGCTCATCAAAATCCATATCAAGATTAATGTGGTTAACCGAAGAATACGGTTGATGATTTGATTAGGAAGACGTTGACGAATCCATAGTAGGACGATACAATCCAGTTGGTAAGTGGAAAAAAAGAACGTTGGTTATTATGATACAGTGGGTTGAATGGACGATTTTGATAAGAAAGCATGTTTTGATTTTGTGGTGGTTGTGGTAGTTGTGAATGATATTCAAAACTGGCGGGTCGAAAATTAATGATTGGTGATACACCGGTTAACCGAAAATTTGGATCCGATGTTAAACGCGGAGCGGTTTCTTGCACTTGGGATCTTAGGGTTTTTGATTTGGGAGTTTTCTTAGACATGGTAAAATGAGAGAATTTTTGAATTGTGGTTTGAGTGAAGTAATTATAGTGTAAAATATAAAGTGTTTAAATTATCAATAATAATAATAATAATAATAATAATAATAATAATAATAAATAAAATGCAGCAATGGTAAACAAATTAAGTGGGAAAGTGGATTTTTATTTTTATGTGTGTTTCTATCGATCGCTCTGGCGATCGAAAAAAAAAACGACCGGTTGACAATCGATTGAAAACAACAAGGACGACCGATGCACCAATCGGTCGACCGATTGGTTTTTCCACTAGTGTGCATAGCCTTAGGTGCAAACAATTGTCATATGATCACGTAAACATTCTAAAAAAAGAAAGAAAAAAAAGGAAAAGTTTACCTTTTTCGCGTTTGTATAATGTTGAGTTTAAACCTTATAGATTAATTTATTAGAAGGGTTAATGGCATGTAATAGCAACATACTTTCCCACTTGTGCCATTATCAGATACGAACCCAAAATATTACAGATATCAGATACGAACTTTCAAATTTTTTTTCATTATCAGATACGAACTTTTTTATTACAGATATCAGATACGAACTTTCAAATTTTTGTTTCATTATCAGCAACGTACTTTTCTCCTTTGTTCAAATATAAGAAAAACTTTAAAAAAAGTACGTTGTTGATAATGAAACAAATAAAAAAGTACGTTGCTGATAATGAAACAAAAATTTGAAAGTTCGTATCTGATATCTGTAATAAAAAAGTTCGTATCTGATAATGAAAAAAATTTTGAAAGTTCGTATCTGATATCTGTAATATTTTGGGTTCGTATCTGATAATGGCACAAGTGGGAAAGTACGTTGCTATTACATGTCATTAACCCTTATTAGAATCCATGTAATAACTTTAAAAAAAAAGAAAAAAAAAATAATAAAAATAAAAATAAAAAAGGCTTATTAGAAATATAACTCTTTGTTTTTCGACCTTTTGACTAACTAATCCACGAGGTTTGAACCCATCGCCACATATATTTAAACCGGATAAAGCCCTCCTTTTTCATTAAGTTGGCGTGACCACTTAAAATTTGTTTGATGTTAACAGGAATTGAATCTGAGATGTCACGCATATTAGTGATATTAGTGACAAGACTTTTATCACTAAACCACCCTTAGCGGTAAATACATATAGTTGAATTTGCAATTTCTTTATTATTCCTAGAAGGTTGTATAGTTTACTAAATACATATAGACATATAGTTGACTTTGCAATTTCTTTTCCACATACCAATACACATAGCTGTTCCATAAACTGGTAAAGAAAACAAACAAGTTGAATAAACTGTTACAAGTTCAAACTTTACTAGTTTTTAACCCGTGCATACACGGGTTGTTAAATATATTTTTTCGATAAAACTCTGTAAAATCTTTTATGCCTATGTTTGGCGCGGAACTTTTGAGGGCAATGAGCGGTGAACAATGAGTTTTTATTTTTTATTGTTCGTTTGGCAAAGGAGCAGTGAACTTTGCTATTTTTTAAGAATGCTTATTTTTTCAATGCTTCTTTAAGAAGCTGTGAGCGGGAGCTGTGAGATGTGGCTACTGCTCACATCTACTGCTCACAACTCACTGCTCATAGCTCGCTGTTACTGCTCACTACTACTTTACCAAACACACCCTATCATACTCGTGCACGCGCGAGTTTTCACATAAAATTATCATTATGTATTAGTATTGATTAATATTTAATATATATTTTTGTTTGAAGAAGAATATGACTTTATTTAACTGACATGATGTTGAAGTTAATTTTGTTGGTATTTAAATATTGATGTCTTATTATAGACATTAAACACGAGGGCATATTAGTCTTTTCGCTTGTCACTTATCAAAACAAGTGATGATCATTAATATTTTGGGACGAAATACGCAATGTATATAAATCAAAGGAACGAAATTTGTAATTAACTCAAAAATAAATTAATTTCACAATGAAAAAGATGTTAGCCTTGAGCGCGGGAGGTGAGAAGAAACTAAACTCAAAACCGAACAAACAAATCCAGAACACAAAAAAACAAAACTAACTGAAAAAATCGATCCAAAGCAAAAAAGAAAACGACATTTCGGTTATAGGAAAATGAAAACCTTCCTTTTCGGTCTGGTTTTATTTTTCATTGAAAAATCAAATAAAAATAATCGCACAAAACCGATCTGCCATATTAAAAAAATAGATTTTGTTATTTAAATTATACTAATTAAAATTCATAATTTTATGTTATAAATATACACTTTAGTTACAATTTAATCATTTCAAACACGTATTATTGTTTAGGTTATAATTTTATACTAACAAACAACGTTTTGCATATATGTTTTAGAGGTGAGTTATTTTATAAACTAAGTTTTTGTTACAAAGTGAGGGACAAATCCCCACCATTCATCTAGTTTGATCTAATGGTGGGGATTAACCTAAGATTTAATAAGACAACCTAAGTCCATGTTTTTTTTCTTGTCCTTTTTATCTATCTTATTTATTCATTTTTTTTCTTTTTTCTTTTCTTTCTTTTTTTTTTCTTTTTTTTTTCTAACTTCACGTTTTTTTCTTTAATTCAATTTTTTTTTGGCGTTTTTTTACGTTTTTTTCGTTTTTCATACATATTCGTCGGTTTTTTACGTTTTCATCAGTTTTCTTACGTTTTCGTTCGTTTTCATACATTTTCATACGTTTTCGTCTGTTTTCTTACGTTTTCGCTCGTTTTCATACGTTTTCGTCTGTTTTCTTACGTTTTCACCCATTTTCATACGTTTTGTCCATTTTAATACGTTTTGGTCCGTTTTCTTATGTTTTCATCTGTTTTCTTACGTTTTCGCCCGTTTTCATACGTTTTCGTCCGTTTTCATATATATATTCGTCCGTTTTCTTACGTTTTCATCTGTTTTTGAATTTTTTTCATACATTTTCGCCCATTTTCATACGTTTTCATATACATTCGTCCGTTTTCTTACGTTTTTGTCCATTTTTATACGTTTTCGTCCGTTTTCATATGTTTTCGTCCGTTTTTATACGTTTTCGTCCATTTTTATACGTTTTCATATGGTTTCATCAGTTTTCATTCATTTTCGTCCGTTTTCATACGTTTTCGTCCGTTTTCATTCATTTTCGTTAGTTTTTAAATGTTTTCAAACGTTTTCATACCTTTCTGAATATCACAAGTGATATACTGTGATTATCAGAATATCACTTGTGATATTCAAAATATCGTGAGTGATATTGAATATCACTCGCGATATTCTGAATATCACAAGTGATTTTTAACATTCTGTAACATGAAAATCACAAGTGATATTCAGAATATCGCAAGTGATATTCAAAATATTGCAAGTGATATCTGAATATCGCAAGTGATATTCTGAATATCACAAGTGATTTTCAACAAATGTTCTGTGACATGAAAATCGCAAGTGATATTCAGAATATCGCAAGTGATATTCTGAATATCAAAAGTGATATTCTGAATATAAATCACAAGTGATATTCAGAATATTACAAGTGATTTCACGCTTTTTTTAATTCATGTTATTTCAAAAGTGATATTTTGAATATCACTCTGAATATTACAAGTGATATTCTGAATATCACAAGTGATTTTCAACAATTGTTCTGTAACATGAAATTCACAAGTGATATTCAGAAAATCACAAGTGATATTCTAAATATTACAAGTGATATTTCGAATATCACAAGTGATTTTCAACTAATATTTTGTAACATGAAAATCACAAGTGATATTCTAAATATCACACGTGATTTTCAACTAACGTTTTGTAACATGAATATCACTTGTAATTTTCTGAATATCACTTGTGATATTCAGATTATCACTTGTGATTTTCATGTTACAAAACATTAGTTGAAAATCACTTGTGATATTCAGAAAATCACAAGTGATATTCAGAAAATCACAAGTGATATTCCGAATATCACAAGTGATATTCCGAATATCACAAGTGATGTTCAACTAATGTTTTGTAACATGAAAATCACAAGTGATATTCTGAATATCAAAAGTGATATTCAGAAAATTACAAGTGTTATTCAGAATATTATATGTGATTTTCACATTTTTTTAATTCACGTTTTTTTCACTTTCTTACGTTTTCTTCTGTTTTTGTTCGTTTTCATACGTTTTCTTTCGTTTTCATACGTTTCTGAATATCACAATTGATGGTATTAATATCACAAGTGATATTTTGAATATCAAAGAAAATTACTTGTGATATTAAGAATATCAATTGTGATATTCAGAAACGTATAAAAACGGACGAAAACATATGAAAACGAACGAATACGTATGAAAGCGTAAAAACACGCCTTGAAAGGGACAAAAACGTATGAAAAATTGATGAAAACAGACGAAAACATATAAAAACTGCTGAAAAGTATGAAAACAAACGAAAGCGTCTGAAAACAGACAAAAATACATAAAAACAGACGAAAATGTTTATAAACGTATGAAAACAGATAACAATGGATTAAAGCATATAAAAACAGACGAAAACGTCTGAAAACAGACGATAATGTAAAAAATTGATGAAAACGTTTGAAAACGTATAAATACTGCCGAAACGTATAAAAATAGACGAAAACGTTTGAAAACAGACAAAAATGTACAAAAATGGATGAAAACGGACAAAAACGTCTGAGTATCACCGAATATCACTTGTGATATTCAGAAACGTATGAAAACGTCTAAAATTGGCCAAAAAATTGAAAAATGGACGAAAACCTATGAAAATGAACGAAAATGTAAGAAAACAGACGAATATGTAGGAAAAAGGACGAAAACGTCTAAAAACGGACGAAAACATAAAAAAATGGAAGAAAAGGTATGAAATCAGACGGAAACAAATGTAAACATATGAAACCGGACGAAAACGTATAAAAACGGATGAAATCGTGTAAAAACGGATGAAAACGTATGAAAACGGACAACAATGGACAAAAACGTATAAAAGCGGACGAAAACGTTTGAAAACGGACAAAAACGTATAAAAATGGATGAAAACGTATGAAAATGGACAAAAACGTCTGAAAACATATAAAAACTGTCAAAAACGGATAAAAACGTCTGAAAACAGACGAAAACGTAAAAAAAAGGGACGAAAACGTATAATAACGAACAAAAACGTCTGAAATAGACGAAAACGTCAAAAAACGGACGAAAACGTATAAAAACGGTAAAAAACGTCTGAAAATGGACAAAAACGTCTAAAAACGTATATAATCATGTGAAAACAGACAAAAACGGACGAAAACGTAATAAAGTGAGAAAAAATCGTGAAATTATTTAAAAAAGAAAAGCTTGAATTATTTAAAAAAAAAAACGTGAATTAAAAATTAAAAAAAATAAAAATTAAAAAAAAAAGGAAAAAATATATAATGTTAATTGGAAAAAAAAGCCAAAAAAAAAAGAAAGAAATATAAAGAAAGTGAATAATAAAAAAGACAAAGAAAAAAAAAAAAAAAAAAAAAAAAAAAAAAAAAAAAAAAAAAAAACATGGACTTAGGTTTTCATGTTTAATCTTAAGTTAATCCCCACCATTAGATCAAACTAAATGGATGGTGGGGATTTGTCCCTTGGTATGTACAAAAAAACTAGCCCCTAAATGAACTTTTCTCATATGTTTTAACACATCATAACCTTGTAGTATATTTTTATATAATCTTTTATATAATAAAACAAAACCTCAAGTGAGGACTTTTCATTTCAAAAAAATAAAATCATACCTTATTTAGTAATAATCTTATTATATTAAAAAAAAGATTATTTCTTATTAGGTAACATTTTATATTTATCCATAACACAAGTAGAAGATAAATACAAAAAATATAGATAAGATGCAACTAAAAATATGATTAAAATTTTTAAATAATTATCTTTAATAATAAAAAACTATAATTAAACATCATAAATCAAACAAAATAAAGATTAAATTATTTATTTTTTAATAAATAAAAATATATAATTCAAAAAAAATTTAAAAAAACCCGCGCGTGCGCGAGCATTATAACTAGTAAATGTACTAAAAGTAATCATTTGAAAAAACAAATCTTAAAAATTAAACAAAACCGATCCTCCATATTAGAAAAATAGATTTTTTTTTATTTAAGTTAAACATATTAAAATTCAATTTTTTTGTTAAAAATATACATGTTTATAACTTTATACTTTCAAATTAATCATTTTAACACATATTTATTGTCTATGTTAAAATTTCATCAAACAACGTTAAATGTATGCAAAATACCAGTACGTTAAAATACTATATATAATAATTTGAACAAAAAAATGAATAAAAAAATACCGAATTATAACAAAAATTCTAAAAACATGAAAATTCTAAATAATCTAAAATTTTAAAAATAATAAGAAAATAGAATCTTTAAAAAATATCCAACCCGAAAAAAGTTTCAAAAGGCATTATAAAAGAATATATTAAAGACAAATAAAAAATGAAGCATCTCTATTCTCAAATTCATGTATACAACAAAAAGTCAAAACCAAAATAACAAAAATAAGTAAAGCAAATTAATCATTGAAAAGAGTATAATTTAATTGTTACAAAATAAACCAAACAAAGAATATTATATAAGCACAAATAAACTAAACCCATGACCAATTGGAACCCAAAAGTGTTGTTTTCTTTAGCCAGACAAGAAAGACTCTGATTAATTTGTTTCTTTGTTAACTTTGTTTCACTATTTTTCAATTACATTTTTGTTCTTCATGGTTTTCATTCAATAATAATCATTCATCAATCGATATATAATGATAATCTTTCTTTTAATCACCGGTTTGAAGACTTTATATTAATTATGTATATTCTTCTTTTAAAAAAATTCACTATATCATTAAAATAAAATGTTACCACAATCTGCTTAGAGTATATTATCTTGGCATAAACTTTCTACAAATCCTGTTCAAAGATACATTTTTAGCTATTACATGAACTTTAACTAGAATGGTACCCGCGCAATGCGGTGGCGGGTACCTGTGACTATATTTTGTGTTATTCGGTGATTCGGTTACACATTTAGTTGTCTTTATGCTCTATAAGTATAGATGGTTAATCCACATAATTTTAGTTTGAACAACCAACATGCTTACTAACAAACTTCCTAACCAACTTGCTTCCTAACGAATTTTCTAACAAACCTGCTTCCTAACCAATTAATTTTGAAATCATTTCATAATAAGTAAGTAAAAGTCTGAATTTTAAGCCTTTCTAATTATAGAATAGGCCCAAATGCATTATATAGTAATATAGATAACATAATCCCCTTGATAACGTTTTAATAATCAAAATATATAGTATTTCAAATTTCAAAAGGCAAATAATATTCAAGAATGGTACTCTATTATTTTTCTACTAATCAACATTCAAAAGTATAAAACGAAAGCTACCCTCAACTTGCTTTTCCTAATGAAACCTTCTAAGAAATTCATAGAGTTGACTTTGCCACTTTTCAACAGACAAATAGACACACACAGTTTGCATATATTTAGGTACCATTCTTCAATACCAATCCAGCCATTCTCTTATCCAAGATCACGTTACTTGTCTAGATCTTGAAGATTGTTAAAAAGTTTCTTTTATAGAACATGCATTGACCCAAGTCTTGTTCGAAATTTCAATCCTAACTCTATTATCTAAAGCTAACAATCACTTTTTCAAGGTCACAAATCCAAGTTTCTTCCTCTTCAACGCGATAATCATATAGTTGAAATGAAGAAAGAAATTGTGGTCTTGATGTTATGCACAATGGTCATAATCATGCCATTTACGCAAAGCATGTTAGAAGGACCACAAGAAGTGGAAGAATGGTTCAAAGAGCTACCACACAAGAAAGAAAAGGTTACAAAGCTACATTTTTATTTTCACGACACCACAACCGGACCAAGTCAAACCGCTTATCAAATAGCAGAATCAAATGTGAGTAACACAACGATTACCCAATTTGGTCGCACCTTTATGTTCGACAACCCATTGACCGTCGAGCCAGATATAAGGTCCTTAAGGATAGGTAAGGGCCAAGGGTTCTTTGGTGCTGCTTCATTTGAGGAACCTAGGTTTCTTATGAACGTAAACTTTGTGTTTACACAAGGGAAGTATAACGGTAGCACCCTTCAATTTCTAGGAACGAACCCTATCTTTCACCGCGTTCGTGAGATGTCTATTGTTGGTGGAACTGGTGTTTTCCGACTAGCACGTGGAATCGCATCAGCCCAAACATTTTTTCTCAATGATACATCGTCTATTGTTGAATACAGTCTTATGGTGATTCATTACTAAGCTCACCGACTCGTCTTTATGTTTGTTTTTCATATGATTGTCGATTTGTTTCATGATAATAATTTAAATACTATGATTATGATGTGTTAATAAACAATCTTTTCTCGCTAAACAAAAGGAAGATTCTATCTTGTGAATTATCTCTTATTATACATGGTTGAATGTAGGGGTGGCAATTTGGATCTGGATCGGGTTCGGGTTGGCGGGTTGGGTTAGCAGGTTGACGGGTCATAAGACCTCAACCCGAACCTGACCCGCTTACATTATCGGGCCAGCCATGTCAAACCTAACCTGTTTATACATAACCCCGAACACGACTAGGGATGTAAACGAGTCGAGTTGAGCCGAGTACTGCGACGCTCGAGCTCGACTCGAATACTAAAACTCGAGCTTGAAACTCGACTCGAGCTCGATTGAGCTTTATATTTCGAGCTCGAGCTCGACTCGTTATATAAAATTTGATCTCGAAGCTCGACTCGAGCTCGATTATTTTCATATTTAAGGCTCGAACTCGATGAATACTCGACATATCATGCTCGGCTCGACTCGATTTGTATGAGAATTAAGTAAATATATGTATATAAAAAGGTAAAAATGTAATTTAGTTAAAGCTCGTTAAGGCTTGCGAGTTTCACGAGCAGAGTATTTTCGAGCTCGAGCTCGACTCGAAAATATACTCGAGTAGCTCGAACTCGAGCTCGACTCATTTACATCGAGTCGATTTCGAGTAGTTTACGAGTCGATCCCGAGTAGCTCGCGAGTTGTCTCATCTCGTTTACACCCCTAAACATGACCTATTTAACTCGTATACATATATGGGTTGGTGGGTTAAATAGGTTACACGGGTTAAATAGGTTAAATGGGTTTTCTGTTGACCTATTTAACATGTTTATCTAAAGAAGTTGGCATATTACACGGGTTAAATAAGTTAAATGATTTTGTGGGTCGAACAATTTAACCCATTTAATCCGTATAATAAAGTATATGTATTGTTTTTAATTTCTTTTGAAAATTTGAAAAGGATTGGCAGATTGACCCGATTAACCTATACTAACCTGAACCTGACCTGTTTAATAAACGGGTTAGATGAGTTGACCTAAACACGGCCTGGATCTATTTAGACTTAACCCAAACCTGTTAATTTTCGTGTCAGTTTCAGGTCAAATTTCGTGTCCAAGCAAAAATTGCCACCCCTAGTTGAATGTACCCGAACATGTTTTTCGTATAATATTTTAAATAAGTTTAGGAATGAAATGATGCTTTGAATTCTTGATATAAATCATATGTTTTTTGATTTTGGTTCCAAAGTAAAAATTTATTCCATTATTATGTTATACATTTATATGTTCATAAAATATAAATAAATAATCACATTTTCTTTCTATTTCTATTTGTATGAACACACTATGAGCGACTATTAACATGTAATTTAATTTTTTCAAATAACCTTTAACTTAGGGGGTTTTATTTTTGGATTTTGCTAATGACAGCCCTAAGGTTTGTTGTTAAGTGCTTGATTTTATTACATATGAACTAATGAGTGATTCTTATTGGATGACATTTCCAATATAAGTTGATGAAATCCCTAAAAATCTGGATACACAACAAACACTTCATTCTCATTGGTTGAATTAATTTTTTACAAATAATTGTAGTAAAAATGATTATATTAACCACAGCCCTAAAGGTTTTCGTTAGCAAAACATTTTTTTTTTTAATCCTATTAATCCTTATTTTGTCTGAATCACAAGAGAGTTAAAAGGAGAGTACTCCTCAATAAGTGGCACTAAAGAGGACCCACTATTCTTTATACACCCCTTAATTCAAAGAAAAAAAATAGACAGCCTCTTAGGTCTTTTAAATAGACACTGTGTTCTAAAAGGCGCGCTTTCCCAATGCGCGAGGCGTGGCATCGCCGCCACGAAATGAATCTTGGCGGGGGCTCTAGGAGTAGCGTGGGATAAGGTGAGAAAATGTGCGAAAAGACGCGCCATTCGGTAAGGCATGACGCCATTTTTAGAAGCATTTAGGAGATTTATGGATTTAGGCTTGAATTTCTAGTATTTTGGTTATTTTCTTCTTAGGCCTTTTAATTTCAAAACTTAATTCCTACTTGGACCTCGTATTTGGGATTTGGGCTTTAGTATTTTAAATTGCTCTTAAAAAATGATATAAATTTATAAATACATAAATTTATAAATATTATTTTGCCGCTTTAAGCACGCCTTGGGAAACGCCAAAGCTTTGCAAAGCTTGAGGCGTGACTAAGCCGCCACGCCACGCCTCACGCTATTTATAACATTGAATAGACATGATAATAATGGCAGTGAATCATTTGCAAAGTGATAAAATATTAAAAAGTCTAAAAAGTAATGACAACCGTTTATTTTTTTTCAAAATCTTTACCTCTTCTCTAGGATCTCTTTTCTCCTAACACTAGATTTATACCACACACTACAATCACACAAACTAAAAACAACACGAAGCAGTTCCAAGTCCACCACCATCAACGACGCCATCACCTTCGAATATATCGGGAACTGCCGTTACAACACCAACCACCCTCACCACAACTCCGACCAACGTACCATACGTCACTGAAGTCAGTCGGAAGATCCAAAATCGGAATTAACGAGCCGCATAGTTAATCGTTTCACCATACAGTTAATCGTTTTAGGTAACTGATCAGAGTCAACGATGTTGGCGAAGCTACATACTTGCCGCGGTGGCGGAGCTAGATTCGTACTTGTCGAAGGAGATTGCGGCGAAGTGTGATCAGGAAATGACGTTAACCAATCAAAAACAATGCTTCACGTGGACGATGGTAAATGATAGAAATTAAGGGCCCGTTTGGTTTGAGGTAGTGGGGTTAGGATTTAGGAACCATGCCCAAAAGTGATGTTTGATTTGTTTTTGTGGGTCCCACAAATGGGGATGGTTACTTAATACTTGTCCTTGTGCAAACCCCATCCCTCCTCTTTACTTTTCCTATATTTATCATTTTAAGTGAGACCATTTTTAATATCAACCATTCATAATTAATTTTATTTTTATCTTTACAATAATAATATTTTTAAATTTATAAATTATACTCATATATTACATATATAAT
This sequence comes from Artemisia argyi, assembly GCA_030686995.1. NCBI lineage: Eukaryota > Viridiplantae > Streptophyta > Magnoliopsida > Asterales > Asteraceae > Artemisia > Artemisia argyi. The sequence continues at coordinate 103,722,270 of CM060697.1, forward strand.
ATATTATTATATTAAATTTTTCTCTCTTTTCATTTAATTTACCCTAAGTCCAAAACCAAATCATAATCCTAATCCAAATCTAAATCCTAATCCTAATCCTAAAACTATCTGCAAACCAAACGAGCCCTAAGATTTGAAGATATAGACAAAATAATGATGAAACATTTTAAAAGAATAAAGTTGTTTAGAGAAGAAAGTTGTTGGTTATCAATTAGGCTATGCACAGTGGGACGGATATAATCGGTCAAGCTACAAACACGACCGATATAGAAATCGGTCGACCCCAATGTGAGGATTTGGTCAAATGTCGGTCAAGCGAAAAAAATAATAAATAAAATAAACCTAATTTTTGACCGATTGTATACACACTATAATTTCAAAAATTCTAATCGTTTGATATTTAATAATAATAATAATAATAATAATAATAATAATAATAATAATAATAATAATAATAATAATAATAATAATAATAATACTTTAAAAAAAATACTTTGCCACTTTACAACCTTATAAATACCAACCTCAAACACAGTTCTAAACACGCAATTTCAAACAACATGTCTATCAATACCTTCAAATACTTTCTTTTAATTATGTCTTACGAGCTATTTTTTGGTTCTTCGTCTTCCGATGATGATGAAGTTATGAGTGAGTTTACGGAGTTTGCGGAGTTTGCTTGGAACGTTTACCAAGTATCACAACTAAAAGTTCCATGAAGGTACATACGTAGGGATCATTCGGGTGCTCATAATCGTTTAGTGGCGGCATACTTCTCCGAAAACCCACAGTTCGACAAAAGAACATTCTGTTGGCGGTTCCAAATGAGCCGAGAACTATTCACACAAATTGTTCGAGAGGTAACCGATTATTCTCTTTATTTTCAACAAACTCCTGATTATAGAGGCATACCTGGTATTAGCCCATTGGTAAAGTGTACTGCGGCCATTCGTCAATTGATATACGCGGCCGTTCCTGATTCTCTTAACGAGAATCTGGCAGTGGCTGCAACAAAATCCCGTGAATGTCTTCGTAAGTTTTGCAATGTTATCATGGAGTTATATGGTGCTGAGTTATTGTGAAAGCCCGCGTATTCTGACCTTGAAAGATTATATGCTCATCACGAGCATAAGCATGGGTTTCCTGGGATGATGGGAAACATTAATTGTACAAGTTGGGCGTAGGAGAATTGCCCAAATAGTTTGAGAGGTCAATATGCTAGGGGTGATCATGGGCCACATCCATTCATTTTATTGGAAGCAGTCACCTCCCAAGATTTATGGATTTTGCATGCGTTCTTTGATGTCTCCGAGATGAATAAAGACATAAACGTTTTATATCATTCCCCTGTTTTCAATTATATCAAATCTGGGAGAGCACCAGACCTTGAATTCGAGGCTAACGATATACAATATAAAAGGGGATATTATCTTACAGACGAGATATATCCACAATGGTCAGTTCTTATTAAGTCCATTTCAAATCCTCCCACGGGTGATGAAAAAAGAATATTGTACAAGAGGAAGCACGAAGCAGCAAGGAAAGATGTGGAAGAGGGCTTTTGGTATGTTGAAGAAGAATTGAAAAATGTTTAAAGTTCCGCCTCGAGGGCTATATAAACAGGATCTCCAAGATATTATATATACGTGTATCATATTACATAATATGATCATTCGACACAAGAAGCGGGCGATATGTCCTACATGGTTCGAAGATGAGGGCCATCGTGATCACGACCCCTTAAGATCGCATGAAGAATCGTTAGTAGTTACTTAGGAGCTAATGGACTCATCAACTCATCTACACTTAAAATCTGATTTGATCGAACACGTTTGGAGAAATCTTAGAAATTAAGTCAATCAAGAGAATGAAGATGAAGACGGTAGTGATGATGACGATGAGGAAGACGATTAAGAATTTTTGTAATGTTATTTGAATAATTTACGTAATGTTTTTAATGTTTAATTGAATAGTATATGTAATGTTTTTTTTAATGAATTTTAAATTTGTTGTTTAAAATGTCTGGATTAAAAAAAATTAAAAAAAACTTGGCCATCGACTGTGGCAACTTGATCATGTCTGGTCACTGGAGAGAGAAAGCTGGTGTGGCAGGGGACGACCCAAGTCACCATTGTGCATAGCCTTATAGTTCGTTAGTTTTCAACGTGACATGTGTACTTCACTAAATTGGTGATGTTGAACTAGGAAAATGTTTGTGGGTATTTGTTCCATTTTGATTTAGTGAAGAGATGTGATTGTGTTTATGAAAAAAGAAATAAAAAAAGGAAGTGATATGATGAACACTTGTTTGTGGGTATTTGTTCCACTTTGATTTAGTGAAGTGATACGATGAACACTTGAAATTATATGCATGGATATAGACAATAAATATGAGACTGAGTGAGTACTAAATAAACGACCACTTGGAAGTAGGGCTGAGCAAACGGACCGGCCGGACCGGACCGACCGACAAAACCGACCGGACCGAGACCGACCGGACCGGACCGACCACATTCGGTCCGGTCCTCGGTCCGGTCGGTCCGGTCCGGTCCGGTCCGGACCGACCAAAAACCCGAAAAAACTTGCCTAATTGGACCGGACCGACCGAAGACCGACCGGACCGGACCGGACCGACCATATTCGGTCCGGTCTCGGTCTATGGTTTTCCGGTTCTCGGTCCTCGGTCCGGTCCGGTCTTGGTCGGTCCGGTCCGGTTTTCGCCCGATGCTCAGCCCTACTTGGAAGTACATATGACCACTTGTGTTGACATTTGTTGGTTTTTGGCGAGACAAATAGTTTTATTTATGAGTTAGAATGATTTTTTCAATTAGTATATCATTTTTTTTAATATTATCATCAATTAGACCGAGTTATTTTAATAACTAAAATGTTGTATGGTTGTTGCCTTGAGGCTTTTTATCTTATTTTGTAGCTTTTAACGTTGGAATCTAACATTAAAGTTAAGTTACAATATTTAGTTTGCAATTTTTATAAAAAAGAGTTGTTCATTATACGTTATGTTTATCAATAAAAAAAACATTATTCATTGTATACTTTGTTCATCAATAAAAGTGTTTTTCATAAATTAAAAAAAATGTTCATCAGTTCTCTTTAATTGTGTTCAACAGTTACATCATAATGTTCATCAGTAAAAAAACGATGGTCATCAGTTTTATAACAAAAAAGAAATCAAAATATTCATCAGTTTTCAAAGAAAAAATCACTCTGTAATATTCAGCAGTTCAGTAGTTTTTCAAAAAATATAAAAATATCATAATGTTCATTAATTTATAAGTTTTCTAAAAAAATCACAATTTTCATCAATAAAAAAACGTTGTTCATCAGTTTTCTAACAAAAAAAAATCATAATTCATCAGTTCATCAGTTGTCTAAGAAAAAAAATTATAATGTTTATCAGTTTTTTTTTTTAAAAAAAAATCATAATGTTCATCAATTTATCGGTTATCTAAAAAAATACAATTTTCATCAGTTTATCAGCTAGTTATTGTTCATCAGTTACTTTTATTCATCAGTTAGTATAGTTCATCAATTCATTAGTTAGATCACTTTGTTCATCAGTTCCTTTTTTATCATCAACTTGTATATACACCATGAACAAATAACTAAAAATAACAAAAAATGATTGTGGTACATAAGTTAGTGCATTTAAATGTACTTTTATATGAAAAAAATCTCTTTAGACATTCTATCAAACACTTTGTATGTACTAAATATGTGTAAAACGTCATTTTCAAAATACGATATCTCACTCTATTATATTGGAATTGAGTGATTCAAATTTCTGGGTAAAGAATGAATAAAAATCTAAAACTTTCGTGTTTTAAGTTTTGTGTAATTTAACCTTTAAGTTAGACAAAACTAGAGCCGAAGATAACGAATGGGGTGACCCAGCGGTAAGAGCTTAGCCTCTTAGGACGAAAGTGCTTAGAGTTCTTGGGTTCGAACCCTGGGGAGAAAATTAATCCTCCATTGGCCATGGAGGTTCACCCGCGCCGACTCCGGACTATTCAAAAGGGTAGTCGCCTTGAGATTAGTCGGCTCACAATGTCGAGTCAGAAACCCAGGTATACAAAAAAAAATAATAAAATAAAAAGCCGAAGATGCCGAAAATTTCAGGAAAGTCATCACCCACTTAGAATCTTTAAAAAAAAAAAAAAAAAAAAAAAAAAAAAAAGTTCAATTTTTATATATTAAAATGCATATCAAATTAAAGAGAATTAAATTCCAAAAATTACGGTGAAATTGGTTTTTCGTAAAAGTTTTTTCTTTTTACTTTTTTTTTTTTTTTTTTTTGTAAGTTCTAATAATTTTAAGTTTGAGGGTGAAAACTAAAAACCGGTCAAACTAACCTTTGACCAAATTCTGAAAAGGGAGGGAGGAGGAAAGGTTGGTGAACATATGTTACATAGTGAGTGGCTTTTTAAACTTTGTAAATTTAAAAGCTTTACAAAAATGTTTTTGTTGCACGGTAACTATGTGCAATCTCTTAAATTGTGACGTATAAAATAAATGCAATGTTTGTGTGTCTTAAATGTAAGATCGCAAAAGGTTGTGCACATACGCGCTTCCATAAAATGGCATTCATGCTTGAGTTATTTTTTTAGGTAAAAATTGCACGTAGTGGGATTCGAACATGTGATCTGAAGGTTGTAAAACAAGCGGCTTACCACTATGCAGTGGTATGTCGTTAAGAGTTTTTTTTTTTTTTTCTCGAGATAATATATATTATAAAGACAGAACTAAAACTAACAAAAAGTTAGAATTGCAATTATACCAAATTAACTTGACATTGCACCATGCTAAATAAACCCAAACGAACTGCATCATTGGCAATCAACCATAAAACTAGCAACAAACTAACAACAAACGTGTAAGAAAGTGAACATCCAAACGATTAAGGTAAAATCTCAACCTCCAAACCCACAAAACACAATTTCACTAAGGGCGTTCACACGGTAGAAAACATGAAATTAGGCTACGATACGACCACAACCTGACACTTAAAGCGTAACCCGCTGAAATCTCAAACCAAACAATTCCGGCGTGGTATCATCGGGAAAAGTTAAGAGCAGATGACTAAAGAACTACCTTTAAGGCGTTTAGACATCGCCACAAAAACACGCGTGCTAAAACCACCATAACCCTTCAATCTCGGCCCATTACAAACATTTTAACTTCTTTGATTCTCGACCCTTTAAGCCGAACACCTCAACTTCCTCGACCCTCAACCCATTACAGCCAAACACATAACTCCATGCTTAAGTCACATATATAGCTTGTTAAGTAAATATGCATTTGGATGAATTTATATTATGTGTTTCTCTTACGAAGCCATCTCTAAACTTGCGACATCCTTGTAAACTATTTTGATCAACAATAAGAACGATGCCTAAAAAATAAAAGTTAAACAACTTTCCAAACATATAAAAAAAAGAAACAATCATTTTGAAAAGTCTTCTACCAGCAATTTTCGATACTACTTCTTGAATCAAATATCTGTAGTCGTTTTTGTAGAAAATATACGCACCATATCAAAATTTTGAAGCCTCGATATTTTGGAGGCACCACAACTACATACATCGCACACTCTCGTATACAACTCTGTATTTAGACTCACAAGATTATACTATACTCCCTCCGTCCCATATTAAATGACCACTTTTGACTTTTGAAGTCTTTTTTCTTCAACTTTGACCTTCAATATTTTTGTTTGTATTATATAATACTTGATGAAAATTATATCTAACGAAAATACGTTTAAAACTCAATTCATTCATATATTTTGTATCAAGTATTCTATAACACACATAAAAGTATTTAAAGTCAAAGCTTATAAAAAAATACTTTGAAAAGTAAAAGTGGACATTTAATATAGGACGGAGGGAGTATCTTATTTAAGGTAGGGGTGGCAATTCTCGACACGACACGATAAACGACATGAACCCGACACGAAGTTAAACAGGTTTGGGTTGAGGATAAACAGGTTTGGGTCAGAAACAGGTCAACCCGTCTAAACCGTTTAATAAACGGGTCGTGTTTAGTTTGAGTAAGTGTTAAACGGGTCAACACGTGAACCCGAGTCTATAAACGTCTTAAATAAAATATATAACTTGGTTTTAATGTTAGATATGGATTAAATTTATTTTGTTATACACCTGATATGAGTGAATTACGATTATAACTAAAATATTGTTGAAATTGACCCTTATAACTCATATATCATTGAAATTGTCGTATAGTTATTTGTATGTTATTTTTATCATATTTTAGATCTTTATATCATTTATGCATTTAAACTAATTAACTCAACAAACCACCAACCTTATTCACTACTTAACCTATATACTTAAACGGGTTATGCGTGTTATGCAAGTTTGCGTTAAGGTTGAGCTTCTTGACACGATTAATAAATGAGTCGTGCTTGGGTAGAGGTCATTTCAACACGTCAACCCCCAAACCCAAATAGGTCAACATTAACACAACTCAATTGCCACCCTTAATTTAATTTAAGGGTAGTGATATCTACACTTACACTTTTACTTCATACACATATATTTATACACTAGTCGTATGACCCGTCCGATGGACGGGCTAGCGTCATGTAAATTTGATAATGTTATTACTTATGAGGTCCATACTTATAAGGATCATAACTTTATCATTCATAGTTATGAGTTGTTAAAGGTTTAGCAATGTGCCTCATATATAATGTGCTCAATATTAAGTTATTATATTGTAACAGATACACAATGATACCATGTTACTATTGTCCGATATTGGACAGCACACGACTATTGTTGTTGAAATATATCTAATAATAGTGTCAAACATTATATTTATTATAAAAGTACTACTTATTGAACAAACAAATGTAATGACAAAATCATAATAGAAAACTAATTAAGATAAAAGAAAATTTTGATATTCGTATTAAGGAAATAGGAACATGTCGACATCATTTTAATTTGATACTATTATTATTTTAATTTTAGTTTGTTTCTAGTTTGTTATAATGTTAATATGAGCATCCATAGTTATGATGTATTAACATGATAATAACTTTATCATTCATAGTTATTAGTTGTTAAAGGTTTAGCAATGTGCCTCACACATCATGTGACCTATATATTAACAAAGATGTTTGTTTGCGGGTTACATCTAAGTTCAAAATTACATATTTATTTTGTTCATGACCCGGCCGATGGTCGGGCGAGTCTCATGTAATATATTGTCAGATAGTGTAATTTTGTTTCTTAAAAATTTGTTATTAGGATTTAAATTGTTTTGTTGAATTGTATAAAAACAAATTTGCAAAAAAGTGTGTCAAAATGTTTATGATGTTCAAGTAGTCTGTTGTTATAAATATTTGAAATTCATGTTTGACTTATTTTTGTAAAGTTGTTATATTTTATGTCGGCAATATTCTTTCAAAATAATAACATATGAAGTTCATTTTTATTTTTATTTTTTGAAAATCCAAAGTTGTTAAATCAAGAGGCATAATTTCAGTTAATATTAATAATGTTCACTTAAAAGAAATGCAAAGTATGATTTTAAAAAAGTGACATTCATAATTGAAACATATCATAAAATGATTAAGTCCTTAATATTTCTAAAACTAAAACATTAAAGAAAAATAAACCATGCTTAACAATCTATAAATTAAATTTTGATGCTAGATGCAAATTGTCGTAGTCAACGTTCTCAATTTCGTCAATGTCAATATCAAACTCATGAAAGTCCGAATGATAATCAAACAAATTCAACTTTGGCATCGAAGTGAGTTGTTGTGCATGGTCTTTAGCAAGTGCATCCCTTCGTTGTTTTTCGGCCTCTTTTTAACAGTGGCATATGTTCCCATTCGTGGTCAAGACCTGCCATTAATTCATATATGAACGGGCATTAAATCAGCTGCAATGCATGATCATGTTAGTAATGATAAGATATGTAAAGGCCATATACCAGTTGATCTCACATATCCATGTGCACATGTTGGTTCATTTAACATGTTAAATTAACATATGTAAGTTAATGTATTTTTGTAATGGGTCTATATGGGTTATTCTGGTAACGCTACTTTCTGGTACGACAAACACCCATTAATAGAAGGTATGCATAGATTGTGTCGTTTACTAATGAACTATACCAAATAAACACCACTTCGAGTACTATTACGTATTAGCAATGTACATTTTTATTATACCAATTTATCAATTAATCTAAACATAGATAAAAGTGCAGATTACCAACAATAAAATAAGCGTGCCTTCAAGCCTTTTCTAATCAATCCCCCTTCGTACATGGTGTCGTCAATGTTCTCTATAACTAATTCTCCTTAAGCAAATTAACTGGTTTTGCTTCAACCCCATTACTATTTTAACCATTTCGGCCGATAAAAGTATAGGAATGCCATTTTTACATTTATTCTCCATTTACATAACATTAACCTTTTTCTTCCAAACATTCATACATAACTTATGAAAACCTATGCCTTACTATCATGTAGTTGAGTAAGTGTATCTCGCTTCACAATGAATAATCTAGAAGAAATCAGTGTGTAGTTTTTAATAAGATCCAAAAAGGCTTAGAAACTAATGTGCTAATTGGAAGATGTAGTTCTGCATATTTTGTATAATAAACCACGTAGCTCCTGACCCGTTTTGATGATTCGAAGCTATAAATTGAATCCAAATTCGTTTGTTATTATGCACATTAATATTAAGTACCAATGTAAAACTTTTGAATCCATTCATTTATGTGGTTCATTTTCATATTATGCACATTACTTGAGTGAGAAAAGAAACATATGTAGTTGGTGGAAGAGAAATAGAGACCTGATTAGCACATTGCCTCCATTAACTGCATGGAAATTTAGTTCTCAGACATCCATTAATTGTAATTGAGGACCTGATATATTACACAACAAATATACAAATAAAATTTCATAGATAACACATTGTATGCAATCAATATTATCATATTGTTAGTAAGATTTTTGTATATATCACACAGTGTGCAATCAAAGAAACTCAAGTGTACATACCTCCATTCTAACCAACTTGAGTTCTGCCTCCATTGGAGGAATAATCACTCAATAGGCGGAATCTCACCAACTTTCACGTCTACATTAACTCTTAGAAGAGTGGCTTATGCAACAAAATATGTAGCCAAAGGTTGCTTTTTCTCATCATTTATCTTCTTATGATCTAAATTATATATCAATGCATATAATAACGTAATGAGCATTTGTTGTAAAACCTGAAGTAATGTATATAAAAAACAAAATTTGGAAGAGTATGGATACGAAGTTGAGTAATACCTTAATTTCCAAAAGGAATTCAGACTTCTCTAGCTTTTCATCAACTTTGTGTAACTCGTCATTTAGCTACAATGGCATAAGTATAACATTTTACAACTGTGTAACTCTTTACAACAGCCTGCTAGCAAGCAATTTCGTCCTCTTTTTACTGTATCAAAATCCTTTAGTTTAACGCCCCTAAATCAAAATATCATACATACATAAAAAGTGTCAGAAGTTCTGTATAAAGTTTCATATGCATACATTACTATTTAAAATCATTAATTCTATTAATAATATACATTATCTTAAATCAATAAGTAAATCATTAAGCTTAAACTATAGTGTATCTATATTAAAATATGATAATGATAAAACTATAATGATTGTCTAATTCCCTCAATCTTGTGCGGCTTCTTTTCTTTTCTGTCCATAATAAGCAAATCTGTAATAGGAAATGTCATGCTTAAATGGTCTAGAATGGCATTAGTTCTCCCAAGAATTCCTTCACTTTTATCAAAGTCAACCCGGTTTACTTTTATCATGCTTAAATGGTCTAGAATGGCAGTAGCTGATGAGTCTAATAACATGTTGATAAGCCTATTACTTCTATCAAAGTATGTTTGGTAACCTTATTACTAAGGCATCTGTGTTTCACATCTTGCATTTCGAATTCCTCAAATTCATCCTAAATCAATTTACAAAAAGTTGAGTATAGCATGCAAGCCAAGTTTTTAAAAGCATGTTTAAAGTGATAATAGGGATTTTCAGTTGCAATAATCATTTTTGAGTGTTCAAGAAAGCTGATTGTTATTTTAGATTTACTAATGGTCTGGATGATCATAGTAAACTACGCATAAGATATAAGTAAGTTTCTACCCAATTGATTCGTAAGTTTCTACATCGAGGTACTTAAGAAGCTCTATCAGGTCTCCGTTGCAAGACTTCATAAGCCATTGATCTTTACTTAATTTTATACATTCCTTGGTCACAGTTGTAGATCGATCAGCAAGTCCTCTCTTAAGTATAATTGTCCTCTGCTTGATGTTATTAAATTTATGAGTGGTGAATTTGTCAGGAATAGAAAGATACAACTATAAAACTTTAATTCAGACTATTTAACAATTGGGTTGTACATCCTTTTTAGCATAGTTCTGTTTTTACCATTAATCTAAAGTGACAATAACAATCAAACAAATAAACTCTCATTAGTGTTAAGTGGCTTCACTCGACTATACCTCGCTTTGTCCCTCCCTAAGCTTATTTGCAATCAAGTTGGCCTGGTAGCACCAAGTTAGAACTAACTCCACATGCTCCCCTCATATTGCTTCTTTCCATCCTGCAGGCATGAAAACCAAGGCTAGTCAGACATCGCTTTATATGAGAATATTGGCCAACACATCATCTCAGATGAATCATAACGGTTTCAGGTTGGTTTGACCCATAGCATTGTCTAATTATTTGATAAAATCCCTTGTTACAATTATAATAGATATTTTTTTTTTCAAAACATGAAATACTTTTGAGAATTGTACACATTAGAAAAAGAATCTATTTGGATAACTTTCGACCCTTTTCCTTAATGGTCCATTTTTGAGGTATTTTACCTTTCTTGTGATGTTCAAGTTAAAACATAACAGCATGAGGCCATTTATAAGTAAATTCGTCGAAATTGGCACCTCTAGTATCTGATTAGTGAATTCTAAAAACAGATTTTAGTTGTCCTCGGCACATAGAAATATTTGGCAAACAGTTTATGGAAAAATGCATTGGGTAAAACAGAAAAAAAAAAAAAAAATATATAATTTGAGAGCAACAAAGCTTACTCTGAGATATAAATGCTTTTACCACGTCTATAGAGAATGGATAATGATCTTGATTATAGACATCTTCAAAGAATGTGGAAAAATATCACCAGCCTACAACAGGAATATAGAAATGTTTCATAAATGGAGCTTAGTATAAAGCTAATATTGATTGTATATTAACTACGCAAATGTCTGCTTATAAGAATCTCCTTCCTAACAAATTTCAGAATCCTTGACATAGGAATATGCAGTGGATATTACAAACTACAAAACCTATGCACAAGATCAAATTGTACCCTTGCTAAAAGTTTGTCTATTAAGCATTAAGGGTGTCTTTGGGATTATTATTTAAAACCACTTTGGTGCTAAAAAGAGCTCAAATAAATACCTTTAAATAGAGTGACGTTATATCAGAATCATGTTCTTTGTTATTTCATGTTCCTTTCAAATTCCTCAATCCAAATTTAGCAAAATTCGTAACGAATTAAAGATAGCATATTTGTTTAAAAAATAATTTTAACAAATAAAAAATCAATAAAAACCCTGAAGTTTATATTGAAAATAAGGACTTTATAAATCGATTAACACAAATATTTATTATAATCGAATTAAAAAAAAGGAACAAACCTTGTTGGGGATTGTAGCTTCAATTTTATCATTAAAACCCTAATTTAAATTTCCAATCTTGACCGGATTTCAAGCCGCCATTCATTGTAAGACATCCATATGCATATTTTTCTAAGGTGGATTTAAAACTGATATCTTCATTGATTTGAGTTTCGTATGAAACTGATTTGATGCGATTGTTTTGATTTTTGATTTTTTTTTTTTTTTTTTTTTTGAAGATGTGAGATCTGATCGGTTGTTTAATAATCAAGTGATATCTCATTCTTTTGAATTTTGAATTAAGATTGATATTTCCTGGATTCAAGATGATAGAAGGAGTGAAATAGGCGTGTGTATTGTGCCAGGTGTGGCTTCCATGTCATTTAATTGTGACACCATGGCATTCTTTTTGACAGCATGGCATTTTTTCATGCCAAGTGGTATATGTGACCTGGCAAGTTTCTCTATTATATATGTGGGGAGATAATTTATGTGTATCAAGTAAAAGTGTATGTGCAGGTATCATATGTTTAACTAAAATAACCCATGAACCAGAAAAAATAAGCTTACATCGTTATAAGCTTTTTCAAATTCAAATAAACACGTAAACCATTAAGCTTCCAGTATATTTGTAGTCTCTAAACCCACCACCACCACCACCGGCGACACTTTACCGGAATCATATCTCCGTGAATCACCACCAATGAAGCTCAAAACCAAAAACCAAACACTAGTTTTATAAAATAATGTCAATCTTAATGCAATGCCCAAACCTCAAACTCACATTTGTGTGATCCAATCACTTCTCAATTCATTTTCAAAAGGCCCAGTCACTAATTCAATCAAAACCCTTGAAACCTTATCTAAAAAGGGTTTAAGATTAGACACTAATTCATTAGCTTTAATCCTAAAAAAATGTGGGAATTATAGACTACTTAAAGAGGGCAAATGGGTTCATTTCCATATGAATTTTACGGGTCGAAAGAAACCCGGAACTTATTTAAGCAATTCTCTGATTTATATGTATGCAGAATGTGGGGATTGTGTTAGTGCACGTAAGGTGTTTGATAAAATGTCTGTTAGGAATGTGTATTCTTGGAATGGGATGATTAGTGGGTATGTTAAGGGTGGGATGATTCGGGCTGCGAGGGGCTTGTTTGAGAGGATGGGGGTGATGGAGAGGGACGTTGTGACGTGGAATACGATGGGTGTTGGTTACGCGTCTAGTGGGATGTGTGACGAGGCGGTGAGGTTGTTTAAGGAGTTTAGGAGGGTGGGGGGTGGAGTTAATGAGTTTAGTTTTGCGGGTGTTGTGATGGTTTCTGTTAGGATGAAGGATTTGTGGCTTGCGAAAGAAGTGCATTGCCAGGTTTTTGGCGTTGGGTTTTTGTCGAATGTGGCGCTTTGTAGTGCGGTGGTTGATTGTTATGCGAAATGTGGGGAGATGGGTGATGCTAGGAAGTTGTTTGATGAGATGCCGAAAACAGATGTTCTTGCTTGGACTACTATAGTTTTGGGGTATGCTAAGTGGGGTGATTTGAATATGGCTAGAGAGTTGTTTGATGTGATGCCAGTAAGGAATAATGTATCGTGGAATGCTGTAATATCTGGGTATACGAGACATGGTTTTGGTTATGAAGCTCTCGAGTTGTTCAAGGAGATGATGGCTCGTAGAGTTAAACCGGATCAGTTCACTTTCAGCAGTGTTTTGTGTGCGTGTGCTAGTATTCCTTCAATTAAAAACGGTAAGCAAATTCATGGGTTTATGATCAGAACTAAATTTACACCAAATACTATAGTAGTTAGCTCGCTCATCGACATGTATTCTAAATGTGGAAACCTAGAACTCGGTCAGCTAGTTTTTAAACTCGCTAGTGATAAACATAACACAATATTATGGAACACGGTGATATCTGCCTTGGCACAACATGGTCACGGAGAACGAGTATTAGACCTTTTCTCCGACATGGTGAAATCACAAGTAAAACTAGATAGGATTACGTTCGGTATAGTTTTAAATGCATGTAGTCATTCGGGTCTTGTCCAAGAGGGGCTACACGTTTTCAACAAGTTGATGCATGAGCATAAAGTTATTCCTGATCAAGAACATTATGCATGTTTAATCGATCTATTGGGACGAGCAGTGCATTTTGATGAAGTGGTAAATCAGCTCAGAAAGATGCCTATCAAACCTGATTCTCGTGTTTGGAAAGCTTTATTAGGGATTTGTAGGATTCATGGAAACTTAGAGCTAGGAACCGTAGCTGCTGAACGTTTGATTGAGTTGGAACCTCAATCTTCTGTAGGTTATGTGTTTCTTACAGGTATATATGCAGCTTCTGGGAAGTGGGAATCAGTAGCCAAAGTAAGAAAACTTATGAATGAAAGAGATGTAAGGAAAGATCCCGGTGTTAGCTGGTTAGAAAACGAGAACAGGTTGCATGCTTTTACGGTATCAGACACGTCACATGCTTCAAAAGACGACATTGAGTCAGTTTTGGATATTTTAGCTACTCAAATGGAAGATGATTACTCTTTTCATGATGCTTGAAGGTAAGGGTTTTTTGCCTTTGTTAGAAATTAGATATGAGAAATGAGATGAATAGAATGTATATTTATCTAATAATTGAAGATTGATTTAAAGAAAATTTTGAGGATAAATTCATACATAGGTAGCTCGTTTGAGTGTGTGTTAGGGTGTTCTTTTTAAGGATGGCATTTTTTGGCCTGATCCATCTTTCAGTTTCTATACTAATAGAGGCCCCCAATTTAATAGTTTTCGCCCCTCTTTGAAATATTTTATAAATGATTTGTAGTTTTAGCCCCCCTTGTGGATTGTTTGGTTGTGTTATTGCTAGTTATGAATGTATATGCAGGAGAATTTTTAAATCATGTCCTTGCCGTGTTTACTTTTTTGTTTTTAGCAACTTATATTGTGTGTCAGTATCGTAGTTGTCAATAGCGACGATAGCGGTCGCTATAGCGCGCTACGTAGCGTCGCGGCCAAGTGTCGCTATTATCATTTAGCGACCAAATAGTGAAACGGTGGTTCAGGTGGCGGCGCGTGGCGGCGCGTCACGGTGGTTCAGGTGACGAGGTTTTCAGGGTTTGTTTGGAATTTAATGGTGATTACAGTGGTGTCGGAGGTGAGACCCCACTCGCCAGAAAAACGGCTAGATCTAGCTTTTTTACGGCGAACTGTGGCGGCGCGTGGCGGCGCGTCACGGTGGTTCAGGTGACGAGGTTTTCAGGGTTTGTTCGGAATTTAATGGTGATTACAGTGGTGTCGGAGGTGAGACCCCACTCGCCGGAAAAATGGCTAGATCTAGCTTTTTACGGCGAACTGTGGCGGTGTTTGAGCGGCTGCTATAAGTGGTAAGTAACCTAGAAGAGAGGCTGGGTAATATAAAGAAAAAAGATACACTCAGCCCCTTTAACTTCTTTAACTTGAACAAAGATAGCAATACACTTAAACTCTTCTTTAGCAGAATTTGGATTGTCCATGATTGGTCCCTCTAATATTAAAAATAAATTAAAAAACCTTAATTTAACTAAGTTAAAGCATTAATTTATATTTAAAGCCCAATATTTTTTATACTTGCTTAGTTATTTATACTAAAATGTATCAATATACATATAATTTTAAAATTTATAGTTGCTGCTATTTTATCGCTAAACACAAATAGCGGTCGCTATTTATCGCTATTTGCTACGTAGCATATAGGTGACTCGTCGCTATTTGTCGCTATTCGCTATTGACAACTATGGTCAGTATTCGTGGCAAGTAAGGCAAGCAGGGTTCTATGCATACGCACACCTCATAGTACCTTCTCCAAAAGAAATCGATTAGTTTGCTAGGTTTGGTTCTTCCCGAATCGATGGTTCAGACTTCAGAGATTGATGCGTCAAATAATCACATAAGTAAGGAAATGAGTACCCAAGGCCTTTGGTCTAGTGGTATGTGAGTTGCCCACCAATCTAGAGATTGTGGGTTCAAGCCTCGCTGGAGGCATTTGTGAGATGTATTGTGAGATAGCTGGTATAGGGTGAAAAAATTGCCGTTCGAAAAAGAAATAAAAAAGTAAGGAAATTAGTGAGTAAATGGAGTGCCTTTAAGCTATAGGTACTTCACAAAAACATGAATACATTAGTAGACTATATCTATATGTCGGAATCGATTAAATGATAATTAGTTCTTTATATGTTCTTCTTTTAGCTTGATGAGGAATCCGTTTACACATTGATACAAAATCCTAACACACACTAAGGCGCACAGCCTTGCATGTACATGTAGTCAAGGAGTAGAATTAAGAGGCCATTACCCATGAAGGAACTGGTTGGGGAAAGGCAATATAGATTTTATTTCTCAGATGTTTCTTTTTGTTTGCAGTGGTAATGGTGTTTTTTGTGAAGTGTTAATTTTATTTTGTCAAAGCAGGTTGATTGTTTTCGTTTTCTTTTGATGTGTTAAACATTTTTTTTTTAATGTTTATTTTATTTTATTGTAGATTCAGATTAGTGTTTAATGTGCTAGTATCACTATGTGGTCTTAGACTTGAAGTCAGATCTAATTTTAGTGTTTAAACAGTGATCTGGTTTTTGCCTGCTTACAGTTTCATCTTGCTCTTTGGTTTTAAGTTCATTTGTTTCGGTCTTATTTCTTGTTAGTTATTGCCTGTCCATTGACGCCAGTATTCCACAGTGCTTACTCCTTTTATTCATTAATTTTGCTAATTCAATGAAAATATATATAAATAAATAAATAAAAATGGCTTGAGTTAAATTAGCCAGATAGAATGATGTGTGGTTTGCGTAGGAGATTAAACTCACTGGTCTAGTCTCGAATGATGGACTAAAACCCGGTTCTTCAAGGCCTTGACTTCAGACCAGTTAGGCCTGGTGGTTCTTAGTCAGTCATAGTTTTATTGTCAAACTCGATTATAAATTGCCTAGTTGGAACCAATGACGAGTTGATGCCCAGCTTGAAACATGTTCAATAAGGTCCATTTAGAAATCTATTAAGGGTACTACTAGATATAAGATGAATTTTCTTAACAAACCCTTTTTTCCCTTTTCTTTTTTATTGAAAACCATTTCAATTTTTCTTTTTCTATGCTAGTGGGTCTCACAAAGCTTTCTTCACCATCCTCTTCGTTTATCTTCAATATTACTTTCTTTCTCCCGACAATCTTTTGAAATGCATTATTTTCTATCTCTAAACTCATAAAACTCATTTATTATTCACCATTAACAAAAAAGAGTCGAAACTCATGTATCGTATACTGAGCACATCAATGAAAGAGAGAGCTTTCAAATATGAGTTTGATTGTTATGAATTTGTTCAACTTTTAATCCTAACTACTCCATTTCGAGTTGAGAAAGTTTTGCTCTCTTTATTTTAGTTGGATTCATATATAGGGTTTCCAAAATTTACAGTCACATGTGACTTTATAGAAGTAATTGCGAGAAAAAAAATCTACATGTTATAAACGAAATTAAAAGTTCGAAAATTTGATAATTAAAAAATATATTTGGGGATTTGTCGATTTTGTTGTCACATATAAGTGTTTTCAAGAATTCAAGAAACCTTTATAATATCGGCAAAAGTTCTTTATAGATTTAACTTTTATCATAGAACCCATTAAGCAATCTTAGCCACTCATTTTTTTTATTAAAATAAAACAATAAACTTTCACCCTTTTTTTAAAACTTAAATATATCGCAAACCGTAAATCGTTAAGTTACAAAAAAAATACCATTGCGACGAGAATTAAATTATCTTTCTATAGATATGCATTGTTATATACTTTCGACGAACTTTTTTTTCGATAAATTTTTTTTTTTCGCTCAGAAAAATCATATATGATTCTTAAGAATCATATATGATTCGATTTTAACAAATCATATATGATTCTTACGAATCATATATGATTCTTAAGAAATCATATATGATTCGTAAGAATCGAATCATATATGATTTTTTACGAATCATATATGATTTTTACGAATCATATATGATTCTTTCTGGGTGGAAACTAAAAAAAAATTCGTCGAAAGTATATAACAATGCATATTTATAGAAAGATCATTTAATTCTCGTCGCGATAGTATTTTTTTTGTAGCTTGAAGATTTATCGTTTGCAAGATATGTTATTTTGAAAAAAAATGTGAAAAATATAAATGGGTGGATATGATTGGTTGATAGGTTCTATGGCATGTATCATAGATCTCAACTCTTATAATATCAATTAAAAGAAACAAAAGTTCTAAAAGTTCTAAATTTTAATAAATCTCGATTGAAAGATTAGAAAATGATCATCGTGATTTAATTTGTATTTATTTTTAGAAAGAAATGTCCAAATTATGACCAATCAAAATTTTTACATAATTTGACACATCTATTCCAAAAAATAATCTTCAATTGGGTCGATCAATCTATTTGATCATTTCTTATATGGTAATTGTTTAAGGTTCGTATAAATTTTGATCATAGGTCGAGAGGAGAAAAGTTCATTTGTGGACTAGTTTTTTGTTACATACTAAGGGACAAATCCCCACCATCCATTTAAATTGGTATAATGGTAGGGATTAACCTAAGTCCACGTTTTTTTTCCTTTTTCTTTGTCTTTTTGTCTTTTTTATTATTCATTTTTCTTTCTTTCTTTCTTTCTTTCATTATTTTTCTTTCTTTCTTTTTTTTGTCTTTTTTACGCTGCATGGGTTTTTTTTTCTTTTCTTTGTTTCTTTTTTGGTTTCTTTTTTTTTGTCTTTTTTTTCAATCTCGTATTTTTCTTTTTTCTTTCTTTCTTTTTTTTAATTCACATTTTTTTCCTTTCATTTTTTTTCTTTCTTTTTTTTTTTTTTTTTTTTTTTTTTTTTTTTCTTTTACGCTGCATGGTTTTTTTTTTCTTTTCTTTGTTTCTTTTTTTTTTTCTTTTTTGTTTTCTATTTTTTTGTTTCTTTTTTTTCAATCTTCTATTTTTCTTTTTTCTTTCTTTCTTTTTTTTTAATTCAATTTTTTTCCTTCGATTTTTGTCCGTTTTCAACCGTTTTTATACGTTTTCATCTGTTTATATACGTTTTCAGTCATTTTCGTCCGTTTTTATATGTTTTCATACGTTTAAATACGTTTTCGTCCGTTTTCATATGTTTTCGTCCGTTTTTACACGATTTTGTCCGTTTTCATACGTTTACATTTGTTTTAGTCTATTTTCACGCATTTTCTTCTGTTTTCATCCATTTTCAGACGATTTTGTCCGTTTTTGTACATGTTCAGATGTTTTCATCCGTTTTTCCTACATATTTGCCTGTTTTCTTACGTTTTCGTCCATTTACATAGGTTTTCGTCCGTTTTTAAAAAAATTTATGCCATTTTTAGATGTTTTCATACGTTTCTGAATATCACAAGTGATATTCTGTGATACTCAAACGTTTTTGTCCATTTTTGTCCGTTTTTGTACATTTTTGTCCTTTTTCTAACGTTTTTGTCCATTTTCATACATTTTCGGTAGTTTTTATACGTTTTCGGACGTTTTTATCCGTTTTTATATGTTTTCGTCTATTTTTTTTACATTTTCGCCTATTTTTCGATGTTTTCGTCTGTTTTTATACGTTTTTGCCCATTTTTAGACGTTTTCGTGTGTTTTTATATGGTTTTCATCCGTTTTTATCCGTTTTCATAAGTTCATAAACGTTTTCGTCTGTTTTTATGTACTTTTGTCTGTTTTCAAATGTTTTCGTCTGTTTTCATACGTTTTCAACAGTTTTTATACGATTTTGGCAGTTTTTATACGTTTTCGTCAAATTTCATTAATTTTTCATACGTTTTCATCCGTTTTCATACGTGTTTTTATGCTTTCATACGTATTCGTTCTTTTTCTTATGTTTTTGTTAGTTTTTATACGTTTCTGAATATCACAATTGATATTCTTAATATCACAAGTGATTTTCTGTGATATTCAAAATATCACTTGTGATATTAAAAAAAAAACGTGAAAATCACTTGTGATATTATGAATATTACTTGTAATTTTCTGAATTTCACTTGTGATATTCAGAGTATCACAAGTGATTTTCATGTTACAAAACATTAGTTGAAAATCACTTGTGATATTCAGAATATTATTTGTAATATTCAGAATATCACTTGTGATATTCTAAATATAACAAGTGATTTTCAATTAATGCTTTATAACATGAAAATCACACGTGATATTCAGAGTATCACAAGTGATTTTCATGTTACAAAACATTAGTTGAAAATCACTTGTGATATTCAGAATATTATTTGTAATATTCAGAATATCACTTGTGTTATTCTAAATATAACAAGTGATTTTCAATTAATGCTTTATAACATGAAAATCACATGTGATTTTCTGAAAACGTATGAAAGTGAAAAAAAAAATGCGAATTAAAAAAAACATGAAAATCACTTGTGATATTCTGAATATTACTTGTAATTTTCTGAATATCACTTGTGATATTCCGAATATCACAAGTGATTTTCATGTTACAAAACATTAGTTGAAAATCACTGATATTCAGAATATTATTTGTAATATTCAGAATATCACTTGTGATATTCTACATATAACAAGTGATTTTTAATTAATGCTTTATAACATGAAAATCACACGTGATATTATGAATATCACAAGTGATATTCTGAATATCACTTGTGATTTTTTGAATATCACAAGTGATATTCAGAATATCACAAGTGATATTCAGAATATCACAAGTGATATTCAGAATATCACAAGTGATATTCAGAATATCACAAGTGATATTCAGAATATCACTTGTGATATTTAGAATATCAGTTATGATTTTTTGAATATCACTCCTAATTTTTTGAATATCACTTGTGATTGAATATCACAAGTGATTTTCATGTTACAAAACATTAGTTGAAAATCACTTGTGATATTCAGAATATCACTGTGATATTCTGAGTATCAAAGAATAATACTTTTGATATTTAGAAACTTATAAAAACGTCTGAAAATGGCCTAAAACATTAAAAAATAGACGAAAACGTATGAAAATAGACGAAAACATAAGAAAATGGACGAATACATATGAAAACGGATGAAGACGTTTAAAAACGGACAAAGATGTTTAAAAATGAACGAAAACGGCTGAAAACGTCCGAAACGGACGAAAACGTATGAAAACGGACGAAAATAGATGAAAACAGACGAAAACGTATAAAAACGGACAAAATCATATAAAAACGGACGAAAATGGACAAAAAGCGAAGGAA
Organism: Artemisia argyi; assembly: GCA_030686995.1. Lineage (NCBI taxonomy): Eukaryota > Viridiplantae > Streptophyta > Magnoliopsida > Asterales > Asteraceae > Artemisia > Artemisia argyi. The sequence continues at coordinate 103,743,271 of CM060697.1, forward strand.
AACGTATAAAAACGGACGAAAAAGTATTAAAGTTGACGAAAACGTCTGAAAACAGACGAAAACGTAAAAAAACGTCCGAAAAGGTAAAAAACGGACGAAAACGTATGAAAACGGATGAAACGTATAAAAACGGACATAAACGTATAAAAACGGTCAAAATCGTATAAAAACAGACGAAAACAGATGAAAACGTATATAAATGTGTGAAAACAGACAAAAACGGACGAAAACGTTTGAAAACAGACGAAAACGTAAAAAACGGACAAAAACGTATGAAAACGGATAAAAATTTCTGAAAACGTATATAAACATATGATAACAGACAAAAACGGACGAAAACGTAATAAAGTGAAAAAAACGTGAATTTATATATTTAAAAAAAAAAAAAAAATTGATCCAAGAAAACGTGATTCAAAAAAAGTCAAAAAAAAGAATGTTTAAAAAAAAGTGAATAAATAAGGAAGACAAAAAGACAAAAAAGAAGGAAAAAAAAAACATGGACTTAGGTTTCCATAATAAATCTTAGGTTAATCCCACCATTAGATCAAACAAGATGGATGGTGGGGATTTGTCCCTCAGTATGCAACAAAAACTTAGTCCTTAAAATAACTCACCTCAGGTCGAGAGATGCCTTCGTAACAAGAACACTGATTTCGCCGTATGTATATATTTTGGTAATCCTTTTTAATTCATGCAAACCTTGAATCTTTATTGATTAAATCGATCTTCTTTATATGTACACTTAGCATTGACATATAAATGTGCATGAGAAGTTTTGGTTTTGATTTATTGACATTGTGTGCATATTTGTTGATTATTGTCTTATTTAAGTATTTTGATTTCTTTTGTGTTGGTCAGTGGCGGAGCTAGAAAAAAATTTGTGGGAAGACTGAAACAAATTCTTTTCCGAAAATACATTAGATGGGAGGGCCGGGGTGAAACAAAAAAAAAAAAATTTAACACATGAAATCGCAAAAAATTACACTAACGGGCTTAGGCCTAGGGGGCCGGGACCCTTCCCGGTCCTCACTAAGCTCCGCCCCTGTTATTGGTCAAAATTTATTATAATTCAGATGTACGTCTTAATAAGTACTTTTTTTTACGTGGGTTTTCGACTCGACATTGCGAGCCGACTAATCCCAGGGCGACTACTCTTTTGGATAGCCAGGTGTCGTCGCAGATAAACCTCCGTAGCCATAAAGGGATTAATTTTTTCTCCGTTAGATGTGAACCCTTGACCTTCTCTTTGGAAGGTTGGTATTGTTACCGCTGGGTAAACCCTTGTGGTTAATTAGTACTTAAATATTTGAGCTCCAAAAAGTTTGATTGGTTTATGATCGATAGAGATTGGGAACCAGCTTGGTTACCTTAAAACCGGTTTTGCCCAAAATACTAGCTTAATCGGGCGGTTCAACCGGTTGAACCATGAACTCAGCTAGATCAATTAAAAAATCGGTTCTTAAAACTTTGCAAATATTTGATTGTTGCACTTTGTGCCTGTGTTTGTTATCAAAGCTATTAGAAGGTGTACTAGATTAGTGATGTTGGCTTTCTAGGTACTTTGGCATTGAGACATTCATCAATAGTTATCTAGTTTAATTCCAGTAATAATTCAATTTTAACTTCAACCACAAAATGAAAACATTAACACTCAACTCCCTTAATCATATTACTAACAAAAGATAATATTTTCAGTAGGATAACTAGGATTAAAAGAATGTACATTTTGCATCTGAACCTAATAATCTTCATCAATCCTTCTATATATTGTTCTAGTAATGTGAGCTTTGTGGTCTAAACAGAAATAAAGACAAAAAGCAGTCATTGCAGCAAAGAAGAGTTTAAAGAAGAAAGATGTCGAGCCCTGACCTCAAAAAATGTAGCCAAAATGGGCTATATCGTGTGTGCAAAATCATCCCAACCACCGTCATCCCTAGAGCATTACAACTACTTGAAAATTCAATCGGAGATCGCGTGTCGTGGCTCCTTCATGTATCAACCCCTTCAAATGATCAAGATGAAGAGTATCCCGGGTTACTGCCAATAAGGCTAACGAGCCCATGTTGAGTCTAATTTGGGAACATATAGCGATCTTACGTAAGGGTACATTGGAAGAACGAGCAGAAGCCGCGATATCCCTTGGATATATAACACAGGACAACAAGAGATACGGGAAGTTAATAATTGAAGAAGGTGGGGTCCCACCACTGTTAAAACTTGCAGAAGAAGGGAATGAAGATGGCCAATGGAACGCTGCACAAGCTATTGGTTTATTAGGTCAAGATCCCCAAAATGTTGAACATATTGTAAATGCAGGCGTTGGTGCTATATTCGGGAAAATTTTAAGATTTTCACCAATGAGAGTACAATTAGTCGTGTCGTGGGCTGTCTTAGAGCTAGTTGCAAATTACCCAAAATGTCAAGAACACTTTTTGCAACACAATGTAGTTGAGTTGCTTCTTGGTCATTTAGAGTTTGAAACAGTACAAGAGCATAATAGATACATGATTCCTAGTATACAAGATATGTCGATTGATATGGTTGTTTTGGACAATAGTGATACTAGGAACGAGGAACACAAAAAGTGTCAAGTTTTGCATCCACGACCCATGAAAACAAACCGTATGCATGATATGCAAAACATGGCAATGAACACAATTCTTGAAAACTTAGGAAAGAACCATAATGACAGGTCAAACGCGTATAAAGACAACACTAGAAAAGCAGTCGCGTTTGTGGGAAGTGTTAAAGCGAAGAAATTTGATGATCTTGAGACGAAGAGTCAAATGATGGTGATGGTGGCTCGAGCTTTATGGTACCTTTGTTTAGAAAATATTGTGATTTGTAAACATATTACCAAGTCACAAGCACTTCTTTGTTTCACAAAACTTTTGGAAGAAGACGAGTATGAAGTACAATACATTTCAGCCATGGCATTGGTGGAAATTACCGCAGTGGCTCAAGATCATGCTGAGTTAAGAGAATCGAGGTTTAATCCAACGTCTCCAGCCACTCAAGCAGTTGGTGAGCAATTCCTGAAAATCATACAACGCCCAAACTCAGGCTTTCTCATCCCAAGCATCCAATCAATTGGAAATTTGGCGAGAACGTTTCCTGCCACTGAAACAAGAATCATTCCTCTAATGATAAGATTACTTGAACACACTGAAACAGGTGTGGCAACAGCAGCAACCATCACTTTAACAAAGTTTGTAACACGTACAGAAAGTTCCCTTCATGTGAACCACTGCAAGACGATAATAGATCTCGGGGGATGTACACAGTTGGTTGTATTATTGTATCTTGGGGATGAAGCTGTTCAACTTCCAGCATTGATACTCCTTTGCTACCTTGCATTGAACATACTTGATAGTGAGACACTAGCTAGAAATGAAGTGCCTATAGTGCTCGAGTGGGCGACGAAACAATGTTATTTTACACAGTATTCATCTCTTCGTACCCTACTCCAAGAAGCGAGACAAAGATTGAAGATCTATTATCCTAGAGGCATCTGCTAGAGTATCATATATGCAGTAACACATATGACATAACAAACGATAAGTTTTGATGTATCTTTATGTCATAACTTTTCTTTTTAGTAGTAATATGTTTTCCTTTTTTTAACAGTATAATTAGTTTGATACATTTTGATACTATATAAGATCTACTATACTACAATCACAACTTGAGAGATACATATCGTTATGTTTAGTGTTGTTAAATTTGTCGTTTTGTCATTATTTCATTACTAATGAATCCTTGTTGATCTTTTGTAGTTTTTGTAACACAACAGTATGTTACAATAACAAGCAAGACAGTAACAGGTTGATAATCGTTGGTCTTATACATCATCTGTCCATGCTCTTTTTCGAATACTAATATGTATGGACCTTTTTCTTTCCTTTCATTATAGGAGATCTACGAAATATTGTATGAATGCTAGTATTCGTACGAGTGGCTAACATGTGCTGTCACATCCCGTCTCCCCGTTCCTTTTGTAAATTCATCTAGCTCATTCGAAATCATAGACAATATAATTGTTGTTATATTAGATGTTTCTTTTATTAATTGTTTTTTTCGGTTACAAAGTAGTCTTCATTTTTTAAGCGACACTGATAATCATCTTTAAACCATACACAAAGTTAAGAACTAGACACTAGTAATAAACTCAACAAAATAAGCACCCTAAAAATTAAATGGTGAAATAGAGTAAGTATGTTCATCTAACGTAACTGCTTTGGCTTTTTCTAATAACCGAAATTGAACCGTAAAATCCTCAATTTTTTGGCTTATGTGTGTTCAACTTTGCTTTTTTGGTATTTCTACTCACCCCTGCATAAGAGAAATTAGAGGCTGAATCATAGGAGTATATCTTTTATTTAGCTTTCCTAGTATAGTCATCTACCCTTGTATAACCTTGTTCCTTGCTCAATAGTTTACATGGTATCAGAGTCATTTATCAAAGCTCTGCCGAGAACTTCCACCTTTCTTGGAAACCTAGAAACTTTTAGGCGCTAACTCTCTTAGGAATATGTGTATCTCTTCTGCCATCTTCATGTGCATATAAGATTGCATTATTTATAACATCATAATTTTACATGCTATAGCTACCATGAAGGAGGTGTTGCCAAAGCTAAAAATCAAGTTAGTTAAACTAAAGGTTGTAGCATCCAAGTTCCAAACTCACTACTATATATATGTCCCTAATTAACTTGGAAATTTGACATGTTCCCACATTGGCAACCATACAATTGAGAACAAATAGATTTTATCTCCCAACCAATAATCCAATTAAACCCCAACCCACACAACAAAAACAGCAACACTTGGTTACCTAGATCATATCACTACCAAAATGTATCAATTTTTACAACGAAAACATAAAAAACGATTATAAATCATTAGAGTTAAAAGAATGTGCCATGTACACGAGCCTTGCAACATTCATCCGCCTAGTGTTCTAATAAATGGGAGCTCACTGGTCTAAACATATCCAACGACAGAAAGCAGTAATGGCTGAAAAGAAAAAATTGAAGAAACTCCAAGAAAGATTCGGGTGTGAGTACCCAGGATGTGATTATCATCCACCTGACATGAAAAACTGGATGTTAAGCCTTGACCCTTAGAGAATCCAGATCAACAAGATTGTATGGCCAGGGACCCATAATTCTGTGACTGACAAAATCGGTCTCAAAATGATTACACGCCCCTTCGCTCAGTGCCAGACTTTATCCATTTACCAACAGCTTGTATGTGGGACACGAGTCCTAGATATTTGGGTAGAAGAGAATGGAAAAGTCTGTCATGGGATCTTGACAACGTACAGTATAGATGTCGTGATAGAAGATGTAAAAATGTTCATTTCCGAAACCAAATCGGAGATTGTAATCCTTGAGATCCGGACAGAGTTTGGTCGAAAGGATCCTCCACCAGTGGTTGATAGATACTTGCGGGAACAGCTAGGGGAGTTGTTGATTCATCAAGATGAAAATGTATTTGAGAAAACAGTAGCGGAGATCTTACCAAGAAGATTTATATGTGTTTGGAAGCCCCACGCGTTATCCGTGGCAAAAGTAAAATGCCCGTTATGGAGTTTGGGATACTTGAGAGATAACTGGGTCAACACTGATTTACCAGCAACGAAGTTTGAGAATAATATGAAGTATTTGAGTGAACAAGAACCGGTTACTTGTCGAAAATACTTTTATAGAGTGGAAAATACGGTAACACCACAAGTTGATAACCCGGTTGTTTGTGTGAAAGCAGTTACAAATCGCATTCATGGGTACGGAAGATTATTTATAGCACAATGTTTTTCACGAAATTGTATCAATCGGTTGCAGATATTTTTGATAGATTTTATAAGTGAGGATTTTGTTGATGCTTGTGTTGGGCTTACTAAGGCAAGAATTGAAGGAAAGGCTTGAATATGATTCCAGAATTTAGATACTTGATAACCTAATTTTAGATATAAACGATTTAGAATATTTTATGCATCACACTCGCAAATTTTGAAGATACTGATATGCTAGATACTAGAACAAATTACACTAGCAACTTTTGACCCATTTGACCCGTTTCCTTATAAACTAACTTATTTTTGCTCGCTTGACCCACAATTTTAAAAAATATATAATTGGTGTTTGTTATATGACAATTTTAACATGGGTGTTCAAAAATCCTTTTAATATTTACGAGTTAATTAGTACAATGTTTTATATAATAAAACAAAACCCCTATTGGAAATTTTTCATTTAAAAAAATGGATTCATACCTTATTTAGTAATAATTTTATTTAAAAAAAATATTATTTTCTTATTAGGTAATATTTTATATTTATTCATAACACAAGTAGAAGATAAATACAAAAAATATAGATAAGATACAATTAACAATAGGATTAAAAATTTTAAATAATTATCTTTAATAATAAAAAACTATAATCAAACATCATAAATCAAACAAAACAAAGATTAAATTATTTGTTTTTAATAATAAAAATATATGATTCAAAAAAAAAAACGCGCGTGTGCGGGCATTATAACTAGTATTTACATATATATTGCAATTAACTTTTTTTTAAGGAGATAATACTGTAAATTTGATCATTTTTTTTTTCGTGTGTGAATAAATTGGAACAAACAAACATTCAAAAAATTAACTACTGTATTAAATTAACTGCGTAAGTTGAAAGTAAAGATAAAGGTGGGCAGGCCCATTGGGCCAAAAATAGGGTTGCCGTTTGAAGAATGGCGTACGCATTAAGAACCGACTTAGTATTTTGATTATATATATTCAAATTTTAAGATGATAACTTTATACAATCACAACAACGCGGCAAATTTAAGCAGGAAAACCATAACCCTAACCAACAAAAAAAAATCGTATTTTGATTGTAATGGCTTTGAAGAGAAGATTAACAGACGAGGATTATCCCTTCCTACGAGTGATCCGGAGGCGTACTTCACTGTGCACTGTCAAGAGTGTTTGTGTTCCTGACGAAAAAGATGATGATGCCCAGAGCCAAACTGGATCCAATGATCCAGTATACGACATGATACTTATAGATGATGATGTCGATGATGAGGTCGAGTCTCCAATCAGCCATGAAGATGAATTGAAAGCGATTATTCCACAGTTGCCAGCAATTATTGAGACACAAAAATTACAAGCACGACGACAACAGCAACAGAAACAACAAGAGAAGATTGAACGACAGAAACGAAAACAAAAACAAGAAGAGGAGAATGCTGTATGGGATGCTGTTTGGGACTATTATGAGAGGCAAGCAGAAAAACAACAAAAGAATGAACAACGAAAACAAGAACAAGAAGAAAAACAACAAAACATGACAGTTATTGATTATGACAAGATCGAGTCTCCAGTCAGCCAAGAAGATGATATGATAGAAATAGATGTTGAAGAGATTATTCTAGAGCAGGAAAGATTAATAGCACGAAAACGACGACACCAAAAACAAGAAAAACAACAACAGATGAAATGATGTTTGGGATGAAGCTTGGTGCAATGAATAGTAGTTGTAATGATTTATATAGAACTGTTTTGTTTGTTTTTTAATTGTTGTTTTTCTTTATTGTATGATTTATATCAATGTTTCAGACTCCAGTTGTATGCATGTTATTTTACTTATAATAAGATTCATGAGTTTTATTGATTCAAATTCCTTAATCTTACAGTACTAGATTATGTAATGATATTATGACAAGCAGATTTTATAACAGAGTAAATAGCAGGGAAATGCAGCAACAAAAAAGTACAAACATAAGTGTGAGCAATCTGTATATTCCATTTACGTCAAAGGAGCAATCTGTAAACAAAAGTCCGCGAACCAAAACCACCTAATTTGATCACGAAATTAGTGTTATCGATACAAACTGAATCTAATCAAACCAGACGATGATTGTAGTAATGGGTGCTCAATGGTCTAAACAGATTCAAAGACAAAAAGCTGTCATCGCCGAGAAGAAGCAACTAAAGAAACTTCAAGAAAGATTCGGGTGTGAGTACCAGGAACGTGATTATCATCCAAACTAACAGAAAAAACTGGATGTTGGACTTAGACTCTATAAAAGTTCTATCAATGAGATTGTGGCCTGGGACCCACAGTTCAGCAACTGACAAAATCGGTATCAAAATGATTACCCGCCGACTTGGCCAGTGCCATTAAGAATTACCCTTGGAACTTTTGACCCGTTTTTAAACTTATTTTTCGGTTTACTAGTTTGACCCATAAAAGATAATACACAATCCGAATCGACCCAATAATAAGTAAATGGGTTGAAATTGTCACCTCTTAAGCAATTCTTACTTGAAACCCAACATGACAGTAAAAAAATCTGCTGTATATATTAATCAAGGCTAAATATTGATACATAAAAGATAAACAAGAAGGCTAAAAGAAGGGTTAAATGTTAAAATTATGTATGAATCGAGTTAGAGATATGTGTAGAAACCTTTTATAAGAAAATTCTTTTCTCAAAGCATCCTCCAACTGCAGGAATACTGATGAAAGTAACCCTGCACACAAATGACACACATAAAAGTTCAGTTACAATTTTCATTAACCAAAACCATTTGAGAAAAATATACACAATCTTCACACTCTTAAAGTCTTATATACATTTTTGTAAAAACCCAATCACATACAAGTTGATTATACTCTGCTTTTATCACTTGCAGATTATGTGAATTTGCACATTCCTTTTTATTTTGGCAAAAATATGTATTTGAAAAGAATCACATATCACACATGATGACGCAATTAAAGGATGCAACCAGAGTACAGGACATTGTACTGATAACAAACACGAAATTGCTACAAACAGCATTGAAATTTAAACCAAATGAAATCGTCGACGGTATGTGAACTAGCAACTAAGATTAACTTTAACACCAATTCCTTGAAGAGCTAATGTAAATATGTAATGCTTGAACCTTGATATAACCATACTAGAAAGTTGAAAGTTGTGCACTTGGAACACTTTTTGAAACTTGTTGCTCTTATTTTAAAAGTGGCAACTTCGACCCATAAATAACTTTCATACACTTGACACGCCAAGTATAGAAAAACATGAAAATCTTAACAGCAACTGTTTCGGTTGCAGGAAAAAGTAAAAATTTGGAAATGTTCAGTTCTTTTGCATCTTTCGAGATTTATATTTCAAGTTTGTTAGGTAAACTTGGGTGTTCTTTCTGCATATTATTAGTTTAAGGGGGGTGTCTGTGATTGCTTATTCTTTCTGCATATTTGCATATCTCCTTATCCCAAGGTAGAATAAGCTCTTGGCTGTTGGCCTAAGTGATTTCTTTTCTTTGTCTTCTGGTGGTGTATTGTTGTGTTCATGTATCTGTGATGTATCTCTCTCTATAGAAGTATAGGCATGTCTATACTCTATGATCCTATTGTATTATTTGTTGTGAGTAATAATATATGTTCACCTTTTGCACCAAAAGGTAGAATAAGCAGTTAAAAATTTGTTTACTATTCACGTTCATACATTTTCAAAAACCTTAAGCTTAAGCTGATTGGCTAAGCTTAAGCTTAAAAACTTATACATTTTAAAAAATCTTCATGTGAGGAGCTTATGCTTAATAGCTTATTAATTTGCCTCTTTAAAAAGTAATACGCTCATGGGATTAAGATTATTCAAACCCGGCCAAAGTTCTTAATAGCTACTTAGAAACATAATAAGCTATTAAGCACATAAAATAAGCTTATCAAAGGGAAACTGATGTGAATTTGAAATCTTTTATATAATAAAGGAAAACCCCAAGTGGGGATTTTGATGGAGGATGTGTAGCAATTGTTTTACGAACTGGGTTTGAGACAACCAAAGGGAACCGATGTGAATGATTTTGTTTTACTATCTTTTAACCCGTTTGACCGTTCTCTTTTTAACTATCAAGTAGATAGCGATTCTTATCTAAAGGTCCTGGTATTACTATAGAAAGTAAGGATAGTTTATCCAGCCTAATTAGTACCGGTGCATATTTTTTATAATCTAATTATATAAATTGAATGAACACATTATGTTTTTGTTGTTTCTTATAGTGAAACTAATCCAGAAATTTCAAGACGGAAATGGAACTGTGTTTGTGAATAAAGGAGATCATGAAAGCAAGCAAGGGTGTTGATTATATGAATATAATTGCATCAAAGATATAGTGATGACGCAGAATAAATAAAATTTAAATTTTTAATATTTTACTTTTGCAGCCTGGTAAGCGAGAAAAAGCAGTTCAACTGAAAAGTCCCATGATTAAGTTTGCCAGAAAGAAGGGGGAAATATCAGCTGATAATAAAGGCCAGAAAACTTTACCTGATGGTGTGTGAATAATTACTACGAGTAAAATTTTAGTTCTGATGGGTTATGTTGTTTTACGTGCTTATATTCGTGACACATATGAGAAGTTATTATTAATGTGGGCATGAGCTAAAGGTGATCTACCAAAACAACAACCCCACGTATTGTTGAGGAACAGCAAGTTACTCAAAGCTAGAATGTTCGTGTTGTTATCGGTTTGCAATGTAAAGCAGTGACATTATTACAAATCAACAAACCCAAGCATTTGTCCAGTCAAAACAATCCACTAAATCCAGAAGCTGAGACACCGCAATATTTCACTGCATTGTCCCCCCAAGACTACAGGGCAATCAGGTACATTACAACGACTGTCATTTCCTTTCGTGCAAGACTATAACTGTAATTTGTTTTCATGCTCTTTTTGCACGTGACATCATTTCATATCCTCAACATCCGGTTCGAATCTTCACTGATTTATGTTTATGTTCCAGATCGACTATCTAAAGGGTTTGGAAAATGAAGAGAAAATGGTGCCGTCCACTAATGATAAGACTAATGTTGGAAGTTAGAAAAACGTAGTAGTTTCACATTCTCCATTCTTCAGTTTATAAACAATTGAGTAATCTATGTATCTTAAATAAGCACATGAAGTCATACAAACATCATAACTATTATTACGTTGCAAATTTTTAACATTAATTTATGTGTGCTATTTGAAGTACATTATTGTTGGTTCAAAAGAAGAAGACCAAGAAAGTATGGAACATGAAACTAGAGCTTTCAAAATCTACAAGTAGTAGTTTTGTTACTGGTTCAAGGGTAACTACAATGTTTAAACCAAATAGCATAAATGGAAGTGGCATTGGCAACCACCCGAGTCCGTCCCCTTAGAGTTCGTCTTTACATTTACCCATGGTAGTTTTACCCATCACGATTATATACCTTTACAGCATATAAGCTTTTCATGTATATATAAAATCTTTTAGGTATGAGTTTTGTCAGCAATAAACCCAAATTGTATTGTCCATGTAATGTAAAAAACTCTTGATTCCATATTATATTGTTGATGAAATGTAAAATCGTTCTGGATCAACTAGATACTAATAATTTCTTCTTGGATAGTTTAAATGCACAGAGATGTCATGCTTAAAGTGTACAAGTTACACACTTGCACTCATTTCACATTCTCACTTATATAACCTGCATTTACTGATGGAACTTCATTTTCGGAACCTGTTTGTCAGTTCATTTTCTTATTAACCTTCAGTCTTGTGCATCTTTAGTTCTTTCAAAAAGTTTTTTTTTTTTTTTTTTCATTTCATTTGAAATTGTTGGTTGTTGGTATCCAATTAAGTGCTACTAAAAAAATGAAAGGTGCGCTACTTTTAGTTGATGCAATTTCTCTCTTGATTATGTTTCTACAATATTGCATGTATGTGGAGATCCAATATTGCAAAATACGAATCCATTATGACGAGTTTTAATCCAACATTTATGAAGATAGTTTAGGTCTTAGATTTGACCCTCAGTACATAAATATTTTAGGTGTGGCAAAGGAAAGGGTTTGGAAGCTTTTAGCTATCTGCATATATCTGAGTCAAGACTCGCCTTCTTTGGATAACTTGAACATTCATCTGATTACCCATTTTTTTAGTTTAGGTAATAAACTATAAACAAAAATAGCTTAAACTTCATTACGTTTTAGTGCTTAAAGGACAACTGGCATCTTTTAATTTGGGCTATCTTGATAAAAATAATTAACCAAATATCTTTGGTTTAAAAGAGAAAAATGCACTTTCTAATAATAGCCAAAAAAAAAAAAAAAAAAAAAAAAAAAAAGTAGGGATTTATAGCAACAAAATGCGTTAAACATAGCTTTAATCAATTCCATTTAAAATTCAAATGATGATAAATATACAACATATTAAATTACTGTTGTTTTTTTGTCTAATTATAAAATATTATAATAGTTGAATTTACAAAAGTGACAGGGTAACACAACTATTAATATTTCAACATAAGATTAAAAAACAAATTGATCTAAATTATCGATATACAAACACAACATGTCGCAGTTAAACTTTGTACTATATATAAACTTTGTACATAGAGATGACACATGTGTATGAAAGTACTATATATAAACTTTTACCACGTACGTCAAACATAATTATAAATCAAAATTAAGAATCATAAAAAAAAATAAATAAATAAATAAATAAATAAATAAATCTGCATTTTCTTTTAATAAATAAAAATACATTATTGAAAATTTTAGAAAAAACTTGCGCGTGCGTGGGCATTATAACTAGTTTAGATAATATAGAACAAATTACACTTGCAACTTTTGACCCAATTGACTCTACTAACTTATTTTTCTCGCTTGACCCACAATTTTAAAAAATATATAATTGGTGTTTGTTATATGACAATTTTAACATTTACGAGTTAATTAGTGCAATATTTACATATTGCAATTAACTTTTTTTAAGGAGATACTCCTGTAAATTTGATCATTTTTTTCGTGTGTGAATAAAATTGGAACAAACAAACATTCAAAAAATTAACTACTGTATTAAGTTAACTGCGTAAGTTGAAACTTGAAAGGAAAGATAAAGGTGGGCAGGCCCACTGGGCCAAAAATAGGGTTGCCGTTTGAAGAATAGCGTACGCATTAAGAACCGACTTAGTATTTTGATTATATATATTCAAATTTTAAGATGATTACTTTATACAATCACAACAACGCGGCAAAATTTAAGCAGGAAAACCATAACCCTAACCAACAAAAAAAATCGTATTTTGATTGTAATGGATTTGAAGAGAAGATTAACAGACGAGGATTATCCCTTCCTACGAGTGATCCAGAGGCGTACTTCACTGTGCGCTGTCAAGAGTGTTTGTGTTCCTGACGAAAAAGATGATGATGCCCAGAGCCAAACTGGATCCAATGATCCAGTATACGACATGATACTTGTTGATGATGATGTCGATGATGAGGTCGAGTCTCGAATCAGCCATGAAGAAGAATTGAAAGCGATTATTCCACAGTTGCCAGCAATTATTGAGAGACAAAAATTACAAGCACGACGACAACAGCAACAGAAACAACAAGAGAAGAATGAACGACAGAAACGAAAACAAAAACAAGAAGAGGAGAATGCTGTATGGGATGCCGTTTGGGACTATTATGAGAAGCAAGCAGAAAAACAGCAAAAGAATGAACAACGAAAACAAGAACAAGAAAAACAACAAAACATGACAGTTATTGATTATGACAAGATCGAGTCTCCAGTCAGCCAAGAAGATGATATGATAGAAATAGATGTTGAGGAAATTATTCTAGAGCAGGAAAGATTAATAGCACGAAAACGACGACACCAAAAACAAGAAAAACAACAGATGAATGATGTTTGGGATGAAGCTTGGTGCAATGAATAGTAGTTGTGAGAATATATATAGAACTGTTTTGTTTTGTTTTTTAATTATTGTTGTTCTTTATGGTATGATTTATATCAACGTTTCAGACTCCAGTTGTATGCATGTTATTTTACTTATAATAAGATTCATGAGTTTTATTGATTCAAATTCCTTAATCTTATACTACAGTACTAGATTATGTAATGATATTATGACAAGCAGATTTTATAACAGAGTAAATAACAGGGAAATGCAGCAACAAAAAAGTACAAACATAAGTGTGAGCAATCTGTATATTCCATTTATGTCAAAGGAGCAATCTGTAAACAAAAGTCCGCGAACCAAAACCACCTAATTTGATCACGAAATTAGTCTTATCGATACAAACTGAATCAAATCAAACCAGACGATGATTGTAGTAATGGGTGCTCAATGGTCTAAACAGATTCAAAGACAAAAAGCTGTCATCGCCGAGAAGAAGCAACTAAAGAAACTTCAAGAAAGATTCGGGTGTGAGTACCAGGAACGCGATTATCATCCAAACTAACAGAAAAAACTGGATGTTGGACTTTGACCCTATAAAAGTTCTATCAATGAGATTGTGGCCTGAGACCCACAGTTCAGCAACTGACAAAATCGGTATCAAAATGATTACCCGCCGATTTGGCCAGTGCCATTAAGAATCACCCTTGGAACTTTTGACCGTTTTTAAACTTATTTTTCTTTTTACTAGTTTGACCCATAAAAGATAATACACAATCCGAATCGACCCAATAATAAGTAAATGGGTTGCAATTGTCACCTCTTAAGCAATTCTTACTTGAAACCCAACATGACAGTAAAAAAATCTGCTGTATATATTAATCAAGGCTAAATATTGATACATAAAAGATAAACAAGAAGGCTAAAAGAAGGGTTAGATGTTAAAATTATGTATGAATCGAGTTAGAGATATGTGTAGAAACCTTTTCTGAGCAAAATTCCTTTCTCAAAGCATCCTCCAACTGCAGGAATACTGATGAAAGTAACCCTGCACACAAATGACACACATAAAAGTTCAGTTACAATTTTCATTAACCAAAACCATTTGAGAAAAATATACACAATCTTCACACTCTTAAAGTCTTATATACATTTTTGTAAAAACTCAATCACATACAAGTTGATTATACTCTGCTTTTATCACTTGCAGATTATGTGAATTTGCACATTACTTGTTGATCTTACCCTTTTTATTTTGGCAAAAAGATGTATTTGAAAAGAATCACATCACACATGATGACGCAATTAAAGGATGCAACCAGAGTACAGGACATTGTACTGATAACCAACACGAAATTGCTACAAACAACATTGAAATTTAAACCAAATGATATCGTCGACGGTATGTGAACTAGCAACTAAGATTAAGTTTGAAAACATCTTGAATTCTCAAACACCAATTCCTTGAAGAGCTAATGTAAATATGTAATGCTTGAACCTTGATATAACCATACTAGAAAGTTGAAAGTTGTGCACTTGGAACACTTTTTGAAACTTGTTGCTCTTATTTTAAAAGTGGCAACTTCGACCCATAAATAACTTTCATACACTTGACACGCCAAGTATAGAAAAACATGAAAATCTTAACAGCAACTGTTTCGGTAGCAGGAAAAAGTAAAAATTTGGAAATGTTGAGTTCTTTTGCATCTTTCGAGATTTATATTTCAAGTTTGTTAGGTAAACTTGGGTGTTCTTTCTGCATATTATTATTTTAAGGGGGTGTCTGTGATTGCTTATTCTTTCTGCATATTTGCATATGTCCTTATCCCAAGGTAGAATAAGCAGCTTTTGATAAGCAGTTAAAAAGCTGCTTACAATTCAAAGTGATTATTAGAGATGAAACTGTCATTTTTTGTACTTTCTATTTGACCTTTTATTTGGGGGCAAATCGCATAAAAAGGTACTGTATTTAGGTCGATTTAAATTTAAGGTACTTAACTGTTTTTTTCTCAATGTAAGGTATCGAACTTAATTTTACGTGCAATGTTAGGTTTTTTGACTTTTCGAAATAGGTTATCAGTCATAATTTTTGCAGAAATGACTTTTAAATGCTCAGCAATAATGATACATCACATTAATTAATCATTTCAGCCAAAGCAATGACGGGAAACCTCTTTCGAAAAGTAGAAAAAACCTCAAAAAAACCTTACATTGCACATAAAAATAACTTCGGTACCTTAAATTAAGAAGGAAAAAAAAAAGAGTTGGATACCTAAAATTTGAATTGACCTGAAGTAGAGTACCTTTTTATGCGATTTGCCCTTTTTTTTGGTTAAAACTTTCTTATATGACCTTAAACCATATACAAATGGATTTGATTAATAAATATCCTAACAAACTGTTATCGTTTCTAAGTATTGTTGCATTTTACAGAATAAGCAAATCCAAACACTATTTCCGGATGTGCTTATTTATAAGTAGAAGCATAAGCAAAAAAAAAAAAAAAAAAAAAAAAAAAAAAACCAATACCCACCCCCCCCCCCCCCCCCCCCCCCCCCTCCGGTAAGTATCTAAATAACATATAATTCAAGAACGATGAAAACCTGGCACAACATTTTCTCCAGGTTTCAAAGATCCTCTAACCAAAAGCGTGCCTGGAATCTGCTCAAAAACCTATAGCAAAAGGCAAAGAAAATATAATCACAAACGAGTTCTTGCAACAAGCAGCAATACAGCAGGCATATAATCCGTAACAATATCATATTTACCGTTATGCGGAATTGTGTATCATTTGAGCATACGTCAACTTGGAATGAGGCAGCATTTGATTTACATGCTGCACCACTTGCTGTGAAGAAGGATTCAACTGACTGGAGAACATGAAATGCACTGAACTGGCGTTGGATTCCCTGAAGTAAAACAAAGAGTATTATAGTCAACTTCAGCTTATAACTCAAACCAGTATCGAATTCATTAAGTAGACAAAAGTAGTTTGTTTAACGGATAGGATACACACTTTATGCTTCCGATTATCTGTTCTTAAGAGGGAAATATACACATTTATCTGATTATTTGTCAACAACTCGAACATTTATTTTTCTGATTTTTACAACTTCAATTAGCAGGATTACATCCAAACACGATATTTTAATGCCCGCTTTAGTAGATTATGTGGATCATTCAATATAACATAATCACTTTCAAAAGGCACATCCACAGTCCAGACACCACTGTAATAGTTGAACATACATCCTTATTATCATATTGCTATCAATATACATCCTTGTTATTAGATTATTGTTCCATATTATATGACCAATAAAATATACTATTATCCACACAGATATTCACATCGCATGCAGCAGATACGATTACATATAGCTTTAATCGAATACGAGTTTAAGTTGATATGCAGATTCTTGGATATCCACATAGGGCCCTATTTTATTATTGTAAAGAGAGATGGAAACTGATGTGTAATGGAATTGATTGATACAACTATTACAGAGATTACAAGGATATTTATAAGATACACTAGCTTGTAGAGTAAGCTAAGTTAACCTAGTGGGCTCGGCCCAACCCTAATACATATTTTAACATTCCCCCTCAAGCTGAGCATATATGTTGATCATGCCCAGCTTGTTACAAATAGAATTAATACGAGTTCTAGGCAATGCTTTCGTAAGGACATCTGCTAATTGATTTTCGGTCCTAATGTGAGGAGTTGTGATTGTCCCATCTTCTAACTTCTCGCGAGTGAAGTGACAGTCAACCTCAATATGCTTGGTCCTCTCATGAAACACCGGATTGGTTGCAATGTAGATAGCCGCCTGGTTATCATACCACATCTTCATTGGTTTAGATTGAGGAAACCCAATCTCACCAAGTAAGTTACGCAGCCATACAAGCTCACAAGTCGTTTGAGCCATAGCTCTATATTCGGCCTCCGAACTTGATCGGGACACAACATTCTGTTTCTTACTCTTCCAAGAGACTAGGTTGCCTCCCACAAAAACACAATACCCCGTTGTAGAGCGCGAAGTATTTGGACATCCAGCATAATCGGCATCCGTGAAGCCTTCAGCTATGTGGTGCCCATGATTAGCATATAAAATACCATGTCCTGGTGTGCCCTTCAGATATCCTAGAATTTGAGTAACAGCATCCCAATGTGACGTTCTAGGAGATGACAAAAACTGACTTACAACACTAACCGGAAATGCAATATCAGGACGAGTAAGGGTGAGGTAGTTTAGCTTCCCAACTACTCGCCTATATTTCTCAGGATTCTGAAGCAATCTTCCATCTTGAGACTTAAGTTTCAACTTAGGTATCATAGGCTCATCACACGGCTTTGCCTCAATTTGACCTGCATCATCTAGCAAGTCTAGACAGTATTTCCTCTGAGAAAGGCAAATACCCTTACTACTACGAGACACTTCAATTCCCAAAAAGTACTTGAGCGATCCAAGGTCCTTTGTTTGAAAGCAAGTACCAATAAATGATTTTAAGTTCTCTATCCCATCTTTATTGCTACCTGTAATCACTATATCATCGACATAAACCACAAGCAAAATGCAACCTGCGTCGGATGATGAGTAAAAGATGGAATGATCATAAACACTCCTTTGTAAGCCAAATTTAATTACTGCATTACTAAATTTTCCAAACCAAGCACGCGGAGACTGTTTCAAGCCATACAAAGCTTTCTTAAGTTTACACACTCTCCTAGATTCCCCCTGAGCAACAAACCCCGGAGGTTGCTCCATATATACTTCTTCTTGTAAGTCACCATCTAAGAAGGCATTCTTCACATCTAGTTGATGAAGTACCCAATCATAAGTTGCAGCCAAAGAAATAAACAAACGAATAGAAGATATCTTAGCAACCGGTGAGAAAGTCTCGGAGTAATCAATGCCATACGTCTGTGCATAACCCTTAGCTACCAAACGGGCCTTCAATCGAGCAACAGAACCATCGGGATTCATTTTAACACTAAACACCCATTTACAGCCGATTGGCTTCTTGTGAATGGGTAAATCTACTAAAGCCCATGTACCATTATGATCAAGAGCATTCATTTCTTCAATCATAGCGGCACGCCATCCAGGATGGGCCAATGCTTCACCAACAGTCTTCGGAACTAATATCGAGTCTAAGTTTGCAACAAAGGCACGAGAGGAGGTAGACAGCCCATCATAAGAAATAAATGCAGAAACCGGATACGTACAAGCACGTTTACCTTTCCGAAGTGCAATAGGTAGATCAGGTTCATGTGCAGGAGAAGGTGGTGACGAATCAAAACCACCAGATGCATCACTAGGTGCATCAGAATCGTTATGTGCCTCACTAGGCACACTAATGGGTATATCATTAGGTACATTATTTGGTGCATCTTCTAACTGAGAGGATGCATGCGTATTAAAATTAGTGAATACATGTGAGTTACCTGTCATGTGATCTGAAGCACCAGAATCAATAACCCATTTAGTTCTTGACGAAAATAGACAATTAATATTGGAATAACAAAACTAAGTAAGAGGTGAACATCATAAGTCGAAGTCGTGTCATACGAGCCATCAATAAGCAAATAACCAACGGTGGTCTAAGAACACTATCTGAATTCAGATAACACACTAACTGAAACCCCATATCATAACCCCAAATCATCAACATAACAAATATCAAAACTGATTCCATCATATACCTAAATCCCAAAGGCAGATTCAAATCTCTAAAACACAAATCCAAACTCAGTTTAATCTCACTAGGATAAACTGTCATACCAAATTCAGAGAAGAAAGCTAACAATCACAAAATTCAGATCTGAACCAAATGAAATAAAACTGATCTCACCGGGATGAAACTGAAATTGGAAGATGAAAGAATGCTGGAATCCTCCCGAGAAGATGACTGAAAACCAAGCAATTCACAATCCCCTGAGTTCAAATCTGAAGGAGGTGCCAACCCTAATTTTATGACTTTAATCGTTTGTCGAATGAACTCCCTTGGTACAAACACAAACGAACCCTAATTTTCTGATTTCTAATAACCTCTCTCTGATACCATGTAAAGAGAGATGGAAACTGATGTGTAATGGAATTGATTGATACAACTATTACAGAGATTACAAGGATATTTATAAGATACACTAGCTTGTAGAGTAAGCTGAGTTAACCTAGTGGGCTCGGCCCAACCCTAATACATATTTTAACAATTATGATGCGTTTGTTTTGAGATGGGAATTACTAATTGGGGAGATGAAAACTTAGACCCTTTGGTGGGTTTTAAATATGCCTACCTTGGGTTCGGTAACCAATTTTCAAAATTTAAACCCACTAAGCAAAACACTTTTTATTTGGAATGAAACATTTCCTCATTCACATACCCATATAACAAACACCACCTTTGTCTCTATACATTAATACATGTATGGTTACAATAAGTAAGAACAATGTATAAAGGGATGAGGTTATCTCTATACGAAATAATGGGTTTGTGAACTATAAGAATATGTCCTAACCTCAAGCATAAAAGTGGGGACATTCATGGAAGCCACATGAGACGATATTATCTTCTTGGTTGGAGGAACAAAAGACCATGCAATCCCCCACCGGCATGTTTGACCTTGAACAAATTCAGTAGTCTTAACTACACTAACTCCCACATCACGAAGTTTTGATGTCAAGCTTTTCAAGCTTGATTTCTTTCCAACCATTGATGTATACCACCTATAATCCACAAAGATATTTAAGTGAACAGAAACTCAAAATATTTGAACTTGCATAAGCTGGATTATATAATAGCAAATTGCAAAAAAGGCTCCCAACTCGGATCCATATTCTAATTTTGGGTAACACACTTTAGTTGCAGTCACGGAAAGACTCAAACATCCGAAAAGTTATTATTTAGGGTAATATGACAAGTTAACCGGATTCTAAGTGTCACAGGTGGAAAAAAGAAGTCAACATGGTCAAAGTTACTAATACGTCAACTGTCACGTCATCATCTTTACCAGCTCAGATTACCTTAAATAGAAATTCCTAAAAGTTTTGAGCCTTTTTGAGGGTGCATATACGGGTTGTTGCTCAAAGCCTCAAACCAAAAACTTAACTAAAGTTCGTTAACTTTAGTTGCAATTTCCCAAGTACAAAATATGAAAATATTCTAATAGTGTAATACCTGAAAGATTGTTTAAGTTGAACGCTGTCTTGAATCATACGACTAATAAACGCTTGTTCTCCACCAGGGCAAACCATCTCTGCTGGGGTCCCACCACAAGAGGTGTTTGGATTAAGCCCCGATTCCTCCATTGACTCGAAGAAAGGAGGATTACACATACAAAAGTCAAACGTCTCACCGGGTTTAACCACGCCTACAAGTATGGGAGCCCCATGGTAGCTCTTATTCTCATCACAGGTTTGCTCCGTATTTCTGCTAATATCTGTGTAGCTTTCATCATTGTTTGTGTCTTGATCAATCATCTGTTTCTCACAGTCAACTTTTCGAATCTCAATTAATTCAGAAATTTGCAGATTATTTTTTACATTCCTCTCAGCCCATTCTAGTGCTACATCTGTCACATCTGTAAACAATTAAAACATGATAGCTATTAGTATTTCTATAGCATGTCAAAGATTCAAATCACACAGATTCATGAATCAATAATAAATCTACCAGACTTGAGAAAGTCAAGTACCTGTTCCAACAAAGCTCCAACCAAGAAGGGATGCACCAAGAAGAGGATAAATACAGTTGGCCCCAGTGCCAATATCAAGTCCTTTTATGGAATGTTTGTCTCCATTGGAATTGGGAATGATATCAGATGATAAAAGGTCTTCGATCCAATGAATATAGTTAGACCTGTTGGGTACTGTGGGGCAAAGCTGTCCATCAGGAATCCACCTACAGATATAAAAACAGCTCATACCAGTCAGCAATAAGATTTACTGCGTGAAACCCCTATTAGTCGTGCGGCTAACATTTTTGCACGTTGTTTATAGTTAACTTAATGTGGATATTGACCTTTTTAGAGATTGTTCAAGGTCCAGAACAAAGGGTTCAAACTTACGTGTTATAATAAACGCATAAATGACAGTGATGACATATCACTCACTGTCATTTATATACACAAAACTATATAAGCAGTCGGTTGTGGGTTTGTTTATTTAATTCCATACATAACGATTATACTCATTATTACTATGGTTGGAGGTTGAATTTGTTGTGCGATTTGCTTAAAACCCTAACTGTTACAGTTAGGGTTTTCTCCTTTGAGGTCGATTAAATTGACTGCTGTACGTGGGTTTTATGAGAGAGATGATTAACAAAGGCTTTTTAAATAATAAGAAAAAGAACGCAGCTGATGTTACTAGTTCTTCTAGTAATATTCATGGTGATGTTAATATGTCCACTCTTGTGGATGGTAATATACATGCGATTCAAAAGGCCACTACTAGTTTTGGTGAGTTGAGTTCACCATCAATGATGAGCCCTAGTAGTGTTAGTTTGAACGTGGATGAGTCACCTGATTGTTCTATGGATGATATTCTGAAAGTGGAGCCGATTCCACTTACGAAAGATACATCACATGGTGACGACTTGGATCCGGTTACTAGTGCTGAAACTGTGAAGCACTTGTTATCTAATGCGCATAATAATTTTGATGAAGCCATGAATAATATTCAATGTGAGATTGTTGCTAATATGGCTTCCTCTTCTGATTTGCACAGTTCGAGTGGTATTGGGCAAACTTCTAATTCGACAGCTGCTGGTCTTGATGCTTCTAAGGATGCTATTACTAGTGGTACTGGAGTGAAGTCGGTTTCTTATGCGGGTGCTACTTCTAATGAACCTCTGAAACACGTGTCTAATTTTCGGAGGTTGGAATGTAGCAAAAAGAAGGATGATGTTGACCTTTCAGTTCCATTGAAAGTAGTGGAAGAGGTAAACACGAGGTTTGAGAATACTCTCTATGGTTATTTCCTTGGCCAACGCCTTGCTTTTCCTGTTGTTGATTATTATGTCCGCAATGCATGGGCTAAGTTTGGTGTGCAAAAGGTAATGATGAATGCAAAGGGGTTCTTCTTCTTTAAGTTCGATTCGAAGAAAGGGGTTGATGATGTGCTTGAAAACGGTCCTTGGTTGATCAGAAATGTTCCTATTATTCTTAAACCATGGACTTTGAACACTAACCTTCTTAAAGAGGATTTGACTAACATCCCTGTTTGGGTTAAATTCCATGATGTCCCCCTAGCAATGTTTTCTGATGATGGCCTCAGTCTTCTAGCCACACTGATTGGTACGCCCAAAAGGTTAGATGCTTTTACAAGTAATATGTGCAAGGAATCGTGGGGCCGTAGTAGTTTTGCTAGATGCATGATAGAAGTGAAGTCGGATGAGGTGCTGCGGGACAGCCTCACTGTTGAGATACCGTTACTTGACGGTTCGGGTTCGACTATTGAGAAGATAAGGGTTGAATACGAGTGGCAACCACCTCGTTGTGACAAGTGTAAGATATTTGGTCATACTCTGACTGACTGCCCTAAGGTTGTTATACCTCCTGTTCAGCCTACTAAGCCTGTTAATGATAGTTTCAAGACTGTCAATAACAAGAAGAAAGGAAAACAAGGTGGTTCTACAATTACGGGTAAAGGAGGGTTTACTAAACCTGTTGTGGGTAAGAAGTTTCAGTATCAACCCAAACAGACTTCTCCTGAACCCAAGAATGTTGGTGGCAATAAGAAGAAGACTCCTGATGTGGCTAGTTCTAGTGGTACAACGATCTCTACATCTAACCAGTTTGATGCTCTTAATATGGATGATACGGATACGTTTGGTATTCCTACTGATGACACCAACATGGATGTGGATGCTGGCTGTACAATGGAAGCTAATGAGGATGCGTTGGTTAAGACTGGTACTACATCACAAGAACCCCTTGTGAGTGATTTAATGGGAACTAAGGAAGGTGGTTCTACTCCTATAGTTGAGAAAATTAGTAAGCTTGAAAAGCTACTTATCGATAGGAAAGCTACCCTTTTGGATGATAAAGGTGTTCCTATTCCATCTGCATCTGCCAATAAGAGGGCTAACCCATTCTCTAAGGTGGGTGATATTGTGGTTACTGATAGTGATGAGGAGGAGGTTATTAACACGTTCGACGAATCAGCAAATCTTTTTTGTGGAGGTCATGAGCGTGAAGATGAGTTGGATGACTATGATGATTACTCGAAGCAAATTTATGATCTTCCAGGGGAATTGGATGCTCTTAACACCATTTATGGCTTTAATCTCCAAGGTCGTAGGAAGTAGGTTATATTTTTGTCCGAGTCTTTAAATGTTTTGTTTTCTTGTCTAGAAAATTGGAAGTATCTTGTTATGTAAGCCTTTCGCCTATGTAACGGGCTGAGATATGAGAATCACTCATATCCGTTGTACTTAAATGTTTTTTGGAGTAATATATTTACCGGGTCGTTGACCTTTTACCCAAAAAAAAAAAAAAAAAACTATATAAGCATTGTCACAATATGTATACATATATCTATACACAACTTTTTTTTTTTTAAAGGCAAAAATATCTATACACAAAACTTTATAAGCATTGTCACAATATGTGGAGTTGTGGACTAACAGTTATATACATATAACTTGAAATGGGTAAATTATGAGAATGATAATTAATAAAGTTTCTTCAAAAACTTTACAGAAAGAATATTACAGCTCCATATCATGCCACAAAATGAAGCTGGCGAAAGAAAACACTTGCATTTGCCTATACCAAAATGAGTGCGTGATACAAAAAGCCTTTATACACGGTTTTTTTCATTGATTTCATTTTGTTATATTTCCAAGTATTCCAACAAATCATGGTTTATTTATCTTTCAGAATTATATAACCTTATAATGCTGATGCACCCAAAAAGGCTGTTCTTTATACCGTTTGCAGAGCGCATCTTATCTGATTGTCCAACAAGCACTATTTTAGTATTTTTACTTCCACATGATTACCTAGTTGATCAACAATGAATGTACTGCTACAGTACTTCCTCTTTTCTCCCTTAAAGACAAGCGTTTGTTTATTAATATCATTCTTACTCATTTTTTCTGTTGTCAAATTGACACAGAGTGCCCTCTTATGGTATTTTGTGTAAAGCTAAAGAAAGGTTAACACACAAGTTATGGTAATTCAATATTCACTGTGTCAAAAGATGTATATTCTGAAAAATTCCATAAGCTAAAAAAGGATGCAACTATTTGTGAATCAGCAACTAATCTCCTATTGAATACAACTGAGTATATTAGAAGTAGATGCATGTACTTCTAATTCTGAGGTCAATCCTATGATTTTCAAAGTTACATTATCATTGTTTTTTATTGCAAACTGAAGTAAACTCTATTTTGAGAACAAATATGTGTTATGAAAACAAGACACAGTTACCAGTATTTTCTAGAACTAGACCTATACTTCATGTCAGTTCGCGGTCAGATAATCAGATTCCACAAACAACCACCAAAAAGCCGGTGAGAGCATTTATATTTTCAAACTTAAAACTCAAACTACTCTTACTAAAAATCACCATATTCCAATCATTTCGAGATAAAAAGTCGTAGATCAGCACATTTAAAGTAGCTTAAACCTCATTTAACAGTATTATTATACCAAACATTACAGCCAAACTTCATAGTGAGTCTTCAAAACCCTCAAACTCGTAAAATTTCAATGACATAAAATTGTCACTAACACAAACTATATTCAAATCATTTTTTGCTGTACATGGCGTACATTAGTACATATACGATACTCTAAAGGTAGCTTAGCAGTACAATACCATGAGACCACCACAACAAACCATACACCAATCAATTCAATAACAAACACGTAAAGGGAGTGTTTGGGATTGCTTATTTTTTGGCAAAGAGCGTTTAGAAGCATTTAACTATTAGAATTGAAAGCTCGTTTGGCAAGGAGCGTTTAGTGTTTTCTTTTTTACACATTACTTGAAAACGTTCGCATTTAGTACGTCATTTAACACTTTATAATCACAAATACAGCTATGTTGTCACTTGCCAAACACTTGTATGAAATTGTAAAACAAACAACCGCTATTACTGAACTAGTCTACTACCGCTAATTTTATAAAACAAAGAACTACTGCTAGTTTGTCAAACATTTCAAAGTGTTCATTTTAGCCGGATGTGTTTGGCAAAACTAGCCGCAAGTAATAGTTGTGAGCAGTAGTTTGTTTAATAAAAGTGTTTGGCAGAGTGATTATAAAGTTTAAAATGATACAATTTTAAGAAAAAAGAAAATGCTAAACGCTCCTTGCCAAAGGTACTTATCTATACTACATTATAATGCATTTGGGACTATTCTATAATTAGAAAGGCTTAAAATTCAGATTTTTTATATCTTATTATGGAAAGATTTCAAATATTTATTGAAGAATGATTTCAAACATTAATTTGTTAGGAAGCAAGTTGGTTAGGAAGTTTGTTAGGAAGCGGTTGGTTGTTCAAACTAAAATTATTTGGCTTAATCATCTCTAATATCTCTACTTATAAAGCATGAAGACAACTAAACGTGTAACCAAATAACACAAAATATAATCACACGGTACCCGCCGCCGCATTGCGCAGGTACCGTTCTAGTTCTATAAACATATTTAACTTTTATAAATAAATTTAGCTGAACAAATATTTATTTTCATTTCAAATAAGCAATCCCCGCTACTGATGAATAAAATAGTAGTAAAGTGCATACATACCAAGTGATTTGGTGATCATGAAGAAGCAAAACCCGAGTGAGTTCACGAGTGGCATTAAAGTCTTTCCAGTTGATATTTGGTTTGCCGTTATTAGAGTAAAAAACGTATGATTGAAATGATGGATATAGAGATGCTAATAAATTAAAGTCGGGTGGGTTGCCGGAGTATTTGTTACGGGGATGGATGCTCCTGTTTTCCCTCTTTCTTTTCTTCCCCATTTTGTTTCAACTCTTTTTTTCACTGGCTTCTGTCTTTTAGGGGTGTTTGTGTAACCTTATTATTAGGTGTTTGTTTAGGGTGCCTTTGGTATGGGTAATGGGAATGAGGGAATAATTGTTTTACTTTATTTTGGTATTTTAACTCATTCTTTCTTTTTTGTCTTTGTGTTTTGTGCAAAATTTATCGACGCCGTTAGTTTGAAGCTTATGGAATGAAAGAATGGAATTATTTTTTTAAAGTGGTCATTTGTTTTGAGTTTTTAGTTATGAAATAGTAAATGATAACTTTACATATGCTATTTGACAAAACACACCAAGTCCTTTTAGTTTTCTAGCAAGTCTTTCGTCATTTTGCCTTTTATACACAGTTCAAGACCTGTCTGATTTCTTAGCCACAAATGTTTGTACTTCTCTCTTTTATTATTTTATTCTCTATACAATATTCAGTTTATAAATTAAATTTATTTATATATAATAATATATTTTCTCTCTCCAAATTCAAATTTAAATCAAAATCCAAATTCAAATTCTAAATGCATTTACAAGCCAAACATACCCTTATATTTTACTTTCGTGATGAAAAAAAATGTATATTTTATATGTTTATTTATTTTAGTATAAGGGTGTGTTTGTTTTATAAGATGTTTTAGGTCTCAATCTGACTACCACATCTTACCAGAGGTGGCTAGAAAGTCTAAATCTGAACGAAATAATGTTGTTTGTTTTTGTATAATTGTCCGTATGATTTTAAATACTCGTTTTTGCAATTTATTTAAGTAACTTATGTAAATATGAAAAATGATTTTTTATCATAAATATAACATAATTAATAAACCATCAAATATATTATATTAATACGAGTCTTCAATCTCTAATCGAGTAAGAGACAGTAAGACAAGTTCCCCACATCTTACTGAGTAAGATGTTATATGTCTAACTGGATCTGACTCAAAAGAAAAAAACAACCAAGCAAAACGTCTGCCCATCTCTTACTGGTAAGAGTAAGAGGGCTAGTAAGACTTTTTAAAAAAAAAAAAACAAACACACCCTAAGAGTTTAGTGAGTTGAGATGATATTTGATTAATTGAAGAGTGTAATGGTCCTACTTTTAAAAATTGTGTACTTTTTGTATGTTGACAATAATTTTGAGACCAATAAAGTATTTGTTTAAGCTTATATGATCAAGTTTATGAGCTTATATGAAAGAGTTTTGATAAGCCCGAATCTAGTTGTAAGATATGAAAGGGGGTTGAGAATAAAGGCTTGTGAACCTATCTTTTATAAGCTATAAGGTGCATGTTAAATGTAAGCCTAAGCCAACAAATAAGCTTAGACAAATAGTTGCTAAATGTAGGTTTATGAACTTATATAAAAGGGGTTTAATAAGGTCTCTTCTTTTAGCTTACAAGTTTATAAAATTGTTTGTCATCTTATTGTCATAAGTTAATCCAAGCACTCAGTCTCCTTCCTACAGGCATTTGGAAGTCAAGGCCTAATACTGTGTGGAGTTAAATTATCAATTCGATTATTGCTTTCAAGGAGAAAGGGGTTGATTTATTAATGTATCGTAACAAAAAGATAGGAAATTGGTGCAATATTCAGTTTTGGAATGATGCATATGACAGAAAATCAACCTCCCAAGACTATATACTTTGGAGATGGGAAAAGATGTTTATGTGGCCAATAAAATTGAGCAAGAAATGGATTAGAGTTCGTTTGTTGACATCCTAAAGGGGTGCTGAAGCAAAGCAGTGAGAAGTCATGCAAAACATCATCACTTCAACTTGTTTATCTCCAATGGGCGATAGTTTGGTTTGGTCTTTGAAAGGAACAGGTATGTTTCTGTGGCATTAGCTTGTATCCTAATTGACAAAACATTATTAATCATGAATGGGGAAGCTACCAACTCGTCTAAATCTCTCGACCTAAGGCTTAGATGTTCCATTGGTGATATGTCCGAATGTGGTAAACAATTGGAATCATCTAATCATTTATTCTTTTCTTGTCCATTCGTGGCTCAGGTTTATTTTATGTTGGTTCGTTGGTGGGACATTCCTAATCCACCTCTATCATCCTATCGGTATTTGTTGGAGTGGTTCTAAAATATCCAGCTAAAGACGAGGCAAAAGGAGTATTTGCAAGTTGTTTTCTACTCTTTATGGTGGCATGTGTGAGCTCATAGAAACACATGCATTTCCCAAATGGCGAGACCTAGGCAATTTTTTTTTTTTTTTTTTTTTTTTTTTTTTTGTTATGGACTCGTTTAGTTGGTTCAATATTCGAGGTAGATTGAAACTTTAAGTTTCGATTGGCTTAAAAACCCAACTATTTTTATTTCTAGTATATAATTTTGTTTTGTTCTAGCTCTTTGCTAGCTTAATAAAATCAACTCAAAAAATATTTTCTAAGTACTCAACTTGGACTTATGAGCTTATCTATCAAAAACTATAATCTACTTATTGAGCCTAAGCTTAAGCCTTAAAAATAAGTTCGACAAACACCCTATTAAACTGTTAAAGGGTTACATATTTAAGCTTATTAATTTTAAAAGCTCACAAACTTAATTGGACAAGTTCATAAGTCTACAAATATAAATTTCAATAACCTTATTTATTAAAAGTTGATACATAAAGATATATGAGTGATTTAACTTTTTCACTTTTAAGGGACGGAAAATTTTTAAACTATAGATGGTATAGATAAATCGACTGAAATTTATAAGTTCAAAAAATAGACTTAAATAAATATAACCTCCTTAATAAAGATTGATTGTACAAAAAGATGCACATACCAGGCCGTTAATGGTGATTAACGGAATTAGGGGTGATGGTGGTGATGCCGAGTGCAAGATAACCTGAAAATAAGAAATAGAAGACACTACGTTAAGTGATTACGCAGGGGTTGGACCCTGCGAACCACCTCCGGCTTGTGAATAAGTATTTGGTATGATGAGTTTAAATGATAATGTAGTAAAGTGACGTAATTTTCATTGCATACCAGATTTCTAGCCCGTCCAAGACTATTTATAGTGTTGAAAATAGCTTTGGAGAGCTCTTGCATGTTTTTAGGAGATCATGGGGGTGTCCCATGATTTTAGGAGATCATGAGGGTATCCCATGATTTGTGGTAACCGCTAGGGCTTAGTGCCCCACTCTTCCTGGTTTAGCGGGAAGGCTAAGGAGAAAGAGGGGACGTGGGTAAGACTAGGTCAGGCCCCTCCTAACCGTGACGGAGGACCCCTTCGAACAGGGATGGAGGGCCCCTTCGAACAGTGATGGAGGCCCCTTCGAACAGTGATGGAGGTCTGATGAGTGCTCAAACACTCATCATTTTTGACGTATTTAAACTGCTAAAACATACAAAAACAATCAAAAAGATATCAAAATACTTAAATTATCCCAGGGATTGTGTTTTATGTGTTTTAAATGCAAAATGTGCAAAAAAAAAAAAAAAAAAAAAAAAAAAAAAAACGTACGAAGTTTGCAATATTGGCAGTTTCAGTCCCCCAAGTTTCAAAACTTGTCAAATTTAGTCCCTATGCATTTATTTTGAAAGGAAAAGTCAACCCAAGGTTTTGAAAGTCAAAAATCATAAAAAATTACACTTGGGTCATAAACTTTCCAAAATTACATGTTTAGTCCCTGAGTTTTCAAAAATGGCAAAATTGGTTTTTGATTTATTGATGATGGGCATAATTGGTCCTTGGAAGCAACTTGGGGAAATTACACTTTTAATCCCTCGGGTTTGGTAAAATTACAAATTTGGTCCTTGTTACAACAAACCATCCGGACCCTTATTAATAAAACCAAAACCAAAACCTATCCAACCCATCCCCAAGCCCAGTCCACCCAGGCCCAAACTCTTAGCCCGTTTCCCTTTTTAAATATAAAACTCCCCCGGTCAAACCCCACTTTGACCATCTTCTTCCCCCAACACCCAGCGTAAAACCAGGGCTGTGTCCTCCCCCCTCCTCTCACCTTTTCACCAACCAGCCCCCACAATTAATTCCCCCTCATCTACCACACCAACCCACACCACCACAATAAATGTAGCTCACCAGTTCCACTCAATTTTGCCCGTGCACATTTTGGCGCCAAAATCCTAATTAAGGGTTTGGATTGATCTTAGTACAATTGAATGGCTGGGATTTGGTCAAGGGGTCAACACAAGTCTATTGGGACTATCAGAATTCAAAAAGGAGCCATGTGGAAGACTTAGACTTTAATTTTTATGTCGTTGATATATATGCAGCTCATGTGAGCCTTTTAGTGTGTGTAGTTTTTAGTCTAAGTTATTGTAGTATCTAATTATACTTATGTAATCTATTTTTAAGTTAATGAAGCATCAGTTTTAAGTATACTCTCTTTTACAATTTTTCAAGTTAACTTAGAAATCTCAAATCATTGTTCAAAGTTTCTTATTGATATATAGTTGTTTGTCTACTCATATAATCCATCTTGCATCTGTTTTACATAAGTTTTCAAGTTGTGAAAGGTTTTTACCTCAGTTTAAGAAAAATAGCAAAAATAACAAAAAAAATAAATAAAAATAAAATAAAAATTTGTGAGAAAGAAGGAGTTAAGCTTGGAGCACTGTGTATATGGGATGGCAGTGGGTTAGGGACTTGTGGAAGTCGCATAGGATTGGTGATTGTGGTTCTTTGGTACTTGACAGTTAGCTTGGAAGGCTTTGTAAGCTCAAAATTTCCTTTCTTTAGTAATAAGTAGTATTAACAGTTTAATTGTGTTTATCTTGGTTAATTATTAGTAATTAGATTGGTTGTGATCAGTAGGTGGCATTGTGTACTTGTTTAAATCACATTTTCATCATAAGCTGTTTTTAAAAGGGTGTTTGGTAATAGGTTGTTTGAAGTGTTCTACTTGTTTATTTGCACAACTCTGTGTCTCATCATGTTACTTGTGTTATTTTAGGGTCTAAGTAACCAATCTCTGAGTCCTAAACTCAGTAAAAGTCAAAATCACAAGGAAATAATCACCACAGTTAACTGTGGTGATCTTTGGAGTCCAAAACCATCAAATCCTTTTCACAAGTTTGTGTTTTAACTAAAATTGGTCATAATATAGTCTAACATAACTTTCTAAGTCATCAAATCAGTGTTTGAAGTTCACATAAGTCAAATCTCAATTTTTTCCAAAAAGTCAAAATCACAAGTTTCAGATTTTGTCCAAAATGGGGTGAATTTTCTTGATTTTTGCGAGCGGTTTTAGAGTCTGAAACTTGTTGTGAGTAAATTATACCAGTAGAATTAATGATTTTCATGCTTATTTGATTTTTGTAATTTTATCTGTTGGACTATTTTGCCCTTGGAAAACACTTGCAGGGCAAGGGTGTGCCCTGCATATCAGCTGACTCAGTCACACCACCAACTTTGGTGGTCATTTGTGGCTAACCCAGTGGGTCCCACACCTCATACTTGGCTTCTCCCAACCCCCTCCTACCAGGGATTAAGGGTTGACCTTTTGTTTGACCTCTAGACCTGTGGACCCCACTTAGTTTTGCTCTAAAAAGTTGTCCCCATTCTGTCTCAGAACCAAATAAGCAAACTGCTTATTGTGGTGTTTTAGCTTATTTGTGTGAAACTTGCTTTAACTTGTTCTTACAACTTATTTGCATCAGCTTTTAGCATTGTGGGCCCCACATTTGGCCATTTGTACTTATTTCTCTCCAAAGTCAAAGAAAGTCAACTGTCAAGGTTATAAGCACTTGAAGTGCTTATTTCCTTGACCACAGTCAAACCCACTTCACAAAAGTTGCTTAAAAACTTATAATAAGCAGTTTTGAAAAAGAAAATCCCAAATAAGCCCAACTTAATAGAAGTGATAGCTTCTATTTAAGCCAATTGGCTTATTCTTCAGCTTATTAATAAGCAATTCTCATTTTTATAATTTTTCTAGGCTTCTGGTGTGTAAAAATAATTTCTGTAATTTTTTCAGATTTTTCTTACATCATTTAGTATTTTTCTTAATTTAAAATAGTTTTTAGTAATTATTAAATAGTTAATAATTAATAATAATTAATTAGAAAATCAGAAAAATATAAATTAAATTTTAAAATTAGTTTTTAGTTATTTTTGATTTTTCCAAATTTTATTTTCAAATTTCTAGTGTATTTTAATAATTAATTAGAATTTAGGTTAATTTAAATAATTAAAAAGTAATTAATAATTAGTTAATAATTAGTAATAATTAATTAAATAGTCTTAAAAATATATTTTCATTTCCAAAATTAGTTTTATAGTATTTTAGATTTTTCTAAGTTTAATTTTTATTTTTCTAAGTTAATTCATATTTATTTATAATTTAGGTTAATTTAGTTAATTAAAAATAATTAAAAAATTAGTATTTAATTAATTGTAATTATAAAATTAGTGTAAAAATTAATTTTAAATTTCCAAAAATTTTCTCTCATCATTAGGTTTGTAAAAAGTCCATTTTCATACCAGTTGCCTTTTCAGATCACTTCGTTCACTTTTATTCCTTGTACGTTTGTTCACGTTTTCGGCAAACATACGGTTTTTAAGTTTTAAGTGATTTCTTCTCAATTTCAATTCCAGTAATCATTCTCATAGCTTTCATAAGCTATTTTGTTTAATAATCTCCAAATAATTCTCACAACAAACCCTTTCTGTGAATAATCCCCGATCACAAAGCACGTTAAAGTTACAATTCACACCTCAACGGGATTTAACGACCTGGTGATACCTTATATTACCCGGAGCATTGATCTAGGCTATTTGACTTTGTTGACCATTCCTTGGTCAATATAAATTGACGGTTTAGCATCAATCAAGGTCCCTCCTAACCGTGATGGAGGGCCCCTGCTAACCGTGATGGAGGGCCCCTGCTAACCGCGACAGAGGTTAGACACTATGAGTGTTTTGGGTGAAGGTTGGCGGATTCCCTTGCGGCAGCCATTATGAATGACTTTACACCACCATTATGTGTAGGACGAAGGTGTAGGCTTCATCCTTTAGGAGGGTACATCATTACCCTTTGTGCAAATGGTAAGCTAAGTACCAGAGTGACGGTAACGCCCGTTAGCAGAGCGGAGGGTACGTCATCAAAGATGCAGCATAGTTACAACATGTCTGGCTCCAAATATTTAGCCTAATTTTGAGCTTGCTTTAATAATTAGCTTAAAATTTTGTGTTTTGATCACAATACAGTCATAGCTTTAGGCCAAGAGTAGTGGTGACTATCATCATCACTCTCAATTCAATGTTACATCACATTTTCACTTCACGACTAACATCAAAGATGTAATAAGACCATAAACTTTACCACTCACACATTCCTCACTTATACACAACTATACGCTACACAAACCAACATCACACACACAATCAACATAGAACTCGGTTGATTAGGCTTATTTAGGAGGCTTATTAGCTTATATAAAAAAACATAAGTTTAATTAAGTGTTTGGTTAAGCTTATAAGTTTGAGCTTATATGAGGGGGTTTTGATAAGCCCAAACTTTATGGCTTATTTGAGGAGGGGTAGACTTATATAAAGATATTACATAAAAAGACTTTTATGCCCCCACTCAATAATTACACCTGTTTAATGTTCATCTACTTTTTTGTCACTTTACGATATTAATTATGATAAGTTAAGCCAACACTTAGAGCATTCACAATGGGTCAAAATGTTAAATGGATAAAAGCTTTTCATTATTCTAAAAACTTTTTCTGAATGGGTTTTTTAGCATACATTAAAAGCTTTTTAAAAAGCTTTTCTACAATGACTTGATAAACTTGAAGTCTTTTACAAAAGTTTTAGTCATTAAATGTATCAGGTATTAAACGCATTGTATATGCTCTTAGTAATGGCTTATAAGCTACGATATATAAGCCATAAGCTGCTTATATAACATAAGCATAAGCTAGGGGTAACCATGGTTCGCTTGGCTCGGTTTCTGGCTAAAACCAAAACCGAATAAAAAATATTCGGCTTTTGCTTTTTAGAAACTGTTTGATTTCGGTTTATTCTAGGTTTGGTTTTTCGATTTTCAATTTTCGATTTTCAGTTTTTATTTCCTTTATCGTGGTTTGGTTTATCAATGGCGAATTTCTGACGCAACCCAGAATAACTTTTTCAAGTTTCAAAAATAAAGAAACACAAACTAATGACAATAAGAAATCATTGATCATAAAAAAATTATACAAGAGAATTGTTTATTCTTTGTAAAGTGACACAATAATGACAATAGAAAACTAACAACCACGAAAATTCTAGATGATAATTGTTTATGTGTTATAAATGACATATTCAAGAAGCAACTAAAAAACATAAGTTTTTAAGATTATATGTATTTTTTTCGTTCGGTTTTTTGGGTTTGGTGTTTTTGCTAAAACCAAAACGAATCATAAGCTTCGGCTTTTATAAATTCCAAAAACCGAACCATGGGTTTTTCAATCTGTTTAGGTTTGGTTTTCCGGTTTATAACACACCCTTAGCATATGCCCAATTCATTAGCTTTGCCAAACACCCCTAACTTCACCACACAAGCATATCACACTTACACAAATATACCTCACTTTAATCATAAACATACCATACGATACAATTACACACACGCACAAAAAAAATGGATGTCGGTTGACGGACTTATGCTCAAAATCAACCAACGACGCATCATAGGCCAAAAAGTATGTATAAGGAAAAAAGTTTAAAATGTCATAAGAAGAAGAATGTAAGAATATTTGAAATTGACCCTCAAAACTAAAAAGTTGAGGGACCTAACATAACAAGCCCAACAGTTTATGACCTATTTTGCAAGTCCAGCAACAATACGATATGTGTTCATCAAAACAGTATGTGGCCGAATTACCAGAACAAAATACGCTCAATTCAAATTCTTTTCAGTAGTTCAGTAAAGTAGTTAAAATGAGTTTAAACTGAGTGATAAATTAAGAACAATTCATTCGTGTTCAAGCTTCGAATAAGGTAACACTTCTAAACATGCCTTGTGGGATATACTTAGGCGGGCAGGGATATCGGCGAAAAAGGAGGCACCAGTTAATTTCCTAACGGACCCGACGGATGGGAGATCTACTCTCCGCCCAGCAGATGTGCTTGTGTTTGGATGGGTGGGCGGGAAACACGCTTGTGTGGACCTTACAGGGGTATCCCCGCTCGTCGGTTTTCGAGATACTGGGTTTGTGACCGGGCAGGCGATGCGGAAAGCCGAGTCCAAGAAGATTGAGAAGCATGCTAAAGCTTGTGAGGATAATCAACATGTTTTTGTCCCATTAGCCTTTGATACTTTTGGGGCGTTGGCACCGGAAGCTATCCGGTTCCTTGCCAGAGTTCAACGGGTCGTTCATAGCAATTATTCGACCCCCCAGGGGCAAGGATTTGTGTTTAGTAGGTTTGGTTTTGCTATTCAGAAAGGGGTGGCGGCGCAGCTTGTTGCCCGTCTACCGGTCATTATGTGATAAAATTTATGAATGAAAACCTACAATTCGATTAAAAAAAAAAAAAAAAAAAAAAAAAAAAAAAAAAAAAAAAATTATTTAAGCTCTATTCGTAAAGGTTCAATCAGTTTAAACTTGGTGAATTGCTTCGTTTTAAGGTCCAAACGGTCGAAAAATGGCTTATATTTGGAATTGACCCTCAAAACTAGAAAGTTAAGGAGCTTAAACAATATAACAAGTCTAACAGTTCAGGGACCTGTTTTGCAAGTTCAACAACATTGTGAAACGTGTTAGTTTAGTTTTGGTGAACTGTTTCGTTTTAAGGTCCAATTAATCTTTACTAAACAACGAAATGCACTTCTAAAAACCCCAAAGTGATGCAATGTGGTTTAATGAAAACGGTCGGAAACTGGCTAGAGATATCTGAATCAGGTTTAAAAACTGGTGTCCGGGTCAGATTTATTATCAGCCACGGGTCGGGTTCCAAAGTTGATTTTAGTTATGGGTGTAGTTGATGGGCGGAAAATGTTGGGTTATTGTGTTTTTAATATACTGAACCCACAATATAAACTTAAAAGATTTTACGTATATGAAAAATATATAAAAAGATAATCTGAAAAGACTTAACAAAATATCAAGAGGGACATAAATGATTAATATCACTTACATGTTGTTTGCCGGACAAGATTATTAGAAAAATTATGCTTATGTTTTTAAGAAACTAAATTACTGTAAGCATAAACTTTGTTTGACAATACGAATCATAACTAATCAATAGTTATGTTGGGTGAAAACCTTATCTTGTTTTAACATAAAATATAAATAAAGATTGTTTTCAACTTTTTATATCGACATGTACATGCATTAGTTATCACCAGTGTTGTAAAAATCGGCGCGGTGAGGATTAGCTGTCCGGATTTTCACTAATCGGCCTTATTAATTGGTTTGATCAAATCGGTTAACATACCAATTAATCGGATAAAAATAGTCAAATCAGACATAAATTGGACAAAAAACGGATAAGTCGACCAACTCGGTTACGGATAAAAATCGGCCAAATCAAGCATAAATAAGCCAAATCGGAAAAAATCGGCTAAATTGGCTGCAGTTTCAAAATTTTATAATCTTATGTATAAAAATATTCAATCCGATTAATCTTCGCCTAACCGTTTAATCGTTAGGCGGTACCCGGCTAGCGTTTAGTGATTTTTGCGACCTTGGTTATCACATGATGTTGTATATGTGAATCACATTGTATATTACGTATTCTCTTATTGTTACATTGCAACTTTCATAATTCATGATTTTAGAGCATATTCAAGTATTTAAAGACATGATTATATATAGTTACGCAAAACATTTTCACCACCCATTGAGCTCCCTACATTCATGGTTTATTGATAGCCAATTTTAGCACTCCAAAATAGTCTCTGCACCACTTTCGAGCTTTCTTTTTTTCTTTCTCGCAAGACATTTTCACATTGTGTTGATCATAAACTTTTCCGATCGATCACCACCATCCACAACAAAGATAAAGCCACTATTGGCATTTTTAAGTGAAATCTCGTATGTTAAAAGACAAAAAAATAAAATAAAACGTACATAGGGAAATCTCGCTCGAGCTACGAGTTTCGCTTTCTGGTATTCATAGGCCATTTAGGAGGGTGGTCTTTTGTTGGCAATGTCCGACTCCGTAAAACAAATCATATCAAGACCGATACAATCAGCAGACCAACTTATAAAAGTATCTGAACAAGTTTGTTCATTTAAACAAGATTGCGCTGAAATCAAAGCCAAGACAGAAAAACTCGCTAACCTTTTACGACAAGTAGCACGCATTAGCTATGATCTTTATGAAAGACCTACACGTCGAATTATTGATGAAACCGAACAAGTTCTTGAAAGAGCCTTGAAACTGGTAGAGAAATGTTGCCGAAATGGGCTACGTCGCGTGTTCAAAATCATACCCACGGCACATTTTCGTAGAACATTGCAACATCTCGAACATTCAATAGGGGACGTGTCATGGCTCCTTCGTGTATCAACCACGTCCGTTGATCGAGATGATGAGTACCTTGGATTACCTCCAATTGCAGCTAACGAGCCCACATTGGGTTTGATTTGGGAACAAATCTTTATCATGTGTTCGGGTACATTAGAGGAACGAGCCGAGGGAGCGATTTCACTTGTTTCTTTAGCACGGGATAATGAGAAATACGGAAAATTAATAATTGAGGAAGGAGGTGTGCCACCACTTTTAAAACTCGCGAAAGAAGGGAACGAGGATGGGCAGGAAAATGCAGCACGAGCTATCGGGTTATTGGGCCGAGACCGAGATAGTGTCCAATATATTATAAATGTGGGTGTTTGTGCCATATTTGCGAAAATTTTGAAATTTTCGCCTATGAAAGTGCAACTAGTCGTGGCATGGGCGGTCTCAGAATTAGCCGCAAACAACCCTAAATGTCAAGAACATTTCTTGCAAAACAATGTAATTCGGTTGCTTGTTGGTCATTTAGCGTTTGAAACAATACAAGAACATAGCAGATACGCGATTGCTAGTAAGCAAAATATGTCTATTCACACAGTCGTTATGGCAAATAGCAAAACCGGGACAGGAGAACAAGAAAAAGGTCAAGTTTTGCATCCGGTGCCAGTGAAAACGAACGATATGCATAATGTAGTCACGAACACAATTGTTGAAAAATCAGGAAGGAGTCGTAACGACAGGTCACACAAATATAAAAACAACACGAGGAAACAAATCGCATTTGTGGGAACAAGTATTAAAACGAGAGAGTTTGAAGACCCTGAGACAAAAAGCCAAATGAAAGCGATGGCAGCTAGAGCTTTATGGTACCTTTGTGCGGACAATGTTTCAATCTGTAAAAGCATTACGGAGTCACGAGCACTTCTTTGCTTTGCGGTACTTTTGGAAAAAGGTGAGTACGAAATACAATACAATTCGGCTATGGCGTTAGTGGAAATCACCGCAGTGGCTCACAAACACGTAGAGTTAAGACATTCGGGGTTTAAACCAACATCTCCCGCTGCTCGGGCAGTTGTCGACCAATTCCTTAAAATCATCAAGAATGCAAACTCAGATTTTCTCATCACAAGTATCCAATCAATTGGACACTTGGCGAGAACATTTCGTGCAACTGAAACAAGAATTATTCCCCCAATGGTAACACTTTTGGAAAACTCTGAACCTGATGTATCAATAGCATCAACCGACACGTTGATTGAGTTTGCGTGCACGGAAAATTTCCTTCATGTAAATCATTCCAAGACGATTATAGATCTCGGCGGGGCTAAACATTTGATTCAGTTAACATATTTTGGGGAGCAAGCAGTTCAGCGTCCTGCGTTAATCCTCCTATGTTATCTTGCAATGCACGTTCCTGATAGTGAGACACTAGCTCAAGACGAAGTGCTTGTAGTGCTCGAATGGGCGTTAAAAAAAGAATATTTTCGGCATGATGAGTTTGTGGAACCTCTGATTAACGAAGCAAAACAAAGATTAGAGATCTATCAGTCTAGAAATACAAGAGGATCATTCATGCGGTAAAGTATATAACATTATAACTGATCAAATGATAAGTTTTGGGTTTCTTAATGTTAGAGAAATATAGCTAGTCGTTGCTTTGTAGATGTAACGTTACATTAATTTTCAAAAGATGTACGATCCCCTTATTTATACTCTATACATAATTATGTAAATTCTAGCTACCTCGTCTTAGGCCGGTGACAGTAGACCGGAAGTTTTCGGTCGAGCTTGGTTGACAACCGATTTGGAAGTCGGTTGATGCCATTGTGGGAGTTGGTTTGCATATCGGTTGAAATGTGATGAAATGCATAATCGGTTGGTTTTACAACCGATATTGAAACAAAACGAAGCTTCCAATTTACTACTTTACCATTTGAATTAAATGCAATTCACAAAAAACCAAAAAAAGTGACCCTTTGTGAAAAAAAAAAAAAAAAAAAAAAACGAACTTTTTATTAATAAAATTTAAGTTTGTGTTAAAAATGGTTTTTTTTTTAAATATATATATATTATATATATATATATATATATATATATATATATATATATATATATATATATATATATATATATATATATATATGCAATATGAGTTACCACTGTGAAGAGAGAGATGAATATAGCTTGAGTAGAGAGAAAGCTGAGGTGGCAGCCGGAAAGATGATGCAATATGAGTTGTCACTGTCACCAGCTTTATAGTTGAAGTGAAAAGACAAACAGTGACCATCCATCACTAACACTGAACCTTACTTTTTGAGAAGATGTAAGGGTGCGTTTAGTTGGGCGAAAACATGTTTGTTCTCTACACAATGTTTTGTGGAAAATAAAGAAAACAGAGATCGCGTTCAAATTAACGTTTTTCAACAAAATATTTTGCAAAACACAAAATCCTCTATTTTCTAACTTAAAAAAGAAAGCTACAAAACAAATTTTAGTTGTTTTCCTTATTTTCCTTTGTGACCCATAACCCTCCCTTCCCTTCTTCAAAAAAGAAAATACAAACATCAACTAAACGCATTTTTTATATTTTCAAGTGTTTTGTAGAGATAAATTTCTCTTTCAAATTTTTACAAAACTAGAGATAGAAAATAAGATAATTTTTTCTCCAACTAAACGCACCCCTAATATCTGCTTGAAACATAAAAACCATCTCAGATTTATTTGTGGTACCAAAAACATAAATGAAAAACAGCCTCAAAACATTGAACGACATTACAAAGAGTTCTAAGCCCTAAAAGAAACACTTGAGCTTGATTGAACCTGCGACTTAGGACCAACATCTACATCAAAAGATATAGATAACCAAATTTGTAACACCACGCGTGGACAAATGAGTTTTCATATGATAGTAAATACATAACATCACCATATAAACTTGGGCAATCACTATCAAAATAAGTAGTGTGATCAGTTGACAACTTAGAGTTGAATTCAACATAGATCCAAAATTCATTAAAGATCTAATTGACAAATCTTTGTCATTCAGTTTTTCATCAAAATTTAAAATAATAATAACGATAATAATAATAATAATAATAAAATTACCTTCTGCCTTTTTCTTGAAAATAAAATATCTTTCAAATGGTAAATCATTAAGCGACAAAAAATACACAATCACATGTAATTTCACAAATCACATATGATTTTAAAGTAATTAATCATATGTGAATTTTTCAGCAGTAAACTCTAACATGCATAAAAAATGTCGAAAAAACTTTCATCGTAAGTATATAGAATTGTTCCTTTATAGAAAGATGATTTAATTATCGTCACGTTGGTGACTGATTATACCTTATCTATTCTCATACTACTACCTAGGGCTGAGCAAACCACTCGAACGGACCGGACTGGCCGATACCGGACCGGACCAACCATGTTCGGTCTGGTCCTCGGTCTCGGCTTTTGGGCTAATTCAGTCTCGGTCTTGGTCGGTCCTTTCCGTTCCGGTCCGGACCACAAACCGACTATTTTGCCTTATTGGATCGGACCAGACCAACCACATTCGGTCCGGTCCTCGGTCTCGACTAATTCGGTCTTGGTCTTGATCGGTATGGTCCAGGCCGGTCCAGGAACGATGCTCAGCCTTACTACTACCACATAAAATGTCCCATTATGTATAAGATTTATTTTATTTTTATTTAATTTTTTTTTTATTTTAATATGAAAGTAGGTTTTTTTTTTTTTTTTTTTTTTTTTTTTTTTTTTTTTTTTTTTAATGAAAAAATGAACAACTAAAATCTGTTTACTAGATCTTAAAAAAAATTGAGATTTATATTAAGCTTTTCTTCCGGTAAAACAAATCTAAGCATCCACAACAAAATTGTAAATGTTTACTAGATCTTGAAAAAAATTGAGATTTATATTAAGCTTTTCTTCAGGTAAAACAAATCTAAGCATCCACAACAAAATTGGAAATGTTGACAAAAAAATAATAAAATAATAAAAATAAAATAAAATAAAATTACCCCTACGTGACATTGTAAAAAGTTAATCTAAGGATCGACAACAAAATTGAAAATGTTGCGAAAAATTTCACTCTGCTACATTACATTGTAAAAAGTTAAGACACCAAACTTCAACATCGTTGTTGTTTTCTTTGCTATTGTGTCTTTGTTCATATCCTAGTTTGTTACTAATATGCAAAAAGTTAAGACATCAAACTTCAACATCGTTGTTGTTTTCTTTGCTATTGTGTCTTGGTTCATATCCTAGTTTGTTACTAATATGCGATCATTTTCCCGTTCTTAACTTTGTGCATAAGACTACCAGTAACAAGACCACACAACCCCGTTATATCAGCAACAACTCACTTTCTTTCTCCTAAACTAAACATAGATCAAATGCTCGTAGTAAAAGGACCACAGTCACAACAAGAAACAACCCCACAAAAATAAATTACAAAAACAAACACGCACAAGCCCTCTTCATTTATCCGATCCGCTAACAAACCAAAAAAATGCATTGTTGGAGGAGACGCGTTCAGTTTGGTCTCCGTAGAAGAGGGACACGCCTGAAATTGCAAGACCAACCAAATGATGTGGACCCATTGCTATCCGTCTAATACAATCCACAGAATGCATATATACACCCCACACTCTTGCCTTGACCACACCATGAACATATGAGATGTGACAAGAGCATGACGCGTGGAAAAGAGACAACACGTGAACCTCACCTTTGTTACACCCTTCACAAATCCACCCCACCTATTTTGAAGTATTGATGAAAAATGCCTATATCCATCACACCAAAAATAATGTTCAAAAAAAGATTACAACAAAAATACAAAATTATCAGCAAGCATATCCATACTATACCCACAAAACGACGTGTTAACAAAAGAACATACACTTCACCAAACGGTCCAAAACCCTAAATTTGATCATCAAAAACCGCATCTCAATTCATGCTTCTAAATGCAGATCAACATAAACAAAAGCCAACTAGCAAATAACCATATCATTAAAACACTAATCTTGTAACAAAAGCTAAATAACATTTTTTTCAAAATGGTTGAAACCATTAATCCATCAACATCATAGAAACATAAACATCAAACTTGAAAAACACATAGTGAAAGTGTGAAAAAACACACACACTTTATCAGCAGATCTTGCAATTAAAGTAAAAAGCATCTAACGGCTGCCACCATTAGTGGGACACTCCCTGGCAAAATGCCCATCTTCACCACAGTTGTAGCAGCCTCCTCCGCCGCCACCTCCACCACGTCCACCGCCCCCACGCCCACCTCCTCCATAACCGCCGCCGCCTCCACCATAACCACCACCACCACCACCCTGAGTACAATCCCTAGCCATGTGACCATTCTCACCACACTTAAAACACCCTCCACCTCCGCCGCCTCCACGGCCGCCGCCACCACCATAGCCGCCACCGCCGCCGCCATAACCGCCGCCACCTCCTCCATACCTGTCACCACCTCCACCTCCATACCTTCCACCGCCGCCGCCTCCACCATACCCACCTCCTCCTCCGCCATAACGATCACCACCGCCGCCGCCGCCTCCGCCGCCACGGGTGCTGCCAACAACGTTGGCACCATCAGGACCAGTGACGTCAGCAGCTTTGCTCCTACCATCAGATCCAGTCTCAACAAGATACTCAACAGACTCACCATCACCTAGACTTCTGAAGCCATCAGTTTTAATGGAAGACTGATGAACAAAAAGATCTTCAGTCCCATCGTCTGGTGTTATAAATCCAAACCCTTTTGTGTCGTTAAACCACTTCACTGTCCCCTTCTTTCTCTCCTCACCCATTTTTTTGTTTTGATGAAAAGAAAAAGAAACCTCCAACTTTTGGAGGAGACTGTAAGATGAAAACCCTAGATGAAAAAGAGAGTGATGCGGGCTTTATATAAAGAAAAGGTGGAAAGACGGTTTTGACCTTGTTGGGAATATCGTAGTGGGTTGTAGGTCATCTTGAAGTTATTTAACGGCTGGGATTTATCCATTTTTGAAATAGTGGAATTTGGAACATATTTGGAACAAAATATTTTAGAGTTAAATACGAACTTGGTCCCTAAACTTGGCTAAAAATATCATGTTTGGGACATCTTGGTTTTTACGTCGCTCGGAGTCTAGACTTTATAGTTTTTGTGTCAATGAGGTCCCTTATCCCGTTTTACATTGTACAATAGGGCATAATAGACATTTTCACTTTTGTTAATTATGTTGGTGGTACAAGCTACATACAAAAGAAATTTTCACCTCACTTACTCACACTACCACCACCAACACCACCATCATCTCACTGACCTCCACCGCCATCATCATATTACGTATACGCATTTGTTGCCCACAAAATTCAAATGAGAGTGGGAAAAAAGACTATTTTACCTTCTAATGCCGCTTTTCTAAAATTTGTTATACATCTCCAGACACTTTGTAATGCTCATGACCAAGATGTCATTGAGTTGAGCAACTCAAATACTGAGATACCCATTTTGAGTTTTGTCAAACTAGTCCCCACAAAGGCATTTCTGCACGTATTCTTGACAAAGAAGATATTGACATTTTTTTTTTTTTTTTTTTTTTTTTTTTTTTTTTTTTAATGCAGAAACATAAAGAGGTTAAAGCAATTGTGGTTAATACTTTCTTTGAATTAAAAAAAAAATCATGTTGTTTTTGAAGTAGTGATATATTTAACATATGTATGTACAAAGAAAATTCATATTGTTAATAGCCCAATATTCAAATGGTTGCGATTTGCGACTTGTTTGATACAAAGTAGAAATTGTGGTTATATC
This sequence comes from Artemisia argyi, assembly GCA_030686995.1. NCBI lineage: Eukaryota > Viridiplantae > Streptophyta > Magnoliopsida > Asterales > Asteraceae > Artemisia > Artemisia argyi. Next base: position 103,788,240 of record CM060697.1, read on the forward strand.
TCAAGCATTTGTATTGCCTAATGCATTATTAGACATCAACGAAATGATATTTACGCTTTCAAGTTTTTCAAGTGTTCGATATAAAGTAAAGAAGATGTGTCCGTTTATGAACTTGGGCCTAAAATTTTCAGGTGTTACTAACACCGACTCATTTAGCAATTGTCATGGAGTATGCAGCTGAAGGAGAACTTTTCGAGAGGATATGTAAAGCGGGTAAATTCAATGAGAATGAGGCAAGTTGGGTCACTGAATTCTCCAATCTTCTTCTGACAAGGATTTGAACGTAAAATAACCTAAGTATAAACAAGTCACTGAGTGAACAGTAACTCAGTGAGTCATCTTCAGGATGCTTAGACCGAGCCTAAGAAGAAAGGTTCTCCATTCAGTGAGGCGGAACTCAGTGAAGTGTGATATAAGCCAAGAAGAAGGTGATGGGTTCAGTGAGGATGCCAATAACTCACTGAACCCTAAGACTCCTCAACAACTTCATGGTACCGAAGACTGATGACTTGAAGACTGAAGTTTTGGCGGGACTGGGCGGGAAAGTTTGATATGTTTCACTAAAGTGCTTTATCACTTTAAGGTCAAACTTTCCTCAAATGGTTAAAACCAGGCTGTCATCAGAAAGTGCCTTTTGGACTTAACCCAAAGAAGTTTCCCTTGCCAGAGAATAAAATCTAACAAGATTTTATTGAGGAACACTTAGGTCCATTGTATAATAGGGTTGTTCACATTTGTGTATAAATAGGTAGCATAAGAGAGGAGTAAAAGTTGACAAGTTTGTGCAATTAATGCAAAACATTCACAAACCACTTTTACTCCTCCAAAGAACAACATAATCCCTGAGATAGCTCAGTGGGTCCTGAAAGTTGTCACTCAACATTGTTTGAGTTTAGTGAGGAGTCAATACCACACTTGTCACTTTCAATCCCAAGTGTTATTCCGCAAACACTTGGGTACGATTCTTTTTGATTAACTTCTAATAAAGAATTAAACGTTGAAAAATATTGTCTCTTATGTTTACGTTGCTTTATTGTTAATCATTTATACATCTTTGTTAAAAGTCATACAACTTGGTTACTTTAGCTCTTTAGTTACTGTTAACCAAGATACCAGGCTGACCCTAAAGAATCACATCTCACTGCTGTCAAGAGAATCATCAGGTATGTGAAGGGTACTCCAAACCTTGGTTTGTATTACCCAAAATGTTCAGGATTTGATCTCAAAGGGTACACTGACTCTGACTATGCAAGATGTAATATGGATAGGAAAAGTACTTCAGGATCCTGTCAATTTCTTAGTGGTAAACTTGTGTGTTGGAGTACAAAGAAACAACAGTCAGTGGTCATGTCCTCAGCTGAAGCTGAATATATGGCTGCTGCAGGATGTTGTGCAAATGTACTATGGATGAAGAGCCAACTGAGTGACTATGGCATTCAGTATAAGATGGTACCTATCTTTTGTGATAATACAAGTGCCATAGCCATCTCAAACAATCCAGTACTTCATCAAAGAACCAAACACATTGACATCAGATACCACTTCATCAGGGACCACATCACTAATGGAGAAATTGAACTACATTTCATCCCCACTGAATATCAGCTAGCTGATATATTCACAAAACCTTTGGATGAACCCACTTTCACAAGATTGAAAGTTGAATTGGGCATGTTAGACATAGAATCAGGAAACTGATCAAAAGTGCTCCAACCTGATGTAAATTATCTAGGTCCCTGATCACACCCTTCCTGAAAACTCATTTTTTTTCGAATGAAAATTCATTCAGGGGGCTCAGGATGAAAAATGGCATTGAATACCCTAACTAAATGCTCTAAGTACTTAGTTAGTTAATATCCCAGGTAGGTAACTGAATCCTATTAAATATAGGAATATATGTCACTTACACAACTGGCATCCACTCCTTGGGCCCCCACATCTCTCTCACCAAACACCACTGAGCATTAAATGCTCCATCTCACACAAAAGTTGTGATGATTTTTTTTTCTCTGCAAAAATGCATTATTTGCAGAGCCTCACAACTGTTCACCCATGATGTGAGAGAAAATAGGGGTAATGGGAATCGTGATATTTAATGCGGATATCAAACAAACATTATTATGCCACTTTGGTTGAATAATTTAAACCTTTGGTATCCGCAACATCACTACCCTAATTCCCACCCTATAAATTACCCCACAAAGAAGAACACACATACGCTTTAAAAAATCTTAACAAAACTCTTGCAAAATTATTTCAAGAACTCTTTTGCTTTCAAAATCTGTGTGTGCTTCTTCTTTATTCAAAACCAGACCTTTTTATCAAACTAAAATGACATCTTCAAAGGTCATAAAATACGCACCCAATGTGGAATTCCAAATGGAAACCGTAGACCTCACCAAAAACAATGTGGTGGGGAACTTTGCCTACCCTGAAGGGTTCCCTGAATACAGAAATGTGGTGAAGTTCCTACAAAACTGTTTTCTCACCACCACATTCACAAAGACCCCCTCAGTCATCTATCATGACTACTTGAGGGAATTTTGGTGCACAGTGGTGGTTGAAAACCCTGATGCGCCAAAGGAGGCCAAAATCAAGTTCTCAGTGAAGAATGGGACTAAGTCCCTTACTCTTGACTACAAAACCTTTGTCAAAGCCACTGGCCTTGACTACACTGAGACTTTTGTAGCCCCACCTACTAAAGAGGAAGTTAAACAACTCCTCTTAGAACTAGGGCCCTATGATAAACATCATCCTGATGTTACTCCAGGGGCCCTACTGAACAAAGCCCCCATCATCAAAACATGGTTCCCTGCCCCTTGGAGGATCCTGATGACATTTGCAAATTCAGGTCCTTGGGGGGAATAAATCCTCAACTGAGCAACTAAACACTACTCAATCAATGATAGTGTACTATCTCATTGAGGGTAAAAAGATTGACCTTGGAGAAATTATCTTCAGGGACCTCATAGGCAAATTGGGTGGGAAGTCTAGGCAAAAACACATGTCTTACCCTAGATTCATTTCCTGTGCCCTGAATGACCTACTAGGGTCTGAGTAGATCAAGCCTGACAGTGTCGGCTTTGAACCTGATGTCTTACATAAGGCAAATTACTCACGTGACCCTAATGAGGTAACACCTGTCGCCCTGACCACATACATGCTGACTGCTATCCAGGGTAACAACATCATTTCACCAATTCCCTCTCCCACCAAAAAGGTGAAGAGGAAGAAGGGTCAGGGGTCCAGGAAGGTGGCTCAACCCAAGCCACTCGCCACTGAGACCTCTGCCCCTAAGCCTGACAATAGGGGGCAACAACAAGAGACCCTAACTGCAGACACCATTAGGATCATTAGCCAATCTTTGGCCACAAAACAAAGGCCAACGGAGGGCACTGAGACATCACACTCAGTGTCCTTGGGCGAACCCGTTCCCAAAGGCCCTGCTGGCATAAACAAGTCAGTGGGGTTGGAACCAACTAAACCTTCACATCCTGCTAAAGACTCTGGCAAATCACAACCAGAGTATCAGGGAGTAAGGGGTCCTATACCCTCGGTGGGGCAGCACTACTCCACTGAGATGGGGACCCACAAACATTCACATCCTGCCAAAGGCTCGGGTAAATCACAACCCAAGCAACAGGGAGTTCTCGCCCCTAAATCTTCGACAGGCCAGCACAAGCCTGTTGGAAAGGGGGGCATAACCACTCAGGTGCCTGATGAGGACATTCGCAAATCAAAGCTTTTGTCTGAGGGCACAAAAACTCATCCCAAAGACTTAGAGGGAAACATACAACCCGCTGATAGGGACACAATATTCACGGCTCCTCAGGATGGCACTGGAAAACACCCATCAGTGCCTGAAGGGGTCACGGGGGACAAAGATTCAGAGGGACACGTACCACCCGCTGATATGGAACCCACAACCAACCCCGAAGGTGCGCATAACTCGGAAACTGACCCTGAGGACCAGGTAGATAAAACCCAATCTACTGGATTTGAGGGGTCAGGACCTGGCCAAAACGAAGGCAAGTCTTCTTATGAAGAGGAGCCGGATAACCTTACTTTGCAGATTCAGTCCCTAGCTGATGCTCAGGCAGTTTTGTACTCTGATGATGAATTCAACAGTGATGAGGAAGTTCTTAAGGCCGGAGATGACATGGAGCTTGAGGAGACAGTCCCTGAACCAATTCCTCAGTCTCCTCAATCTTCTAACCATGATGATGCTGACACACATTCAGAGCCAGAGTCTTCAGGAGATGATCAAGCTCCTCTCACTGTGAAAACCTTCATCAAATTCATCAAAAAGATTACTAACATTTTGTACAGGGGGATCACTGATGAGGTCTTTGACATGCACACTGAACAGGCGGTTCACTATCATAATCTCAAAGACGCTGTCGAAGACTTCGATGATGATGTCAGGGAACAACATGCCTCAGTTAACCACTCCCTGACACAGATGATCACTCGCCTAAATCAGTTTTTGATAACCCTCAACCAACTGAATGTAGGGGTTCAGTCGGTTCAAGAATCAGTCAAGGATGATCCTGAACTTACCAGGAAGCTACTTCAGGCATCTAAGACGTATCAGGTAAACTCAGTGGCCCTCACTGAGTTACTTGACTTGCTAAAGGGTTCAAATCTTCAGGGTCTCACCACTACTGTGGAGTCTCTAAAATCTTCCTTCACCAAAATGGAAGAATCAGTGACAGCTCAGTCCCAAAGGTCTACTTCTCTGGCATGGACCTTGGGATCCAGGATGACAGCTCTTGAACAAGCAAAAGCTACACTTGACTCCAGGGTGTCCATCATTCAGCAGGATACTCAGGAGATCAAGTCTATGATGACTGAAATTTTTCAAGCCTTCAAGGGATCATCTACTTCTTCTTCAGTACAGCCAACACTTGCCATCACTGACACTCAGGCAAATGTTGAGGGGGAGAATGCGACTGAAGCCCCTAATACTGTTGAACAAGAAGCTGGACAGCCCTCTCATACTGAGGGGGAGCATGTCACTGAAGCCACACCAATCACTGAAGTTCCACCACAGGAGGAACCAGTCTCCTCTAATCTCGGGCAGGACAGAGGCAAAAGTATTGCTACCACTTCTGGTCCTGAAATTGTGCTCAAGCCAGCCTCAACCTTGGTCAGATATGACCCTGATGCACCTATCAGAGTCCCGTTTGAAATCAATGGAGTAGTACATCATCTCGCCAATGACGAAATTCAAGCTCACATGGAAAGGACTGAGATACTACTAAAGGTGGCTGAAGAAGAGAGAATGAGCAAGCCTGCTCTCATTAAGATTGTTCATGAGGAAGCTGAAAAGATTGGTTTGGATACTGAGGCACTAGCTACTGAGCAAGCTGGTGCAGCCTTTAAAAAGGCTCAGGAAGAAGAGCTAAATGCTCTCAAAAGGGAAAGGGAAAATAAGCTCAGGAAGGACGCTCAAATCAGAAAACACAAGGTCGAAAAGTATACTTGGGTGATGAAAGAAAGGTTAAGACCTGAAATCATCACTGACATTCAAATCCACAGAAACACCGATCCTGCAATGGTCACCGTCTTCAGGGGACGTGATAAAAGAACATTTGACGTCCATAAGCCATTCAGGTTTGCTGATTTTGGCATCACTGAACTTGATGAGCTTCGTCCTATCATTGCCAAAAAGAACAATGTTGTAGTTCCTAGCCTTCTCAAGTCATTGAAGGAAAGGTACGACAGACTGAGAGCAATGCCTGAGGCTCTTAACATTCCCTCACTTTTTCCTGACTCAGCAAAAGAGACTGCTCCATCTAAGGCTTCCAAGAGGAAAAGGAAGCAAATTGAGATGAAGCCTGAGATCAAAGTACCAGGGTTAGAGTGTGACAGGTCACTTCCTGAAGGGATCACGTTCGTGAACAATGCGGTCCTTGAAGCTCCTAAAAGAGGCTTATGCTTCACTGATGAGTATGGAAGCCTGGCTTTCCAAAGATGGTCTGATATGGATAAGGCAGGAATCAAAGCAATGCTCATGTACCTCATGTTGGCGTCCCCCATCAAGAGTGATGAGAACAAAAGATTCTGCCAGGACTTGGAAGCAATGATCAATGAACATCCTGAAAGACACCTACTCAGATCAAAGAAAGCAAAGCTTGAAAACCTTGGATACCACCTGAACATCTGATCTGCAACAACTATCCTTTTTATTTTTTTTTGTAATTTGTAGGACTTGTAATAACTATTAATAAACTTTGATGTTTTTGTTAAATTATGTGTCCTACTTAAAATTACATCAACATTCAGTAAGAGATGAAGACCCCTGCCAAATCGCACTGAATCAAGAAACACTTAGGCTATTTGTATGTTCAAATAGGGGGAGATTGTTGGGTCACTGAATTCCCCAATCTTCTTCTGACACGGATTTGAACGTAAAATAACCTAAGTATAAACAAGTCACTGAGTGAACAGTAACTCAGTGAGTCATCTTTAGGATGCTTAGACCGAGCCTAAGAAGAAAGGTTCTCCATTCAGTGAGGCGGAACTCAGTGAAGTGTGATCTAAGCCAAGAAGAAGGTGATGGGTTCAGTGAGGATGACAATAACTCACTGAACCCCAAGACTCCTCAACAACTTCATGGTACTGAAGACTGATGACTTGAAGACTGAAGTTTTGGCGGGACCGAGCGGGAAAGTTTGATCTGTTTCACTAAAGTGCTTTATCACTTTAAGGTCAAACTTTCCTCAAATGGTTAAAACTGGGTTGTCATCAGAGAGTGCCTTTTGGACTTAACCCAAAGAAGTTTCCCTTGCCAGAGAATAAAATCTATCAAGATTTTATTGAGGAACACTTAGGTCCATTGTATAATAGGGTTGTTCACATTTGTGTATAAATAGGTAGCATAAGAGAGGAGTAAAAGTTGACAAGTTTGTGCAATTAATGCAAAGCATTCACAAACCACTTTTACTCCTCCAAAGAACAACATAATCCCTGAGATAGCTCAGTGGGTCCTGAAAGTTGTCACTCAACATTGTTTGAGTTTAGTGAGGAGTCAATACCACACTTGTCGCTTTCAATCCCAAGTGTTATTCCGCAAACACTTGGGTACGATTCTTTTTGATTAACTTCTAATAAAGAATTAAACGTTGAAAAATATGTCTCTTATGTTTACGTTGCTTTATTGTTAATCATTTATACATCTTTGTTAAAAGTCATACAACTTGGTTACTTTAGCTCTTTAGTTACTGTTAACCAAGTAAAAGGGACCAACAAAGTTTAATTAACCCATGATTATAGAAAAAGTGGATACTTTAATAAGTTAATGTTAACTTTAAAGTCGTGAAGAGTATTATCAATAGTTCTAATTGTTTGCGTTGCAGGAAGTCTGTTATAGAGATCTCAAGCTCGAAAACACATTGCTAGATGGAAGCACAGCTCCTCATGTTAAAATATGTGACTTTGATTACTCAAAGGTAAACTTTTTACCGTGATCATATACACAAACTTGAAGGTTTAATAACCAAATTGTTGTTATTTATGCAATTGTTCTGCATTCTCAACCAAAATCAGCAGTTGGAACACGAGCTTACATCGCACCCGAAGTTCTCTCAAGAAAAGAATATGATTGAAAGGTGCTGCCTTTGAGCTTTTAGTTGCTTGATAAATAGAGTGTTGACTATTTCAGAGTCAAACTTGACTTTGCGATACTAACACCATTTTTGTATAAAAAAAATATCATTTTATATGCAGTTTGATCAAATTTGTGATGTTCAAAAAAGTCTCATTTTATATGGAGTTTGATCAAATTTTGTTCTGTTATGATAGCGAATACTTAGTGTCGAATACGCAATTCCAAATACTGTAGAAATTTCATTGGAATGCAGACATCTTCTCTACCAAATATAAAGGAACAAAGAAGGTAGAGCATGGTCAAGATAGCTCAGAGCATAAAATCAAACATAAAGTCAATCAAGTGCAATATGTGATCAAGCCTTAACCAAACAAGTTGTAATTGCACCTCAAGGCTCAAAGGGATTGTAGTGCAATGTAGTTTAGCTTAGTATTAGTTGTTGTTTAAGTATTGTAATAGTTAGTCAGTTTTGGTCTTTTGACTTTTTTGTATAAATACTAAAGTTTATACCCATTTTACATTTGAATGAATAATAACCAATTTTCCTTCTCAATTATTTCGCTCGCGTTTCTATTTGATTACCAACAGAATATTCATTGCAAACCCTGAAAAGCTATAACTTCATATTGTCATACATATAGGAGTGGCTGATGGATAATAGGTCAAAAAACTTATAGGTCAAAATGGCCAGTTGAAGCTCTCCCAATGCGCATGCATTCGAAACGAGTCAAAAGACTCAAAACATTGATGAAATAGTCTTAATAATACAAGAAGCTATAACTCATCCTGGGAATCTGATGTAGGATTTCTGATCAGGTTTTAATATTTATAGTTGTCTTTTCTACCTACGATCTACTTTATGCACTCACGAGCAGTGTACCCGGTCGTGTGTAGTGTAGTATTCGGTAAAGCCGAGGTTGTCCCAAGAGCTATGTGTATCTGGATTCTAACTTAAGTCCATGTCATGTTTTAAAGGGGTTTGTGATTTGATTGATTAATTAAACTAATAAACAGAAATGAAATGCAGAAATTAAATAGATTTGAATGTAGTAGGGAGAAAGTATACTAGCCTAGTTGTTAACCCTATATTGCTATGACTATGTTTCCTAATTAAGCTTTCTATCGCTTCAAGTGGGGCATAAGATTCACTAGACTCCTTTGGTCAATTCATCTAGCCTATCTCCCTAGAATCCTACTAAGATACCAAAGGTCTGGATCCTTATGGCTGTCAAAGCTTATAGGTAGACTAGTGATGTGTGCTTATTCACACATCCTTTTTAGGCTTTAAATCACACCAAAAATACCAAATACTAACCAAATATGCCAAGAGAATGTGTGTTTTTGTATTTGTGTATGTGCAGGTATGGATATGTGAGAAATGGACAAAAACAAAGCTAAAACTGACAAAAACGAGCACGAGAATAGAAAAAGGTCAAAAGCCGGAGCCTTGGAAGCTTAATGATCAAAGAAAGCTCAAAACTGTAAAAGGAAGTCCTCAAAGATTCACAAAGTTGCAATAATAGTCCCTGATCAAAGTTTAAAGAGATTGGCAACTTTAGTCCCTGTACTTCCAAATATTGACAATTCTGGTCCCTTGAAGAAACAATTGAAGAAAAATCAAAAGAGGTCCTCAATGAATCAGAGATTGATAACAATGATCCTTGGAAAATACTTTTGAAGATTGTCAAATTCAGCCCTTACAAAATTCAGCTTAACTAATTTGGTCCTTGTTAATTTACTAAACCAAAACTACTAATCCTATAAAACCTAAACCAGTCCACATGTCCTTAAGCCCAAAACAAAATCAAAAGCCCACTTCCTAAATACTGATACCCGATCCATTCTTACCCGGTCAAACCATAACCTCAAACCCGGTCAACCCACAGTCAAATAACTATAATAAATCCACCCAAACTACCCGCGCCCCAATTCCCCTAATTTACCCAGAACATTTACTGTTTCTATGAACCCTAATCTACCACACACAAAATTACCCTGATTAAATAATAATTACCCAATCATTGGTGTTCTAGAAGGTGTCAAGAAACGTCAGGAAGCACACGTGGACTAATGAGAGAGGACACGCAGGATCAGTCACATCATGATATTTAATCCAAGGGCTGAAATTTATGGATTGGTGAGCAAGGGTAATCTAAGGGCCAAGAGCAACTCAAAGAAACACAAATTACACGAGGATCAGTGACATGGTAGCCTAGAAGCTTCACACCAAGCTCTCCTCAGTGCCTATATAAGCCCCCTTCCTCATTCATTTGAAGCCAGTTAGGAGTAGGAGTATGTGTAGGTTTTTAGGCAATTGTTAGTTTAAATTTCTGTTTTACTTGTTTTCTTTTCGTATTGTACTCAGTTTTTTTAGATTAATGAAATTTAAGTTTAAATTACAATTTTAGATTTTACTTATTTCATATTCAGTTATTTGTTTAAAACCTATTTACTGTTGCATTAGTTTACCTTAATAAGCATTAGCTTAATCAAAGTTTACTTTTCACTGTTAAAAGTTTTCATAAAAAAAAAAAAAAAAAAAGCAATAGCTTATTTGAAGCTTTGAGTGATAAGTTGAGTAATAGCAAGGAAGTGCTCAGCTTATCTAAAGATAGGCTGCTTGGAAAGCCCTCCATTTAGTCGGGGGTAAAGAAGTAAGTTTCTTCTTTACTGTTGCATTTTCTTATTAGCTTAAGTATATATTTAAGCTAGAGTAGTTGATAGTAGCTTTATTTAGTGGTTTGTATGGTTATTGTGTGCTTATTCATGTTTCTAGCTCATATTTGCATTCTCACTGCCTTAAGTTAGCATAGACTACATATCTGTGTTTCTGAGGTTCTAGGTTCAATTTGACTGTTCACTTAGCTTTAAATTCAGATAAGTAGTGTAGTAGAATCAGTTGTTTGGTTAGTTTAAGCATAGAAGTCATAGTCATAGTGTAAATGTCCCATTAAGATGGTGTTTGGATTAGATTCAATCTGTGTATTGCTGTTGTTTTGTCACTGTCATTTCTACACAAATAGGTTACATCATGGTAGTTTAAGTTAATTTGAGCATAAAATTTGTAGGTCCTTAGAGTAAAAGTCAAAATCACTTGGATCCTCAAATTGCATGATCATATGTATTATGTTGCATCTGAAATTTAGCTTAGTTATAGATTTAGGGTAATCTAGTTAGAAATTAGATAAATACTTCATTTAGGATCAGATTAATATCTTAGAATTCCACTTAAGTCAAACTTAGTTACAATTGAGAAAGTCAATCTTGGGTTTAACCTGTTTTATGTGCATCTGATCTAGGGGTATTTTAGGTAATCACTAGGCTTCCAATTTACTTGAAATTGTTTCCAAGGATAGTTTGTAGTGCAAACTTAAACATATATCTGAGTTACACATTACCATAAGCATTTAGTGGTTTAAATAAGCTCTGCAAGTGAAAAGGGTAAACTGTTAGGCAGTTACATGTTTGTGAAAGACATCTGATCTCAGTCATAGTCAAGGGCTCAATTTGTCATATAAATTAGGGCTTTTAGGTTTATAGGTAGACTCTAGTACAGGCTTTAATAATCTGCTTTTAGTTTTGCTCAACCAGCTTTCCATTAGCTTGTGCAATTGCTCAAAGTTGACTTATCAAGTCTACTTTTCTATCTTAGCTTATAATCTACCTAACTGCTTATCTTTCATTTCTGAGTGCTTTTGTTATTAATATAAGTTGTATTGAGCTTATTTAAGTTGTGTGGACCCACTGTGACACTTTGGTGCTTTCTGGTTGGAAACTGCTTATCATAAAGTGCTTATTGGACTGCTTCTTTGCCATTATGCTTATTTCAAAGTGTTTCTTTGGTTCAAATTAGCTGCTTAGAGCTCGAATAAGTTGTTTGGGTCAGTTGTAAGTTTTTTGTGTCACTTGGTGCCTAACAGCTTTTAAATAAGGACTTATCAAACTGCTTATTTGATACGTGGGGATCACGCCCTCGCAACAGGTTTTACTTCTCAAGGGATCTTGAGAAGCTTACAACCCCCACCAGGCAGTGTACCTGATCGTTGTAGTATAGTATAGTGACAAGTACCGGGGGATTGATCGTTCAACTCAGGAATAGTGTCGCTAGGATTAGAAAGCCTACTAAACTAGGTCTAGAGGTAAAGGATGATTCTTTTTGTATTTTTATATTTTTATGAAAGCAATTAAAATCTCGGGTTTTGAAGGAGTGCGCGGAATTAGTTGCTAGCCAACTAACCCAATTAATCTAAAGTTGCAATCAAAATAAAATAACAAAAATGAAAATAAAACTATTATACTAATCTGGTGGAAACAATAATGAGGAAAGTTGTGTTTACTTAGATTTCATTACTCCCTAGATATCTTTTACAGGTTGATTAGCTTGTTACAATTGCATGGATGACGGGTCATATTCTTTAATACTACTCGTAGGGCCGTGTACAATATTCCCTAACTCTATAGGATCCTACTGCACTCCTACGTCAAGCTGTTAGAAGCTCCTAACATGGGATCATTAGAATTCTCCTACGCATTAAATACAACCAAAAATTGTAGTACACCTCCGATCATGTTTCTTAAGACGTTCAAGCAAGTTACCAATGGAAGTCTGCCAGTTTTCTTAAGCCTAACATCGAATACAATCATCCGTAACAATTATAAACAAACAATCAACCCATGATTAACATCTAGGTTTCACTACATCTAAGCAAACACAATAAAGATCTAGCCTAGCATGTTAAATAGAAGAAAAGCGTAAGATATAATCAAACAACACATAGACATATTGAATGATTTGAAGGAATACTTATCTTAAATTGAACATGAAAGAATCAAGGGGTTGAAACCCTTGAAAAGCTGATAAAATTCGGACTAGGGTTTATTCCCTCAAAGTTGCACACTAATGAATGAAATTTGGAAAACTATATATAGATATTACATCGTGACGGCGTCATGTGTTAGCCCATGACGCAGTCAACTCGCCGCCATGATAAAATCGTATTGCCTAGATCTATTTGTGACGCCGTCATGTGTAGAAATACTTGATAAAGCTCAAAGTTAACATGTTTTTATAAGCGTTATTAGTGTTTTTGTGTATGTTATTTGGTTGTTTTTATATGCTTTTACCACTAAATCATATCAAAGTATGTTTTTGTAGCATATGTAGCCAAATGCAGGAAAAATGGAGAAAAAGTGAAGGAAATGAAGTATACGCGATTACACGAAGATTCCCAAGCTCAAAAGTCCAATCTATGAAATAATTCATATGAGAACCTAAGTTTTGTCATCTCAAAGTTCCAAGTTCAGAAGTTAATCAAGTTTGGATAGTACATAAAGAGCTACACAAGTCAAAGTCAAAGTCCAAAGGTGCCAGAAATTACCATCCGATCGGTTGGTGTGAAACCGATCGGATGGCCATAATTACCTTTCACCAACCGATCGGTGCCAACCCGCAACCGATCGGATGGTCAGTTCTGCATGTTTTTGCCAACTTTTGTGCACGAATCTTGGTCTTTTGTCCCATGGTTCTAGGCCCCTTTTAGTGTCCTATTGTCCAAGTTCAAGCATTTAAGTTCTTATTTATGACCAAGAGTGTTGGACAAGCCTATGGGGGACTTCAAAAGTGCAAAACTCAACACAATTCAACACACAATTGAAGATACCATTTACTCTCATTACTACATACAATTATTATCATCTTCTAGCTCTCTAAGGAGGAAAATTCGTGCAGAAAGAACCAGGAACTTTGGAGGATCAAGGAAGCAACATTTGGAGTCCGAAAATCTCAAGAAATCATCACCAACTCTTAGGTTATCAATACCTTGTCATTTGTTATCAATTTCAAAGCATTGTAAGACTTATAACCATGGATTCTTATGTTAAATATTCTGAGTTTATTTGCATGTTTGCCATGAGTGGCTAGTAATCTTTTTACACTTGTTTTGATGATGTTTTATACTTAGTGATAGTGATGATTGTGGTAACATGTTTTAATTCAATTTCAAGTCAATCCTAAGAACCAATTGTACCTTAAGTTTCATCGTGACATTTGTTTAGCCAAGGTTAACTAATTGATAATAGTTTCAAAGGTCGAAAGATTTGTTATTACTCAACTAGTTATAATCATTTGTCTATGAATGATTGTTCTTCACCATAATTATTCTTGACTAAACAAAGAAACAAGAAGTATGATTGTAATAAGAATTCTTTTATAACGTCAAATCGGATTGTTTGTAAACCTTTAGTAGGACGAAAGTTTAAATGTTTATAAACGATTGTGACCTTTTTGTCTATGAAGAGGTTACCTTTTGTATTGACCATTTCTTAAGAGTATTTGATTGGTAATAAAAGTTTGTCTTGTGTTTAAGATATCCACCATACCTTATGAACCTTGGACAGATCTTGAATTGATTGGTTTACACCTAAAGCTTGTTTTTATGAACTAAAATCTTGACGAAGGTTTAACTTGTAGAAACAATAGATTAGATCACCATCTAATTATCTCAACAAACATGTCATCAAAAGTTATCACAATCATGTGTGTCATCAAGTAGAAAACTAGTCTAAACAAGTGTAGTTTTTAATTTATTGAATTTGCTTATTATCATATTTGCGTACATTAGAGATTTACTTTTAGACTTATATTTCGATTCACTCACAAATCCCTGCGAACGATCCCGACTTACCATCATATCTTGCTATAACGGACGAGTACACTTGCTCGTATGTGTTGTTTCTAGATTTGGTAATTCTTCCTTATAAATTTAAAACTTGCACTAACAAACATCGCATCAATACTCTGGGCCGTCACTAATGTTTGGACCCTGACGTCCTTCGTGACGCCGTCATGTCCTAGGCTTGAAAACACTTTGGATCGTCACGTGTATTTTCTACTTCCACCTCTTTTGTAACTCTTGACGCCGTCATGTACAAGGACTTGATGCCGTCAGGTACTGTTCCAGCAAGGAAATTTGAGACTTTGCCGTTTTTTTCACTTTTATGCTCCAAAAACGTCCAAAATGCTTCCTTTTTCAGATTCTTCCTCAAAAGTACCTAAAATGACAAAAGGAACGATTTAGGGCAATATTTGATCAAATAATTTCGAATTCGGGTTTAAATGACCCCTTAAAAGCGGTACACTTTTCGCCTCATCAAATACCCTTACACTTGAGATTTGCTTGTCCTCAAGCAAATGCACTTTTATTCTAATTAAAATACAAGTTAGAGGTCATTTAACACTAATATAAAAGTAATTACAACAAATAATCGTTCCACTAAAAACCAAAAACAAGCACGGAGGTCATACACTAGCACCTCACCAATAGTGTTTTGATACTCTCATCTCTCGGGTGTAATAAAGTATATATCACAATATAGAAATGGAAAACATCTCTCACTGCCTGTCATAGCAAATAGATTACCATAGGCTTGGGAAAGGATCGAACCTCCACCACTTGGCGTAAGCACCTAGGATAAACTATCATAAAGGTCTTTTAAAGGGTTATAACGTTAGGTGTAGGGATATGGAAAAACACGGTTTTGTTGGATAAAGGCAATATTTACTGGTGGCGAGTTAATCATCTTGGTTAATTACATGTACAATATGGCATTGCTAAGCCAAGACTAGACTCGACTTAAGCTAATAAATCAAAAATAACAAATACATAAAACAAACATAGAATGAAACGGGATGGTAGTCAGTATGTTTTTTATTTTTTTTTTGTTCTTTACGATTTTTATTTTATTTATTTTTTATTTTTTATTATTTTTTTTATTTTTTGCATACACTCTTACGCTACCATCAATTCGATGGCCGTTCGCGGGCCGATCCACATAAACACATTGCCAAATTCATTGAAATTTGTGGCATGTTTCGTTATGGAGACACTAATGTCGATGCTATCAAGCTCAAACTTTTTCCATCATCACTCGCCGGAGATGCCAAAGTATGGTATAACGAATTAACCCCGGGAACTATTAATACTTGGGAGGAGATGAGGCAAGCTTTTGTAAGCCGATTCTTTCCACCTGCCATGTATGATAGGTTAATGGGAGAAATCCGTGCTTTTTCACAAAATCCTAATGAATCTCTTGTTGAAGCTTGGCTTCGCATGAAAGATTTGCTTCGTAGTTGTCATGGTCATAATTTAGGACAAGGAACAATAATCCAAATCTTTTATCATGGTCTTGATGAAGCATCTCAAGCAATCCTTGATGCCGGAGGAATTTTCCTTTACAAAACACCAAATGAGGCATATCAACTTCTTGAAGATCGAGTACTTCTTAAACTCGATTGGTCAAAAGATTCCAAAACCAAACCCTTACAGAAAACCGTTGCTTTTGCCGAAAGTTCAGATAATTCAAAACTCATGGACAAAATAGAAGCCTTGTCTTCTAAAATGGACTCGCAATACAAAGATATAAAAGGAGAAATGAAAGAAATGCGAGATGGCTGTAATAATTGTGGAGGAAATCACACATCATCCGAGTGTGATGACCAACCTATGAATGGACCCAACGAAGGGGAAGCCAATTATGTCCAAGGAGAATATCGTGGAGGAGGTTTTCGTGGTAATTATTACGGAAGAGGTTCTGGAAATTGGCAAGATCGCCAACAAAGGGATAACAACCGTGATTTTCAACCTCGAACAGAAAATCCAAACCCAACAAATTCAGATAAAAAGGAAGAATCTGATTTCGAAAAAATGATGCGAGAATTCGTAAATGCTTAAAGAACCACAAATGAGTTTGTAAAAACTCAATTTTTCAATCTCAAAACCAAAGTTGAGCAAGGTCAAAAAAATCATCAAGCTTCTATTCAGGATCTTGAACAAAAATTTGGTAAACTTTCTGATCAATTTTCTTCTCGAATTCCTGGTACATTAACAAGTAACACCCAATCCAATCCAAAACCATCTGGATCAAACGATAAGAATTATCGTCCACCACACAACAGAAATGAGCATATCAATGCTGTATTCACTCGAAGTGGTCTCTCATATGATCCACCACCCATTCCTACCGATACTACTCTTATTCAAGAAGAAGAGGAAGAAGCTGAAGAGGAAGAAGCAATTGAAAAAGAACCAACTCAAAAACCAACCGTTCCACCAATAAAGCCTTATACACCAAAAATACCATATCCACAAGCCCTAAGAAACGAGAAAAGAGAGGAGCGAAATAAGAAGTTTTTAGAGATGATCAAAGAAGTTAGAATTAATGTACCCCTCGTTGACGTTCTAGCTGGAATGCCCAATTATGGGAAATTTTTGAAAGAACTTCTTAAATCGAAACAAGTTAGAACAAATTTCTGCTACCGTTCTCAATGAAGAATGCTCTGCTATTATTCAAAACAAAATTCCACCAAAACTTGGAGATCCCGGAAGTTTTCTTATACCATGTACATTAGGAAACAACATCACATGTGATGCTTTAGCCGATTTAGGTGCAAGTATCAATTTGATGCCTTATTCGTTGTATTCTAAACTTTCCATCAATACATTGAAACCTACTAAGATGAGTATACGATTAGCCAACCATACATACCAATATCCTGTTGGGGTTGCTGAAAATATGCTTGTTCAAGTTGATAAATTTGTTTTTCCTGTGGATTTTGTCATCTTAGAAATGAAAGAAGATAGTCGAGTACCCTTAATCTTAGGAAAACCGTTCTTAAACACTGCTGATGCAATGATTAAAGTTAAAGGTAAAGAACTAAATCTTGGAGTAGGAGAAGATCGAATCATGTTCTTAATCGATAAAGCAATGAAATATCTAAATTCCAGTGATGATACATGCTATAACATCGATGTAATTGATGAAGTCACTGAAGAAGAATTGGATGCATTACTTGACGATTCAAAACCATTCATGACTACTTCAGAAAAGATTAGTGAAACAGATTCTGATAAAGAATTTGAGGAATTTATGGAAATAAAAGTAGAAGAAGAGGAAGAAGAGAAATTTGAAGATATAATTGATAAAAATCAATTGAAAATCAAATCATCTCTAGAAGAACCACCCACTGATTTGGAACTCAAAACCCCTTCCCAATAATCTCGAATATGCTTAGTTAGAAGAAAATTCACTTCTTCCAGTAGTCATATCGTCGTTGCTCAAAACAAATCAAAAAGAAAGACTCGTCTCTGTTCTTAAGAAGCATAAACGCGCTTTTGCGTGGAAAACTTCTGATATTCCAGGAATTAGTCCTGATTTTTGCAAACACAAAATCAATTGTGAAGAAGGTTCTAAACCCATTGTAGAAAGACAACGTCGACTCAACCCAAATATGAAAGAGGTTGTTAAGAAGGAAATCATTAAACTTCTTGATGCATGAATTATTTATCCTATCGAGGATAGTCCATGGGTGAGTCCAGTTCATTGTGTTCCAAAGAAAGGAGGAATGACTGTAGTGACAAATGAAAGGAATGAGTTAGTTCCTACTAGAACTGTCATTGGATGGCGAGTATGTATTGATTACAGAAAGATCATTTTCCTTTACCGTTTATGGAAAGCGAGTAGAACTGTCATTGCATCACATTTTTCTAATCATTTTTGGTTACCATTTAGATATTAAGTTTTCTTCTAGATTTGCTTGAGGACAAGCAAAGTTTAAGTGTGGGGGATTTGATAACGCTCAAAGTTAACATGTTTTTATAAGCGTTATTAGTGTTTTTGTGTATGTTATTTGGTTGTTTTTATATGCTTTTACCACTAAATCATATCAAAGTATGTTTTTGTAGCATATGTAGCCAAATGCATGAAAAATGGAGAAAAAGTGAAGGAAATGAAGTATACGCGATTACACGAAGATTCCCAAGCTCAAAAGTCCAATCTATGAAATAATTCATATGAGAACCTAAGTTTTGTCATCTCAAAGTTCCAAGTTCAGAAGTTAATCAAGTTTGGATAGTACATAAAGAGCTACACAAGTCAAAGTCAAAGTCCAAAGGTGCCAGAAATTACCATCCGATCGGTTGGTGTGAAACCGATCGGATGGCCATAATTACCTTTCACCAACCAATCGGTGCCAACCCGCAACCGATCGGATGGTCAGTTCTGCATGTTTTTGCCAACTTTTGTGCACGAATCTTGGTCTTTTGTCCCATGGTTCTAGGCCCCTTTTAGTGTCTTATTGTCCAAGTTCAAACATTTAAGTTCTTATTTATGACCAAGAGTGTTGGACAAGCCTATGGGGGACTTCAAAAGTGCAAAACTCAACACCATTCAACACACAATTGAAGATACCATTTACTCTCATTACTACATATAATTATTATCATCTTCTAGCTCTCTAGGGAGGAAAATTCGTGCAGAAAGAACCAGGAACTTTGGAGGATCAAGGAAGCAACATTTGGAGTCCGAAAATCTCAAGAAATTATCACCAACTCTTAGGTTATCAATACCTTGTCATTTGTTATCAATTTCAAAGCATTGTAAAACTTATAACCATGGATTCTTATGTTAAATATTCTGAGTTTATTTGCATGTTTGCCATGAGTGGCTAGTAATCTTTTTAAACTTGTTTTGATGATGTTTTATACTTAGTGATAGTGATGATTGTGATAACATGTTTTAATTCAATTTCAAGTCAATCCTAAGAACCAATTGTACCTTAAGTTTCATCGTGACATTTGTTTAGCCAAGGTTAACTAATTGATAATAGTTTCAAAGGTCGAAAGATTTGTTATTACTCAACTAGTTATAATCATTTGTCTATGAATGATTGTTTTTCACCATAATTATTCTTGACTAAACAAAGAAACAAGAAGTATGATTGTAATAAGAATTCTTTTATAACGTCAAATCGGATTGTTTGTAAACCTTTAGTAGGACGAAAATTTAAATGTTTATAAACGATTGTGACCTTTTTGTCTATGAAGAGGTTACCTTTTGTATTGACCATTTCTTAAGAGTATTTGATTGGTAATAAAAGTTTGTCTTGTGTTTAAGATATCCACCATACCTTATGAACCTTAGATAGATCTTGAATTGATTGGTTTACACCTAAAGCTTGTTTTTATGAACTAAAATCTTGACGAAGGTTTAACTTGTAGAAACAATAGATTAGATTACCATCTAATTATCTCAACCAACATGTCATCAAAAGTTATCACAATCGTGTGTGTCATTAAGTAGAAAACTAGTCTAAACAAGTGTAGTTTTTAATTTATTGAATTTGCTTATTATCATATTTGCGTACATTAGAGATTTACTTTTAGACTTATATTTCGATTCACTCACAAATCCCTGCGAATGATCCCGACTTACCATCATATCTTGCTATAACGGACGAGTACACTTGCTCGTATGTGTTGTTTCTAGATTTGGTAATTCACCCTTATAAATTTAAAACTTGCACTAACAAACATCGCATCAATACTCTGGGCCGTCACTAATGTTTGGACCCTGACGACCTTGGTGAAGCCGTCATGTCCTAGGCTTGAAAACACTTTGGATCGTCACGTGTATTTTCCACTTCCACCTCTTTTGTAACTCTTGACGCCGTCATGTACAAGGACTTGATGCCGTCAGGTACTGTTCCAGCAAGGAAATTTAAGACTTTGCCGTTTTTTTCACTTTTATGCTCCAAAAACGTCCAAAATGCTTCCTTTTCCAGATTCTTCCTCAAAAGTACCTAAAATGACAAAAGGAACGATTTAGGGCAATATTTGATCAAATAATCTCGAATTCGGGCTTAAATGACCCCTTAAAAGCGGTACACTTTTCGCCTCATCAAATACCCTTACACTTGAGATTTGCTTGTCCTCAAGCAAATGCGCTTTTATTCTAATCAAAATACAAGTTAGGGGTCATTTAACACTAATATAAAAGTAATTACAACAAATAATCGTTCCACTAAAAACCAAAAACAAGCACGAAGGTCATACACTAGCACCTCACAAATAGTGTTTAGATACTCTCATCTCTCGGGTGTAATAAAGTATATATCACAATATAGAAATGGAAAATATCTCTCACTACCTGTCATAGCAAATAGATTACCATAGGCTTGGGAAAGGATCGAACCTCCACCACTTGGCGTAAGCACCTAGGATAAACTATCATAGAGGTCTTTTAAAGGGTTATAACGTTAGGTGTAGGGATATGGAAAAACACGGTTTTGTTGGATAAAGGCAATATTTACTGGTGGCGAGTTAATCATCTTGGTTAATTACATGTACAATATGGCATTGCTAAGCCAAGACTAGACTCGACTTAAGCTAATAAATCAAAAATAACAAATACATAAAACAAACATAGAATGAAACGGGATGGTAGTCAGTATGTTTTTTCTCTTTTTTTTTGTTCTTTACGATTTTTTTTTTTTTTTTTTTTTTTTTTTTTTTTTTTTTTTTTTTTTACACTCTTACCCTACCATCCGAAATAATACATAATAGGGAATGTACATTCCCCTTACACTTGAATTTTTACATACTTTACAATAAACTAATCTAATGACTCGAATCAAGATAATCAAAACACTTGGAGTACTTTTTAAGATTAACGCACATATGGGGGTAGTATATGATGCTCTTCCCCATTACTAAAAAACACAATTACTTTACCCATGAGTCCCAATCGTCCCAAAACAATATGTACAAGATATGACTCGACTTAGCAACCATGTAATCAATTAGATAATTAACTAAGGGTTTAAACAAATAACAATAATGCACTAAAAATGAGTGCATACACGGAAGGCTAAGGCGATTTGGTTGCACATTTGGGTGGGTTGTAACAAATTCTTCCTTTAAGTAAGATGTTTAAAGTTAGAAACGAAAAGATAGGTTCGGAGGGGTGTACTAGGGGTTTCGTGTACTAAAAATGAGTGCAACGCTAAGGTGTGGGAAAAATTAATTAACTTTACTAGTCAAGTAATATGACTTAAATGGTCAAGTAATTATGATACGGGTTTAACATAAGGGTGATCCTAATGCCTCTTATCATGTAGTAAATCCTACTACACGAATGTAGTCTCACTAGCGGTCTCGGGATGCATTACTAACGCAAGCTCTAAAATCTAAATGCTGTCGGTACACTCATAAGCACTAATAATGAATGCTTTTCCTATCAAATCTAAAGGCGAACCTCACATATTTGGGTGGAAAATTTTTCTGAATGGTACGGTTTTGTGTTAGTCATACAACTCCTATTCATTAGACGCTTGTTAAGGCTAAAGTTTCACTCCTAAATGTTGTAAAAAAATTTAAATTTGGCGCTAAAATTACACTAACAAGTATTTCTCTTAGTTTTATTACACACATACCATCAAACAAACAAACTCAAGTGCAATAGTATCCTATAAGTGTTGGGATATGAAATATCAAAGTACTTCTGGATGTCAAAGTACTGTTGCATGAAGAATAAAGTCAAAGTACTGCTGATGAATAAAGT
Source organism: Artemisia argyi (assembly GCA_030686995.1). NCBI lineage: Eukaryota > Viridiplantae > Streptophyta > Magnoliopsida > Asterales > Asteraceae > Artemisia > Artemisia argyi. Next base: position 103,810,246 of record CM060697.1, read on the forward strand.
CAAAGTACTGCTGTTATTGAAGAATGTTTAAAGTACTTCGAAGGAAACAAGGACTGATATGCAATATTAGATAAGGATTAATGTGTAATATTAAACGAATATTCTAGAATTAGTTAGGGATAATTACTTGTCGTTCAAGGATTACATGTTGTAAACCGACTTAAGGTTATCTATATAAAGAGCCTTAAGAGGTATTGGTCGATATAAGTTTTACAAGTCTTAGATACGTTTAGAAGTCGATCAAAGTTAAATAGTTAGGGATTGTTAGTGAATCTGTGTAACAAAACAGGTTCAAAGTTTGGTTAATATAAAAGTTCTTCTTAAGCTTTGTGTTAAGTAGATTCCGCATACTTTACAAGGTCAAACAATGTTTCAATATTAATAGTGTTGAGTTTACTCAATATTGTTAAACCTTTACAAGCTACAAAGTAGTTTGGTCAGAATATATCGATCCAACAAGTGGTATCAGAGCTTGTGTTGGAAACTCTGATTAAGAAGACAAACCTTTAAAACCTTTAAAACCGATTTCACTACAAACCCTTCAAGATGTCGACAGATGCTGCACCTGCTCCCTCAATCACTGCTGTTAGAATCCCTATTGTTAAGAAGGGAGAATATAACTTATGGGCCATGAAGATGAGGCAGTATATTGACATCACAGACCATGCTTTGTGGGATGTGATTGTCAATGGTAACATGCAAATCGAAGAACCAGTAGAGGTACCTGGACAACCAACACCACCAAAAATAACTGTACCTGCTGCTACCAAAAGAAATCAAGACAAAGCTCTCAACATACTGCTTTCTGCTATTCCTGATGGTCACCTGTTAAAGTTTCATGATGCCAAAGATGCCAAACAACTATGGGCTGCAATAAAGAAGAAGTTTGGAGGTAATGATGCTTCCAAGAAGATGCATAGGAATTTGCTGAAGCAACAATTTAAAACTTTCACTGTTGGAGAAAGAGAAGGTCTTGATTCTGCTTATGAAAGATTCCAACATCTTCTGAGTATGTTAGAACTATATGATGCTGAGGCATCAGTTGAAGATGCTAATTTGAAGTTCTGGAGAAGTTTGCCATCAGCATGGCATGTAGTTGCTACTATGATTAGAGGACAATCAGGGCTGGATACTATGGACTTTGATGATCTTTACAACAATCTGAAGGTGTATGAGCATGAGATGAATGGTACTACAGGTTCAAGCACACAACAGAACATTGCTTTTGTCTCCTCTGAAAAGAGAAGCAGTACTTCTAACAAAGGTACTGCTTACCCTGTTCAAAGTACTGTGACTGAAACACAGGTTCCATGCACAACAATGGTCACCACCAATTCATCACAATCACTAACCCCTACCTCAGATGAAGTTCTATGTTCATTCTTTGCTCAACAAGCATCTATGCTTGTCACCTATCAAGAAGATGTATTGCAAATAGATGATGATGCTTTGGAAGAAATTGATATTAGATGGCAAGTTGCTATGCTCACTGCAAGGATTAAGAAGTATGTGAACAAGACAGGAAAAGGCATCAACTTCAGAGCTAAACAAGGCATAACATTTGACAAGTCCAAGATTGAATGTTTCAACTGTCAAAGGACTAGTCACTTTGCAAGGGAGTGCAAATTTGCAAAGTATCAAGCAAACAAGATGATTGAACCACCCAAGCCTGAAAGAAAAGAGATTCCAATTACTGAACCAAAACCAAAAGCTTTGGTTGCTCAAGAGAATCTGTCAGAGATTGATTGGTCCAATGAGTTTGATGATGAACCAGTAACCTATTCAATGGTTGCATTGGAAGATTGGAGCACATCATTTGATGAAGAGCCTGGATATGCTGCTTTGGAGTCAAGAGATGAGTTAGGAAGTTTTGATTGGAGCATGGAGTTTGAAGAAGCACCTATTCAGCTTGCTATGGTAGCTGCTTCACCAAGTCCATCCACCAAATCTGAGGTATGCTCTAAGTGTAATGATATGTATCAAAAGTTACTTAGTGAATATGTAGCTGAAAGAGATAAATTTCAAAAGGCTAGGGCTGAGATAACTGGTTATCAATTAACTTTAGAGTCAATGGAGGCCAAAATCCTTACACATGAAAACAATGAAGTAGCATGGCTTGAAACATATAAACAAAAGGATTACCTAGTTAAGTTGAATGAATGGAAACTAGGTTGCAAGGTATCTGAACTAGAAAAAGTGACTGCTGAAAGGGATAAGTTGTTAGAAAAACTTGCTGTATGGAATGAGGCAGGTGTGTCACATGTTCAATTTGTTGAAAAGCAAAGAACATCCAATATTAAGACAGGCCTAGGTTATGATAACAATGAAGGTATTCCATTTAAGAGCAAGGAACTAAATCTTACTGTTGATACCTCCACTAGTGATGATGAGTTCATAAGTCTAGATGAAAACACTTCTAGTGATGAGGAATCCCCTAGTCCAACACCTCCTGTATTTCAGAAAGAAAAGGGCTATAATGCAGTTCCTCACCCCCAGGTAGCTTTCAACCACCTAGAAAAGATGTTGATTGTTATGGTGTAGATAATCTAGAGTTTAGGAAAAAGCTTAAAAGTAAATTTAATCCTGAAACTTTAGAAAAATCTGTTGAAGCACCTAAGGTAGAAGAAACCAAGTTTTCAAAACAAGCAGTACCTTCAAACTCTTTTCGAAGTACTGCTGATCACTCAGCAGTACCTCAAAGAAAATTCTTTCAAAATACTGCTAATTTTAGAAAGACTTATGGAAGGGGATTTGGGGATATTGGTCCAAAGGTCTGTTATGTTTGTTACAGTCCTCATCATTTGATTAAAGGCTGTGATTATCATTCAGACTACGTAAGTAAATATCCAAAGACCAGCACTGCACAACCAAGTTATAGGGAGGACAAGCCAAGGGATACCAAACCAGTTTGGAACTATACAAATAGGGTCAACCATAGTAATTTCTCAAAAGACTATAGGTACCCTCATCAGAAAAGGTCATACTCTAAACCCTCAGTACCTTCACAAAGTACTGATAGAAAGTTTCCTAATGTTTCTAGCAAACAATCAAATGTGAGATCTAGGAGGCACAATCATTACAACCCTAGAAAGCCTTACAACACAAGAACAAATGCTAGGACACAGAACCCAACTCCTAAAGTTACAACTAAATGGGTTAAGAAAGAAAGTACTGTTGGGGAAAAACCAGTACTTTCAGATGTTAAGGGTGGAAAGGGGACAAGTGATCTTGAAAAATCAACAGTTTTTGAAACAAAAACCTTAATTCTTGATCATGTTTTCAAAGACAGTGGTGATTACATACTCAAAAATTTTAAGTATGTCACTCCACAAGGGGAACACAAGTCAGTAATGGCTTGGGTTCCTAAAAATAACTAACCTTTTCATGTAAATGCAGGGCAACCCATAGGAGGAGCTTAAAGATCATCTTATTGTAGATAGTGGTTGCTCTGGCAGTATGATAGGAGAAAAGGAGCTCTTGTCAGAATTTAAAGCTTATTATGGAGGAAAAGTTGCATTTGGGAATGATCCTGATGGAGGAAGAATAACTGGCAAAGGAACTATCAAAGCAGGAAACATTGATTTTGAAGATGTTAGATATGTGAAGGAGCTAAAATTCAATCTTTTGTCAGTCTCTCAGATTTGTGATAAGAAGTACCCTGTGTTATTCTTTGACACAGAATGTCTTATACTTTCTCCTGATTTCAAGTTAGAAGATAGAAACTTGGTGTTACTGAGAGCACCAAGAACTAATGATGTGTATAGCATAGACTTGAAGAATGTAAATTCTGCTGAAAGAGCAACATGTTTGATTGCAAGAGCATCTATGGAGGAAGCACATCAATGGCACAGAAGACTGGGACATGTTAATTTCAAGAATATCAATAAGCTGGTCAGAGGTAATTTAGTTAGAGGTTTACCTTCTAAAACATTCAAGAATGATCACACATGTCTTGCTTGTAAGAAGGGCAAACAGCACAAGGCCTCTTGTAAGAAGATTGATGAGAAGACTATTAGAGAGCCTTTGGAATTGCTGCACATGGATCTGTTTGGACATGTTTCATTTGTCAGTCTGAACAAGAAGAAGTACTGTTTGGTTATAACAGATGACTGTAGCAGATTTAGTTGGGTCTTTTTCTTATGCTTTAAAGATGAAACTTTTGATGCTATTCATGATCTAATTATAGCACTTGAAAATCAGTTAAGACTCAAGGTTAGAGGCATTAGATGTGATAATGGGACTGAGTTTAAGAATCAGCTTATGGATGAATTTTGTGCCAAGAAAGGAATTAAAAGAGAGTTCAGTATTGCTAGAACCCCTCAACAGAATGGAGTTGCAGAAAGAAAGAATAGAACTCTTATAGAAGCAGCAAGGACAATGCTTGCAGACTCTCAACTACCTATACCATTCTGGGCTGAAGCTGTAAGTGCTGCTTGCTATATATTGAATAGAGTATCAGTGACTAAACCTCAAATGAAGACACCTTATGAGTTACTCATGGGAAAGAAGCCAAGTATCAAGTTTATGAAACCTTTTGGATGTCCCCTAACCATCTTAAATACTGCTGATAATTTGGGCAAATTTGATGGGAAGTCAGATGAAGGATATTTATTGGGATATTGTACAAATAGCAAAGGATTCAGAGTGTACAATAGGGCTACCAAGAAGGTTCAAGAATGTCTTCATGTTGATTTTTTGGAAGAACAAGAGAATTCTAAAGGAAAAGGTCCTGATTGGATGTTTGATCTTGATTTAATGTCTTCATCAATGAATTATGTACATGTAAGGGAAGAAAATCAAGTTGCTCCCACTGAAGAAGAAGCACAGTACATTGTTCATGATGTTAATTTAAGATCTGAAGATGAGCCAAAAGATAATGCCAATGATGAGAAGAAAGGTACTTCTCAACCTAACAGTACTGTTGATCCTCAAAGTACTGTTCCACCACAAATACCAGTATCTGCAAAAGATCAAGCCATTCAAGATGAACTTTCTAGGATGCTTTTTCAAGAAACAATGGCTAATTTGTATGATGATGAACAAAAGAGAGCTTATGAAGCAGAAAAGAAGAAGGCAAAAGAAATAGCCAGTACTTTACCCCAAAGTACTGCTAATCCATTTGAAAGTACTTTTCAACCATTGAATACTTCAAATTGGATAAATACTGATGCTGTTCATGATCCTAATATGCCTGACTTAGAAGATACTGCTGATCCAAACACAATTACTTTAGAAGACACTGATGATGAATTGGATCAAGAAGGCATTTTCTCAGATTCTAATGAAGATCCTAATATAACTAATTTAGAAGATAATCTTGAAGTTTCACCAACTCCTACTCTCAGAATTCATAAAACTCATCCTGTTACCAATATTATTGGACCCTCATCATCAGGGGTACTCACAAGGACTAAGGCTAAGAATATGTCTCAACAACATACTTCTTTACTTAGTTTTACCTATAAGCAAAACAGGGTGAATCACAAGGATCAGAAGTTGTGTTTATATGCTTGTTTTCTATCTCAGGAAGAGCCCAAGAATATCAAACAAGCATTAGCCAAGGAAAGCTGGGTGGAAGCTATGCAAGAAGAACTTCTACAGTTTAAACTTCAAGAAGTTTGGGTATTATGTGATTTACCTGATGGAAAGAAACTTATTGGAACTAAATGGGTTTTTAGAGTTAAAAGAGATGAAAGAGGGAATGTTATTAAGAACAAGGCAAGGTTAGTGGCTCAAGGATATAGACAGGAAGAAGGAGTAGACTATGATGAAGTTTTTGCTCCAGTGGCAAGGCTTGAAGCCATCAGGCTATTTTTGGCTTTTGCATCTTATATGGGATTCCCTATATATCAGATGGATGTTAAAAGTGCTTTTCTTTATGGCAAAATCACAGAAGAAGTTTATGTCAAACAGCCTCCTGGTTTTGAAGATCCTGCACACCCAAACAAAGTTTACAAGGTAATAAAAGCTCTTTATGGTCTTCATCAAGCTCCAAGAGCTTGGTATGAAAGGCTTTCCAACTTTCTATTGCAACATGGTTATAGAAGAGGAGCTATTGACAAGACTTTGTTTATCAAGAGAGATAAGAAGGATATTATGCTTGTTCAAGTAAATGTAGATGATATTATTTTTGGTGCTACCAAGCAATCTATGGTGAAGAAATTTGAAGATCTTATGCAGAAAGAGTTTCAGATGAGTTCCATGGGAGAATTAACATTTTTCTTAGGCCTTCAAGTGCAACAGTCAAGCAGTGGGATCTATATTTGTCAAGATAAGTATGTTGCAGATATTCTTAAGAGATTCACTTTTACAACTGTTAGGCCTACATCTACACCAGTGGATACTAACAAACCTTTGGGAAAAGATGAAGATGGAGAAGATGTTGATGTCACACTCTACAGGTCTATGATTGGTTGTCTTATGTATTTAACTGCATCAAGACCTGATATTACTTTTGCTGTGAGCTTATGTGCAAGACATCAGGTTAATCCAAAAGTATCTCATTTGAATGCTGTCAAGAGGATTTTCAGGTATCTTAGGCAACAACCTAAGCTAGGATTATGGTATCCTAGGGATTCACCTTTCCATCTCCATGCCTTCTCAGATAGTGATTATGCTGGAGATAACTATGACAGAAGGTCTACAACTGGAGGATGCCAGTATCTTGGAAGCAGATTAGTGTCATGGCAATGTAAGAAGCAAACAATTGCAGCAACTTCTTCCACATAAGCAGAGTATGTAGCTGCTGCAAGCTGTTGTGCACAAGTACTTTGGTTACAGAATCAGCTTTTGGATTATGGATTCAATTTCAAGAATACTCCTATCAACATTGATAATGCGAGTACCATCTGTATTGTTAAGAATCCAGTATATCATTCCAAGACCAAGCACATTCAGATTAGACATCACTTCATAAGAGATTGCTATGAACAAAGGCTTATCAATGTGGTTAAAGTTCATACTGATGATAATGTAGCAGATCTACTCACAAAGGGCTTTGATGTTTCAAGATTTACTTTCTTAGTTGTGAGTATTGGCATGATTAATATGTAAGCTATTTTTTAGGGGAGGCATAAGTAGTTATTAGTTAGTCATTATTTGAGGGGAGGCATAAGTACTTTGGTCAATCTACTGTTTGAGCTTATGATGGAAAGTACTTCTCCATTCTTTATGGAAATTACTGCTTGGTGTTATTAAAAAGGTTCGCTGACGTGTCAGATACTGTTCCAACGGTCAGATTTGCGGCTAACAACCTTCCGAAAGATATGGGATATTTACTTCCAAAAATAACGGTAAAATCATTAATTAACCGTGATTTTTTGTAATTTTATCCGTATATAAACCTCATATCGTTTCCCTTTATTCACCTTACTCGTCCATATAAACTCATACCTACTTTGAATCGTTCATCACTTTTCGTACTCTAACACTAATCATCATGGCTAATCGACTTACCAACACCAAACACAACATGATTGCAAACCTTGAGAAAACCCAAGAAAATCTTGATTTTCATAGAATTATTGATTTTCTCACTGGTACCAACATTTGTTACTCCATCCTTGTCAACCCTGAGATTATTGGACCCTGGATTCAAGCTTTTTGGGATACAGCTCAGTCACATGTTAAAGATGGTGAGGATATCATTACTGCTACAGTTGCTGGGAGAGCTATATGTGTTACAGAAGCTTCAATTAGGGAGGTTTTGCTATTTGATGATGAAGGAGGCTATGTTTTATTTGGGAAACAAGAAGTTTGGAATACACTTAGAGATGTTGGGTATGAAGGTTCTTTGACTAAGATTACTTTTCAGAAGGCTATGGTTAGTCCTCATTGGAAATTTCTTATTCATGTTTTGCTACATTGTTTGAGTCCAAAGAGTACTGCTTGGGATCAATTCAGTCATTCTATAGCTTCTGCTTTTGTTGGTTTAATTACTAATCAACCTTTTAACTTTTCAAACATGATTCTTGAGGGTATGCTTACTCATATTAAGGCTGGCAAACTGTTTCTTATGTATCCTAGGTTTGTTCAACTGCTTTTAGAAAATCCACTAGATGGTATACCCAAACCTCAGGATTATGTACCCACTATTAGGATGCCACCTAAAGTTTTCACTTTTATGTCTCATAAGGGAGTTAATTTTTCGGGTAGGAATACACCTCTTAATGCTTATATGTTAGAGGTAGCTCAAGCTGTTAGGGATGAAGAAGACAATAGTGGTTCTGCACATTCTGATAATGCTGCTCAATCTGATTCTGATGAGCATTCTGCTTCAGTACATACCCCCACACCACCTATTGTTTCTCCTCAGCATGTTGTTTCAGGTAAAAGGACTTCCTCAGTTACAACCTCTTTGGATAAATCTGTTTCTGCTCAAGGTACTTCTCCACAAAGTACTTATCCTCAAGGTACTGCTTCAGAGGATTCACCAGTACCTAATCCCAATGATTATACTTCCACGGGTGGGTTTCAAACACCTAGAGGAGATGAGGGATTTCAAGGTACTGAGAGTAATTTTGCATTGGCTAAGGAATTGGAGAAGTTGAAGTCAACTGTTACTTCTCAAGCTGCAGAAATTAAAAGGTTAAGAAAGAAGTTCAGAAGATTGAAGAAATTTGTCTGGCCTCTTGTTCAGAATTTTAGGGTTTATGTGAAAGAAAAGAAGCAGTCTCAGAAGCCACAATCTAAAAAGAAGAAGTCTCAGTCTAAGAGGAGGCCAAGGAGATCATCATCTATCAAATTGGGGAGGAATCAGGATGATAATTTAGATAGATTTGATGATATGGTTCAATTTTCAGAGAACAAGAATGATCAAGATGAAAATGTTGCTCAAAACAGTACTGAAAGAAAAAGTGGTGAGACAGAGCAAATTAATCTTGAAGTTGAGCATGAAAATGTAAAAAGTGGGGATACAGAGGAAATTGATTTAGAAGGAAATAATGCTCAAAGTACTTTTGTTGAAAATACTGTTGTGCAAAGTACTGGTGAACAAGATATTGCTGGTCCTTCTACAAAGTATCATGAAGATGAAGCTGGTCCTTCCACTTTTATACAGCAAGAAGAAGAAAGAGTGCATATTGCTAGTGATGATGCAACAATTGCTCAGGTTATGATGAATTTAAGAAGACCTACTGGAGGAATACATATATCTGAGCCTGCACAAAAAGATGATGAAAGTACTTCTGAATCAGAGAAACTAGATCCAAAAGATAAAGGGAAAGGAATAATGGTTAAGAAAGATACTAAGAAGAAGAAGAAGTAGAAATTTTCTATTGCTCAGATTAGAGAATTAGAGACTGCAGATGATTTAGAGCTTGCTTGAAAGCAACAAGCTGAATATGATGCTGAGTATTTGGAAGAAGTTAGCAGGCCAATTACAAAGAAGCCAATGACCAAAGCTCAGGAAAGGAATTGGATGATGCAATTTTTAAGAAAGAGGGGATACAAGAATTTACATAAACAAAGGTATCTAGAAATAAAAGCTTTATGGGACAAAGTACAAGAAGATATCAGAAGAGAGATAGAAAGTTTTGTACCCATGGAAGTTGATAGAAAGAAGAAATTAGAAGATATCAGAAAGGAAGAAGCTGAGCAAAGGAGATTGAAAAGAAAGAAATTAGCTGAAGATGATCAACTAACAAAAAGGCTGAAGTTAGTTCATGAAGATACAGTTGATGAACTCAGAAATTATTTAAGAGTTGTTGATTTTGAGAACAAAAAGATTGTTGATTCAGGAAAGAAGTCTAAGATAATCTCATTTTCTATGGTTGAATCTAAAGAGGGAAATTATTTTATGATCCACAGAGAAGATGAAAGCTTCACAACATTTTATATGTTATGGTATTTGTTGCACTGTATCACAAGGGCAGATCTTTATGATTTATATGTGCAAGTGCAAACTTATTATACAGAGAATGAAGCTTCAGAAGTGGGATTAGTTCTACTTGGAGACTTATTTACCATCTGGGATACTGAAGAAACAAGTGTTGATCCTCTCTGGAATGATCAAGAGAATTGGGAAATAACAAGATGGAGATTCTTTGAGTCATCAGGAGTTCATACACTAGAGATGGAAGATGGTACCATGATTCACATGTTGGCTGAGAGGAGATATCCATTGATCAGAGAAATAATGCTCAGAATGCTGGATCATGGAATGGAACTTGAAGATGAATCTGAAGTAGCTTTGGATATTATCAAGCTATTTATCAGATGGGTCAAGTCTGAAGAGTATTATTGCATAATACGGGTATGATTTGTTTTGGAAAATTAAAGTATTTTTCAAAGTACTGCAAAAACAAACAGTACTTTATCAAAGTACTGCTTGCTGATATAAACTAGTATAAGTTCTTTAAAATAAAAAATAAATGTTTTTGATGTTTAAATGAAAAGGATAAAAGGATTTGAAAAGAAACACGTGGTGTTAGTATTTATACTACACAACAAATGGTAATCAACTCACCATGTTTAGCCAACAATAAAGAGTTTGACTCATCATGAGGGTACGGCTCTGATGTGATAATCAAATCCGTTGATGGTTGATAGTTTACCAAAAACTAGGTTATCAACTCACCATACATCCAAGTGATCAAGAGTTGGCTAGTCCATAGCAAACGGCTTATGGTAAAGACATATCAAATCCGTTGATAGCTGATGATTTGCTAAAAATCATAATTTTCAATGATTCACCTCTCACAGGAGTTAACACACCTGGAAGTGATGAGAATAGTATGAAATTTTTAAGATTTGATGATCTTTGCACCAAAATGTTGCTGAGTTGCTGAGAAGATGCTATGGAAGATATGATGCTGATGAAGAGTACTTTGACAGATGATAGATAGAAGAAAAGGTATAAAGAAACAACCTCAATGCATAATTAAAGATTTGAAGATTAAAGATAAACAAAGAAACTTGAAATCAAGCAAGTAGAGTTCAAGTTAGGGGAGGATTGTTGGGATATGAAATATCAAAGTACTTCTGGATGTCAAAGTACTGCTGCATGAAGAATAAAGTCAAAGTACTGCTGATGAATAAAGTCAAAGTACTGCTGTTATTGAAGAATGTTTAAAGTACTTTGAAGGAAACAAGGACTGATATGCAATATTAGATAAGGATTAATGTGTAATATTAAACGAATATTCTAGAATTAGTTAGGGATAATTACTTGTCGTTCAAGGATTACATGTTGTAAACCGACTTAAGGTTATCTATATAAAGAGCCTTAAGAGGTATTGGTCGATATAAGTTTTACAAGTCTTAGATACGTTTAGAAGTCGATCAAAGTTAAATAGTTAGGGATTGTTAGTGAATCTGTGTAACAAAACAGGTTCAAAGTTTGGTTAATATAAAAGTTCTTCTTAAGCTTTGTGTTAAGTAGATTCCGCATACTTTACAAGGTCAAACAGTGTTTCAATATTAATAGTGTTGAGTTTACTCAATATTGTTAAACCTTTACAAGCAACAAAGTAGTTTGGTCAGAGTATATCGATCCAACAATAAGGTATCATCATTTACCCTCCCCTTACACTTAGGATGAGCATTGTTCCCAATGTTCAATTAAAGGATGTAAAAGTAGAATAGGTAAAAGAATGAAAACAAATACTCCCCTGATTCGTTTGGTGTGGATAATGTGTCAACAAGGTTAGATCTTCCTCCAAGAAAGTGAACGTTCAAATCTTCCCTTCCAGAAAAATAAAGCATCTTCTTGTCGTATATAACCTGTTAAACCTGAGAAAACAATCAAGGCAACCTCGCGTAAAATCGGCGGCAATCTATATATACTAACAAGTCCTAGAAAACAATTTAAGATATAATGCTTGTAGAATGAATATTTGCAGATTTTCTGGAGTTTATAAAACTAAAGAATTAACAAAAACTTTAAGACTCCGTTAGAAAAACAAAACTCGCAAAATTTCCAGAATTTTACACGTGACGCCGTCAGGAGTTAACTCCTGACGCCTTCAGAAGTGACATGCAGAAATCTTTATGTTAAGTTTCCAGAAAATTTCTAGAAAACTTATGTCCTACTTCCTGGAAAATCCTGCAAAACATCATTATGACTCGATACAAGCATTTGACTCTAATAAATACTAATATACATGTTCATTTAATATTGTGGCGAATCATGATCAATTTCGTTCTTAGAAACAAATTGACAAAGTTAAACAACAAAATAAAGCATTTTCACAATTTAATTTTGACACATGATCTACCAACAATAAAAATAAAGAATGCATACGGAAGCAAATAACATCAAACAAATAAAAACACATAAAACATGGGTTGCCTCACAAGAAGCACTTTTCTTTATTAACGAGTCTTGCAGCTAGACTCAAGGTTCTGGGCAATTACGTGACCTCATCATTGGTCTCATTCTCTAGGTCATCTCCAATTTTAGTTTTTATTCAATTTTTATTACTTTTTAAATACCAAAAATTCCAAAAAAAAAAAAAAAAAAAAATCAGAAAAAGCCTAAAAAATCCAAAAATATTTTAGAAATTAGTTTTCATTTATTTTAGATTTTTAGAAATTAATTTTGTATTTTTCCCATTTATTTTTAATTTTATTTGTATTTTTAATTAGTTTAAATAGTTTTTTTTAATTCATAAAATTTACACAAAAAGCCAAAAAAATATATTTTCAGTTTTAAAATTAGTTTTTAGTTATTTTAGAATTTTCAAAATTAATTTTGTGTTTTTCTCACTTAATTTTAGTTTCTTTTAATTTTTAATTAGTAAAATTAGTTTTTTATTCATAAAAATTAAATAAAAAGTCAAAAAAAAAATGTTTTTCTTTTTCTCAAAATTTTCTTTTATCATTTTTAACTTAGGAAATTTTTTTTCAAGCCCGTAGGATTAGTATAGCTTAAATTTCACTTTTTTTTTTCGCCCGTTTACGTTTATTTTACGTTTAAGCTTACGGTTTTTGATTCTACGTTACGTTTTAAGTTGCCTTATTTGAATTACGTGCTTTAGTGATTAATTGTGCTTCAATTTCATATTCATTAGTGTAATTCACATTAAAATCACTTTTTACCACTTTCACGACACGTTTCACGAACCGAAAATTTGAGATTCCATTCACACCTTCACTGGGAGAACGACCCGGGGAAATACTTTCACGAGTATTTCTTTGGAAAAATAAACCTATACTAAAACGACTAAATCAACTTGTTTGAGTCATTAAGTGCCACTACATGCTAGATTAATTCTTTGTGTGATCCGGCCTCTCGAATCTTAGACAACACATCTAATTTCTTAAGTTCATCCAACCCGGAGTGTGATCCTTTGGTAAATTCGCACACAAGGGATTTGGTAGTCCTTTGGTCAAGTCTTACCAACCCTCGCAACATACTACTCTAGGGTCCTTAGGTCAATTATCCTAGTGTAATACGTACAACCGGTCTTCAAAACTACCAAAACCAAAGGATTTATTTAAAGAATAACTAAGCATGCACACACTAGAAGCAACAATAAAAGCATGAAAACATAATTAAAACAATGAAGGAATCATAACTAGACTAGCACCAAAGGTGCTTAGCTGATCATATTAAAAAGTAAAGTGGATTTTTGCATGTAAATGAAAGACACAGAATCGTAAATGTAAATTAAAAATCGCTAAAACTTATTGATGTTATGTTGTAATATCTCCCTTGGAAAATGCTCCGTATTCTGCTAGAGATCATCCTTCTCGAACCCTGCTTCATTCTCTGACTTTTGGTGGTGCGAAAGATGTGTAAAATGCAAGAAATAAGGCTGGTATTTATAGGCTCGACAAAGCTACAGTGTAACCTTTAGTTGTGGTTACGCCGTAACTTGTGTATTCTTCAAACGATCTTATCCATTAGTGATAGTTATGGCGTAACTTTGATGAATAGTTACGCCGTAATCTTTGGCTGCAACAATTACGTCGTAATCCTCATGCATGGTTACGCCGTAATCTTCTTAGGGTTTACGTTTACGTCGTAATCTTCTTGTGTAGTTACATTGTAATATCATCAATCACTTGAACCCTATTATGTGTAATATTTACATCGTAACCTCATGTGTTGGTTACGGCATAACCTTCTTTGTCTCAAAATTCTTGTAAGTCTTCAAATTGTTACGGCGTAACCTCTTGTGATAGTTACGTCGTAATCCTTGATCAGCGTTGACTTGGTCTTCATGAATAAATCCTTAGCTACGGCATAAGTGGAGAGTAGAGTGTAACAACCGTGGTTTTAGCAGGTCAGTTTGACTAATAGTCTTGACTCGGTTGACGTTTGTTTGGTGTGTCCTAGGTGTTTGAAGTGATACAAGTGTGATATAGGCGAGTTTTAGCACTAAATCCCTTTGCGTAAATGGTTTTTATTGTGATTTGGAATGTTTGGAACTTGGGAAAGTTCATTTTGATCACCTTTGTGGTGTAGAAATGACTTGTGTAGTTTTGGTGTTTTGTGTTTTTGCGTAACGAGGCTTCGTTCTAGTAATTGAGCGTTAGTAAGTTACGTGGGATTTGTTTTTATGAGTTGTATTTCAAAAAGAGTGTGAAATTCTATTTTTGGAAACTTTATTTTGAAAATGATTATTTTCCGGTTTATCGTAAAATTAAGGTTTATCGCGAAAGACGTTAGGTTTCGATATGGGAATACATAAAATATGAAAAGTATGAGGTTTTGAGTGTAATAAATAAACCTAATAAAAAAAATAAAAATAAATATACATATATATGTAGAATTTCGGCAATAAGAGAAAAAGGGGGAAAAGAAACCCAATTGTAGCCCAATTACAACTCTAAGTTAGGTAATTATCCACTAAATAATTATAAATACAAAATCAAAGTTCCCAAAACTATTTTCCTGCAATTTTAGTCGATCCAAGAGAGAAAAAGAAGAAGAAAAAAATTAGGATTTATAATTTGGAAGCAATAATCAAGAATCAAGGTAAAATCCTTAAACCCTATGTTCATATAATTGATTAATTATTGGTATTCATGTAATATTAAGTATGATGGATTAGTGTTTGTGTTAAATTCGGTAAATTAATGTTATTAAACATGTTGGGATCAATTAATGATTATATTATAAGGATTGGTGAATAGAATTGAGCGTAAAACATGCTAGTTATTGTGTTAGGGTTTGGACAGAAAAGTAGTGCTGTAAAGATGTGAGTGTAATTAATAGATGGTGATGAGTTAAGTCACGAATTTTAGGTCTAAATTGAAGTATAATGAAAGAGTTTTCCAAAAAGTCCAGCCACGATTGATTTCAAGGTTGGGAAGTCGGTCTTTTGATTTTTCTTTGTTAAGGTGTCAAAGCTGTCAAACCGGGACAGATTTTGGGTAAAAGTTTGAGGGTATCATGTGGTATTTTGACTAGGCCTTCTGGAATAGTTAAGTATTAGGTTATATTAGACTACCACGAAGAGGATTCACGATAAAAACTTGTTGAAGTATTTTATGGAAATCAAAACTTTTTGGTGTGCGTTCAGATCCGAATTTGAGTATTTAACATGTTTGAATTTATTATGAGTATTTGTGTGTGTTATTGGTCCATGGCCTTCTGGGATTAACTTCTATGCTTATGAGAGACGATGGTAAATTTTTGGTGTGAGTTGTTGAGCTTTATTTGTCATGATTTTATGTGGGCTAATGTACCCAAAAATTCTGCATTTTCTGATTTTAAAGGTGCAAGGGATTTAGTGAGTATTAAGTTATGGTAGTTGTTAGTGTGGTGTCTAGGAGATCCATGGTGGGTCATATGAGTCTTAGACATCCATCATATGAGTATTACATGGGTTTTAGCTTTTAGCTTGACCTTGTGTAATGTGGAATATTTTTGTGTTCTATAGATTGTGGATTGTTTTGTGGAAGCTGCGGAGTTTAAGGTGAGTTCCTAGTCCTATATTTTACTTTGTTTTTAGACATTGGGATGGGAATGAAGCTTGTCTTAAATGATTTGAGTTACTGTGATTATGTGTGGTTTAAAAGCTTGGACTTATAATATTATCGTAATAATGCTATGTGGTACATGAAAGTGTGATTCCGATTAGGTTAGCGACCTAATTGATGTTGTGTGATATATGATTCCGATTAGGTTAGCGACCTAATTGATGCTGTGTGATATGTGATTCCGATTAGGTTAGCGACCTAATTGATGCTGTGTAATTTCCAATTGGGAGGATGCTTATCCTGTTGCTCTCGCATGCGACCCAATTGATGATGTGTTTTGGAGCGGGGGTCACGTTCCGGCCCGATGGTTTCCTTTTGTGTGATGGTTGGTTTATGGATACATGTAGCTTGTATGATAACTATATTTATTTGTCTAGCTATGTTTTTATAATCACAGTGAACTGGTTACCTTGAGAGTGTAAGTGTGTCTTAAACCTATGAATCTCACCAACGTAATGTTGACATTTTAAGCATCATTTTCAGGTGAGCTTTCTAATGATAAGATAGAAGGATGTGGATAGACGAGACCTTAGTTGCATTGGAAGTGGTTTAGCATCTATGTTTGAATTTATGTATTGTTCCGGATTTTGATTTGGTTATTTTGTTTTGGGGTATTGTTACAACACTTTGTGTTTGTACTTTGCTCTATTTTTGTGCATGTAGTTATTCTCTATATAGACACTAGGTGTTGTGATGATATCTATGAAGTTACACCCTCGCGTTTCCGCCATGGCGGGGTGTGACAGATTGGTATCAGAGCCTTGGTTATAGAGAATTAGGCGATTGGACCTAGACTATAACCTAGGAGTCCCTCATATAGTTGCATTTAGGACCTATGTGTAAGTATAGTATTTTATATGTCTATTTTCTTATATTTATGAGATGTTTTATTGAGTTTCGGACGTCTATTCTATTCCCTATACTTAGTATTATATATATCGACTTTATTATATCGTATTCCGCGCGTAAGATGCTTCATTGGACTACCGTTGTCGCTATCTGATGCGAGAGAAGTGGTCGGATGAAACGGATTAACTGCAGAATCCGAGTTCCCAATAGCATGTATCTATGTTCGGACAAGGAGAGGACGTTTATGGGAAACGTTGGTGGAGAAGAAGTGGAGAGGTTTGGAACCACGGTGACTTCTGGAGATGGAGCCATTACCAAATACCCTTGGTAGTGTCCTCACTTCACATAGGAAGGAGATGTGGTTTAGTCTAAACCTCGTGATTTGTATGCGCTTATGAATCATGTAGAATTGGAAGAAAATAATAGAGATGGCTTTGCATGCTGTTGACTACCTCAACATGTAGGAAACATGAATGGTTGGTTGAGTAAAGATGAAAGGGAGTTAAGATGAAATGGTGTGGATTCGGATCTAGAGTCCACAGCAAGTAGTAAGTTGAATTGATCTGAGTGGGGAGATAAGTGTGAGAGTGGAGTTGAGCCATTATGCGACGTCTTTTGTTTTGTGTTATGTTTTGGAATTTGTATATTGTCTTTTGCCGTCGGGAGCCATGTTGGAGCGTGATTACTCTTGGGTATTGGATCGACCTTATCCAAGTAATTTTGATTATAGAGTTTACATGATCGTTGGAATTGTTCCATGCGAGATGATTGTTTGCGACGTCTTTTGTTTTTGTTTGCATGTTTGTTTGCATGATGTGTTGTCATAGGAGGGAGTACACTTATGAAAGGGGGCATAGATAATTATGGTGGCCAACATAAATTATACATGCGTCACGACACAAGTGGACTTGCAAGTATGATAGCATGGATTGCATGGTGTATTAGGTGTTATGTGGTATATGTGCGTTATCATTGAGATGTGTGGTTTTGGAAGTATGATAACACTCAAAATTAACATGTTTTTAGGAGCGTTATTGTGGATTTTATGATCACTTTTATGAACTTATGGTACTTAATTGAGCATAATTCGTGTTTTAGGTTCATGGAATCTAAAGTACAGGAAAATGATGAAAAAGACGAAGAAATGAACAAAAATGAAGATTTATGCATATACGAAGAATTCCCGACTCATTCAAGTCTCTTGGAGTATGTTCGAGAAGATAAAAGTCATGAAGTTGTCACTCAAAAGACTCAAGAATAAGGTACAAGAGGGAAAACGAGAAAACAAATGAAGAAAATAAGCTAAAACGAAGAATTATTGGAAGACTCTTTGTTCCCGACACACCTTCACCATTTTGGCCATAACTTGAGCATACGGACTCCGTTTGACCCCCCGTTCGCGGCCACGGAAAGCTAAGAGAAAGATTTACAACTTTTGTGTTTATGAGTTTTGCCCAACCGATCGGATGGATGACCATCCGAATGGATGGAGCCCTCATACAGATTTTGCAAAAATGCATTCTACCTCATTCTACCCGATTCTAGGCCATTCTTTTTGGTATTCTAGGTCCTTCTAAACTACTTGAAGGCCAAGTTGATGTATTAATGAGCCTAGGCCTTGAGAGGAGTATAAATAGAGAACTTTGCAAGCTTTTCTAATGAGAACTTACCAATTCTCTCTATTCCAACTTGAGAGAACACCTCTCCTACCACCAATACTCCCTCTCATACCAAAATTTGTCCATAAAATCCCAGGAAACTTTGGAGGTCCAAGAAGTCATCATTTGGAGGTCAAAACATCAAGAAGTCATCACCAATACTTGAGGCATCATTACTACATCATTTGTTATCTTATTTCAATCATTGTAAGACTTTTAATTATGATTTCAAATGTTCAAAATTCTGAGTTTATGTTCATGTTTGCTATGAGTGGCTAGTGCCTTTGTGCACTCGCTTAGATGATGTTTATTATTTAATGGTTTGCTTATGATTGTGATAACATGTTTTAATTCAATTTCAAGTAAATCCTAAGAACCAATTGTACCTTAAGTTTCATAGTGACATTTGTTGAGTCAAGGTTAACTAATTGATAATAGTTTCAAGGGTCGAAAAATTTTGTTATTATTCAACTAATCATTTGTCTATGAATGATTGTTTTTCACCATAATTATTCTTGACTACACAAAGAAACAAGAAGTATGATTGTAATGAGAATGCTTTTATAACATCAAATCAGATTGTTTGTAAACCTTTAGTTGGACGAAAGTTTAGATGTTTATAAACAATTGTAACCTTTTTGTCTATGAATGGGTTACCTTTTATAATGACCATTTCCTAAGAGTATTTGATTTGTAATAAGAGTTTGTTATTATGTTTAAGATATTCACCAAACCTTATGAACCTTGGTTGGATCTTGAATTGATTGGTTTACACCTAAAGCTTGTTTTTATAAACTAAGATCTTGGCCAAAGTTTAATTTGTAAGAACAATAGATTAGACCACCATCTAATTATCACAACCAACATGTTATCAAAAGTTATCACAATCATGTGTGTCATTAAGTAGTAAACTAGTCTAAGCAAGTGTAGTTTTTAATCTTATTGAATTCACATAATCATCATTTTCGTGTTACTTATTGCTTATATGGTATTTTGGATCATGACAACCTATTACCATCTTTTTATTGTTACTATTACATAGATTCTTCACAATTGAAAACACCCAAATCCCTGCGAACGATCCCGACTTACCATCATATCTTGCTACAACGGACGAGTACACTTGCTCGTATGTGTTGTTTCTAGATTTGGCAATTCACCCTTACAAATTTAAAACTTGTACTAATAAAACGCACATTAAGTTTTTGGCGCCGCTGTCGGGGATTTGTTTGTGTTTTTGTTTGTTTTGTTTCTGTGCTTTAATCATTCCCTAGTTGTTTCGTTTTTGCTTTCGAAAAAAAAAATCCGAGCTGCCCATCCGATCGGCTTACCATCCATCCGATCGGATAACCAAGAAAAACATTTACTGAGCCATCCAACCGATCGGTTAGACCCAAAAGTCCAATCCAACCGATCGGTACGAACCCGTATCCGATTCGGTTAGACCAATAACCCAATCCAACCGATCGGCTTGTCCACCAAACCGATCGGCTGAGCCTTTTGTTTTTACAAAACCCATTTTTACCTTTTCTCCTTAGTTCGAAACCAACACCACCCAACCCACCCATAGGAGTGATTTATTTTTCTTGTGTCCTTGTTATTTTCTTTTCTTATTTGTTTCTTTGGTAAATTATTTTATAAAATTGTCTTTTTAGATTTTTTTGAACGTCTTTTAAATAAAATTTAAAAAAAGTTTTGTCGTAATTAGTTTATTTTTCTTAAACTTCTAGTAGTTATAATAGTAACGATTTTCTTATCTTAGTTAAGCTTATTTTTGTTTACTTCAACTTAAAAAAATACAAAAAGATTTTTCTTATTGTTCATTTTCATTATGTTTTTATTTTTACTTTTTGTGATAATTTACGAATTGCTCCGGGTTTGTATAAACTCACACTCATGGGGTAAACAACTTGTTAGTCCACTTTACGAGCTTAAACGTAAAATCAAAAAGAGGATTCGTAAACCCAATAAGACACCAATCTTACCCTTAAAGATCGAATCAACCGAACTTTATCCAAAATCACCATTCATCGGGGAACTTTTTGTGGTAATCGACATCTTCGAAGAGAAAGTTGAAACTCAACCCGATTTCCTACCTGTAACCGTCGTTGATCCTGATGACCAACCCATGTGGTCAAGCACTAGGACCATTGCACCAACACCTAGTTCCGCTATTATTCAATGCCCTTTTCCAAACAATTTCCATATCAAGGGTACCCACATGCAAATGAGTCGGGAGAATCAATTCGATGGGAGAATCCGATCCGATCCTCACCGACACATAGCTGATTTTCTTGAGATTAGTAACCTATTCCATTATGGTGAAAATCAAAAGGAAGCGGTTAAATTGAGGACTTTACCTTTCTCATTGTCTGGAGAAGCCAAGAATTGGTTGAACGAATTAAATGAAGGAACAATTACTACGTGGGAAGAGATGAGAGAAGCTTTTGTTAGCCGATACTTTTCTCCCGCAAAGTTTAAACGTCTCCTAAATGACATTCACAACTTTCAACAACTCGATCACGAAACTCTCATTGATGCTTGGCTCCGTATGAAAGATATGCTTCGCACTTGTCACGGACACGGTCTAACCAAAGGAGCGATCATTCAAACATTCTATCATGGTTTAGACGATCCAACTCAAGGAATTCTCGATGCCGGAGGAATATTCCTCTATAATACTCCCAACGAAGCTTACAAAATCCTTGAGGACAAGGTCCAACTCAAGCTTGATTTCTCGAAAAATTCTCTAATCGTGCCCAAACCAAAAACCGTTGTTTCCGCCGGTGGAAGCAACATCAATGCCTATCATTCCATATTGATTGAGAAATTAGAAGCTCTCACCAGACATGTTGACATTGAATTCAAGAAGATAAGGAAAGAGTTTAAGGAGATACGAGATGCTCGTAGAGATGATGAAAATGCCAATGCTTCAGAATACCACACGGATGATGACATGCTGATGCTTGAACCTAATAAAGCAAGATACCACGACGGATATCACAACCAAAATTCCAGAAATTCATACTCCTATTCAAGCCACAACGCAAATCATTCCCAAGATGAAATGCCACATCCATCACAATATTCCAAAACCTCACCGGAGGAGATGATGATAGAATGGATGGAATCAAATGAGAGTATGAAAGACCATGTGGTAGAATTGGAACGACAAATCGATCATGGAAAAAGGAACCACCAAGCCATAATCCAAGACATGGAAGAAAAGAAAGAAGTCCATCATACAGAATCACTTCCTTGTACAACAGATTCCAATCCAAGACATGAATTTGTCTACAAACCACCCTCAATCCAAACTGAACATAATAAGGGTGATGTTGAATTTATCGAGGAGGATGAAACTGAATCTATTCCAACCATGCCTAATCCGAACCAAATCATATCTAGTTCACCAACCGTTTCACATTTTCTTGAGGATTGCACCGTGCACATCCCGTCCACTGAACGCTTAGTGAAAGAGAAGATGTTTACACATGATGAATTATCAAATCATGTTGGTAACAAGGAACTCAATGCAATTGGAGACGTTGAAAAGGAAGTCTTGAAAGAAAAAGAGATTAGGAAGCAGGAGAAAGAAGTGTCAAAGGTACCCAAGAGGAATGGAGAATTGGAAAGAAAGATAGACGAGTGGTGTAAACCGCAAAATTCAGTTTCTTCAAAACAAAATGGTATGACTAAACCACCTCCTCCAGCTCACATTGAGAACGTGAATGACGTATTCACTAGGAGTGGAAAGTTTGATGAACCTTTGAAAAATCAAAAAGATTCACCACCTGTCTTCGTTTCTAATAAACTCAATCAAGCGTTCAAAATAACAAAAATGGATTATCACATGGTCAAATCAAAAGAATGTCCGTCACTTGTGAAGTACATACCAGATATCCCATACCCTCAACGGTTAAGAACTGAAATTCCCCATTTGAACCGTACCGTCAAAGTATCCTGATCCGGGGAAGAGTCTAGCTAATGACTCATAAATAAATTAAGCGCTACTCGGGAGGCAACCCGAGCTTTTAATTATTCGCTTATTTAAAAAAAAAATATTTTTCGTATTTTGTTCTTTTGTGTTTGTGTTTAGATCGATTAAGTTTAAATGTCTTTTGGTTTTTGCAAGAGCGTCATTTCTTATAATTCTACTTAAACTCGGTTTTTCCATTTTTAATTTTTAGTACATTGTGAATAAATAAGTACGTGTTTTTAAAAAAATAAATGTTTTGAACTTTGTGGGTATGTTCACTGGAAAGCCTCACGAGACTTCACTCGTCCACTCGGGCCACCGAGGGGTTTAAAAGGCTTGTTGCATACGCTAAATGCAACCGTGTTACCTACGAAAGTGAGTTTTAGGATTTCACGTGTTTTTGTAGTTTAGTTATTTTTGCAAATTTAATAAGCTCTTGGAGATTGGATTGTTGGTGACATTGTACTTGATGTGTTGATGTTTTTGTTGGAAGCGAAATCGATTGATCTCACATGCTTAGCATCTTATCATTTGAAGTTTGATCCCGATTTCTACGGCCCGGGAAGTTTCATTTCTCTTGGACTATTTATTTACTTATTTATTTTTCCCATTTTACATGCTTTGATTTTTATTTGAGCATAATGCTTAACTTAAGTGTGGGGGGAAGTAAAGAGTGAAAAACGAAACTCATTTTTAACTTTCCGAATTTTTGGGCCAATTTGAAAATATTTTTTGTATTCTTGTTTGCCCTTGTGATCTAATTGTTTTCACGCTTTTAGGGTAATATATTAGAATAACTTGATAATCCACTGGTAAAATCTGTAATTTTTGAAAAATTTGAGATGTGTCCCGGTTAATATTGCAATCCATTCTGGGATCGATAACATTTGCTAGCATATTATAACCCTTTCCACTAAATTGTGAGGATTTAAGCCTATTTCATATATAGCATACATTTTTTATGCTTGAACCTTTTACTATGAGTGTGCCGGTGATTTTATTTATTCTAGAACTTGTACTTGTAAATCATTACCAGACCGCTGTAAGATCGCATTCGTGTGATATAAGTGTATTCGTGTGATAAAGAGGCACCTTAGGAATTAAACCAAATGGTCATCCATTTACAAAATAATTTTTGCTAACCACATCGGTTAGTTACCCTCGTATTTGGAACCCATTTATTAGCGTTTATCTTTAACGCTAGATACCCCTAGTTTCACCCTCCGAGCCATCCTTTTCATTTTGTTAAATCCAGAAAAATACAAAAAGATTTTACACTTTAAACCTTAGCCTAACCCCTTGTCAAAGTCTAAATGGTGGGTTGCTAGTTGCTTGGTTGTTGGATTGTTTTTGATGATTAATAGTTAGCCACACTTTGCCATTCGTGTGTGCCATTCTAACAAAGATGAAGGTGCGCAACTTCTTATTTGTATTTTTGTGGTGATGCTTATACGAAGTGTGGGGGAGATGTTATGTATGAAAAAAAAAAGTGAAAATAAGTCATCGCAACTATAAGGTGACAATTATAGCATATGTGCTATATTATGTAGGAGATGAAGAAAGAAAGTTAGGTGATATGTTGTTAGCCACTGTGCTATCTATGAAGAATATTGTTATGGCGAATCAATGTATCGATATGTGAAGAGAAGAAAGATTGTAACTATAATCATTTTTGGGTTCGTGGTTTGTTCGGTAACTAGCAACAATGAGACTTAGACTTGACTTTATTTTTCTTTTAAGACCAATTTCATAAATATTCTCATGCCATATCCCTACCCTTACCAAATTACTTTATCTATCCGGATATAGTAATGGCTTTGTGAGAATATCAAGTGCATGAATATTGTAGTGACCATCCGGTTTTTGAGTAATCAAGAATTCGCGCCAGCGAACTATTATGTTTTTGTATGAGATGTTTGAACATAATCCTGGTAAAACCCTGTAGCCGTAACATTACAACCCGAATAAAAGACCTCTTTAGATGTTTACACTTGGTGCTTACACCACGTCGGTGGAGTTTTGTTTCTTGTACAAGCCTATGGTAATAAACAAATCATGACTAAGCAATGAGTGTGATTTCTCTTTTATATACTCCACCACCACAAATAAATGAGTGTAGAGTGAATTATACTTCGTTTCTTTTTTGTGAGGTGTTTAGAAATGTTAATCAAGCGAGAAAATCTATGGGTATTGTCAAACATCTCGGTTTTTCACCAGTAAAAGCCTAAAACGATGAATCGTATCTTGTACTTGTACTTGGTAGATTTGCATCACATTTTTCTTAAACATATTTGTGCACCATGTGGATTTATATTTATTTTTCTTAATTTTTGCTTGAGAACAAGCAAACCCTTAAGTGTGGGGGAGTTTGCGCTCATTTTCGTTTATTTATCTCATTTTCGCTTGTTTGTGATTTCAATATATATATATATATATATATATATATATATATATATATATATATACACTTCAAATTTTTATAGTTTTCATAATTTTCTTTTCGTTTTTTTTTTTCATTTAGGTATGGTTTTGATTTTTCTTTTCCTAGATTTGCTTGAGGACAAGCAAAGTTTAAGTGTAGGGGATTTGATAACGCTCAAAATTAACATGTTTTTAGGAGCGTTATTGTGGATTTTAAGATCACTTTTATGAACTTATGGTACTTAATTGAGCATAATTCGTGTTTTAGGTTCATGGAAGCTAAAGTACAAGAAAATGATGAAAAAGACGAAGAAATGAACAAAAACGAAGATTTATGCATGTACGAAGAATTCCCGACTCATTCAAGTCTCTTGGAGTATGTTCAAGAAAATAAAAGTCATCAAGTTGTCACTCAAAAGACTCAAGAATAAAGTACAAGAGGGAAAACGAGAAAACAAATGAAGAAAGTAAGCTAAAACGAAGAATTATTGGAAGACTCGTTGTTCCTGACACACCTTCACCATTTTGGCCATAACTTGAGCATACGGACTCCGTTTGACCCCTCGTTCGCGGCCACGGAAAGCTATGAGAAAGATCTACACCTTTTGTGCTTATGAGTCTTGCCCAACCGATCGGATGGATGACCTTCCGAACGGATGGAGCCCTCGTACAGATTTTGCAAAAACTCATTCTACCTCATTCTACCCGATTCTAAGCCATTCTTTTTGGTATTCTAGGTCCTTCTAAACTACTTGGAGGCCAAGTTGATGTATTAATGAGCCTAGGCCTTGAGAGGAGTATAAATAGAGAACTTTGCAAGCTTTTCTAATGAGAACTTACCAATTCTCTCTATTCCAACTTGAGAGAACACCTCTCCTACCACCAATACTCCCTCTCATACCAAAATTCGTCCATAAAATCCCAGAAAACTTTGGAGGTCCAAGAAGTCATCATTTGGAGGTCAAAACATCAAGAAGTCATCACCAATACTTGAGGCATCAATACTACATCATTTTTTATGTTATTTCAATCATTGTAAGACTTTTAATTATGATTTCTAATGTTCAAAATTCTGAGTTTATGTTCATGTTTGCTATGAGTGGCTAGTGCCTTTGTGCACTTGCTTAGATGATGTTTATTATTTAATGGTTTGCTTATGATTGTGATAACATGTTTTTATTCAATTTCAAGTCAATCCTAAGAACCAATTGTACCTTAAGTTTCATAGTGACATTTGTTGAGTCAAGGTTAACTAATTGATAATAGTTTTAAGGGTCGAAAGATTTGTTATTATTCAACTAGTTATAATCATTTATCTATGAATGATTGTTTTTCACCATAATTATTCTTGACTAAACAAAGAAACAATAAGTATGATTGTAATGAGAATGCTTTTATAACATCAAATCAGATTGTTTGTAAACCTTTAGTTGGACGAAAGTTTAGATGTTTATAAACAATTGTAACCTTTTGTCTATGAATGGGTTACCTTTTGTAATGACCATTTCCTAAGAGTATTTGATTTGTAATAAGAGTTTGTTCTTGTGTTTATGATATTCACCATACCTTATGAACCTTGGATGGATCTTGAATTGATTGGTTTACACCTAAAGCTTGTTTTTATAAACTAAGATCTTGGCCAAAGTTTAATTTGTAAGAACAATAGATTAGACCACCATCTAATTATCACAACCAACATGTTATCAAAAGTTATCACAATCATGTGTGTCATTAAGTAGTAAACTAGTCTAAGCATGTGTAGCTTTTAATCTTATTGAATTCACATAATCATCATTTTCGTGTTACTTATTGCTTATATGGTATTTTGGATCGTGACAACCTATTACCATCTTTTTATTGCTTACTATTACATAGATTCTTCACAATTGAAAACACCCAAATCCCTGCGAACGATCCCGACTTACCATCATATCTTGCTACAACGGACGAGTACACTTGCTCGTATGTGTTGTTTCTAGATTTGGTAATTCACCCTTATAAATTTAAAACTTGTACTAATAAAACGCACATCAAAGTAAGTATGCGTGTGGAATTGGCTTATAACTATGGTCGCGAACATAATTAAAAGGGTATCACACACGTGGACTTGTGACCATTATTGCATTGATTGATGTTTGTTGTTATATGTTGTGGTAGATGGTATGTGATATCATGTTGGTGATGGCTGTATGGTTAGAGAAGTATTCTCTTAACCGTTTGGGCAACCGTTATATGTTGGGGTGTGTAGGTGGTAAGATTCCATCCTACCTATCATATGTTGATACCTCAATTATCGGTGGGTACTTATGTAGTGATATTTAAGTTGATTCGTTTGCTGGACTCTTTGTTTGTATACCTAATTCTTTGGTTGGTATTCCTATTCGTACCATGATGGTACAGATGCCATATTTTTTTCTCTTTGACGTCGTGATAGGTGTTGGGTAATCGAATTCGTTTTGTTAGATACCGGTTCATTTCTTTGGCTATTCCTTGCATTCATTCCGCGAATGAATATTATATTCGAGTATTGTTGGTTCGTGACGAGTTGGTGTAGATATTTGATCCCTCATTTACACACACCAATTGAATTTTGTGACATGTTTTGTGACTTGTTAGTATCGGTGTTTTCTATGATTTTGGTTTGATCGTTGTACGAATGAGTCTGTAAGTTCATCGTTTGGTTTGCAATGTATTTGCGTGAGTGTTCACTTGTATGAGTTCGTTTGATGATTATTTTGATTACGTGATTCCTCCATGTCTTTTGCATTCGTAAAAGAGGTTGATTTAAAGTATTTATGGTATTCTAAAATTCGTTTTGGGTATCTCAAGGTCATTTGTGGGAAACTATTATTTTTATGGTGAAAATGAAGTGTGGAAAAAAAAATGGTTATGTTGATGTCTTACATAAAATGGTTTATATATATTAAGAAAAAGATGTATAAGTTTAAGATATGTCTTGTGAAAAACGGTGTTCATTTGTTTTTGAGAGGTCGAGTACGGGAATAAGAACTGTCTATGGTTCTCATTTACCAAACTTGTTATGTATTTGGTTCATCGAGTGTTTCTTTCGTTGAGGTGCGCTTGTGGATGTTTTATGGGTGCGTGTATTTTATATTTTCTTTGTATGGGTTTTCATGAACATTTTATCCGTGTCTACTTTTATTGGGGGAAAATTTCTCATTGTGTTTTTCTAGCTTTGTTTTGATGTTTGTTATTCGTACCCCTTTGAGAGGTGTAGCTTTAAGATCTACGGTAGCGATTGTTCGTGGACATTAGTAAGATAAAAGTGGTGAAGAGTGGAGAGTACCTAAGACACCATCTGAGAGATGATTGTCCTTAGGAATGGCATGCACTATTGGCGATTCATTTCTATCTTTCTATAGATTGTGTAGGCATCGCGGAGGTGGAAGATCCATAAGAGGAACTGTGTGATACATGGTTTAAAGTTGGGAAATAGAACTTGGAGATGAGATTTGTGTGGAGCAGGAAGTGTTATCTACACGGATCATAAGAATCTTTAGCATATATTTGACAAGAGGTTAATATATGTTGAAGAGAAGTTGGGTGTGGAATTTCTCAGTGACTACGATTGTCTGATTCGCCACTATCAAGAAAGGGCGGACATCGTGGTAAGAGCGCTGAGCGGGAGTGCACGAGTGAAACATAGATGTTGGTGAGCAATGATTATGATAATTCAGTTCGGAGTTATGGGGATGATGTTGACAGCCTAGAGAGAGTGGTTCAAGGATGAGAACATGTAAGAAGAATGATTACTTGGTTTAGACCAGTAAATGGAAAAGAACGAAGATGGAGGAATGTACTTTGGGGACCATCTACTGGTTCTATTGAGAGGAAGCGTAAGGACAGCAATCATACAAGGTATTTGATACATCCGAGAATGGATAAGACATATCATTACCTTTGCAAGAGATGTATGGAGGAGTAGGCGAGACTTTTCGCTTGGTGAGTTGGTAATGAGCCATGGGGTGTCGCAAGAAACATGATGAAATACTTACTTCGCGATAGTGGTAAACGTGTTATGGAGTCTTGAGAACACATATGTAGATAAGTGCGACTTATCATTCTCTAATGAGTGAACTAAGTGAGTGTACAAATCAGGCGTTGGATGGTGACCTGAGAGCATGGGTGTGTTTGATTTTGGAGGAAGCTGGGGTATACATTTACCCTTAGTTGAGTTCTCCTATATCAACAATTATCATTCTAATATGGAGTATGTGTCGTGTGAAAAGTTGTATGGAAGGTAATGTAGGTCACATGTTCTGTGGCCAAAGGTTGGAACAAGCCAACTAATTGGTCCTGAACTAGAACGAGAGACTACGAATAAGGTTTTCTGACTAAGGAAAGATTTAAGTAGCAAGAGATCGCCAAAAGAGTTATGCGGATTATTGCCGTAAACCCTTGGAGTTTGGTGTTGGTGATATTGTGAGGTTAAAAGTATCTCCTTGGAAGGGTGTGGTACGTTTCGGTAAGAAAGGCAAGCTAGCACCGAGATACGTAAGACCGTTTGAGATTTATGTAAAGGATTGGATTTGAGACATATCGGTTGAATTTTCCTGAGGAGTGAAGTAGAGTGCATGATACGTTTCACGTATCTAATAGAAAGAAGTGGTTGGCAGATGCTAGTCTGCATGTGCCATTAGATGAATGTAAGGTTGACAAGACTCTTCGTTTTGTCGAGAAACCTATTGAGATTATGGAATCGAGATGTTAAGAGTTTGAAGTGTGGTGAGATAGCGTTGGTAAAGGTATGGTGGGATTCTAAGCGTGGTCCTTAGTTTACTTGGGAACGTGAGGATCAGATGATATTTAGGTACTCAAATTTTTTGCTGATGTGGTTGGTGAAGTAGATCGTTTATAGTTGGATTTTAGATCATGGAAGTTAGATGCAGGGTGTTCGCAAATGTTTTAACTAACATTTGTTTTATGGGTATCTATTATTTGTGAGTACGTCTTGTGGTTACCATTTGGATTTTCATTTGGTTCGCGGGTATCGTACCTACCTGTGAGAAGTCGTTTGGATCATTGGTGTTATTGATCGGGGAGTGTATCTATTTGCGTGTATCGTTGGAGTGACGGAATGTTTTCTATCGTGTGAATTCGAGTATTTAGTCGGTTCACATTTTTGCGATTCTTTCTCTGTGATTTTATGGTGTGGTATTTTTTCGCTTAAAAATCCATAAATTTTCTTTTGCGGTTGTGAGTGGTGACTCGTGTAGTTGAAATCTCGGGACGCGATTTCCCTAAGTGGAGGATGATGTAACAACCGTGGTTTTAGCAGGTCAGTTTGACTGATAGTCTTGACTCGGTTGACGTTTGTTTGGTGTGTCCTAGGTGTTTGAAGTGATATAAGTGTGATATAGGTGAGTTTTAGCACTAAATCCCTTTGCGTAAATGGTTTTTATTGTGATTTATAGTGTTTGGAATTTGGGAAAGTTTATTTTGATCACCTTTGTGGTGTAGAAATGGCTTATGTAGTTTTGGTGTTTTGTGTTTTTGCGTAACGAGGCTTCGTTCAAGTAATTGAGCGTTAGTAAGTTACGTGGGATTTGTTTTTATGAGTTGTATTTCAAAAAGAGTGTGAAATTCTATTTTTGGAAACTTTATTTTGAAAATAATTATTTTCCGGTTTATCGTAAAATTAAGGTTTATCGCGAAAGACGTTAGGTTTCGATATGGGAATACATAAAATATGAAAAGTATGAGGTTTTGAGTGTAATAAATAAACTTAATAAAAAAAATATATATATACATATATATGTAGAATTTCGGCAATAAGAGAAAAATGGGAGAAAAGAAACCCAATTGTAGTCCAATTACAACTCTAAATTAGGTAATTATCCACTAAATAATTATAAATACAAAATCAAAGTTCTCAAAACTATTTTCCTGCAATTTTAGTCGATCCAAGAGAGAAAAAGAAGAAAAAAAAAATTAGGGTTTGTAATTTGGAAGCAATAATCAAGAATCAAGGTAAAATCCTTAAACCCTATGTTCATATAATTGATTAATTATTGGTATTCATGTAATATTAAGTATGATGGATTAGGGTTTGTGTTAACTTCTGTAAATTAATGTTATTAAACATGTTGGGATCAATTAATGATTATATTATAAGGATTGGTGAAGAAAATTGAGCGTAAAACATGCTAGTTATTGTGTTAGGGTTTGGACAGAAAAGTAGTGCTGTAAAGATGTGAGTGTAATTAATAGATGGTGATGAGTTAAGTCACGAATTTTAGGTCTAAATTGAAGTATAATGAAAGAGCTTTCCAAAAAGTCCAGCCACGATTGATTTCAAGGTCGGCAAGTCGGTCTTTTGATTTTTCTTTGTTAAGGTGTCAAAGCTGTCAAACCGGGACAGATTTTGGGTAAAAGTTTGAGGGTGTCATGTGGTTGTAAAAGTGGTATTTTGACTAGGCCTTATTGTCACACCCCCAAAATACCTGTATGGTAGCGGAATGGAATACCTGGGGGTGAGTGTCATAGCACCACAGTTACAGTTATATTGAACGACCTAAAGTGTCGTTTAGAAAATACATCGTTTGATTCATTCAAAATATTCAGAGTTATAAAACATAGGTCCCAAAAGAGTTGGAAAGTTTAAGTAAA
The DNA here is from genome assembly GCA_030686995.1 of Artemisia argyi. Taxonomy (NCBI): domain Eukaryota; kingdom Viridiplantae; phylum Streptophyta; class Magnoliopsida; order Asterales; family Asteraceae; genus Artemisia; species Artemisia argyi. The sequence goes on from CM060697.1 coordinate 103,841,713, forward strand.
TAAGTTTAGTACAATCAAACGATTGTTCATAAGTGCATGAAATCCAAAATGAGACGCGTCATCCTTAATTCTTAAAGAAATGACTCCATGCATGTCATGAGGCATATGTCTTAGTTACCTGAAAATACATTGCGAAAACGGTCAACATAAAGTTGTTGAATAATCATAGGTTTGTAAGTTAAATTGTATGTACATAAGCCACAAGTATAAAGTAAGGTGACAAAATGTCAAAAATGCTACATTGTCTCTTAAGCTCATGACCCCGAAGCTAGACGTACTAAAATTTGCCCCAAATGAGTGTTTACCAGACACTCGTACTATATTAGACATGAAATGCATTCGTTTTCCTCTTGGAGCAACCCAAACACGAATGGAGGAGTCACCCTCAATAGATCTATTCACTCACTCTCGCTTGGCAATATAATTAACGGTCCATGATAATAACGGGGACTTAATGTGGTAGTAAGGCAACTTAAGCAATGTACGGAATTTAATACTTTGGCATGTACAGAAAAATAAGTATGCAATGTATTCTCCCCCGTGGGATTTGAAAATCAAATATGTAATTGAAAACGGGGCTATGAAAACTCACCTTAAGTGATAGTACGATGAGATGATATGATCGGGACAACAAGGCACGTATACTAGCCGCAACCTAAATGAATGAATATGATCTAATTTAGATCATGAAATGTTGTAATGAATAATCATGCACATGATACCTATACCACTCGTAACTTGAAAATACTTGTTATCGTCAAAGTAGGAAATTTCTATACTTAGGAAAAATAAGTCCAATTTAGAAGTATAGAACTTGTCGTAATATATCGTATATAAAATGTTAGTGTTATATTCCTCGTCTTGAAAACCTTAAAATAACGTCTAGTAGTCGCGTAAATAAACCTTGGGTCGTACGTATTTCGTTAGTTAAAAATAAACTCTTTGAATAAGAAATCTAGAAAATATGTCATTTAGTACGTAGTTATATTATTTTTTAGTAGTGACTAAATATATATATAGTTTTGACGATTTTAAAACGCGTATAACTTGGTCGTTTTAAGCTCATTTTCCTCGTTCTTTATATGCACGGATTCGTTTTAGTATGTACTAATTTATTTTCGATAGCTTGGCTCCTCTAGGTTACGTCTAACACCTCTATTTGTCCGTCGAAAAATGTCAAACAGCATGCAGTTTTTCAGAAAATTAGTTTTCGTCACTTAACTTGCAAAAATCACAACTTCTTCGTTATAAGCTCGTTTTAATCCGTTCTTTCGCCCACGGCTTCGTTTTTGAAAGTATTTTCTAAATCTTTGGTCAAAAATTACCCATAAGCTACTGAGTTTCCCACGTTTTAAAAATGGTGACAATAGGTATTTGTTTTGTTTCAAAAATCACTTATTGGGCTCCAATCTAGTTCTAACCTCAACCAAACCACTTTCAATCACCACAAAACTAGTCTAATCCTACCATACACCTTCTTAGGGTGTCATGGGTTCCTAAACATCACAAACCAAGTGGATCTAACAAGGATCTAACTATAATCACTTTCTAGGGTTTCAAAGTTAAAAGTTTGTAAAATAAAGTGGTATAACTAGCATATGCATGTAATATAGTATAGAAAATCATATGATCATAATAAATACTTGAAGAAATAATAAAAATAATTTTTGTAAACTTACTTGAAAGATTAATGAGATTTTGAGGATGAAAACCTAAGTAAACCTTGAGTTTGTATTTCAAAACCCAAAAAGGTATACAAACTATACTTGCTAAATTTCTTGTTCTTGAAAATCAAATGGTTTGTTCTTGTTTCTTGACTTTGCCGAACACAAGAGGAAGAGAGAAAAGAAAATGGTTTTGCTTGTAGATTTGCTACAAATGATATGAAATGAATTATTGTAGTGTATATATTTGCATATAAAATAAATCTATGACACAATATAAGAGTTGGTGAAATATTTCAAAGTGTGTAAGAGTATGATCAAAGGGGGGGGGGGGGGCAGCAAAATGGTGGGGGGGTTGGGATGCGTAAGAGATTTGGTGATTTGTAAGATATTTGTTATAATTATGTGTATAAAAATAGTTTTAGGGGATACCGGGTACCGAGTTAACTAAAAATAAATTTTAACGGAGTTAACCGGGACATAATAAAGTTAGAAAAATTGTAAAAATATGTTGGGTATAAATATTGAGTGTTTGGATAATTATTATTTAATTTTGACAAAAACCGTCGTAATTTTAGTAAACTTACGATAATAATTAAATAAATTTCCAAAACGCCGGGTAAATTAATATTATAATTTTTATATTATTAAAATGAATATAAAAATATATTGGGATCATAGTCGAGAGTGTCGGACGTGTTAGTCACATTATTGGTCGCGTGTTAACGTTTATTTAGAAATAATTAAACGTAAAAGTTAGTTATACCAAAAGTACTAATTTAAATATCCTACGAGTGGAATAGTATGCAAGTGCCATAATGATGATATGTAGACTATTTCTAGTCCGTATGAAATGTCCCAATGATAATGCATGAATTCGCTCCTCAACCAATACGGTTACGCGAATTTTGAATACCCGTAAACTAAGTTTACGATGAAATGAGTAATGCACATGAATAGTGGTTTTCTCTCGGAAATAAATAGTGTCATGTGAATAGTGAAATTTTTGAATGTATCTCGGAATATCAAATTGACCTCAAAAATGATGAATAGTAAAATGATGAATAGTAATTGGTGAATAGTAATATGTTGAGGTTTGGAAAAATGACCTGAAATCGTGGGGTGTGATAGTCGCCCACCCAAAAAGGAATTCAGTCCTTTAATTCAGCTAGTGTTGGTCTCGGAAATTGGCTTGGTGAAAAGTTGTGGATACTTTAGTCGCATTTGGTCTTCTCGTTCCCAAGTAAACTCGGGTCCTCTTCGAGAATTCCAACGAACCTTCACGATCGGAATTCGACTCTGCTTCAATTGTTTGACCTCGCGGTCCATAATTTCAACTGGTTCTTCCACAAAGTTAAGCTTATTATCGAGTTGTATTTCTTCTAATGGTATAATGGCAGACTCGTCCGAAAGACATTTCTTGAGATTCGAGACATGAAACGTGTTGTGTACGTTGCTGAGTTCTGACGGAAGTTCAAGCTTGTAAGCTACTGGACCAATCCTTTCCAGTATCTTAAATGGACCAATGTATCTCGGGTTCAACTTCCCGCGTTTTCCAAATCGTATCACGCCCTTCCAAGGCGAGACTTTCAACATGACCTTGTCTCCGACCTGAAATTCCCATGGTTTGCGTCGAACATCTGCGTAGCTTTTCTGTCGACTTCTAGCAGTTTCGAGTCTCTCTCGGATCTGAATTATCTTTTCTGTTGTTTCTTGAACCATCTCCGGGCCAGTACATTGTTCATCACCGACTTCAGCCCAACAAACTGGAGATCGACACTTACGACCGTAAAGTGCCTCGAATGGTGCTGATTTTATGCTCGAATGGTAACTGTTGTTATAGGAAAACTCGATCAACGGCAAATGGTTAGCCCAACCATTTCCAAAGTCAATCACACATGCTCGCAGCATGTCCTCAAGTGTCTGAATAGTTCTCTCGCTCAGACCATCGGTCTAAGGATGGTAGGCAGTGCTCATGTCTAACTTGGATCCAAAAGAATCTTGTAATGACCGCCAAAAGTTTGAAGTAAAACGACTATCTCTGTCGGAAATGATGGAAACGGGTGCACCGTGTCTTGAGACTATTTCCTTGACATAAAGTCTAGCAAGTTGTTCCATGGAATAAGTCTCTCTAATGGGTATGAAATGAGCTGATTTGGTAAGACGATCAACAATTACCCAAATAGCATCGTAACCTCCTGACGTCTTGGGAAGTTTAGTGACAAAGTCCATTGTAATACGTTCCCACTTCCATTGTGGAATCTCTGGTTGTTGAAGCAATCCTGACGGTTTCTGGTACTCGGCTTTCACTTTAGCACAAGTAAGGCATTTGCTGACGTACGTAGCAATTTCCGCTTTCATGTTCAGCCACCAATAAAGCTTTTTGAGATCCTGATACATCTTATCAGAACCTGGATGAATAGAGTACTTCGACTTGTGTGATTCATGCATAATCAATTCTCGTATCCCACCATAGAGTGGTATCCAACTTCGGTCCTTGAAGCATAACACTTCATCTGATCTCTTTACAAAGCCATTTTTATTTTCTGGCATACCATAAAGTTTCTCATGTGGTCGATTTTCTTCTTTGAGAGCCTCAATCTGAGCTTCTAAAATTTTTGATGGTAATGGTGAAATGAATGTCATTCCCAATGACCTGACTCTCAAAGGTTTGGGTCGTTCTTTTCGGCTAAGTGCATCTGCTACAACATTCGCTTTTCCTGGGTGATATCGGATTTCACAATCGTAATCACTCAACAATTCCAGCCAACGACGTTGTCTCATATTGAGTTCCTTCTGATCGAGTATATGCTGTAAGCTCTTGTGGTCGGTAAAAATTACGCACTTGGTACCATAAAGGTAATGTCTCCAAATCTTGAGTGCAAAAACTACCGCACGCAACTCCAAGTCGTGCGTAGTGTAATTCTTCTCGTGTGTCTTAAGCTGTCTAGATGCATAAGCTATCACCTTCTTGTTTTGCATTAGCACAGCTCCAAGTCCTTGATGCGAAGCATCACAATATACCACAAAGTTCTCAATACCTTCTCGTAGTAACAAAATCGGTGCGCTACAAAGCTTTTGTTTCAATAATTGAAATGCGGACTCTTGTTTCTCTCCCCACTCGTACTTTTGATTCTTTTGTGTTAGCTTAGTCAACGACTTCGCTATCTTAGAAAACCCTTCGATAAACCTTCTGTAATATCCTGCAAGTCCTAGGAATTGACAAATTTCCGTAGGAGACTTGGGCGTAGCCCAATCCTTAACTGCCTCTATCTTTGCTGGGTCGACTTGTAATCCTTGGCTATCAATGACATGACCAAGAAATTGAACTCTTCGTATCCAAACATCACACTTTGAAAATTTGGCATACAATTGCTCCTTCTTGAGTAGTTCCAGGATTGTTCTGAGATGCTCTTCGTGCTCTTCCTTACTCTTGGAATAAATCAAGATATCGTCAATGAATACGATCACAAACTTATCAAGATACGGTTTGCACACCCTATTCATGAGATCTATGAATACCGCAGGTGCGTTGGTTAATCCGAAAGGCATTACTTGAAACTCATAATGACCATAGCGTGTTCTAAATGCCGTCTTCAGGATATCCTCTTCCCGAACTCTAAGTTGATGGTAACCGGATCTTAAATCAATCTTGGAATAAAAACTAGAACCTTGTAACTGGTCGAACAAGTCATCGATTCTGGGGAGTGGATAACGATTCTTCACCATTAACTTGTTCAACTTACGATAGTTGATGCACATTCTGAAAGTTCCATCCTTCTTCTTCACAAACAAAACCGGCGCTCCCCAAGGCGAGGAACTCGGTCTAATGAATCCTTTGTCCAAAAGTTCTTGTAATTGATTTGACAACTCCTGCATTTCTGAAGGTGCAAGTCTATACGGTGCTCGCGCAATTGGTGCAGCTCTTGGCACTAATTCTATTTGAAACTCAACTTGGCGTGTAGGCGGAAGTCCTGGCAATTCTTCCGGAAAAACTTCGGGAAATTCCTTAACAATTGGCACATCTTCAAGTCGTTTCTCATCCGACTTCTTCTCCGTGATGTGAGCCAAGAATGCATAACAACCCTTCTTTATGTACTTCTCGGTTTTAATGCATGATATAATACTGAGTCTGGTTCCACTTCGCTCTCCAAGAACAACCAAAGTTTCACCATTATAAGGAAGGTGAACAACTTTCTCATCACAAATAATTCTCGCTCGATGTCGGGATAACCAATCCATACCAATAACAACGTCGAAACTTCCAAGTTCAACGGGCATAAGGTCTATATTGAATGGATGGTTTAAGAAATTTATAGTGCAACCACGAACAATGGTGTTGGTGTTAACTAAAGACCCATCGGCTAATTCAACGATATAGGGAATGTCTAATGGGGTTGGTTCTATGTTAAGTAAAGGTGCAAATGCAATAGAAACAAAACTTCTATCCGCTCCTGAATCAAATAAAATGGATGCATAACGATTATTAATGAGGAACGTACCCGCAACAACATTCGGGTCCTCTTTGACATCATCTCCTCCCATAACATAAGCTCTTCCTCGAGCCCTTCCATCTTGGTTTCCAGCTCCTTGATTCTTCTTCTGTGGGCACTCACCCCTAAAGTGTCCAATTTCTCCACAGCCAAAACATGTTACTGTTGGTATCTGATTGTCACCCAAGATTGGAAATTTGCAATCTTTGATGTGGTGACCAATCTTCTTGCAATTACCACATGGATTTGGACAACGTCATGGGTTATGGTGTTTCTGACATTTTCCACATTTGGGTAAAGTACCCGCATATCCTTTCCCTTCAGTCGATCCTGCAGCATAGACCTTTGCCACTTCTTGTCTCTTAGGTGGTGGCTGAATAGCGTTTCCACCTTGGTTGTAGTCAAACCTCCTCTTGTTATTGTTATTGTTTGGGTTGTTGTTTCGGTTATTGGGATAGTTGCGGTTTCGATTGTTGTTATAGTTGTTGTTGTTTCGAGTGTTGTTGTAGTTGGTGTTGTTTGAACGGTTATTGTTGTTGACAGCAGATTTTCCTTTTACCACTTGAACCATGAGTTTCTGAGTTATTCGGATAGCCTCTTCCATTGTTTGAGGATCAAAAGAAATCACATCTCCTCGAATACTTTCAGGCAGCCCACCAATGAATTTTTCCATCTTTTTCTCATCATCGGGAACCATAGTTGGACATAGTACAGCCAACTCTTGAAACTTCCTGATGTAGGTCTCGATGTCATCGCCTTTAGTTACCAGCTCATAAAATTCTGTTTCCAACTTTTGCACCTCAGTACGAGGGCAAAACTTCTTTGTCATCAATTTCTTGAATTGATCCCAAGTGAGCTTGTGAGCATTTTCTATACCAATCGGCTGAGCATACGAATTCCACCAAGACATAGCTTCATCAAGAAGCATACCTGTAGCAAATTTTACCTTGCTGACGTCTGGACAACCGCACATGAGAAATACATTCCCAGTCTTTTCAAACCAGCGGATCAAAGCAACCGCTCCCTCAGTGCCCTTAAACTTGATAGGATCACTAATCTTGAAATCCTTCCATGTACATTCACGCCTATTGTTGGGTGGTTCAACCGTCTCTGTATTAGAAGCAGTTTCAGCAGCCCTTGCAGCAACCTCAGCTCTCTCAACTTCTAGAGCTTCTGCAATACTATCCCTGACCAACTTGCGGATAGCGGCTTGAGTCATAGCGGGTGTTTCTGGTGCAGCCTTACCCTTCCTTGGTGACATACTTCTGATAAATCACAATGGAAACAACCATGAGAAAAATCATAATAGAAATAGTCATCGTACCAAAGGTATACACCCACAACATGTGTATATATATATACAACCACAACAAGTATAAATACAACCACAACATGTACGAGTACAACCACAACCTGTATAAATACAACCACGACATGTACATATACAATAATAATAAAGAGCAACCACGAAACATCATAAATATAATCACAACACATGAATATAATACATGAAAATTTCGGCCTACATGGACCGATATAATATATAGCACAACATTTCCAACATAGTAGAGTCGCACTTGATATATTTGTTTGTACAACAACCAAAAGACTACAAGTTCTTGAACTATGTCCCACACCTCGGGACTAGGAAAATAGTAAAAGCTAATACAATACAAGTCTATGTCTAGGCTCCTCCAGGTGCTCTAGATGGTCCAGGCTCTCCCCTAAGGCGGCAAATCTCACGATCCATCGCAACAACAATCTCCTCTAGATGCTGAACTCAGAGCTGAAAAGAAGCATCCATGCGCTCCATCATAGTCAACCTCTCCTGAGCTAATGCCAACTGGTGTGCCTGCTCTCCCTGAGTCTCCTGTATCCTCTAAGCCCTATCCCGTATCTCAGGTAGCTCATCCCCAAGTAGATCAATCTGCTCCTGGTGCCTCAACTGTCATGCCTCGAGTCCATGGTACGACACATCAATGCTAACCCTGCCTAAGATCAACCCCTCAACTTGCTCCTCGACTATCTCAAGTCGACTAGTGATGTTCTCATCTACCATATAACCCAAACTATCAATATGATCTTGTTGAGCCCCTAACTGATCCTCTAAGGTAACATCTGTAGGCCCCCTAGCAGCAGCCGCTCTCGAACTCTCACCTATATGGTATACTGGTGGTGGTGGAAGGTCAGCAGTCTCAGTAGTAGGTGAATCTGGAGTGGTAAACCTTGCACGCTTCCTGAGCGGCAAGAGTGAGGTAGATATAGAAGTAGTAGTGGGTATGGCTGGTGGTGGTGTAGGTACAGTAGGGATAGCAGGGATCCTAAAAGTAGATGTAGCAGGGCGAACACTCTTCCTAGCAACTAGAGTGGTCTTACTACGGGGAAACATAAGTCTTGGTTCTGAAGGAATAGTAGTAGCAGGGGATGATATGTCAGTAGGTACACGGGTAACCTCAGGTGGTGCAATAGGGGAGACATGAGGAGTAGAAGCCGTCTCCTCTTCCTCAAAAGGCTCGGTATCCTCACTAGGTGCCAAAGGTGGCAACACCAGTACAGGAGGAATGGGTGGTGGTGAAAAAGCAGTAGAAGACAAAGAACCCTCAACATCCGAGTCTGAGACAGAATAAAGTATGACAATGTTCGGTTCTGAAGACATAACTCTGTGATAATCAAGGTGAAATAAAAATAAATAACTCGTGTAATGGAATCACCTAAAAACAAGTAATTATGCACTTATGATGATATGCTATGATGATGTGGTTATAGTCTAGGGTCCATGATGCATCCTAGTTCTCTATAACCTTAGCTCTGATGCCAATCTGTCACACCCCCAAAATACCTGTATAGCAGCGGAATGGAATACCTGGGGGTGAGTGTCATAGCACCACAGTTACAGTTATATTGAACGACCTAAAGTGTCGTTTAGAAAATACATCGTTTGATTCATTCAAAATATATTCAGAGTTATAAAACATAGGTCCCAAAAGAGTTGGAAAGTTTATGTAAATAAGTTTAGTTAAATCAAACGATTGTTCATAAGTGCATGAAATCCAAAATGAGACGTGTCATCCTTAATTCTCAAAGAAATGACTCCATGCATGTCATGAGGCATATGTCTTAGTTACCTGAAAATACATTGCGAAAACGGTCAACATAAAGTTGGTGAATAATCATAGGTTTGTAAGTTAAATTGTATGTACATAAGCCACAAGTATAAAGTAAGGTGACGAAATGTCAAAAATGCTACATTGTCTCTTAAGCTCATGACCCCGAAGCTAGACGTACTAAAATTTGCCCCAAATGAGTGTTTACCAGACACTCGTACTATATTAGACATGAAATGCATTCGTTTTCCTCTTGGAGCAACCCAAACACGAATGGAGGAGTCACCCTCAATAGATCTATTCACTCACTCTCGCTTGGCAATATAATTAACGGTCCATGATAATAACGGGGACTTAATGTGGTAGTAAGGCAACTTAAGCAATGTACGGAATTTAATACTTTGGCATGTACAGAAAAATAAGTATGCAATGTATTCTCCCCCGTGGGATTTGAAAATCAAATATGTAATTGAAAACGGGGCTATGAAAACTCACCTTAAGTGATAGTACGATGAGATGATATGATCGGGACAACAAGGCACGTATACTAGCCGCAACCTAAATGAATGAATATGATCTAATTTAGATCATGAAATGTTGTAATGAATAATCATGCACATGATACCTATACCACTCGTAACTTGAAAATACTTGTTATCGTCAAAGTAGGAAATTTCTATACTTAGGAAAAATAAGTCCAATTTAGAAGTATAGAACTTGTCGTAATATATCGTATATAAAATGTTAGTGTTATATTCCTCGTCTTGAAAATCTTAAAATAACGTCTAGTAGTCGCGTAAATAAACCTTGGGTCGTACGTATTTCGTTAGCTAAAAATAAACTCCTTGAATAAGAAATCTAGAAAATATGTCATTTAGTACGTAGTTATATTATTTTCTAGTAGTGACTAAATATATATATAGTTTTGACGATTTTAAAACGCGTATAACTTGGTCGTTTTAAGCTCATTTTCCTCGTTCTTTATATCCACGGATTCGTTTTAGTATGTACTAATATATTTTCGATAGCTCGGCTCCTCTAGGTTACGTCTAACGCCTCTATTTGTCCGTCGAAAAATGTCAAATGTCACACCCCCAAAATCGGGTCCAGCGGAAGCATACATGTAGCTGGGGTGTAACTCAATTGGTATTACAGCACAAGTGCAAAATTGATTTTCACTTCAATCATTTAGATTAAAATCGTTTAACTAAAAGTATTGAATTTACATTGTTTAAAATTAGTGCGGAAGTAAGCCCTTAAAATAGTTTAATACAGTCCCCATAAGAATATCAGAGTCTTCTATGACCATGCCATGCCCTGCCAAAACCTCCAGTAGCGTGCCATTGCTTAAAACCTGAAAATACATGCTAAAACGTCAGCATAAAGCTGGTGAGTTCATAGTGTTTAGTAAACAAGTATTTCCCGTAAACAAGTATTTTCGGTAAACAAGTATTTTCCAGAAATCAAGTATTTCCCAGCAAAGGCATCGTAAATCCACTCTGTTACAAGTCCCGCCATAAGAGACTTGTAACCTGTGTGTTTACAACCCACTGCCAAAAGTAATATGTTTAAGTAAACAAGTCATTTGCGGAACACGAGATTTTCAGTAGCAAGACAATATAACAAATACAATGTCACAGCTAAAAATAAGGTATATAGTGCCTAAAGCTCATGACCCCGAAGCTCGACGTAATCGTATGCAATCAAGCATAAAATGCCCCAAGTAAGTGTTTGCCAGACACTCGGAAGTAATCCGAATGATATGCGTCCGTTTAACAGGTTGGCGCGACCAACTCGGACGGGGTGTCAACCCAAATAGATCTATCCACAGCATTCGCGCTCACACGCATGTAATTAACGGTTCATGATAAAGGGGACTTCAGTGGCAGTAATAGGTAACTCAGGCAAAGTAAGAGTTTTATATTTATTTCCGCAAAAGCAAGAACTTGTGTTCATAAGAAAGAAATCAAGGATGGAATAAGTAATTCATAATGTATTCAAATTATCAATCAAGTATTTCAACCATCCAGTAATGTTTGAGAAAATGAATCGCGTTCAAGTAAAACAAGCATTGAATTTAAATATTAAGGAGCATGTATCTTCCCCCAAAACAGTTGTAAAACAAGTAAAAGTAGGGGTTACGAACTCACCTGGTGCGATAGCTATGATGACAACAATGAATACACAGAAATGAGGCACGATCTCTAACCGCAACCTAATATGAATGGTATGATCTAATGTAAGAAATGAAGTAATGCTACACATGCAAATACGTATGTTATCGATACCACTCATTAGTTTTGAAAATAACGTTTATCGTCGACAAATACGTCTTTGACGTCTCGTTAGGTTAATAACCACTTTTCATGGAAATAGGTTGAAACGGTACTCCACGATCCTTGTTTGGTGTCTTATCGGCAAACATAAAGTTTTCGTCGCAAAAATAGCATTTTCATTACTTGAAAATATGCCCAAAATGGCCTCGCAAAACAAGTCGTGAAATGTTGTACGTTAAGGGTTAGTGATGAAACTCGGCGTTTTTGAAAACCTTGTAACAATATCTTGAAGTCGTGTCATTTAACTTTTGGCGATACGGGTCTCGATCGATGAGAAAATCGACTCTTATTGTTGTTACTTGAAAGTAGTATGTTCAACACTTAGAAAATTTTATTATAGTAAAAGCTGTCAAAATATATAGTTTATCGGGTATATAGATGAGGTCGTAGTTTATTCGTTACAAGTCTATTCAACGAACGGCCAAATGATTTGAAAAGTAGGCGAGGAGTACTTGATTTTACTTAACTATGGCTCGGACTCAAACTAATCCGATCATAAGGAAAAACAGCCGTGAAAGTGGTGTCTCGCAAAGATAGTTTTGCGGCAAAAATAATAATAGAAAAGCTGATGGAAATATATATATATCGTCGGATTTCAAACACTTGTATCTTTTTCGTTATAAGCCCGTTTTCTATGTTCTTTATATCCCCGCGAAGGTAATCAAGTATACTAATATATTTTTGATAAGTCGGGATGGCTAGATCAAGTTTTAGGCCTCGAAACAGTCCATGAAAATCGTGGGACAGCAAGGTATTTTTCAGAAAATAGTTTTCGTCGTTAAAATTGAAAATAACATATCTTTTTCGTCGTAACTCGGATTTTATCCCCGTTTTCGGCCATAGTTTCGTTTCGGAATGTATTTTCTAAATCTTTGATCCAAAGTTACCCAAAACCCACTGATCTTTCCAGATTTTACAAAAATGGACAGAACCTTTATATAGTTGGTAAAAATCAACTTTTCTAGTTCAAGGCTTGTTCACAACTTACCCAAACTATCTCAAATCAACTCCACAAGTACCCAATCCTACCATACACCTTCTTAGGGTGTCATGGGTTCCTAAACATCACCAATCTTAGTGGATCTAATGAGATTGCTAGTAAAAATTGTAGATCTATGTTTATAAAAACAAAGTAAGTAATAAGTGGTATGGATCTTACATACTTGCATGTTTTACCAATATATCTTGAAAATACATAAAAATATAAAGTAAATGAAAGTATGAAAAGATCAAAAGTGTTGTTGAAGCTTACTTGAATATTTGAGGTGATTTGAAGATGATTATGTTAAGAAACATAGGGTTTTTACCACAAAACCCCAACTAGATCTTGATTAGGACTTGATAAACACTTGGATCTTGAAAAGTTAGTGATTTCTTCTTGATCTCCTTTGTTTGGCCGATTATACACAAAAGGGAGGAGAGAAGAGAGTGTTTTGCTTGTGAAAAATGATGTGTAAATGAAAGAAAGATTGGTGAAAGGAGTATATATATTTGGTCTAGGGGACAAGATCCCCTTTTTAGGGAAGAGAGGCAAGGGGGAGGCGTGGGTGTGGTGATGGTTTAGTTGATTATGTAAGTAAAATTTGACTTTAGGTGTTCTTTAGGTAGATATTGTGTAGTTTAAGTGATACCGGGTACCGAGTTAACTAAAAATAAATCATGACGCGATGAAATAAAATATGACGAAGTTGTAAAAGTTGTAAAATATTATTCCTGATGATAATCGGGTGTTAAATAATTATCGAATTGAAATAACGTAAACCGACGGAGTAATAAGCTCCGACCGTGAAATATAGTAATTGATTTCAAAACACCGGGTAAATTAATAATATAATTTTTATATCATTATAATGAGTATGAAAATATATTAGGATCGTAGTCGGGAGTATTGGGTATACGTTCGTAGTAAAAACTGAGTGGTAACGTTAATTACAAATTAAACATACGTATATAGAAATAATGCATATCCGTGTAGGGCCTAAAGTACTGATGATGTTACTGATGATATATATAGACTACTCCAGTCTATATGAAATGTCATAAATGAAGGATGCATGAATTTGCAGCCAAACCACATTGGTTACGCGAATTGGAAGACCCGTAAACTCAGTTTACGATGAAATGAACGGCAATCGTGAATAGTGATTTCCCTCCGGAAATGAATAGTGTCATATGAATAATAAAATTTTTGAACGCTTCTCGGAATCACAAACTGACTCCGAAAACGATGAATAGTAAAATGATGAATAGTGACCGGTGAATAGTGACCGGTGAATAGTAATTGATGAATAGTGAATAGGAGAAATGTCCTGAAAATGCGGGTTGTTACAGTCTCACCCCCTTAGAAGGAACTTCGTCCCGAAGTTCAGTTTGTGTTGGTCTCTGAAGTTGTATTGGTGAAAAGGTGATGATTTTTATCGTGTAAGCTACTGAGCTCTAACAAGGTTCAAGTCTGACGGCCACTAGGCCTACTCTGTCAGTAATAGTAAATGGTTCAGTGTGTATCGGGTTTATCTTTATGAAGTTTTCTGAATGGTATTATGCCTTTCCTAGGCAGAACTTTCAACATAATCATGCCACGAACTTGAAATTCTAGTGGTTTACCGCTTATCGAACTTGTAATTGATTCTTAATATGTAGGAAATTCCTGGTTATTTCATGAATGCTTACGGGACTAGTGAGTTGGGCTTTTCCAAGTTTTGATCCGTCAATGGATGTTGACACTTCGACCATAGAATGCCTCGAATGGTGTAGTCTCTAAGCTCGTGTGATAACTATGGTTGCAACTGAATTTGATTTATGGCAAATGGTTAATCCAACCATTTCTAGTGTCAATCACACCCGATTTGGGCATATCTCCCTAGGTTTGAATCAATCTCAAATTCTGACCATTGGTCTACAGATGATAGGTGGTGTGGTTCCAAAGAGATCTTAATGAAATCGTTAGGAGTTGAGGTGAATCAAATTCCTTTATTAGGAATAATTGAGATGGGTATCATGAATCTTGTTTTGAAAGGCTTACAAGGTTAGGTCCGTCAAGGATGTTGTTGAAAATAATAGATTAGGATAAGGTTGTGATTCCTCCGCAGGAATGTCATGAATTAGGGTCTCTCTCCACCTACGGTGCTTAGTCTCCATTACTAAGATTTTCCCCAAGTTATATGTCATCAAATCACAAACTTCTAAAGGTATGAGTGAGGTAATATAGTGATTGATTTTCAAAGTTTGTTTTGAGATTGTGTGTTTTGTTCATAAACCTTCCCTGAGTAAATGAATTTACAATTTTTAAGCAAACGGCTTTCTAAGTAACATTTTTCTTAATGTTTCAAAATTTAATAGTTATGCAAGATAGGACTGTTTTCAACATTAGATGGACAGTATGGTTTACCAAAGATCGATGTTTAAAATTTCTTAATATTCAATAGTTTTTGTAAAAGAATAACCAAAGGGAATTTACTTGTCAAAATAAGTGCCTCAGAAAAGTATTTCTTACAAGATATATGTTTTGTATAACAGTAGTTTGGAGAAAAATCCATTTAGAAGTGAAAGTATTAAGAGAATAAAATAGCCAGGTATATATGTCTGCACAAATGCGTAGATGTCTAACATGTTTCAATAAAGTCTATTGGTGAGGACATGTTCAATTTATAATATCCACTTATCAATATAGGGAGTAGTGAGGGATGAGTGACATCGGAATCTATAGAGTGTTAGCTAATTCCTTA
Organism: Artemisia argyi; assembly: GCA_030686995.1. Classification (NCBI taxonomy): domain Eukaryota; kingdom Viridiplantae; phylum Streptophyta; class Magnoliopsida; order Asterales; family Asteraceae; genus Artemisia; species Artemisia argyi. The sequence goes on from CM060697.1 coordinate 103,857,035, forward strand.
TATATATATGGGGGTGGGGAAAGGAAATGATAGTGATGGTGAGAAGGGAAGAGACTGTGATAACTGCGACAAAATGAGATTGTGACAAAAGAAAATACTGTGATATAAGTGTATCGTGCAACAATATGAAAGTTCACGAAATAAAATGACTAGTTGACATGCTTCCAATCGGTGGTTTACGAAGTGATGAAAAGTATGAAGGTTCCAACAACTAGAGTATACACACACATGAATGAAACATTTGGAAATTGAGTAGGGGATTCAATCCAGACATAATCTTATTATAACCATTCTCAGTGTTGCAAAATTCATCTCTGAGTCAGACATAGGTGGTCAGCCTATATCTCACTATCCCGGGTTGAATATAAATGACCAGTCTATATTCCACCGAGGTTCCATGAATTTTGAAATACTCAGTTCAGTTATACTAATATCATGTTCTTCACAAATACCAAGACATTCTGAAAGACAAAAGCAGGTGACCAAACTCGAGGTCAAATGATGAAACTATGCAAGGAAAAACATAACGCGGTGAAATATATGATACATGAACATGTTTATATGATAGACAGTTATAGAAATCAACTATGGTAAATGAATATAGTATATCAGATAATGAGACACAAATCTCATCACCTAAGTTAGCAACAAACCACAAATGAGGCTTCAGCTTGGCAGGCAGACACGTGACGGTCATAGGGTTAAGTTTTCGTAAAGGTAGCTATAGTCTAGGTTTTAAAAACACTTAGTTCGCTATAGCCAAAGCTCTGATACCAATCTGTCACACCCCCAGAAATCAAGTATTTCCCAGCAAAGGCATCGTAAATCCACTCTGTTACAAGTCCCGCCATAAGAGACTTGTAACCTGTGTGTTTACAACCCACTGCCAAAAGTAATATGTTTAAGTAAACAAGTCATTTGCGGAACACGAGATTTTCAGTAGCAAGACAATATAACAAATACAATGTCACAGCTAAAAATAAGGTATATAGTGCCTAAAGCTCATGACCCCGAAGCTCGACGTAATCGTATGCAATCAAGCATAAAATGCCCCAAGTAAGTGTTTGCCAGACACTCGGAAGTAATCCGAATGATATGCGTCCGTTTAACAGGTTGGCGCGACCAACTCGGACGGGGTGTCAACCCAAATAGATCTATCCACAGCATTCGCGCTCACACGCATGTAATTAACGGTTCATGATAAAGGGGACTTCAGTGGCAGTAATAGGTAACTCAGGCAAAGTAAGAGTTTTATATTTATTTCCGCAAAAGCAAGAACTTGTGTTCATAAGAAAGAAATCAAGGATGGAATAAGTAATTCATAATGTATTCAAATTATCAATCAAGTATTTCAACCATCCAGTAATGTTTGAGAAAATGAATCGCGTTCAAGTAAAACAAGCATTGAATTTAAATATTAAGGAGCATGTATCTTCCCCCAAAACAGTTGTAAAACAAGTAAAAGTAGGGGTTACGAACTCACCTGGTGCGATAGCTATGATGACAACAATGAATACACAGAAATGAGGCACGATCTCTAACCGCAACCTAATATGAATGGTATGATCTAATGTAAGAAATGAAGTAATGCTACACATGCAAATACGTATGTTATCGATACCACTCATTAGTTTTGAAAATAACGTTTATCGTCGACAAATACGTCTTTGACGTCTCGTTAGGTTAATAACCACTTTTCATGGAAATAGGTTGAAACGGTACTCCACGATCCTTGTTTGGTGTCTTATCGGCAAACATAAAGTTTTCGTCGCAAAAATAGCATTTTCATTACTTGAAAATATGCCCAAAATGGCCTCGCAAAACAAGTCGTGAAATGTTGTACGTTAAGGGTTAGTGATGAAACTCGGCGTTTTTGAAAACCTTGTAACAATATCTTGAAGTCGTGTCATTTAACTTTTGGCGATACGGGTCTCGATCGATGAGAAAATCGACTCTTATTGTTGTTACTTGAAAGTAGTATGTTCAACACTTAGAAAATTTTATTATAGTAAAAGCTGTCAAAATATATAGTTTATCGGGTATATAGATGAGGTCGTAGTTTATTCGTTACAAGTCTATTCAACGAACGGCCAAATGATTTGAAAAGTAGGCGAGGAGTACTTGATTTTACTTAACTATGGCTCGGACTCAAACTAATCCGATCATAAGGAAAAACAGCCGTGAAAGTGGTGTCTCGCAAAGATAGTTTTGCGGCAAAAATAATAATAGAAAAGCTGATGGAAATATATATATATCGTCGGATTTCAAACACTTGTATCTTTTTCGTTATAAGCCCGTTTTCTATGTTCTTTATATCCCCGCGAAGGTAATCAAGTATACTAATATATTTTTGATAAGTCGGGATGGCTAGATCAAGTTTTAGGCCTCGAAACAGTCCATGAAAATCGTGGGACAGCAAGGTATTTTTCAGAAAATAGTTTTCGTCGTTAAAATTGAAAATAACATATCTTTTTCGTCGTAACTCGGATTTTATCCCCGTTTTCGGCCATAGTTTCGTTTCGGAATGTATTTTCTAAATCTTTGATCCAAAGTTACCCAAAACCCACTGATCTTTTCAGATTTTACAAAAATGGACAGAACCTTTATATAGTTGGTAAAAATCAACTTTTCTAGTTCAAGGCTTGTTCACAACTTACCCAAACTATCTCAAATCAACTCCACAAGTACCCAATCCTACCATACACCTTCTTAGGGTGTCATGGGTTCCTAAACATCACCAATCTTAGTGGATCTAATGAGATTGCTAGTAAAAATTGTAGATCTATGTTTATAAAAACAAAGTAAGTAATAAGTGGTATGGATCTTACATACTTGCATGTTTTACCAATATATCTTGAAAATACATAAAAATATAAAGTAAATGAAAGTATGAAAAGATCAAAAGTGTTGTTGAAGCTTACTTGAATATTTGAGGTGATTTGAAGATGATTATGTTAAGAAACATAGGGTTTTTACCACAAAACCCCAACTAGATCTTGATTAGGACTTGATAAACACTTGGATCTTGAAAAGTTAGTGATTTCTTCTTGATCTCCTTTGTTTGGCCGATTATACACAAAAGGGAGGAGAGAAGAGAGTGTTTTGCTTGTGAAAAATGATGTGTAAATGAAAGAAAGATTGGTGAAAGGAGTATATATATTTGGTCTAGGGGACAAGATCCCCTTTTTAGGGAAGAGAGGCAAGGGGGAGGCGTGGGTGTGGTGATGGTTTAGTTGATTATGTAAGTAAAATTTGACTTTAGGTGTTCTTTAGGTAGATATTGTGTAGTTTAAGTGATACCGGGTACCGAGTTAACTAAAAATAAATCATGACGCGATGAAATAAAATATGACGAAGTTGTAAAAGTTGTAAAATATTATTCCTGATGATAATCGGGTGTTAAATAATTATCGAATTGAAATAACGTAAACCGACGGAGTAATAAGCTCCGACCGTGAAATATAGTAATTGATTTCAAAACACCGGGTAAATTAATAATATAATTTTTATATCATTATAATGAGTATGAAAATATATTAGGATCGTAGTCGGGAGTATTGGGTATACGTTCGTAGTAAAAACTGAGTGGTAACGTTAATTACAAATTAAACATACGTATATAGAAATAATGCATATCCGTGTAGGGCCTAAAGTACTGATGATGTTACTGATGATATATATAGACTACTCCAGTCTATATGAAATGTCATAAATGAAGGATGCATGAATTTGCAGCCAAACCACATTGGTTACGCGAATTGGAAGACCCGTAAACTCAGTTTACGATGAAATGAACGGCAATCGTGAATAGTGATTTCCCTCCGGAAATGAATAGTGTCATATGAATAATAAAATTTTTGAACGCTTCTCGGAATCACAAACTGACTCCGAAAACGATGAATAGTAAAATGATGAATAGTGACCGGTGAATAGTGACCGGTGAATAGTAATTGATGAATAGTGAATAGGAGAAATGTCCTGAAAATGCGGGTTGTTACATCAAACAGCATGCAGTTTTTCAGAAAATTAGTTTTCGTCACTTAACTTGCAAAAATCATAACTTCTTCGTTATAAGCTCGTTTTAATCAGTTTTAAAAATGGTGACAGTAGGTATTTGTTTTGTTTCAAAAATCACTTCTAGGGCTCCAATCTAGTTCTAACCTCAACCAAACCACATTCAATCACTAAAAAACTAGTCTAATCCTACCATACACCTTCTTAGGGTGTCATGAGTTCCTAAACATCACAAACCAAGTGGATCTAACAAGGATCTAACTATAATCACTTTCTAGGGTTTCAAAGTTAAAAGTTTGTAAAATAAAGTGGTATAACTAACATATGTATGTAATATAGTATAGAAAACCATATGATCATAATAAATACTTGAAGAAATGATAAAAATAATTTTTGTAAACTTAATTGAAAGATTAATGAGATTTTGAGGATGAAAACCTAAGTAAACCTTGAGTTTGTATTTCAAAACCCAAAAAGGTATACAAACTATACTTTCTAAATTTCTTGTTCTTGAAAATCAAATGGTTTGTTCTTGTTTCTTGACTTTGCCGAACACAAGAGGAAGAGAGAAAAGAAAATGGTTTTGCTTGTAGATTTGGTACAAATGATATGAAATGAATTATTGTAGTGTATATATTTGCATATAAAATAAATCTATGACACAATATAAGAGTTAGTGAAATATTTCAAAGTGTGTAAGAGTATGATCATGAGGGGGGGGGGGGGGGAGGGGGCGGCAAAATGGTGGTGGGGTTGGGATGTGTAAGAGATTTGGTGATTTGTAAGATATTTGTTAGAATTATGTGTATAAAAATAGTTTTAGGGGATACCGGGTACCGAGTTAACTAAAAATAAATTTTAACGGAGTTAACCGGGACATAATAAGGTTAGAAAAATTGTAAAAATATGTTGGGTATAAATATTGAGTGTTTGGATAATTATTATTTAATTTCGACGAAAACCGTCGTAATTTTAGTAAACTTACGATAATAATTAAATAAATTTCCAAAACGCCGGGTAAATTAATATTATAATTTTTATATTATTAAAATGAATATAAAAATATATTGGGATCATAGTCGAGAGTGTCGGACGTGTTAGTCACATTATTGGTCGCGTGTTAACGTTTATTTAGAAATAATTAAACGTAAAAGTTAGTTATACCAATAGTACTAATTTAAATATCCTACGAGTGGAATAGTATGCAAGTGCCATAATGATGATATGTTGACTATTTCTAGTCCGTATGAAATGTCCCAATGATAATGCATGAATTCGCTCCTAAACCAATACGGTTACGCGAATTTTGAATACCCGTAAACTAAGTTTACGATGAAATGAGTAATGCACATGAATAGTGGTTTTCTCTCGGAAATAAATAGTGTCATGTGAATAGTGAAATTTTTGAATGTATCTCAGAATATCAAATTGAGCTAAAAAATGATGAATAGTAAAATGATGAATAGTAATTGGTGAATAGTAATATGTTGAGGTTTGGAAAAATGACCTGAAATCGTGGGGTGTGATAGTCGCCCACCCAAAAAGGAATTCAGTCCCTGAATTCAGCTAGTGTTAGTCTCGGAAATTGGCTTGGTGAAAAGTTGTGGATACTTTAGTCGCATTTGGTCTTCTCGTTCCCAAGTAAACTCGGGTCCTCTTCGAGAATTCCAGCGAACCTTCACGAACGGAATTCGACTCTGCTTCAATTGTTTGACCTCGCGGTCCATAATTTCAACTGGTTCTTCCACAAAGTTAAGCTTATTATCGAGTTGTATTTCTTCTAATGGTATAATGGCATATTCGTCCGAAAGACATTTCTTGAGATTCGAGACATGAAACGTGTTGTGTACGTTGCTGAGTTCTGACGGAAGTTCAAGCTTGTAAGCTACTGGACCAATCCTTTCCAGTATCTTAAATGGACCAATGTATCTCGGGTTCAACTTCCCGCGTTTTCCAAATCGTATCACGCCCTTCCAAGGCGAGACTTTTAACATGACCTTGTCTCCGACCTGAAATTCCCATGAAATGAGTAATGCACATGAATAGTGGTTTTCTCTCGGAAATGAATAGTGTCATGTGAATAGTGAAATTTTTGAATGTATCTCGGAATATCAAATTGACCTCAAAAATGATGAATAGTAAAATGATGAATAGTAATTGGTGAATAGTAATATGTTGAGGTTTGGAAAAATGACCTGAAATCGTGGGGTGTGATACTTATGGAATAGTTAAGTATTAGGTTATATTAGACTACCACGAAGAGGATTCGCAATAAAAACTTGTGGAAGTATTTTATGGAAATCAAAACTTTTTGGTGTGCGTTCAGATCCGAATTTGAGTAGTTGACAAGTTTGAATTTATTATGAGTATTTGTGTATGTTATTGGTCCATGGCCTTCTGGGATTAGCTTGTATGCTTATGAGAGACCATTATAAATTTTTGGTGTGAGTTGTTGAGCTTTATTTGTCGTGATTTTATGTGGGCTAATGTACCCAAAAATTCTGCATTTTCTGATTTTAAAGGTGCAAGGGATTTAGTGAGTATTAAGTTATGGTAGTGGTTAGTGTGGTGTCTAGGAGATCCATGGTGGGTCATATGAGTCTTAGACATCCATCATATGAGTATTACATGGGTTTTAGCTTTTAGCTTGACCTTGTGTAATGTGGAATATTTTTGTGTGCTATAGATTGTGGATTGTTTTGTGGAAGCTGCGGAGTTTAAGGTGAGTTCATAGTCCTATATTTTACTTTGTTTTTAAACAATGGGATGAGAATGATGCTTGTCTTAAATGATTTGAGTTACTGTGATTATGTGTGGTTTAAAAGCTTGGACTTATAATGTTATCGTAATAATGCTATGTGGTACATGAAAGTGTGATTCCGATTAGGTTAGTGACCTAATTGATACTGTGTGATATGTGATTCCGATTAGGTTAGTGACCTAATTGATGTTGTGTGATTTCCAATTGGGAGGATGCTTATCCTGTTGCTCGCGCATGCGACCCAATTGATGATGTGTTTTGGAGCGGGGGTCACGTTCCGGCCCGATGGTTGCCTTTTGTGTGATGGTTGGTTTATGGATACATGTAGCTTGTATGATAACTATATTTATTTGTCCAGCTATGTTTTTATAATCATAGTGAACTGGTTGCCTTTAGAGTGTAAGTGTGTCTTAAACCTATGAATCTCACCAACGTAATGTTGACATTTTAAGCATCATTTTCAGGTGAGCTTTCTAAGGATAAGATAGAAGGATGTGGATAGACGAGACCATAGTTGCATTGGAAGTAGTTTAGCATCCATGTTTGAATTTATGTATTGTTCCGGATTTTGTTTTGGTTATTTTGTTTTGTTGTATTGTTACAACACTTTGTGTTTGTACTTTGCTCTATTTTTGTGCATGTAGTTGTTCTCTATATAGACACCAGGTGTTGTGATGATATCCATGAAGTTACACTCTCGCGTTTCCGCCGTGGCGGGGTGTGACATAGAGTTACATCGTAATTTCTTCTGTAACACCTAAAATCTAAAAGCATGTGAAAAGACCAAATTGCCCCTACAAGTTAAAAATTTAATTAAAAGCTTATAAAGTATCCAAATAATTCCAAACTTCAAACAATGCACAAGTTATGATCCAAGGTATTTTTACACACTTCATTTGACATTTATAAAAGTTACAAAATTACCAAAATACCCCTCATAGGGCCGATTGACACAAAAGTTATTTATATTATGATTTAATTTATTTAAAATGAAAGATATCTTTGTAATTTAGGAAGATAATCATCATAATTATCCTTCCACCTATAATCACGAAAATTCTGGTCTCCCTCCCCCTCCTCACACGTTTTCCCTTTTTAAAAAGTCAATCCATGCATTCTTTCTCCAAGAAACCCTAGCCGATCCAAAATAAAACACAAAAATAAAACTCTTAGCCTCCATTCGACAACCCCATAATTCTCAAGCAATTTTCTGTGATCAAACACTATCCAAGAAGCCCTATAAAAATACCCATTCAAATTGTTGAAGCTTGGTACAATCGTGGTCTTGATTTCTTTTGTCGAGCCCTAAAAACAAGGTAAGATCGATTGTGATTCATTCGACCTCTCTAAAATTCGTTTATGATTTTTCTCATAATCCTCATATCATTTATACTCTGGGAAAAATAATGGAAAGGTCGTGGAGAAGCTTTTGGAGTCGTGTGGATTTTTGGTTCGTTTTTGCTCATACGCGTACACTACAAATCGTGCAGCCTCTTCCACACGTTCGAATCTTGGTTTGGTATTTTTCTCAGGTCCCTTACATCATATAAACATCAAATAAAATGGTTGGTTCGATCCATGCATGCTCTATATCATATTCGTAAATAAAACCCTAAAAACATGTGTAAATCGTAAAACACACCATGCGATCCATAAGAATTCCAAATACAATTTATTTACACTTATTATGATATAATATGATCTGGAAAAATGTTGGAAAGAATTGTCATGGCTTAAATCATGTGTTTCGAATTTATTGTGATTTATTGAATTTTGTATAAATCGTATAAAGAGAAAAAGGAAAAATAAATCGTGGGATCTAGGGTTTGTGTTTAGGGCTGGAAATGGTGTTAATTAATGATATTAATGATGACCTAATGATTGAAAAGTGAATAAGATGGATTAGGGTTTGTAATTCTTTATTTTTGGTTTATACGATTTGGCTAAAAAGGTTTTGGGTGAGTTTTGTAACTTTTAAAACTTAAGGGTCATTTTTAGAACTTAAATTGGATCATATATAATTCGAATAAAATATAACTTGTGGGTGTTAAGTGTAAGTTGGCAATTTAATGGATTAAAATGTATTTTAAACCTAATTAGGGTTTGTTTTGAAAATAATTAAAGGAGAGGGACTAAAAATGTAATTTTCAGAAACTTGGAGCTGTTTTGAGTAATTAAAAGTATTCAAGGGGTTTTGTGCTAATTTGGTAAGTTAATGGCTTAATATGTAATTATTGATAATTAAAAGTTGAAATTGTAAATGAAAGGGTTAAATATGTAACTTTTATAACTTGAGGGACTTAAGGTGTAAATTATGAAAGTTTGAGTATCCATTCGTATAACATCTTAAAATAAGTGCTCATTATGTAAAATGGATAAGTTAAGGGTTTAATGTGTAACTTTGAATACTAAAAGGTTTAAAGTGTAATTTTGGAAAGTAAAGGGTATAAAATGCAAAGTTATGAAACCTCAAGGACTAAAGGTGTAATTATGTTAAAAGATATCTTATTACCAATAATAATGATTTAACTTTCTAAGTATGGAAACTTTCTAAAAGTGGAAACTTACTAATTATGGAAACCTGCTAAAAGTGGAAAGTTACTTTAAATGGAAAGGCATGAATTTGAGAATGAATTATGATTCCCCCTCTTCTCCTCTAGGTGTGAAGAAGAGAAGATCTTGAGCTATTCCTTATTCTGTGCTTGTTTCTATTTGTGCTTTCGTAATAAGGTACGGATACTCTGCCTTTTCAGTAAAGGCTCCTATATTCTTCTTATGACTTTGAGCTATGATTCAGTTAAGATTCCCCAAGCCATTGCTATGTTTCCTTCTGTTGTGAACTTCCTCTGATTTCTGTTAAGCTTTGATATGTTAGCTTCTGATTTGATTTCGTTGCTATGACTTCTGACCCTTGAATATCCGATATCTCTGGTTCATCTTTTATGATAATTTGATATGAAAACCTTTTGAAGATATAACTTGATGTTATGGAAGGAAACTGTTTTGAAATGACACTCTATGATTTTGGAACGAAACCATTGTAAATGAAGGATTAATTGGCTTTTATGAAGAATGTTTAAAGAGGGAGATCTTTGAGATGAAATGGGTAAATAACTATTAAAGTTTTAAATCAAAATTTCTCTTAACTCTTTCATATTTTATTTTGAACTTACGAAACTTAATAACGAATCTTTTGAAATGAACCTTTGGGAATGAACCTTGGATATTCTGAACCATTGATATGACTTCGGATATTATGACTTTGAGATGACCTTGAGACATGATCTTGAGATAAACTTTTGCTATATGACCCTTTTTGTATGACTTTGAGATCTGACTCTTAGTTTGATACCCGAGCCATTTATGTTTTTCCTACCTATGGAGGTACCATAGGCATGTCTGTGATGCACCACTGGCATGACTCATGCGTGGGTGAGTGATTTCTCACGTCGTCCCTTTTATGATATTATTATGGCCATTATGACTTTGAGTATATGACTTTGAGATTGACTTTGAGTAAGGGGCGTATGGATTGCAATCCTAGATCTGATCTGTTTAGTGGATTTAACTATGACTTTGAGTTGACTTTGAGGTGACTGGTGCTGTGTGCAATACACGCCTTTCACAATTTATGGGAGCTAGCTACTCCACCCATTTGAAGAATGAGGACACCCCTCATATTATCTGATTATCTGAGAGGACTCCCCTCTATATGATTATGAAGAATTATGGTATTGACGGCTTATGATTTTGAGATATATGACTTTGAGTTTTTTTGGGCTCGTGGTAGATGACTATCCTTTCTTCTTTCTATTCTATTACTCTTTTATCTATTCCTTATTCTATTTCCCCAATGCATTATATTCAGTTCTGTTTCATTTTCATTGCTTTGTATATGTATCTGTTCACTGGGCTTTTAAGCTCAGCCGCATTTCCTTTTCCTGCGGCAGGTTTTAGTAGGAAGCTGGGTTATGGGAAAAGAGTGTACCCTTGGATTAGAAGACTGGATAGCAAATCTGGACTTGATAACCTGGTAGATCCTAAATCTTATTTGAAACTTTTGTATTACTGTAATTGTATGCTTTATTATGATCTGATGTGAAACCATTGTTGTGATATCTTTACCCTTGTCGGGTTGGGGTGTTACAATTATGGTATCAGAGCCCAGGCTGCGATTCGTAATACATTTACCCTTGACCTGTGAAGTTTGGACCCCTAAGTTTCCACTGTAGGCGCTCATAAGACAACCTTTGAAACTTTACATTAGGATTCCCCATAGGAACCTAAGTTATTACCAGTGAGGAATGGGTAGACTAAGACATTTATGTAAGTATCATTTGCTTCCGTATCACTCTGATCATGCCTTTGCTCTTAGATAAGCCTTATAAGGACCTTTGTATCAGAAGTTAGAAGTTTTGCAACTTAAGCTTAGTAACCAAGTAAGTTTGGAATACCTCGGAAGGCTACCTGGATACCTTACACATTTAAGTTTCACCTTCAGATTTTGATCTCCGCCTCCGATTTGTTTGATAAGCTGTTTGACACCTTTTCGACCACATCGTAGGTCATTCAACCACAATGTGTTCGACACATTCTGTAAATTCATTACTTATGCTGAGTATGAATGTATCATCCGATACTACTTAACTCTGTATGATCCATTACTACTCCAATGAGAATTTTGGTAATTATGAACCACGAATATGAGAAGTTTTGTTTCCTCTCTTTGAATGATGAACCTTGTTCTGCCTACCGTTTCCTTTGGAAGGGCATGATGTAAATACTATCTCTATATGGATTTATTAACTAAGCATGATGATGCTGATAACTGAGATTCTGTACCTCTCACAGTTGACGATTATACGATATTCGTATTACCAATGATACACATCCTACCTGCTACTTATGCTAAGAAGCTAAACGAAATTCCCACACATTGAACTGTTCGTTTATCCATCCCAACATTTTTGTTGAACCATGTACTTGACTCTGATATATGAACTATCTGTATGATCTGACGACAGTATTCACTCTATGAATCCTTTGACCTTGAGATGTCTGATTGTACGGTCTTTTGGACTAAATGGCTATTCGTGAAGATACCATAGACTACCGTATCTGAAATGTGACCTTAAAAATCTGCTTCACCCTATTTCATTATGATGACTCTCTACATCTGCTAAAATTTCTGCCACTATGGAAACACCAACCCCGAACTCATGTGATTATCAAAGTTTTCCTGAAAACCATTATTATCAACCCTTAGAAAGTTCTGCTATTGAGAAATATTTTGTCATACGAAGATTTTCCGGTATTCTCTGATGAACCTTTTGGTACTCCTTCCTGCTTAAGAAGTAGAGTGGACATTGAACTGATATCAGTAAAGAAACCATGGTGCCATAGAAGTTGAGAGATTGAAGGAGCTGATGGAATATGATTTTTTAACCTTGGTGATTCTCCTTAGATGCTCTTGTTTGTTTATGAAGAAGAACGAGAGAAGTATGCGATGACGTATCGACTATCGTAAACTTAAACGTACCACTATTACTAATCATTATCTATTTCCGAGTATCAATAATTAATTTGGCCTTCCTTTGAAACTCCGCATCTGATTTCACCATTTTAGATTTGAATCACTAAAGAAGCAACCACAAGAACTTCTAAGAAGAGAGTTAACTAACCGAGAGTAACCTTTGTGAAGTATTTCAGTTCTTGAAGAAGAAAGAAGGTGATGTGAAAACTCCCTGAGATGATTTTTGAAGCTGCCTTTGCACTCGTTATAACATTTATGAGCTTGAATGATACCAATGGTGTTGTCTAGAATAATCATGTTTTCGCGTGTTTTGGACAAATTGTCATAGTATGACATTGTGTTGTGTTCTAAAACGAAAGAAGAACATAGGGGTTAATTGGTGAGACGACCCTTTGTTCTGGAAGAAAATTTTGATTGACGTTCAGAAAGCATAGTAGACAACCCTACCCTGTATAATGTAAAGACAGAGCTTTCACAAGAAGGACCAAGATCGAAGATCGTTATCGGAGTTTGAAACCTGGTGGAAGAGTAGTAGAAGATGGTTGCGACAAGCATTATCATGGAAGAAGCATACAAGAAGAAGAGAGGAACTGGGATAGTGCTCAATCATACATCATGCAACACGTGAAGATTTCAGTTTGGGCATCAAGACAACCAGACCAAAGAAGACGAACCATTCAACACACAACCTGGAGTCGACAACAACATCATGTACCTTAAAACCTGGAGCTATGTTAGAAGACCTGTCGAAGAAACGCAGTCTTGTTTCTCTATTCATTTTAGTTGTACTAAGATGAATTGAGAGCAGAAGCAGACCTGCGAATGGAGGGATGCATAGTGATCGTGTCAGAGACTGCCGTTACGATACCACACTACCAAGAGGAGCTGCTGAAGACCGGAGGAACCAGACTCGAGTTTTAAATTCTTTTAACCATGAGGTAAGATGGACAAGAGTAAACAGGCTACCCCAACTTGGAAGAAATTTTGAAATTTGTATTTGAGTGGACGGATTTTGGAAGCGGACATTGTGTTTAGACGAGATGATGCTGTAAAGAATTGACGTTACTGATGACGTACCTTAATTTTGAATGATATTCTCGGATCTCCGTTACTCTTCGAGTAATTTTGTTCTCTTAGTTATGTTGTTTGATTTTGGTGACCTCTGAGACTGTAGGTGGACTAGGTGGATTTAGATAAGTTTGGGTGTTCACGACTTGAGATAAAGTATGATCATCATGAGGGCATATTTATATGATGCCAGTATTATGACGCCTGGCCAACGTGATAATACTTACATCATATAACGTGCACTTATGGTGGGCATGTGATATTTCGAGGAGTGCCTTAGAAGCTTTAGAATTCTGGCATCTGATCAAGATCATCTGAGTTTAGTGAGACTTTAGGTTCATTCTACCTATACGTTTGATATGCTGTTCTTGTTATACGATTCGATACGATTGGACTCTCGACACGTGTTTTGCTGATCTTTGCAACTTCTGATAAGAATCTTAGGTTCCATTATGAAATTTCTGCCGTTGACGATATCTAACGATATGCTTTCTGTCCGTATACGATTCGCATTCGTGAAGTTGTTCATTATGATCTGCTATGAGTAAAATATGTGATTGTGGACTTTGAGGAAACGAGATCTGTTGTTTATGAGAATACCTTTGGAAGGTTATCTGAAAGCCGAGACTATTTGAGAAGCTGAAGAGTTAAACCTTATATCACCCATGTTTACTACGATTTAATGTACTCTCATCTGATTCGCCTAATCAATTCGTTGAAATCCTATGAATTTTATACCTCTTCCTGGAGAATTCGTTTATCATCCGTTATCTTTGGTACATTATCCTTTTGATTCAAATTCAATATGATATGCCCTTCTGAGAAATCTGAAACTGTCATGAGAAACCAGTTGGTCTGAATATCTTTTGGAAGAACCTCCCCGGGCGTGGGAATGTTGTGACGACTTTTGCGGTTTGCTACGACTTCGTCTAACTTTGCGACTTCAAATTTCGAGGACGAAATTTTTCTTTTTAGAGGGGAAGAAGTTGTAACACCTAAAATCTAAAAGCATGTGAAAAGACCAAATTGCCCCTACAAGTTAAAAATTTAATTAAAAGCTTATAAAGTATCCAAATAATTCCAAACTTCAAACAATGCACAAGTTATGATCCAAGGTATTTTTACACACTTCATTTGACATTTATAAAAGTTACAAAATTACCAAAATACCCCTCATAGGGCCGATTGACACAAAAGTTATTTATATTATGATTTAATTTATTTAAAATGAAAGATATCTTTGTAATTTAGGAAGATAATCATCATAATTATCCTTCCACCTATAATCACGAAAATTCTGGTCTCCCTCCCCCTCCTCACACGTTTTCCCTTTTTAAAAAGTCAATCCATGCATTCTTTCTCCAAGAAACCCTAGCCGATCCAAAATAAAACACAAAAATAAAACCCTTAGCCTCCATTCGACAACCCCATAATTCTCAAGCAATTTTCTGTGATCAAACACTATCCAAGAAGCCCTATAAAAATACCCATTCAAATTGTTGAAGCTTGGTACAATCGTGGTCTTGATTTCTTTTGTCGAGCCCTAAAAACAAGGTAAGATCGATTGTGATTCATTCGACCTCTCTAAAATTCGTTTATGATTTTTCTCATAATCCTCATATCATTTATACTCTGGGAAAAATAATGGAAAGGTCGTGGAGAAGCTTTTGGAGTCGTGTGGATTTTTGGTTCGTTTTTGCTCATACGCGTACACTACAAATCGTGCAGCCTCTTCCACACGTTCGAATCTTGGTTTGGTATTTTTCTCAGGTCCCTTACATCATATAAACATCAAATAAAATGGTTGGTTCGATCCATGCATGCTCTATATCATATTCGTAAATAAAACCCTAAAAACATGTGTAAATCGTAAAACACACCATGCGATCCATAAGAATTCCAAATACAATTTATTTACACTTATTATGATATAATATGATCTGGAAAAATGTTGGAAAGAATTGTCATGGCTTAAATCATGTGTTTCGAATTTATTGTGATTTATTGAATTTTGTATAAATCGTATAAAGAGAAAAAGGAAAAATAAATCGTGGGATCTAGGGTTTGTGTTTAGGGCTGGAAATGGTGTTAATTAATGATATTAATGATGACCTAATGATTGAAAAGTGAATAAGATGGATTAGGGTTTGTAATTCTTTATTTTTGGTTTATACGATTTGGCTAAAAAGGTTTTGGGTGAGTTTTGTAACTTTTAAAACTTAAGGGTCATTTTTAGAACTTAAATTGGATCATATATAATTCGAATAAAATATAACTTGTGGGTGTTAAGTGTAAGTTGGCAATTTAATGGATTAAAATGTATTTTAAACCTAATTAGGGTTTGTTTTGAAAATAATTAAAGGAGAGGGACTAAAAATGTAATTTTCAGAAACTTGGAGCTGTTTTGAGTAATTAAAAGTATTCAAGGGGTTTTGTGCTAATTTGGTAAGTTAATGGCTTAATATGTAATTATTGATAATTAAAAGTTGAAATTGTAAATGAAAGGGTTAAATATGTAACTTTTATAACTTGAGGGACTTAAGGTGTAAATTATGAAAGTTTGAGTATCCATTCGTATAACATCTTAAAATAAGTGCTCATTATGTAAAATGGATAAGTTAAGGGTTTAATGTGTAACTTTGAATACTAAAAGGTTTAAAGTGTAATTTTGGAAAGTAAAGGGTATAAAATGCAAAGTTATGAAACCTCAAGGACTAAAGGTGTAATTATGTTAAAAGATATCTTATTACCAATAATAATGATTTAACTTTCTAAGTATGGAAACTTTCTAAAAGTGGAAACTTACTAATTATGGAAACCTGCTAAAAGTGGAAAGTTACTTTAAATGGAAAGGCATGAATTTGAGAATGAATTATGATTCCCCCTCTTCTCCTCTAGGTGTGAAGAAGAAAAGATCTTGAGCTATTCCTTATTCTGTGCTTGTTTCTATTTGTGCTTTCGTAATAAGGTACGGATACTCTGCCTTTTCAGTAAAGGCTCCTATATTCTTCTTATGACTTTGAGCTATGATTCAGTTAAGATTCCCCAAGCCATTGCTATGTTTCCTTCTGTTGTGAACTTCCTCTGATTTCTGTTAAGCTTTGATATGTTAGCTTCTGATTTGATTTCGTTGCTATGACTTCTGACCCTTGAATATCCGATATCTCTGGTTCATCTTTTATGATAATTTGATATGAAAACCTTTTGAAGATATAACTTGATGTTATGGAAGGAAACTGTTTTGAAATGACACTCTATGATTTTGGAACGAAACCATTGTAAATGAAGGATTAATTGGCTTTTATGAAGAATGTTTAAAGAGGGAGATCTTTGAGATGAAATGGGTAAATAACTATTAAAGTTTTAAATCAAAATTTCTCTTAACTCTTTCATATTTTATTTTGAACTTACGAAACTTAATAACGAATCTTTTGAAATGAACCTTTGGGAATGAACCTTGGATATTCTGAACCATTGATATGACTTCGGATATTATGACTTTGAGATGACCTTGAGACATGATCTTGAGATAAACTTTTGCTATATGACCCTTTTTGTATGACTTTGAGATCTGACTCTTAGTTTGATACCCGAGCCATTTATGTTTTTCCTACCTATGGAGGTACCATAGGCATGTCTGTGATGCACCACTGGCATGACTCATGCGTGGGTGAGTGATTTCTCACGTCGTCCCTTTTATGATATTATTATGGCCATTATGACTTTGAGTATATGACTTTGAGATTGACTTTGAGTAAGGGGCGTATGGATTGCAATCCTAGATCTTATCTGTTTAGTGGATTTAACTATGACTTTGAGTTGACTTTGAGGTGACTGGTGCTGTGTGCAATACACGCCTTTCACAATTTATGGGAGCTAGCTACTCCACCCATTTGAAGAATGAGGACACCCCTCATATTATCTGATTATCTGAGAGGACTCCCCTCTATATGATTATGAAGAATTATGGTATTGACGGCTTATGATTTTGAGATATATGACTTTGAGTTTTTTTGGGCTCGTGGTAGATGACTATCCTTTCTTCTTTCTATTCTATTACTCTTTTATCTATTCCTTATTCTATTTCCCCAATGCATTATATTCAGTTCTGTTTCATTTTCATTGCTTTGTATATGTATCTGTTCACTGGGCTTTTAAGCTCAGCCGCATTTCCTTTTCCTGCGGCAGGTTTTAGTAGGAAGCTGGGTTATGGGAAAAGAGTGTACCCTTGGATTAGAAGACTGGATAGCAAATCTGGACTTGATAACCTGGTAGATCCTAAATCTTATTTGAAACTTTTGTATTACTGTAATTGTATGCTTTATTATGATCTGATGTGAAACCATTGTTGTGATATCTTTACCCTTGTCGGGTTGGGGTGTTACATCTTCTAAGCATATTAAAGTGTATAATCTTGTAAGTGCTTTTCCAAATCCGCGTCTCTTTTGATCCTATGCTTACTTATAACCTGGAAATGAAATATTAAGAAATCAAAGTATATATCCATATAAAACGATACAAATAATGAGCATATTAGGGGAAAATTGAAACTAAAAAGTCATGATTATTTGATGTCATCAAATATTCCCCCACTTAAACACTACTTGCCCTCAAGTAGACCTTATTAGAATTATTTCTAAAAAGATATCCCCCAAATTACTTTGGAAATATCATATTAAAAACTTCATATGCTAGAATACTCAAAGCCGAACACCTCATGAAATAGGAAACAAACACTCATACTCTTCCTAATCTAAGTGTCAATTTCGGGGTGATCACTCAACGCACAGTCATAGCATGTATTCTATCATTGGCTTGGCGGTTACACAAATCTCCACCACTAGAGCTAAGGTCAAAAAAATCTTCGAAGGCAATATTGGGTGAACAAATTATAAGGTAGGGTGTAGTGTCGTTACTAATATACTACGGTGAAGGTGACAAAGACTATCGATACATGACCAATCCATGGCCAAGATACCAATGACTGCTCGATTCCCTCACCTAAGCTTGATTTAAGACTAAAGGGTGGGATAAGCCATGGGTTGCACATAAATGGTGAAAAATAAAAATATGAAGCAAATAGTCTTAGCCTACAACTAAGTCGTCACCGTTTACCGTCCATCTAAAATCCAAGCTTCAAGACACAAAATCCGGATCATAATGTAACAAATGAGTGTGCCATTAACGGACGTCATGATGAGCAAACTACTTGTTATTCTTTAACATGTTGGTGTAAACAAGTACCCAACATCAAATCTTCATATGTGATCAAAGTGGCCTCCTCAATACTAAATCTGATAAGCTCGTAACTTAGTGCTTATAACAGTGCACTATCTATACTACTATATACATACAGAAACACACATTTTTTGTTTGAATCATAACTACAATAATAACATCCCCCCACTTGAGATGAATCATATATGAGAAAATATTGGGGGTCTACAATGATCTTCAAACGTATGTCTTCGACGTAGGCATGATTTCCGAATCTCTCAAATCGAACCTTGAACTTGAGCAAACGGTGACTTCCCAATCCTGAGCAAAGACTACACGGTAGGCTAAGGCGAATAGGTGTATCGAAACAATATAGATAAAGGCATGAAATGAAAATAATGGCTCGGAAGGGTGTATCTAGGGGTATCTTGAACTAAACATGAGTGCAATAAAAGGGTTTAACACAGGGGTCAAAAAGTCGAGGTGACTAATCGATAAACGCATACAATTATATACACATAATGGCTATTTGGGTGTTAATCCTAAAATATTGCCTTCTCAAAATGTTTCTTCCAAAAGTATCAAGCTAACTCGACACACTACTCGTCTATGGTCTCAAAATGATGTAACGGCCAAGTTCTAAAGTTTACACACTACTAGCACACTCACTTTTTGGTGGATTTTAGGTAATAAGGGGAAATGGGAAGGCTAAATCTCACCATGGAAATCAAGGGTTATAGTGTGCTTGGATAAGGTCTATTATAGTTAGGTTAAGAAAAACATGTCAAAATTTTAAAAATGACATAAATTTTCAAAATAAACTAGAAAAATGAGGGCAAACAAGTTCAACTTATAATTCTACTCCCGTCTCCCCACTTGAAATGTACAAGCTCCCTTTTGTACTAAACACGAAATAAAGATGAGGTAAAAGTAGAATTGGAACGAGAACTTCCCTGAAATTTGCTAAAAAATGAAAAAAAAAAAAAAAAAAAAAAAAAAAAAAAAAAAAAAAAAAAAAAAAGATCACATTGAACAAGCGTGCCTTCGTCTTATCTCCATGAGCAAACTTCAATTTCCTTAAATCTCGACACTACCAACAAGCATAATTCTAAAATAAAAGGGAAAATAAAAATAAATAAAAATTGTTGGGACAACATTAGTTTGGTCTTCTTATGTTTTAATGATGACAAATAAATCTTGCAAACACATAAAATCACAAACGTTAGCCAAAATTCTCCAGACTCAACAACTGGGCCTGGCTCGCTGCCAGCGCTCCGACGCACAGTGACACGGCAACCCAATGTATTGTTCTAGATGAATTTTGAACGTCGGTTTTCCCCTTACCCGATGATGATGTACCATCCGAACATGTCGAAGGACACCCTTCGAGCCTTCACATTTCGAAGGTCCAAAGCAACTTCCTAATACCTTCAGTGGCATCAAACCATTCCTCCGAGACATGGTTACCATTTGGGAATTCGCCAACCAAAGGCATAAGTCCTTCGAGGTAAAATCAATGAAGGTATGAGAAGAAGGAGGCCTTCGACATCTCCCTTGAGCTTTCCTGCCAAGAAGGAGATTCATGGCAAAGGCTAAAATCATAGGGCTCCCCCATGTCCGCCCCAAGTCATAGCTATGATCATGGGTCTCCCCCCGTGTACACCCTAAACTTTAGCTATCATTCCTAAGATACTTGCCTAAGCCCTAGCAATCACTTTAAATCAAGGAACGCCTCCTTGATTCCCACAGATTGAGCATGGAACTCTCCAAGGCCTATTCCTATCCTATAAATAGCTTGGACGAGTCATTAAGTATGGTACGTTCACAAAACACATATAAATTTTCTCAAGCATACTTATTCACTATTACATATACTCATTCTCACGACGAAGCTGATTCGCAAGGCCAACACCCTACGCAATCACTTAACGTAGTGTCTTTGTATTTCTTATTTCAGGTTGACAACAAGCTTGGCACATCCTCACAACCACCGTTTCCTTCGATCATCATCACAAGGCCTGGTGGTATAATTTATTATACAATCAGTGGCGCCATCCGTAGGACCACTACTATTGGTCTCGTAATTTCCAAGTTTACAACCGGTCAATTAAACCCGCTATGTTTTCGGCATGAATCAAGGAAGAGAAGATACTCCCCCGCCGGGATTATCGACCTTAACACCAATACCAATTAATGAGTCCAACAACCTTTCCCCAATAACTGCCTCCGCCTTTACAACCAGATATCAACCATAAACAAATCAACATGCCTCAACATCAACTAATCCAGAACCAGTGATCAGCCCAGCTTTCATTGAGGCTAACTTTGAAATATTGGAATCTCTGCTAAGAGCTCGCAGAAGGCAAATCCGGAACATAGATTTACAAAGGGAATTGGAGTATTCAAGCGAAGACTATACTGAAGAAATTGAAATAGAGCCAAGACCTTCTGCTCAAGGAATAACATGATCAACATTAAGAATAGGGTCCCTAACGGCTCGAAGGCCAAGGGGAAGAGCTGTGGGTTTCAAAGAACTCCCAGCGCAAACCCCGACTAGGAGAGAGGGAGCAAGAAGGGAAGTCTCCAACGGAAGAAGTCACCAAGGAGAGGGGAGGGAAACAAACTTGCACCCACCATTGGCTGCTCATTTAGGGCAAACTAGGACAGGGATCCCATCGCAACCATATCTCGTATCCGGAGGAGGAAGCCTCCCCCCTAATGGTATACCTACAAACCAATGGTATCCTCATAATATGCACCCCTCTCCCAATGGATAGTTGATGACGTCAAATAATCCTGATATTTAAGTGTCAATTTCCCATTATTATGCTCATTTATTCTACTTATTGCATGGATATATACTTTGATTTCTTTACATTTTGTATCCAGGTCATGAATGAGTATAGGAGCTAAAGAGACGAGGAAATTGAAAATAACGCGCAAAAGATATACAATTATTGTATGCTGGAAGATGCCATGGCGTTGCATTCACTCTCTATTACGCCGTAGCTGGGAATTTAAACTTGAAGACAAAAGGCAACGCGGATCAAGAGTTAGGAGCGTAACCAAATCTTGTGAAGCAAGCTCAAAGATCACGAGTCACAAGCATAACGTACTTCCTTATCCACCAAAAAGGTTAGAAGATCTTGAAGTGATCATTCATTAAAGCAAACCAATATGTGAAGATTCAAAGGCACTTGACACCCTCAATGATTGAAGACTTCTTATTCAAGAAGTTTATGTAGATTCCTCATGGGTATATGAAGATCCATCACGACAAGTTTAGGGAGCTTGTGATCTTTATCCATTGAAGACTTCCGATCAATGGAAGTTCATATAGATTATGTATTTATATCCAGTGGACATTTATGTCATGGATCATTGTAAACATCATTGCATAACAATCTATTCATCAAACTAGAATAGGTGGTTTATGTGTTTGTGCCATAAAACACAAGGTTTCTATGTTGAGCCACAAAACATAGCGGGAGTGGTTGTACCCTTGTAAAAGAACTCGACATCTAGCTTAGTGTCGAAAAAGGTGTAAGCAACGTTAGGATGGTTCTACCTCAAACTAGAACCCGATATTTAGCTTTGTACCGGAAAAAGTGTAAATGACGATTGTAAGGTTTTCTCCGCCGAGAAGGGAGCTTGTTGATCTAGGGAAGTAACTCTCGAATTGGGTTCTCGGGGAGTGGAGTAGGGTGGAGAGGAGCTCCGTGACCGAACCACTATATATCATCGTGTTCGGTTTGCGCTTTCTTTTACTTATTGTTTTACTTTAATGTTTTCATTACATGATTGCTTGTGTTGTGGCTTGTTGATTATACTTGTGTGATAACATATTTTAGGTTTATGCTAGTCACAAACTACACGTCACATCTTTCATATTAGAACAAGCTAAAATTGGATATTTTATACAACAAGTTTTAAGATTTTAAAACGGGAACGTATTCACCCCCCCCCCCCCCCCCCTCTACGTTTTCACATTATTATTTTTGCTTCTTGGTTGATTCTTCAAGATATTTAGAGATGGTTTCTTTGAGACTAGACTTTCTTTCTCCAAAAGGTGCACGATTGTAGTACCCAGGTGGTCCCACATGATATCCATTCCCATTATTACATTGATAAGCCCTTCCTTCACCATACTTCACTTCTTCAACTTTCTTTCCTTCCTTATTCAACGGGCAATCCCTTGCAAGGTGAGCTCTTTCACAAATTTCGCATCCTACTTGTATAACATGCACATTCTCCATAAGCTTCTTCATTTCCCTGCCAAGATTCCCAAGTTTATTAGTTAAAGCATTTATACCTTCTAAACTTCCACCGGTGCTTCTGGTGCTTCCTCCATCGTGCCACTTCTGCGAGTGGTCAACAATGTCTTGAATAACATCAAGGGCTTGAACAGGTGTCATCCCTGGGATGGGTCCATGGGAATCAATCATCTATCTTGCTATGATGTTAATGCCCTTATAGAAGATGTTTACTTTTGTTGATTGTTCAAGTCATGTATCGGGCACATGTACAGGAGATCATTGTACCTATCCCAAGCTTGGTACAAAGTTTCATCAGCCTCATGTCTGAAATTGTGAATCTCCTCCAATTGTTTTGCCGTCTTAGAAGGAGGGCGATAACATTGAATGAACACTTTCTTGAGGAGGTTCCATGTGTTGATGGTTCCACCAGGTAACCGATCAACCCATCTTCTTGCAGCTCCAGTGAGTGTCATAGGAAACGCCTTTAACATAACAGCATCATGAGAGACTCCTGGGATGTTGAAGCGGCTAGTAATGTGTTAATACAAATAATGTCAAAAACGTTATTCGCATTATTCGGTCTTCTCGTGTTTTGATAATCACAAAATATAAAGACATGTTACGTAAAGTTACGGTTTATAAGTTTTTAATCGAGAAAACTCGTTACTTCTATGTAGCTGCTTCAACATCACTTCAGGTATGAACAAACTTTATACCGTCATTAGTTAAGTGATAAAAGAATTTTTTTTCACCTAAAATTACATTTTTAAGTTTGACAAAACATTTTCACAAAAGTATTTTTGTGTTTTTAAAAGAAATGTTTAATTAAGAAAATAAATTCAATTTCAAAGTTTATAACAGCTAGTTTTTCCCACAAATAAGTTAAACCTGAACCAGATAAGTTTTCACCACGTCAGGACAAAAAGGGAGAGTTTTGTCGCGGCGGTCCCTTAAATAAGCCGGCGGTCCTTTAGTGATAAAGGACCGTCTGGCATTTATGGGACCGTCCCTCTCCCTCCTGTCGCCTATTAATATTGAACTGTTACACTTCAGAAACGGAGACTTTCACACACACGAAACTTTTTGGTCTTTGTTCCTTTTACTCTTTGATCACTATAACATGTCGGTATATGTTTATAAGTGATTTTCTCTTCCGTCAAGTGCAATAGAAGAACTCTTGACAACTATGAAGATTCGAGATGTTATAGGTGTCCACACACAAATGTAACATGTGTTACGTGATAGGGTTTATATCATGTCATTGTTTTCCGACTTGTGTGTGAGTCGAGGATGGGGATATTTGTATAAACTTGGTTGCTGATGTAGTTCCAAGTATTGTATTTGTGTGAGCTTGTATGGTGATGTAGATCCAAGAAGTCTTCTAACCAGATTAGTTCATGTATTTGTTGTGAGGAGAGTGATGTCCTAAAGTGTAGGTTAGGATTTGTTGAGTCATTATGTAAAGACTTGGATCGGGGATGATCAAGTGTGTCAAGTGTTTAAAGACTTGATTCGGGTGAAGAATCAAGTGAGTCGTGTGTGTGAAGGCTTGGTTCGGGTGAAGAACCAAGTATGTCTAACAAGTGAAGACTTGGATCGGGGGAAGATTCAAGATGGACAAGAGTGCTTGCTTGTGTGGCCACGTGGGCCTTGGAATAGATTGGTTCTAGCTATGATTAGAACTCGACATTATGCTTAGTGTCGTTAAGCCTTGTGTAAGCATGTGTACGGATTGCTCCGCCTGAAGGAGTGTGTTGATATAGTGATTGATAACTCTCGAGTGTGGTACTCGGGGAGTGGAGTAGGACGGAGAGTAAGCTTCGTGCCGAACCACTACAAATCGCCGCGTCTCTTGGTTGTGCTCTTTCTTTACTCTTTACTTTACTTGTTTATGTTTGCTAGTAACTAAATTGATATCACATAACTAGTAAGATTCAACAAGTTTGTAAATGAAAAATAACCGGACCTAAAACGGTGAAACGCTTTAGAAAATTAAAAAAAAAAAAAAAAAAAAAGCGGTGAAACTATTCAACCCCCCATCTAATTTCTACAATTGGTATTAAAGCTTCGTTTATCAAGATCTTTAAAGTATATTGTACTTTAAAACTTGAATCAATCTATGGAATCAAAATGATATCTAGAAGGGTGTTATTTGAATTAGCCACCATTTTTCGAAAATGAAAATTTTGTCATTTGGAAAAATGAATTTTAAGGTTATGTGAAATCAATAGATCATTGTCTTTGGCATGTCATCTCTATTGATGATTTATAATCAATAATAAGAAGTCTTACTAATAAGTTTTTCATAAATAACTTGTGTGAAATATTTGAAGCAAAAATGTTGATTTATGAATCTTTGCTGAAAATTTAGTTTGATAAAACAATTTTATGTCAAATGGTAAATGGCTTAATGATACATCAAGGAAATGTCCAAGCCAAAGATGGTGAAAATGTGATGTTAGAAAAACACTTAGTTTAAGTGAAATCTTATACTACTAGCTTGAATGTTTTCATTGTAGGTAATGTTGCCGAAAAGTATTCCTTGAGCAACTTAGTTGGTGTACCAATCTACTTTCTTTGATGTAATGACTATTAAAAAGACAATGTGCGGTTTTATGTGTTATGTGGATAGCTGGCTAAGAAGACAATACACGCCTTAAGCATGTAGACAACCTAATGGTCATCTTACCAATCCGATTGCATTACTAATCTTATGGACTAATTGCTAAGTGAATATCATCTAGTCTTGCATCACCAACAACACATGTTTTGGTTATATGCTTATAAGGATAGCTAAAGGCCAAGGTAAGTCTTCTTACAAATCTTGACTAATATGTTTGTTATTTGATTGATTGCTATATGCTCTCATAACTACATGATTAGAATTTACTTGCCTATATGCTTGATGAAGTATGTATGTCAATATGTGCTAGAAGCTTTATGTTGTTTAGACGCTTGGTCTAAATGCTTATCTTTCTTTGGATTTAAGAAAATTATTTGAAAAAACAATGGCTTACCACAACCATTGTTTATAGCAAATCTGTCGTCAATCAATCACTATAGACGATGCACACTTGCTTCACTCTTTGTTTGCTCTCTAGTTCTCGTCCATGACGTTTCTTGAAACTTACTTGATTGACTTCTAGCCACCTCGATGCAAGTCTCGTCTTTGAACTTCATCTCACATGTAATTCTCTCTTTTCTTCTGTTTCGACTCAAAATCCACTCTTTAATCAAGCGTATCGGGTCTTTCATTCTTTTTATGTCTATATTCCACTCCATACCCATTCCTTAGCCTATTCATGCGTATTGAGTCACTTTCGTGTCTTAAAATTCGAAGAGTTATGTTTTAAAACCATCTAAAACCAAAGACTTTTCATTAAGATTAAAACACCAAAAATTGTCCAAAGACCATAGGCTACTAACGGCGGTCCCTTAGCTCTCGGAGGTCCCATATCGATAAGGGACTATCCAGGAATTTTAGCCTATGCTCCGTTTTTCTTTCTACAGAACATCTAAACACTCCTTTAGTGTAGAAAGTGACGAAAAACTCGACCCAACACTCAAATCTTCACTAACCCATTATCAAATTAGTTCAAGGTTTTCAAAGTTAAGATCATCAAGCACCTATACTCACTAGTCACTCCATTGTAAGTCAATTTTCTCAATTTCTTTTAATTAATTCATAATTGAATTTCTGGGGTTCTTATGAACTCAAAATTAAATTGGGGATTCTCATTTCTTTGCAAAATTAACAACAATTGAAGGTTAATCTTAACAATGTGTCATCAACAACACGTAAATTAATAAGTCAATTATTTTAATTCATGAGTTTTTGAAAATGGGTCAAAAATGAGATTATCCCTAACTCAATTTTGTGGATGTTAATATTGTTCAATCACGTACAATAACGTAATTATGCATTGTTAATACATGTCAAAAACGTTTTCATAATCATGCAACGAAATGAATCAGGAATTTCAAAACTAATGATACATGGAAAGTGGTTAGAATAAGCACAATATTATTATCTAGTTAACCTCTTATTAATTTTATATAGGTACAACCATGCCGCACATATTTGATTATGACCTTCATCGTACACATTCATACATACCAAAAATATCCTTAGAACCTTACTTACCACCCGAATCCGTTCAATGCTTCAGAGACATTGAGTCTCGTTACATTCATGAAGGTCAAATTATCGATCACTCATATGTAACTCAGGAGCGTATTGAAAGAGCCTTTCAGCCAATAGGTCTTGACTGTTTACTCAATATCAATGAACACATCTGACCACATTTTATACTAGAATTCTTTCATGAAATTAAGGTCAAACGTATTCAAGACAATTCTATACATCTTACCTTCAGTATTGATCACTATGGCTTCGCTCTATCACTTGAGGAGCTCGCTCAGATTCTTGGTATTCCATGCCATGGGCAATGTGCCTATTCAGAAGATCCTGAGTTAAATTCCCTATTTGAGAATCGTGAATGTGAAGGACTCTATGTCACCTACATTCCCTCTCAAACTGAACTAATCAACTCACTTTGCAACTCTTCCGACACTTTCTATCCTGATAAGATCCGTGTCTGTGAACTTCGCCAGTTTCTCCAACCCATGGCGATTATCCTACGAGAAAATGCACTAGGTCTAGTAAAAGATAGCAATTGCATACCATCTTGTGTTGCGCATATGCTTTATTGCATTCTCACTAGACAATCGTATAATCTTGCGTATCTCTTCGCTATGCGATTTATGCATCTCAAGGACGATGACAGAAAATCAATGCCCTATGGAATGCTCCTAACTCGTGTCTACAACTTTTTCATGAGCAACTATCCCTACCTTCAAAATGATTAATACAACCTAGTTGTTGGAGTCTTAGAACCAATAACGGAATACCATGTTACACGCTTCGTCAGACCCATGAGAACCTCTCCTGTTGATAGGATGAGACACATTGAAGATGACTGAAGTCAACAACTATGTATTTATAGTGGCTATGTTATAACTTTGAATGCTTCATAGTATTTCTATGTATTGCCACTCTTAGCATTGCTATGTTTATCATTTGTATGAACAAATCTCACTTCTATTAGACGTGAATGTTTATTAATGATGTTATTGGCTTATTTAGAGTATGCATAATATCTTTCATGGTCAAACTTTGGTTTATAATGGTCTATGAAAAATATAATTAAAATGTGCATGCAGATTGCAGAAATGAGAAAGCGGGCAAAATTCTGTAAACCCACTACCGACGGTCCCTTATTGATCCGGCGGTCCTCCAGTGATATGGGAGCGTCTGAGGTTTAAAGGACCGTCCTTGTGGGATCACAGATTTTTTCACTATTTTCTTCATTCCTGCAATCCTAAACCTATTGCATGATTATCACTACCTTACCATGTTTAGATAAACATTTCTAAGTGCTTAAAAACTCCTAATGCATGCTTTGCCCAAACCACAACCATGCTTGATTATTTAAACCTTCCTCATCACCCTCAACCTCATCACAATCATCTTTCAAATCAACTTCATCACCTACAATGGCCTCATCTTCTACTTCCTTGCCAACAACAAACAAAGAACCCACAACACAACCATCAAACAAAAGGCCTAAGCTCAAAATCATTCGACCTCAAACCAATTTCATTGACCTCACACTCTATAACACCACTCCATCTCCTAAGTCACCACTATCATCACCTCAAGCACCAAGTGCACCACTCAAAACACCATCCACCAATGAAACATATCACTCTTCATCCAAGACATCCTCTAGCTCAAAGACAACCACATCACCTTTCTCATCATTTGTCAAAAACTTGTCACCCTTGCTCCCCCAATCTAGTTCGGGTGCTCACACTCCATTCGTGAGTAATCAACCATCATCTCCCACTCATTCTATCTCATCTCCAAGAAACCAACATCCTCCTCCAACAAACCCATCAACTCACACTACCACATCACCAAATGGGCCATTGGAAAATACTCCTCAAACTCCACCATCTCCTCCAACCCTTGGTAATCATTTACCTTACTACTTTGTTAACAACCACCCTGTGGGGTGTGCTTGTTGTTACCACAATTTTCATCTCATTTCTACTCTTTGAGATGAATTACACATCATGTTTAGTCACATTGAGTATCTCTGTAACACCCCCAAAATTTGATACAGCGGAAGACTCAACAAGCTTTCGGGGTGCTACGGGGATTGGTATCCAACACAAGACAATATAGAACGAGATAAAGTAAACATAATAAAAACACAACCAAAACGGGGTTTTAAGGTTTACATTTATCCCAACATCATTCAGAGTCAGGCCCAAAATAAAATAACAATAGGTCCAAATTTAGTTATCAGAGTTTAGAAAAATAGATCCATAAACCGTGAGCCTTGGCCGAGCCTTCCATTCCAAGCATGCATCTCGACACTTAATTACCTGAGAAAACGTGCTAAAAGTCAGCTTTCGCTGGTGAGATCATAGGTTTAAATTCAACTAACAATATAGTGGACATATACGCAAAACGCTTGCTAGCTAGACTAAGGATTCGCTAAAAGCCTGCGGATACCCTCCGCTCTCAACATAGCACACGGATACCCTTCCGTACTAACATAGATATTCGGGTAGCCCCCGCAATACCAATAATAACTCGGATAACCTCCGAAGTATTAATAACCTATAGGTACACACTATAGTATCTAAATAAGTCAACCTTGAATAGTACACACAACATATATGCGACTAAAGCTGACAATTCCAAATAACCAAATAAGTCAACCTTGAATAGTACACACAACCTATATGTGACTAAAGCTGACAATCCACCAATAACCAAATAAGCCAACCTTGAATAGTACACACGACATGTGTGACTAAAGCTGACAATAGATCCTAGTCCATACGCATAGCAAGTTTAGAAAGAATATAAAAGCGATAATAGTCCACGTAAAATGATTTGCACGCTTCTCACCCCAATCATTGAAAACATAGTTCAAGAGTAAAAGTGGGGCTATGACTCACCTCAAGTCCAGAAAATATCAAGTAGAAGTCGGTAGAAATAAGATGTATGATAACTCACGAAACAGCAACTACGGACTTGGCACGACCTAACAATATTAACTCTTTCAGAAATCATTTCCTCAACTTTATAATATTCCCAAACCCGGACGAGAATCCGTTTTATTTCCGAAAATCCATTTCGTATTAGTTTGGTGTATTTGCGTTTGGTATCCATACGGGTAGTGGGTTGACTCATAACAAACCAAAAAGATCACATAAAGAATAATAAAATAAACTCTGGATCTAATAGTAGCCCAATATATCATTTAAATAAATCACCGAAGTTTATCAAATCCGTCGATTTGATAATCCTCATATTTATTTACGTAACATACCGTTCCAAGATTACACCCAACCTAAAGCACATAGCACATAATTACTATATAGTATATATCATAGTTTAATAAATTCCTCATATATATCGTCAAATTGGCCAGATTTCCCGATATATACACTCGCAATTTATTACACTTTACATATACTACAACCTATGGGCGTCGTAGGATACGATGCCCACTAATATATTCATTTCATATAGCCAAATAACCCGGTTCAACCTTTCGGTTAAGTGGTTATTTAGTTATAGAAAACGTCTATATTAATCGTCATATATCCGTGACAACACGAACGTCACAAATAGTAACTTACCTGAACTCGAGTGACAACGATTTCGCATAACTCAATAAGTTTATCCGTTATATATCCGAAATGACATTATATTAACCGTTTAATAATTGTCGGGAGTTTCCCGTTTTATAACACACTTTTATAGTAATAACACGTTCAATAATATTACGCCACTTTCGTAGCCTAATATATATCTAATTGTATTATTTATAATACGACTCGTGATTATTATTATTATTAATATACGCGCCTATATAATTATATATACGTTATTCACGTATATATATTCATATAAACGTTCATATTATCAATAATTATTATTACGAGTTTTATTATCTATATTTTTAATTGTAATAGTTATCGAGTTATACGAAATGGTCACATGTCCGAGTCATGACTCTCGGTTCATTGTCCAAGTCCAAAATAATAAGTAAAGTCATAAAATAACAAATCTCCGTCCAATCACAATCTCAATCCACGTGCTACAACAATAGGGTCCGACTACGGCACCCGACTAACCTATCTCCGTCAATCTAACGACCGTCTCACAATCGGTCCCCAATCACACTTTTCGTCAACAACTCCTCAAAACCAATATCAATATCCAATGTCGAGACCAAACACGGTCTCGACCCGCATGTATTCGGCCAAAACAAATCAACCAAAGCCAAATCCAAAACCAAGTTACCAATACAAGTTACAATTAAGTAAATATAACCAAGTCACATTCGGGTTGGTTTACCAAGCCAAACCCGGGTCTATACGACTCAATTGAGTCTCGGCTTCAAACCACGAGTCACATGGACTCGAGCCAAACATACAAATAATCACATAGCTCACAAGAGCACAACAAAGTAACCATTCGACCCATATAGTCAATCGGCAACAATAATAATAACGCGGCTAATAGCCGCGACCCACAAGGGTCGAACCACAACAAATCTACGAGCTCGAGGCTCGAACCACGACCAAACGAGAACCCCCATACGGGTCTCGGCTTGGAAAAACGAGTAACCATCGGAAACCCCGAGACCTTACGGGTCTCGGTTAAGCTCGGGTCGAAGAGCAAAACCATCGACAACAACCAAACTACTAAACCAAGGAAACCAAAGCCTCTCAAAAGCTCGAATCAAAATAAGCCGAGAGCATAGGCTCTCGGTTCCGAGTCAACCACGTCCAAAAACCAAGAACCCGGATACCAAATGTGATATTAATCATTAAAACATCATTTCCCATTAAAATCAATTCGATTCCCATCAAAATAATCCGTGTAGCCACGGATTAGTACCGAATCGTGGCACCCAAAAACCGAAAACCAATTTTTCTCACCTTCTTGGACCTCCAAATGAACGGATCTTGAAAAGGTAATAAAACTCGAATGGATTATTAAAAGTTTGGTGGTGTTAATGGTGGTTCTAGGGTATGTATGATATACCAAATGAAAGAGGATCGAGAGGGGAAGAAGATGGTGGTATTTATTTTGTTGGGTGGTCGGAGTAGCGGCGGTGGTGGCCGGTTTTGGTGGTCGGCGGCTAGGTTAGAAGAGATGGGGAGGAGATGAGTTAGAGAGAGAGATAGAAAAGTGAGGGTGAGGGTTTTGTGTGTGTGGGTGAACCGGACCAAACACACCTCTTTATTATCTTTTTTTTTTTTTTTAAAGGTTAATAATAATAATAATAATAATAATAATAATAATAATAATAATAATAATAATAATAATAATAATAATAATAATAATAATAATAATAATAATAATAATAATAATAGTAATAATAATAATATTATTACGGTGTGGAGCGGGTAACGCGGGTAAATGTAAAAACATGTGGCCCGAACCCGAACTCATTTCAAAACTTCAATATCTCTCGAAACATCTCGTAACTAATTAAAAATATAGTCAGACTCGTTAAGACGAATCACGAACTTTTGTTAGGTAATCCTAGTGCCAAAGTCAACGTAGTACCAAGTGAGAATTCAAATATACATCACCGAGCATTAAATCAAAAATGAATTATGAACATAATTCACGAATTCCATAACGACATTAATTAAAAATATCCATAAAATAGGTCTTACAAGTTCGTTGTGAAATAAAATTTCAAATAAAAATTATAAACGAACTTAAATCGTAATGCGGGTTTTTAAAATAGCTCCCTAAACTGCCGGTTGTCACATCCTCCCAGTCTCAGAAGGAAACCCGTCCCGGGTTTCACTCGGAAAAATTCATCTACGAAGTGAAAAGCTTCGGATATCTCTTCCTGAACTCGTCCTCACGTTCCCACGTAAATTCGGGTCCATGTCGGGAATTCCAACGAACCTTGACGAGCGGAATGCGACTTCTCTTGAGTCGTTTAACTTCACGATCTACAATCTCAATTGGTTCTTCCACGAAATTCAGTTTCTCATCGACACGAATATCCCTCATTGGAATGACGGGCATTTCATCAGAAAGACATTTCTTCAAATTACTAACATGGAACACGTCGTGAACTTTACTCAGTTCATGCGGTAATTCCAACCTATAAGCCACGGGCCCAATTCTTTCTAAGATCAAGAATGGTCCAATGTAGCGTGGGTTGAGTTTACCACGTTTCCCGAAACGTATTACACCTTTCCAAGGTGAGACTTTCAGCATTACTTTGTCTCCAACCTGGAACTCTAAAGGTTTACGTCTCTGATCGGCGTAGCTCTTCTGCCTATCTCTAGCCGCTTGCAACCGATCACGAATCTGAGTTACTTTCTCTGTAGTTTCTAAAATAAGCTCAGGGCCTGTAAGTTGACTATCTCCAACTTCTGCCCAACCAATAGGCGAACGACACTTTCTGCCATACAAAGCTTCGAATGGTGCAGCCTTAAGACTTGTGTGGTAGCTATTATTATAGGAGAATTCCGCAAGGGGTAAATACTTCTCCCAGCCTTTACCAAAGTCTATGATGCATGCACGAAGCATATCCTCTAACGTCTGAATGGTCCTCTCACTTTGACCATCGGTTTGGGGATGATATGCAGTACTCATATCAAGCCTCGTCCCCAAAGCCGTTTGACGCGATCGCCACAAAGCTGACGTAAAACGACTATCACGATCCGAGATAATAGATATCGGGACTCCATGATGCGAAATAATTTCCTTCACATATAACCTCGCAAGCTTATCCACACTATCATCTTCACTAATAGCTAAGAAATGAGCAGACTTTGTCAGACGATCCACAATTACCCAGATAGCGTCACAACCGCTAGCTGTCCTCGGTAATTTGGTAATGAAGTCCATAGTAATCCGCTCCCATTTCCAGACTGGAAGTTCTGGTTGCGTTAGTAATCCTGACGGTCTCTGGTGTTCAGCTTTAACCTTAGCACATGTCAGGCACTTACTAACGTACGATGCTATATCTGCCTTCATATTTGGCCACCAATAGAACTTCTTAAGATCCTGGTACATTTTATCGGACCCAGGATGAATGGAGTACCTTGACTTATGCGACTCATGCACAATCAATTCCCGAATCTCTCCATATAAAGGTACCCAAATCCGATCTCCAAAACATAATAATCCATCAGAACGCTTAACAAATCCTTTCTCATTATCAGCCATCCCAAATATATTCTCGGCAGATCTATTTTCTACTTTTAACGCTTCCGTTTGAGCTTCAAGTATTTGAGACGGTAATGGCGATACGATAATTATTCCTAATGACCTAACTCGTAATGGTGGTACTCTTTCCTTTCGACTAAGAGCATCAGCAACAACGTTTGCTTTACCAGGGTGGTAGCGAATTTCACAATCATAATCGCTTAGTAACTCAATCCAACGTCGCTGTCTCATGTTGAGCTCTTTTTGATTTAAGATGTGTTGTAAACTTTTATGGTCGGTAAACACAACACACTTTGTTCCGTACAAGTAATGTCTCCATATTCTCAAAGCAAAAACCACAGCACCTAGCTCCAAATCATGGGTAGTGTAGTTTTTCTCATGTTTTTTTAGCTGTCGGGAAGCATAAGCTATCACTTTCTCTCGTTGCATCAACACGGCTCCCAAACCTTTATGTGAGGCGTCACAATAGACGACGAAATCCTCGTTACCTTCCGGTAACGCTAAGATAGGAGCACTACACAACATTTTCTTAAGCAATTGAAACGCTTCCTCTTCTTTATCTCCCCATTCATACGTAACACTCTTTTGAGTCAATTTGGTCAATGGCATAGCTATCTTCGAAAATCCCTCAATGAATCTTCGGTAATAACCAGCTAAACCCAAAAATTGACGAACTTCGGTTGGGGTTGTAGGTGCAGCCCAATCTTTTATCGCCTCAATCTTAGCAGGATCCACATGGACTCCTTGTCTATCAATCACATGACCCAAAAATTGTACCATCGGAATCTAAAATTCGCATTTCGAAAACTTGGCATAAAGTTTCTCCTTCCTGAGCAATTCCAAAATGAGTCTTAGATGCTCCTCATGCTCCTTCTCACTCTTTGAATAAATCAGAATGTCATCGATGAATACAATCACGAACTTATCCAAGTAAGGCTTACACACCCGATTCATGAGATCCATGAATATTGCCGGTGCGTTAGTCAACCCAAACGGCATCACCTGAAACTCGTAATACCCGTAACGGGTTCTGAAAGCCGTTTCCGGAATATCTTCCTCGCGAACTCGAAGTTGATGATATCCCGATCTCAAATCGATCTTCGAATACACACTCGATCCTTGAAGTTGATCGAACAAGTCGTCGATCCTAGGTAACGGGTATCGATTCTTCACCGTTAACTTATTCAACTCTCTATAATCAATACACATACGAAACGATCCATCCTTCTTCTTCACGAATAAGACTGGGGCTCCCCAAGGTGAAGAACTTGGTCTTATGAATCCTTTTTCGGCTAACTCCGCCAATTGTTTCGACAACTCTTCCAGTTCGGTAGGTGCAAGACGATAAGGCGCTCGTGTTACAGGTGCAGCACCAGGTATCAACTCAATCTGAAACTCCACTTGTCTAGTCGGCGGGATTCCCGGCAAATCATCGGGAAACACATCAGAAAAATCACGAACTATAGGCACATCTCCAATGCACCTTTCCTTTTTCTTCGTCTCTCCCTTCTCAGAAATTTGAGCTTAGAAAAGGTAACATCCCTTCTCCATTAGCTTCGGTAACTTTGTGCAAGATATGACTGCTAATCGGGATGGGCTCCTAGAATCCTTTCGGTCTCCTAATATATTCAGGACTTCCTTTCCGTATGGTACACGCACGATCTTCTCGTCGCAAAGTATGTGAGCACGATACTTCGACAACCAGTCCATACCAATGATAACGTCAAAACTTCCTAACGTGACGGGTAGAAGATCTATGTTGAAAGGGTGGTTCAAGAAATTTAGTGTACAACCGCGAATGATGGTATTAATCCTTTCTAGGTTTCCATTTGCTAACTCAATATCATATCCAATTCCTAAGGCCATCGGGGGTTTCTCTAGTAAGGGTGCAAATGTAGTGGACACAAAACTCCTATCGGCACCAGTATCAAACAGTATGGAAGCATAACGATTATTGAGAAGGAACGTACCAGTAACGACGTTCGGATCTTCTCCTCTCTCGTTCCCGAGTGCATACACTCTTCCCTGAGCAGCTCCAGCTTCCACACGTTGGTCCCCAATATCTTGTCGTCCACGGTTTCCTCCAGTTCCACGGTTTCCATAATTGTACCCATTACCACCCGAGCCTTGATTTCCATGGTTCCGCGATTCTCTACACTCATTCCTATAGTGTCCCTTCTTTCCACACCCATAACAAGTAACATCTGCCTTGTTTCTCATTTCAGGAGCAGCTTGAACCATAGCAAGAGGTCGAGCTCTACAGTCCCTAGCTGTGTGTCCTTTCTTTGAGCAATTCTGGCATTTCACACTACACCATCCAGTATGATGCTGATGGCAACGATCACACTTGGGTGCATCACCGTTCTGATTCTTCTTATCTCCATTCCCAATAGCATAAGCCTTAGCTTGTCTCTTGCTTCGGTGATCATTACTCTTAGAGTGACGGTCTCTCTTTCTTTTTCCATTCTTCTCCTTATCAGCTTCTTCTAATTCCAACGAATCCATAAGTTGTTGAGCAATTGTGATTGCCTCATGGATGTTTGCAGGCCTAGCAGAAATTACATCATTTCTCGTAGCTACAGGTAACCCATCAGTATACCTCTCGATCTTTTGAGTCTCAGTTTTCACCATATCTGGGCACAACAAGGCTAATTCCTGGTAACGAAGATTGTAAGTCGCCATATCAGTACCTTTCACCTTGTGGTTCCAAAACTCAATCTCTAGCTTCTTGACCTCATTCCTTGGGCAATAAGTCTGAATCAGCAAAGCCTTAAATTGCTCCCAAGTCATGGCATAAGCTACATCACTCCCAACTGCATTTCGGTAGTTGTTCCACCAAGTCAAAGCTTCATCCTTGAAAGTAAAAGAAGCAAACTTTACCTTCGCATTCTCCGCACAACCACTGACATTAAACACTGACTCAGTCTTCTCAATCCACCTAACCAAGTAAACCACTCCTTCAGTTCCACCAAACTCAATAGGTCCACAAATCTTAAACTCCTTGTAGTGACATCCATTAGCACGAACAGGTGGAAAAGTTCCAGCAGAATTGTTGGAATGATTTGACTCAGCTAGTAGTTCAGCAACTCTTTGCTCCACAAGTTGATTGATCAATGCTTGATCCACAGTAGGTGCATTAAGTGGAACATGATCATTGTCTCCCTGAACATCAACATTTTGATTCCTGTTGTTGCGGTTAGTAGTGTCCAGGTTGTCAGGAGTAGGAGTTTCAACATTTCGAGTAGGTCGACGTCCTCGGCGACCAGGAGTAGTCACAGCAAGACCAGTTCTGGTAGCTCTAACAGGGTTTCGTCGTGTTGCCATTAATCTGTAACATCATACAAGTTCATGAGTCTCCAATAGAACTTATCGATATGCTCAACAAAACATTTCAACGAAACCAATCATGGAAAGAATAGCAACAATACACCACGTAACATCAATAAAGCGAATAAGGACTCAATTTCCATAACACCCAAAATCACATAATACCATATACTAATAATCATCAACCATACATTAGCGATCTAACATCGTTCCAACTAACGGATAACACAAAACATACTAATCGTTCCAAAAGAGACGAATACTGAGCAAGATACATCAAAATATGATAAATAGCTTTTCTAACCGAACACTCCTCGGTTAAGAAAGCAAAAAGATAACATAACCCAAACAACTAGCCACGTGGCTGGCGGAGGCTCCTCAACTCCTGCCTCAAGCCATCAAGATCCCTCCATAACGATCCTAGCTCCACGCTATGGGTGTCTCGGTCTCTCTTGAGGTCAGCCACCTCCTTCTCTAGCTCGGCATTCCTTTGCCATAGCTTGCGGTCGGCCTCACGAGCAGTAACAAATCCTCGCTGCAAACTATCGATATGCTCGTGGACATCCATCAAAACTCTCCTCAGCTCAGTAGTCCTGCCCACAACGACAGTCAAGTCAACTCTCAAATCTGCTAAAAACTCTCCAATAACTCTCTCCAGTCGATCAGATACATGTGCAACTCTCTCACTAAGCTCAGTAATCCGAGCCCACAACCTGCCAATCTCACCCAACTCTGCATGCTCAGCAGAAACCTCAGAAGATGCATCCGACTAAACGGGACTACCAGGTGGTAACTCAAACAAGAACGGATGATCAGGTGAATCAGGCTCAATCGGGTGTACAGGTGAATCAGGCTCCTCAGCCTGAGCTGGTGGTAATAACTCATCATCATCATCATCAGGCATCTCATCCTCCTGAGGGTCATCCTCCTCCTCAGGGTCATCATCATCACCCTGCTCAGCCTCCTGAGGGTCATCCTCCCGCTCAGGGTCATCAGCCTCATCCTCACCCTCGTACTCCTCCTCCTCCTCATCAGAAGAGTACCTCATCACTCGTCGTCTCCTACTAGGTGAACCATGTAGAGATGTAGTAGGTGATCTAGGACGACAACGCAATGATGTGGGTGGCGCCTCAGACAGAAGAGAATGAGCATCAATCTGTAAAGGTGATGGAGTAGGGCGTACTGACATGCGTGCCGTAGCTCGGTGGGCAAAGCGTGGTGCCACACGAGCCAAAGCCTGATGAAGAGTAAGCTGCCTCGATGTACCAGGGAGCCCTAAAGAAGATGACGGTCCCTGCGTAGATGCAGCAGGTAGTGCTGAAGTAGAAGCTGTCTGTGATACAGTAGCTGAAGACATGGCTATCTGGTAAGGGTCATCAGATGCCATAGTGAACTGTGCAGGTAAAACCGGTGCAGTAAGAATGTCCTCGACGACATCGGGCATATGGGAGGCCATAGTCTATGACAACGGCGTAGGGTAGGTGTAAGTGTTTCAAAACAACTAAATCACAACTCATAGTACCATACCAAATATACTTATCAAATAGTTCAATCATATAATCTCAATAAAAGAATTTCAAACACCGCATTACTAAAATGTTTATAAAACATATAGACCATATAAATCCTCGAGAACGCCATCTTATTACTAAAATCCATAAACCTCTAATCATCTCAAATATCTCATAATACCTCAAATAATAGAAGATGCTTCGGCTTGGCGGGCTGGCGGGCGGTGGTCAAGGATCATTTTCTATAAAAATACGGTTATAGTTTAGGCGTTTATTTACCTAGTTCTCTATAACCTTGGCTCTGATACCAATCTGTAACACCCCCAAAATTTGATACAGCGGAAGACTCAACAAGCTTTCGGGGTGCTACGGGGATTGGTATCCAACACAAGACAATATAGAACGAGATAAAGTAAACATAATAAAAACACAACCAAAACGGGGTTTTAAGGTTTACATTTATCCCAACATCATTCAGAGTCAGGCCCAAAATAAAATAACAATAGGTCCAAATTTAGTTATCAGAGTTTAGAAAAATAGATCCATAAACCGTGAGCCTTGGCCGAGCCTTCCATTCCAAGCATGCATCTCAACACTTAATTACCTGAGAAAACGTGCTAAAAGTCAGCTTTCGCTGGTGAGATCATAGGTTTAAATTCAACTAACAATATAGTGGACATATACGCAAAACGCTTGCTAGCTAGACTAAGGATTCGCTAAAAGCCTGCGGATACCCTCCGCTCTCAACATAGCACACGGATACCCTTCCGTACTAACATAGATATTCGGGTAGCCCCCGCAATACAAATAATAACTCGGATAACCTCCGAAGTATTAATAACCTATAGGTGCACACTATAGTATCTAAATAAGTCAACCTTGAATAGTACACACAACATATATGCGACTAAAGCTGACAATTCCAAATAACCAAATAAGTCAACCTTGAATAGTACACACAACCTATATGTGACTAAAGCTGACAATCCACCAATAACCAAATAAGCCAACCTTGAATAGTACACACGACATGTGTGACTAAAGCTGACAATAGATCCTAGTCCATACGCATAGCAAGTTTAGAAAGTATATAAAAGCGATAATAGTCCACGTAAAATGATTTGCACGCTTCTCACCCCAATCATTGAAAACATAGTTCAAGAGTAAAAGTGGGGCTATGACTCACCTCAAGTCTAGAAAATATCAAGTAGAAGTCGGTAGAAATAAGATGTATGATAACTCACGAAACAGCAACTACGGACTTGGCACAACCTAACAATATTAACTCTTTCAGAAATCATTTCCTCAACTTTATAATATTCCCAAACCCGGACGAGAATCCGTTTTATTTCCGAAAATCCATTTCGTATTAGTTTGGTGTATTTGCGTTTGGTATCCATACGGGTAGTGGGTTGACTCATAACAAACCAAAAAGATCACATAAAGAATAATAAAATAAACTCTGGATCTAATAGTAGCCCAATATATCATTTAAATAAATCGCCGAAGTTTATCAAATCCGTCGATTTGATAATCCTCATATTTATTTACGTAACATACCGTTCCAAGATTACACCCAACCTAAAGCACATAGCACATAATTACTATATAGTATATATCATAGTTTAATAAATTCCTCACATATATCGTCAAATTGGCCAGATTTCCCGATATATACACTCGCAATTTATTACACTTTACATATACTACAACCTATGGGCGTCGTAGGATACGATGCCCACTAATATATTCATTTCATATAGCCAAATAACCCGGTTCAACCTTTCGGTTAAGTGGTTATTTAGTTATAGAAAACGTCTATATTAATCGTCATATATCCGTGACAACACGAACGTCACAAATAGTAACTTACCTGAACTCGAGTGACAACGATTTCGCATAACTCAATAAGTTTATCCGTTATATATCCGAAATGACATTTTATTAACCGTTTAATAATTGTCGGGAGTTTCCCGTTTTATAACACACTTTTATAGTAATAACACGTTCAATAATATTACGCCACTTTCGTAGCCTAATATATATCTAATTGTATTATTTATAATACGACTCGTGATTATTATTATTATTAATATACGCGCCTATATAATTATATATACGTTATTCACGTATATATATTCATATAAACGTTCATATTATCAATAATTATTATTACGAGTTTTATTATCTATATTTTTAATTGTAATAGTTATCGAGTTATACGAAATGGTCACATGTCCGAGTCATGACTCTCGGTTCATTGTCCAAGTCCAAAATAATAAGTAAAGTCATAAAATAACAAATCTCCGTCCAATCACAATCTCAATCCACGTGCTACAACAATAGGGTCCGACTACGGCACCCGACTAACCTATCTCCGTCAATCTAACGACCGTCTCACAATAGGTCCCCAATCACACTTTTCGTCAACAACTCCTCAAAACCAATATCAATATCCAATGTCGAGACCAAACACGGTCTCGACCCGCATGTATTCGGCCAAAACAAATCAACCAAAGCCAAATCCAAAACCAAGTTACCAATACAAGTTACAAGTAAGTAAATATAACCAAGTCACATTCGGGTTGGTTTACCAAGCCAAACCCGGGTCTATACGACTCAATTGAGTCTCGGCTTCAAACCACGAGTCACATGGACTCGAGCCAAACATACAAATAATCACATAGCTCACAAGAGCACAACAAAGTAACCATTCGACCCATATGGTCAATCGGCAACAATAATAATAACGCGGCTGATAGCCGCGACCCACAAGGGTAGAACCACAACAAATCTACGAGCTCGAGGCTCGAACCACAACCAAACGAGAACCCCCATACGGGTCTCGGCTTGGTAAAACGAGTAACCATCGGAAACCCCGAGACCTTACGGGTCTCGGTTAAGCTCGGGTCGAAGAGCAAAACCATCGACAACAACCAAACTACTAAACCAAGGAAACCAAAGCCTCTCAAAAGCTCGAATCAAAATAAGCCGAGAGCATAGGCTCTCGGTTCCGAGTCAACCACGTCCAAAAACCAAGAACCCGGATACCAAATGTGATATTAATCATTAAAACATCATTTCCCATTAAAATCAATTCGATTCCCATCAAAATAATCCGTGTAGCCACGGATTAGTACCGAATCGTGGCACCCAAAAACCGAAAACCAATTTTTCTCACCTTCTTGGACCTCCAAATGAACGGATCTTGAAAAGGTAATAAAACTCGAATGGATTATTAAAAGTTTGGTGGTGTTAATGGTGGTTCTAGGGTATGTATGATATACCAAATGAAAGAGGATCGAGAGGGGAAGAAGATGGTGGTATTTATTTTGTTGGGTGGTCGGAGTAGCGGCGGTGGTGGCCGGTTTTGGTGGTCGGCGGCTAGGTTAGAAGAGATGGGGAGGAGATGAGTTAGAGAGAGATAGAAAAGTGAGGGTGAGGGTTTTGTGTGTGTGGGTGAACCGGACCAAACACACCTCTTTATTATCTTTTTTTTTAAAAGGTTAATAAC
This sequence comes from Artemisia argyi, assembly GCA_030686995.1. Lineage (NCBI taxonomy): Eukaryota > Viridiplantae > Streptophyta > Magnoliopsida > Asterales > Asteraceae > Artemisia > Artemisia argyi. The sequence goes on from CM060697.1 coordinate 103,899,529, forward strand.
AATAATAATAATAATAATAATAATAATAATAATAATAATAATAATAATAATAATAATAATAATAATAATAATAATAATAATAATAATAATAATAATAATAATAATAATAATAATAATAATAATAATATTACGGTGTGGAGCGGGTAACGCGGGTAAATGTAAAAACATGTGGCCCGAACCCGAACTCATTTCAAAACTTCAATATCTCTCGAAACATCTCGTAACTAATTAAAAATATAGTCAGACTCGTTAAGACGAATCACGAACTTTTGTTAGGTAATCCTAGTGCCAAAGTCAACGTAGTACCAAGTGAGAATTCAAATATACATCACCGAGCATTAAATCAAAAATGAATTATGAACATAATTCACGAATTCCATAACGACATTAATTAAAAATATCCATAAAATAGGTCTTACAAGTTCGTTGTGAAATAAAATTTCAAATAAAAATTATAAACGAACTTAAATCGTAATGCGGGTTTTTAAAATAGCTCCCTAAACTGCCGGTTGTCACAATCTCATTGCTCAACAAAATATGCAACCAACTCCCCTTGCTTCAATGCCACCATTGGCAACTCCTTCGGCTCCACCTTCATCCTCTCCATCATCCACTCCACCCTCCGACTAGATATTCTCAAAAATCTAGTCATGAATAATCAAGTGGAAGTTGTGCTTTGGACCAAACATGCAATGAGGGGTAACTTGTTGCAGTAGTTTATGACTTGCGATGTTGTTTCTAAGATGTGTTTGTTATGAAATTTGTATGGTTGTCATTGTATGTCTCTTCATGAATGAATGAATGATTATGTCTTAAGTCATGATAATATGTTGTGTTATTAGTCATTGTTAAACAAGAAAATGGACTAAAAATATCTAACCTTGAAAATGGGAAGTAACTTAAATCACAACATACCAGCCAACTTGGAAGCTTACTGCCGGCGGTCCTTTAAATGGACTGACGGTCCCCAAATCAATAAGGGACCGTCCACATATTTAAAGGACCGTCCCCAGTAGTGCTCAGAATTAAAATTCTATTATGTGTTTTTCTATTTGATTCCTGCACTACATAATTGATTTCACATTCATATCATCGTCTATATATGTATATGCATGCATGTGCTTTGCTCTAACTCTGTTTTGTAGCACATCGCCATAGCTCAATTCCCCGGTGCCATCATTAAAGGGGGAGCACTTAGCTACGGGGAGCTTGTATTTCGTTGATCACTCCAACGATTATCTTTCAAGGGTGATCGTGTCTTCTCTCCTCAACAACCACGACACACCTTTTTGATTCTACAAAAAGGGGGAGAAGTAATGGGAAAACTCATTAAAAATTTATCAACGCATAATTTTACTTAAAACAAGTTTATATTTTGTAATCAGCAAAAAGGGGGAGATTGTTAATACAAATAATGTCAAAAACGTTATTCGCATTATTCGGTCTTCTTGTGTTTTGATAATCACAAAATATAAAGACATGTTACGTAAAGTTACGGTTTATAAGTTTTTAATCGAGGAAACTCGTTACTTCTACGTAGCTGCTTCTACATCACTTCAGGTATGAACAAACTTTATACCATCATTAATTAAGTGATCAAAGAATTTTATTTTCACCTAAACTTACATTTTTAAGTTTGACAAAACATTTTCACAAAAGTATTTTTGTGTTTTTAAAGAAATGTTTTATTAAAAAAATAAATTCAAATTCAAACTTTATAACAGCTAGTTTCCCCCCAAATCAGTTTAGCCTGAACCATATAAGTTTTCACCACGTCAGGACAAAAAAGGAGCGTTTTGTCGCGGCGGTCCCTTAGTGATAAAGGACCATCTGGCATTTACGGGACCGTCCCTCACTCTCCTGTCGCCTATTAATATTAAACTGTTACACTTCATAAATGGAGACTTTCACACATACAAAACTTTCTAGACTTTATTCCTTTTACTCTTTGATCACTATAACATGTCGGTATATGTTTATAAGTGAATTCCTCTTCCGTCAATTGCAAGAGAAGAACTCTCAACAACTATGAAGATTCGAGATGTTATAGGTGTCCACACACAAACGTAACATGTGTTACGTGATAGGATTTATATCGTGTCATTGTTTTCTGACTTGTGTGTGAGTCGAGGATGGGGGTATTTGTATAAACTTGGATGGTGATTGGTATGTGTTAATTCACATACCTTTTTATAGCCAAAAACCAACCCAAAAAGACTAATTATGCTAACAAATGCCAAAGAATGTGTGTTTTTGTGATTGTGAATGTGTAGGAACGGATATCTCGTAAAATGAAGAAAAACAAACAAAATCCTGCAAAAACGAGCACGAGAGTAGAACGAGTCAGAAAGTCAAGTTGGAAACCAAGTGGAGCTTTGAAAAGTCAAATAAGATCCCTTGAGTTTAAAGATTTACAAGAATGGCCCTCATAATGAAAGTTTGAAGAAATGCCAGAAATAGTCCTTGCATTTTGGAAGTTGTCACATTTAGTCCCTCAAGTGATTCATTTGAAGAAATGTCAACTCAACCCTTCGTAATTCATAATTGGCAAACTAAGTCCTTGAAAGTTATTTTTGGAACAATGGTAGAATCAGTCCTTGAAGATTCTATAATTACAAATTTGGTTCTTGATTTCTATTATTACAAATTCTGAATTTAAGCCTAAGCCTTGTCCAAATATATAATCCAATCCAAAGTCTAAAGTACCAAAGGCCCATCCCAACTTAAAAATACCCGAGCCCAACATCTAAACCCACGGTCAAAGCATTATCAAAACGGGTCAAAGAAGTCAACTTGGTCAAACATTTAATAAAAAAAAAAACCCAAACCCGCCCTTTTTACCCCCAAATATCACCAAACCCAGAAATTACTATTCCCCTAGAACCCTAACTATCGTTCCTCAAAATTACCGTAATTAAGGGTAAGTTAGTCAAATCAAAGGTGTTCTAGAAGGTCAGTGGGTGTCAGGGTGTGTCAGAATATCTAAAGAAGCACAAAAATGGACACATGGCAGTTGGTGATTGGTGTGGGCGCGTCATAGATCATGATCTGAGGGCTGATATCAAAAGGGAAATCATTTGGAAGTGATCAAGGGCAATGAGGAGCTCCAAAGAAACACAACTCACACGGATTTCCAGCTTGACAATCCGTGAACTCACCTCACCTCCTCTCCTATATATAGATGTCATTGTAAGCTCAATAGGTGTGTAATTTTTAGTAGTAGCGAAGCTCTTGCAATTTTTAGTCTCAAATGTACTTAGTTTAGATATTGTAATAAATTTCATATTAGTTTAATAAAATTCTCAGTTTTCATTATATTTCTTATCAGCTTATTGAACTGTTTTGTTAATTAGCTTATTAAAATCATATAATCAGTTTGTTTCTAGTTCATTTTCAGAATTATTTCATTTAGTTTAATCAAAGTTATCTCTTAATTCAGTTTTACCTTATTTTCAAAACCAATAAAAAACAGAAAATAAGAAAAAAATAAAAAATATGTTTCAATTTAGTTTTGATAAGTTTGAAATAAGCTGAATTAGCTTATATACAATCTATACAAGGTCTGTAGCTTGTTGTAGATCTGTTTTCATTCCATTTTCACAAGTACTAGACTGGTCAACAAAAGTCAACTGTATTTGATCCATAGGTTGCTGAGGTTGTTTGGATAAGTTTGGACAGATTTGGAAGGTCCTTGCCTATCCTAGAGATAGGCTAGCTAAGTGAATCAATCCTGTTTGGCTGGACTGAAAAGATTTGTAAGCACTAGTTTCTTATTTGAAGTGGTTATATTGTTACATCGATAATAGTTGCTGTAATGTTGTAGTTTTAACTGAGTTTGATGATTAGTTGATTCTGAGTTTGATTGTTATTGTAGAGATGTTTTAATAGATATTGTAGTTGATTGATTGAGTTTGTAGATCTGTTTTCATTTGTTAATTGAGCTTCTGATTTGGTTAGGATACGTGATCTATCATATCTGTTGGATCTAGTATTTTATATTGGTGATTTGTGATTCATATAGTGTTTGGAGTTTGATTTGGATGAGATTTTGGTAATATGTGGGCTGTTTCATCTTATTAGTGTATTCTGTCACTAAAAGGAGTGTTTGGATCCAACTGTTACAGTGGTTATTTGAGTGTGGATTAGAGGTTTACTTGCATACATAGGTGTAATTAGAATAAAAGTAGAGTTATATAGCTTAAAATACAGTAGGTAGATACATATATAGTCAAACTTAGTTAAATCATCTCTCATTTGTTGGTAGCATTAGAATACAGTTAGTTAATTGGTATTTGTAGTTGTAATATAGCTTAAGCTAGTTTAATTCAATTTTAAATTAGCTTAATATCACTAATAAGAGTAGTATTGGTCAACTGAAATTGGAATAAGTCAATTTAGAAATAATCTCATTTAGTCCACAATTACATTGAGTATAGTTTAATAGGCTGCTGAACTTAGTGGAATTTAGAGAATTAATTAGTTGTTTCTGGTTTAACATTTAGTTGATTTAGATTCTCAGTTGCATCTTTGTGCTTTTGCCCCAATAAGCTGGTACATTTGAGCTTATATTAAGTGTTTATAGCTTCTGTGAAATAGTATAGTTGAGACAGAGTATTTGTTTGAATATTGAAGCCTGCAAGTGTAATTTTGAGCTTTTACTTGAGTCCCGTTGGCATTTCTGAGTTTGTTTGATGATAAATAAGTGTTGTGAATGATCTATTTCACTTGGCTTAATCTGTTTGTGATTCTGCTTATTACTTTGGCTGATCCTCATTGCTTATTGAGTTGATTGTGGTACTTTGTGGATATTCTGAGTATAACTTGATCATATTTGAGATTCATTGAGCATATTATATCATATATCTTCTGTGTTAAGAGTTTCATTCAAGTTTGGTTCACAAGTGCTTAATAATAAACACTTGTGATAAGCAGTTTGTGCTTAATTAGCAATTTTACTGTTCATTTTGACTTCAAAATTTTTCTCCAAGTTCATTTTATTATTTTAGAATTTCTGGTAATTTTTCAGATTTTTCCAAGTTGATTTGATATTTTTCTTAATTTTTCTTGGATTTTAATCATTTTTAAATACTTTTAAATAAACAAAAATCCATAAAAATACAAAAATATTTTAGGAAATTCTTTTATAATATTTTAGATTTTTCAGAAATTAAATTTCATTTGTCCCTCTTATTTTTCTATTTTCCTTAATTTTTAATTCATTTTAAAAATACAAAAAGCAAAATTAATTCATAAAAAAATAAAAGAAAAGTCAAAAAAATAATTTTCTTTTTCTGGAAATTCAGTTTATTAGTTTAAGATTTTTAGAAAATTGTTTCACGTTTGTAGGATCATTTTTCAATTAAAGTTACGTTTTAATAAACGCGTTTGCATTTCCGTTTTTACGTATTCAACTTTAGTGCATATCTAGCTTGTACCACATGCATAATTCATAATTGTTTGTTGTTATTTGAATTGTTTGATCATTATTTTCACTTTCACCACTTTTCAATTCACGATTTACATGAATCAATATTCCTTGATTTCATTCACCTTCGTACGGATACGACTCGGGTGATCCGTATTTTGTGCGGATCATTTCGATACTATACTACTATATTATAATAATTGATTTTGACTCAATTAATTTTTGGCGCCGCTGTCGGGGAAGGTTGAAGTGAGTTTTTGAATATTCGTTTTAAAAAATCGTGTTTTGATAAGCCTTCCTCTATTTTGTATATATTTCTATAAAAATATAAAAATTGAAAAATCCAAAACACTTTTCCTAAAGTGTTTACAAAAATACAAAAATAATAAAGTTACAGCCTCGACTCTCCCGTGAAATGGAGGGCGTTGTAAACCAAATAAGCTTCACAACATAAGAAAAACGTGAAATTAGTTCTTTATTGGATTACTTCAATTTCTACAACCGATTATGCGGGAAATACGGAAGCTAAGACATTAAATTGCTAGCTGAAGAGAGAAACACTCTTCTTTCTCGTCCCGTCGCGAGTGGTTTTGTAGGAAACGGTTTCAATTAACGTAACGTTTTATAAAAAGAAATAAAAAGTTTTTGAGATAAAAATAAAAAATAAAAAGATTTTCCTTTTTCATTTCTTCTTCTTTTTCTTTTTGATTTTGTTTTTGGTGTATGCATACCCGCTCTTCTTTTGAGAGTCTTATATCACCTTTGTGAAACCCCGAGAGGGTAATTCGACATACACACTGTGTCCATTTCCCTAACGTTGTGGAAATGGATCCGAATAATCAACAACCTCCGGTGGGTGGAGATGAACACCAACACGTGCCAGCTCCCGATCTCCAAACGATGGAGGAGTTGTGCCAACCCACAATGCATGGTAGAGGTGGCCCGATTGCCCCTCTAAATATTGAGGCTACGGATTTTGGACTAAAACACCACATGATACAACAAGTCCAAAATTCATGCCAATTTCACGGATTACCGGGTGACGATGCAAACAAGCATCTCGATAAATTTTTGACCGTCACTCAAAATATGAAACAAAACGGGGTCTCCGATGACGCCTTCCGTCTCTCTCTCTTCCCCTATTCTCTAACGCATCATGCCACCGCTTGGTTTGATCGTCTTCCCAGGAACTCGATTCATAATTTCAATGAAATGGTATCGAAGTTCTTGGCGAAGTATTTTGCACCATCGATGGTGACGAAGTTGAGAAACGATATTAGCAATTTTCGACAACTTCCCAATGAGACTTTATTCAAGGCTTGGGAACGTTATAAGCTTGCCATTGATCGTTGTCCAAACCATAACATGCTTCTCGTTACGATCATTGATATGTTTTACAATGGTTTAACTCTACGACATCGGGACACGATCAATGCTGCAGCTAGTGGTACTTTCATGAAACGTCATCCTAAGGATTGTTACGAGCTAATCGAGAATATGACGGCCCATTACAACTATTGGGATTCCTCAGCCGAGAGGAATGAGCCAATAAGATCGACTGCGACTCTAAACTCTTCTTCCTCTCATAATCCTGAGTTAGCCGCCATGAATAATAAACTTTATGATTTGTCTAAGGCAATGTTAAGAATGTATCAAATGATGTCGAATCAAGTTAAGAATCCGCAAGTCAATATGGTTAATACCGGTTGTAAGACTTGTGGTGGTCCACATTCATACCTTGAGTGCCCAACCTCCGGTGGCTTTTCTCAAGAGAACGTGTATGCTGCAAACATGGGTGGCAACGGTTACCCACAACCTCAAGGAGAACGTAATCTCCTCAGCTACCGTTTCGGCAATTATCTTGGACCACCCGGTTTTAGTCAACCAAATCAAGTGAATCAAAACAATAATGTGCAAAACCGTAATCATCAATTTAATCACAATCAGAATCAAAACCGGGGAGATAATGGTTTTCAAGGACAAAATCAAAGTTTTCATCAGACTCAAAATCGGGGAAATTACAACCAAGGCCCGCCTCAAGGGAATAATTTTCAAAATAATGGGAATTTTCAAAATAATCATGGAGATCAAAATTAGGGTTTTAATCAAAACAACCGAGGGCAAAACTTTCAAAATCAAAATCAGAATGTGGTTCAAAATCCGTCGCCCTTGGATGAGATTCTTAAGCAGATTATGAAAAACCAAGAGTTAATGGCTAAGGAAATTCTTGAACTTAACAAGCGTTTAAATGATCGACCCTCGGGCTCTGGAACTTTGCCAAGCAACACGATCGCTAACCCAAGGGGCAATGCAAAAGCGATCATGACAAGGAGTGGTGTTTCTTATGATGGACCAACGGCTCCGACTACCTCTTCTTCTCTTCCTCCTAAGGTAGTCGCCCGTGAACCTGAGGTGACAACGGATACGGAAATTCCTATTAATAATGGAAGGACCGAAGACATCCAACCTCCGGTGGTCCCGACATCTAAAGGAAAAGAAAAAGTTGTTAATGAAACTGAAAAAGAAATTCTCGTAAAAACAAAGTTGCCTTATCCATCACGTTTAAACGAACAAAAGCACTACGAGAAGGATAAAAACCAAATGGAAACGTTTTATCAGATTTTTCAAGAATTGCACTTTGATACAAGTCTCGCGGATGCTATACTTTTGTTGCCAAAATTTGCTTCGATGCTAAAAGGTCTTTTAAATAATAAGGAAAACTTGTTTGAAATGTCTAAGACTCAAATGAATGAGAATTGCTCAGCGGTTCTTCTTAAAAAGCTACCCGAAAAGCTTGAAGACCCTAGCAAATTTCTCATTCCATGCAATTTTCCGGGTATGGTTCATTGCTTCTCCTTGGCCGATCTTGGTGCTAGCATTAACCTAATGCCATTATCAATTTGGAAAAGGTTGTCTCTTCCTAACTTGACACCGACGCTTATGACCCTCGAGCTTGCCGACCGATCTACCTCTCGTCCAATTGGTATAACTGAGGATATTTTTGTCAATGTTGGGAAATTCAATTTCCCTGCAGATTTTGTGGTTTTTGATTTTGATGCTGATCCACGGGTTCCTCTCATTCTTGAGAGAGGATTCCTAAGGACCGGTCGTGCTTTAATTGATGTATACGACAAAGAGATTACTTTACATGTTGGAAATGAAGCCGTTACTTTTAACCTTGATCAAACCGCGAGATACTCCTCCGATTACGATGTTTCTTCTGTCAACCAAATTGATGATATTGATGAAGCTACGGAGGAGTATTCTCAAGAACTTCTTGGTTTTACCAATAATGCTTCAAGTGGCAATCCCACTCCTTCTTTTGAACCGATTGTCTCCGATTCTTCCCCTTCCCTCACTACGTTTGAGGGAAGTGATCTCGCTTGGGAAGAAATCAAAGCTTGCCTTTCAAATGATTCAATTTCACCGGAAATTGATAATTGTAACTTTGATCCGGAGGGGGACATTTTATTGATTGAGAAATTGTTAAATGAAAACCCGATTGTTTCTTCCCCTCCGATGGACCTAAAAATGGCAGACATAAAAGAGGTAAAGCCGTCTATTGAGAATCCTCTAGAGCTCGAGCTCAAGGATTTGCCTCCTCATCTCGAATACGCATACTTGGAAATAAATAATAAATTTCCTGTAATAATTTCAAAAGGCCTACAAGATGAGGAGAAGACACGACTCTTAGATGTGCTTAGGAAGCATAAAAGTGCGATTGCTGGGCAAATATCCGACATTAAGGGAATCAACACTCGATTTTGCACTCATATGATTCTACTTGAAGATAATCACAAAGCTTCCGTCCAACAACAACGACGGGTTAACCCACATATCCACTAAGTGATCAAAAAGGAAGTTATTAAACTCCTTGACGCTGGAATGATTTATCCGATCTCGGATAGTTCATGGGTTAGCCCGGTTCATTGTGTTCCAAAGAAGGTCAGAATCACTGTTGTGTAAAATGATGATAATGAGCTTATACCGACTAGACTTGTGACCGGATGGAGAGTTTGTATCGACTACCGCAAGTTGAATAACGCGACCCGTAAAGACCATTTCCCGCTCCCTTTTATGGATCAAATGCTTGAATGATTAGCGGGAAATGAGTTCTATTGCTTTCTCGATGGCTTTTCTGGGTACTTTCAAATTCCCATTGATCCCCAGGATCAAGAAAAGACCCCTTTTACTTGTCCGTATGGAACGTTTGCCTATCGTACAATGCCCTTTGGCTTATGTAACGCTCCAGGCACATTTCAACGGTGTATGATGGCCATTTTCTCGGATATGATTGAAAAAACCATGGAAGTGTTCATGGACGACTTCTCCGTTTATGGAAATTCTTTCGATTCTTGCCTCTCCCATTTAGAGAATATGCTAATTCGGTGTGAAAACACTAACTTGGTTCTAAATTGGGAGAAGAACCACTTCATGGTTAAAGAGAGCATAGTCCTCGGCCATAAAATCTCTAAATCTGGGATTGAGGTAGATCGTGCAAAAGTTGATGTTATTGCTAAGCTACCTAATCCTACGACCATCAAAGGAATCCGAAGTTTCCTTGGTCATGCTGGCTTTTACCGACGTTTTATACAAGACTTCTCCAAAATAGCCCAGCCTCTGACCCACCTTTTAGAAAAGGATGCTCCGTTCAACTTCACAAATGAATGCATCGATGCATTTAATTTCTTGGAGAAGAAGTTAACGGAGGCACCAATCTTAGTTGCCCCCGATTGGAGCTTACCATTTGAGCTAATGTGTGATGCAAGCGATTATGCCATTGGTGCAGTTCTGGGGCAACATAAGAATAAATACTTTCAGCCGATACACTATGCAAGTAAGATCATGAACGACGCCTAACATCACTACACAACTACCGGAAAAGAGATGTTAGCGGTTGTCTATGCTTTTGAGAAATTTAGACCGTATTTGTACCTTAAGAAATGCATAGTGTATACGGATCATTCAGCCCTAAAATACTGATGAGGCGAAAAATGAGTCGTTTTTAGGGGGTCATTTAACCCCGGATTTGAATTTATTTGATCAAATATTGCCCTAAATCGTTCCTTTTGTGATTTTAGATACTTTTGGAGTAAATTCTGGAAAAGGAAGCATTTTGGATGTTTTTGGAGCATAAAAGTGAAGAAAACGGCAAAGTCTTAATTTTCCTTGCTGGGAACAGTAACTGACGGCGTCAAGAGGCTTCATGTGACGGCGTCAAGAGTAAACAAGAGATGAAAGTGGTGACGATCCAGAGAAATGGTGACGGCGTCAAGCTTGGCCATCATGGTTCAAGATATGGTGACGGCCTACAACTAAATTACACATGACGGCGTCGAACTTGGATCTAGGCAATCCGATCTCATTATGGACGGCGAGTTGACGGCGTCAGATATTCCTTCTTGACACCGTCACCTTGTAAAATCTATATATATTTTTGCAATTTTCATTCACTAGATATAACTTAATAGGGGATAACTTTGGAAAAACCCTAGCACGAATTTTACTATTCTTTCAAGGGTTTTTACCCTTTGAAACCTTTCATGTTCAATTGAGATAAGTATCCTTTCAATTCATTCAATATGTCTATGTGTTGTTTGAATATATCTTACGCTTGTCTTGAATTTAACATGCTAGGCTAGATCTCTTGTGTGTTTGCTTAGATGTAGTGAAACCTAGATGTTGATTATGGGTTGATTGTTTGTTTATAGTTGTTACGGATGAATAATTTCGATGTTAGGCTTAAGAAAACTGGCAGACTTCCATAGGTAACATGCTTGAACGTCTTAAGAAACATGAACCAATGCGTACTAGGTTATTATGGTTGTATTTAATGCATGAGCGAATTCTAATGATCCCATGTTAGGAGCTTCTTGCAGGCTCGACATAGGAGTGAAGTAGGAGCTTATAGAGTTGGGGAAGTACGTACGCCACCCCACAAATGGTATTAAGGCATATAACCGTCATCCATGCAATTGTAACAAACTATCAACCTGTAAAACATATCTAGGGAGTAATGAAACCTAAGTAAACACAATTCTCCCCATTATTGTTCACACCACTAGTTTAATTAGTTTTATTTTCATTCTGTTATTTTATTTTGATTGCATCTTAGTTATTGGGTTAGTTGATTAGCAACTAATTCCGCCCACTCCTCCAAAAACCCGAGATTTTAATTGCTTTTATAAAAATATAAAAATATAAAAATACAAAAAGAATCATCCCTCACCTCTAGACCTAGTTTTTAGGCTTTCTAATCCTAGCGACACTATTCCTGAGTTGAACGATCAAACCCCCGGTACTTGTCACTATACTATACTACAACGATCAGGTACACTTCCTGGTGGGGGTTGTAAGCTTCTCGAGATCCCTCGAGAGGTACAGCCTGGTGCGATTCCCACGTATCAAGTTTTTGGCGCCGCAGCCCGGGGAATAGTTATTGTCTAGGTTAGGATTTCTTTTTATTAGGTCTACTTGCTAGATTCCTTTCTAGTAAGATTTTATTTTTATTTTTAGGTTTTCTGTAGTCTATCTTATTTCTTCGTGTCTTTGTTTGTAATCTTTACCATCCAACATCATGGAAGGTGGTAACATCTTTGAACCATCAACCCACCACAACAAAACCACCCACAAAACCCACCACTTGCAAACCAACCTCTTAGGCCCCGAACCCTAGGAGAGTATTCCCGTCCTAGCCATCAAGGCTATCGAAACACCATTGATCTCACCCAAGGAGCCAATGTGTCCCCCTTGCGATCCGACACCATCCGGTTGGTGCAAAGCGGATGTGCATTCTATGGACTTCGTTCCGAAGATCCTAATCAACATCTCAAGGATTTCCTTAAAATCGTAGATTCTATAGACCTTGATGTTACAACTAGAGAGTCGACCCGATTACGCTTATTCTAATTCTCTCTACATGATCAAGCTAGTCAATGGCTTGACCGTTTACCCGCGGAATCCATCATCTCATGGGATGATCTCACCACTCGTTTCCTTGCTCAATTTTTCCCAATGGGGAGAACTACCAAGTTTAGAAATGATATCTTGATGTTCCAACAACGTCAAGGTGAAACTCTATATGAAGCATGGACTCGTTTCAAGGACTTACTCCAAAAAGTCCCTCATCATGGCATAGATCTTTGGCTCCAAGTCCAAATCTTCTATGACCATATCGATCTCTCCACAAGGCGAACCATTGACCAATGGGCCGGTGGCAAGCTACGTGATCTAAGTGCGGAAGAATCGTGGGAACTCATAGAAGATCTTGCTCTCTATGACAACGAAAGTTGGAATGATCCCCGTGATTTGAACAAAACGGTCAAGGCAATATCTTTGCCTTCGAACAATTCTAGCACTCCCGACCGTAGGATCATGGAACTTGAGGACCAAGTCAAGTTTCTCATGAAATCCTATGAAGCTCCTAAGCCTTCAAGCCAAGTGAACAAAATCACTTCTTCATGCGAATTATGTAGTTGTCCCCATGACACTCGTGATTGCGTGGAACTCCCCGGAACAGCTTTTGCGGACTACGCATCCTCGCGTACCGACAAAGCGGGAGACAAGTGGTACACTTTCAAACCCGAGCCAAATCCTTACGGTGATTCCTACAACCCTTCTTGGAAAAATCACCCGAACCTTAGGTGGAAACACAACCCAAACAATTCTTCCAATCCGCCTAATCGTTACCAACCAAACGGTCCACCCTCCAACCGTACTTTCAACAACAATCCTTCCAACAACTATGGTAGTACCAATAATCTTGAAGGATTGATGTCCAAGTTTATTGCATCTCAAGAAGCTCGAATAGCTAAGTTTGAAACCGAATTCAACCAACAACAAACAGAGATGACCAGTAAGATTGACAACTTGTTGAAAGACCTCAACAACCAAGCGCTAATTACACCTAGAAAGGACACTAGGGACACTAATAGTGGAATCCAAATTAAGGACCCTTCATCATCCAAACACGTCCACTTGTCAATGTTGTCACTATTAAGCCAAAAGATAAAGATATAGAAGAGAGTGACAAGGATGAAGTTGGAGTAGAAACAGAGACTAGGGATGAAATTAAGGAAGTTGAGATTAATAAGGGAGAAAAGTTAGAGGAAGTAGAAAACGTAGAAGAGTACTTTGATAAGTTGCCCACCAAGGAAGAACGAGAATATCACAAGGATTTATTCAATGATCCTGAGACACCATATATCCTTGGTTCACCCCTTATTAAAGTAGGTGATCCCTCTAACATCAACATACCATGCAACATTGGGCATATGCATGTATGGAAAGCTTATATCGATCCTAGGTCTCCTATAAACATCATGACTAGGACTTATTATAATTGGGTAATGAAGAAGCAACTTGGTTATAGGATGATGCCCAACAAGAATTTGATAAGCAACTTTGTAGGAAGAGTGAAAGGATTGCATGTAATTGTAGGAAACTTCACTTATGTGACCGAATTTGTGATAGTAGAGGATACTCGTCCGGTGATAGATGATTGCCTAAGTCAAGTAGTGTTCGGAAAACTGTTTGTTGAGGTCTCTAAGATGAGCTATGATCCGACTTTAGGGATAGTTAGATTCAAAGAAGAGAATGATGAGATTGCTTACCAAATGCCCTATAAGATTGAACAATACCGCCTCCTATCAAACATAGAAAAGGAACATAAACAAGCGGTTTACTATAGGAATAATGAGGATAGACGTAGAGGAGTAGAATATGTTATGAATAAAATACTTGGTTTCTACAACGAATGCTTGCAACTAGAGCTGGAATACAAAACTAATATTGGAGATGACCTTGCCAATGAGACCAACGATGAGGTCATGTAACCACCCATGACCTTGAGTCTAGCTAAAAGACTCGTAAAATAAAGAAAAGCGCTTCTTGGGAGGCAACCCATGTTTTGTGTGATTTTCAATTATTTGATTGTTATTTGCTTCCGTATGCATGCTTTATTTTAATTGTTGGTAGATCATGTTTCAAAACTAAAATTGTGAAAATGCTTTATTTTGTCGTTTAACTTCGTCTTAACTTCATACAAAGGTATTTCGCAAAAGATAAGTGTAAGGGGAAACCCCAAATATGTTTTTAAGAAACGAGATTGATCATGATTCTCCACAATATTAAATGGACATGTGTATTAGTATTTGTTAGAGTCAAATGCTTGTATCGAGTCATAATGATGTTTTGCAGGATTTTCCAGGAAGTAGGACATAAGTTTTTCTAGAAATTTTTCGGAAACTTAACGTAAAGATTTTTGCAGGTCACTTCTGACGGCGTCATGAGTTAACTCCTAACGGCGTCACGTGTAAAATTCTGGAAATTTTGCTAGTTTTGTTTTTCTAACGGAGTCTTAAAGTTTTTGTTAATTCTTTAGTTTTATAAACTCCAGGAAATCTGCAAACATTCATTCCACAAGCATTATATCTTAATTTGTTTTCTAGGACTTGTTAGTATATATAGATTGCCGCCGATTTTTTGCGAGGTTGCCTTGTTTGTTTTCTCAGGTTTAACAGGTTATGTATGACAAGAAGATGATTTATATTTCTGGAAGGTAAGCTTTGATTGTTCATTTTCTTAGAGGAAGATCTAACCTTGTTATCGTACTATCCACACCGAACGAATCAAGGGAGTATTTGCTTTCATTCTTTTATCTATTTCACTTTTACATTCTTTAATTGAATATTGGGGACAATGTTCATCCTAAGTGTAAGGGGAGGGTAAATGATGATACCTTATAGGATACACTTTCACTTGAGTTTGTTTGTTTGATGGTAGGTGTGTAATAAAACTATGAGAAATACTTGTTAGTGTAATTTTAGCGCCAAATTTAAAATTTTTTTACAACATTTAGGAGTGAAACTTTAGCCTTAGAAAGCGTCTCATGGATAGGAGTCGTATGACTAGCACAAAACCGTACTATTCAGAAAAATTTTCCACCCAAATATGTGAGGTTCGCCTTTAGATTTGATAGAAAAAACATTTACTATTAGTGCTTATGAGTGTACCGGTAGCATTTAGATTCTAGAACTTGCGTTAGTGATGCATCCTGAGACCGCTAGTGAGACTACATTCGTGTAGTAGGATTTACTACATGATAAGAGGCATTAGGATCACCCTTGTGTTTAAACCCGTATCATAATTACTTGACCATTTAAGTCATATTACTTGGCTAGTTAAGTCAACTA
The DNA here is from genome assembly GCA_030686995.1 of Artemisia argyi. Classification (NCBI taxonomy): domain Eukaryota; kingdom Viridiplantae; phylum Streptophyta; class Magnoliopsida; order Asterales; family Asteraceae; genus Artemisia; species Artemisia argyi. The sequence continues at coordinate 103,915,147 of CM060697.1, forward strand.
ATTTTTCCCACACCTTAGCGTTGTACTCATTTTTAGTATACGAAACCCCTAGTACACCCCTCCGAGCCTATCTTTTCGTTTCTAACTTTAAGAATCTTACTTAAAGGAAGAATTTGTTACAACTCACTTAAATGTACACCTAAATCGCCTTAGCTTTCCGTGTATGCACTCATCTTTAGTGCATTATTGTTATATGTTTAAACCCTTAGTTAATTATCTAATTGATTACATGGTTGCTAAGTCGAGTCATATCCTTCTACATATTGTTTTGAGACGATTGGAACTCATGGGTAAAGTACTTATGTTATGGAGTAATGGGGAAGAACATCATTTATTACCCCCATATGTGCGTTAATCTTAAAAGTACTCCAAGTGTTTTGATTTTCTTGATTCGAATCATTAGATTAATTTATTGTAAAGTATGTAAAAATTCAAGTGTAAGGGGAATATTCATTCTCTATGATGTATTATTTTGGATGGTAGGGTAAGAGTGTATGAAAAAAAAATCGAAAATTAAGAAAAAGAAAAGAAAAAAAATAGAAAAAACATACGGACTACCATCCCGTTTCATTCTATGTTTATTTTATGTTTTTGTTATTTTTCATTTATTAGCTTAAGTCGAGTCTAGTCTTGGCTTAGCAACGCCATATTGTACATGTAATTAACCAAGATGATTAACTCGCCACCAGTAAAGATTGCATATATCCAACAAAACCGTGTATTCCATATCCCTACACCTAACGTTATAACCTTTTAAAAGACCTCTTTGATAGTTTATCCTAGGTGCTTACGCCAAGTGGTGGAGGTTTGATCCTTTCCCAAGCCTATGGTAATCTATTTTGCTATGACAGGTAATGAGAGATGTTTTCCATTTCCATATTGTGATATATACTTTATTACACCCGAGAGATGTCAGTATCTAAACGCTATTTGTGAGGTGCTAGTGTATGACTTCCGTGTTTGTCTTTGGTCTTTAGTGGAATGATTATTTGTTGTAATTACTTTTATATTAGTGTTAAATGACCCCTAACTTGTATTTTGATTAGAATAAAAGCGCATTTGCTTGAGGACAAGCAAATCTCAAGTGTAAGGGTATTTGATGAGGCAAAAAATGAGCCGTTTTTAGGGGGTCATTTAAGTCCGAATTTGAATTTATTTGATCAAATATTGCCCTAAATCGTTCCTTTTGTGATTTTAGGTACTTTTGGAGTGAATTCTGGAAAAGGAAGCATTTTGGACGTTTTTGGAGCATAAAAGTGAAGAAAATGGCAAAGTCTTAATTTTCCTTGCTGGGAACAGTACCTGACGGCGTCAAGAGGCTTCATCAGACGGTGTCAAGAGTAAACAAGAGATGAAAGTGGTGACGATCCAGAGAAATGGTGACGGCGTCAAGCTTGGCCGTCATGGTTATGGTGACGGTCTACAACTAAATTACACATGACGGCGTCAAACTTGGATCTAGGCAATCCGATCTCATTATGGGCTGCGAGTTGACGGCGTCAGATATTCCTTCTTGATGCCGTCACCTTGTAAAATCTATATATAGTTTTGCAATTTTCATTCATTAGATATAACTTAATAGGGGATAACTTTGGAGAAACCCTAGCACGAATTTTACTGTTCTTTCAAGGGTTTTTGCCCTTTGAAACCTTTCACGTTCAATTGAGATAAGTATCCTTTCATTTCATTCAATATGTCTATGTGTTGTTTGAATATATCTTACGCTTGTCTTGAATTTAACATGCTAGGCTAGATCTCTTGTGTGTTTGCTTAGATGTAGTGAAACCTAGATGTTGATTATGGGTTGATTGTTTGTTTATAGTTGTTACGGATGAATGATTTCGATGTTAGGCTTAAGAAAACTGGCATACTTCCATAGGTAACATGCTTGAACGTCTTAAGAAACATGAACCAATGCGTACTAGGTTATTAAGGTTGTATTTAATGCATGAGCGAATTCTAATGATCCCATGTTAGGAGCTTCTTGCAGGCTTGACATAGGAGTGAAGTAGGAGCTTATAGAGTTGGGGAAGTACGTACGCCACCCCACAAATGGTATTAAGGAATATAACCCGTCATCCATGCAATTGTAACAAACTATCAACCTGTAAAAGATATCTAGGGAGTAATGAAACCTAAGTAAACATAATTCTCCACATTATTGTTCACACCACTAGTTTAATTAGTTTTATTTTCATTTATGTTATTTTATTTTGATTGCATCTTAGTTATTGGGTTAGTTGATTAGCAACTAATTCCGCCACTCTTCCAAAAACCCGAGATTTTAATTGCTTTTATAAAAATATAAAAATACAAAAAGAATCAACCCTCGCCTCTAGACCTAGTTTTAAGGCTTTCTAATCCTAGTGACACTATTCCTGAGTTGAACGATCAATCCCCCGGTACTTGTCACTATACTATACTACAACGATCAGGTACACTGCCTAGTGGGGGTTGTAAGCTTCTCGAGATCCCTCGAGTGGTAAAGCCTGGTGCGATTCCCACGTATCAAATACCTAATGGCAAAGCAAGATGCTAAGTCACGCTTAATGCGGTGGGTTCTTTTGCTCCAAGAATTTGATGTCGAAATTAGAGATAAAAAAGGAGCAGAGAACCTAGCTGCTGATCACCTTTCACGACTTGAGAACCTCCATCAAAGTGCTCTCGTGAAGAAGGAAATCACCGAAACATTTCCTCTCGAGACACTTGGGAGTGTGACTAAAATTGACCAAAGTACCCCATGGTTCGCCGATTTTGCGAATTACCATGCGGGGAACTTCATTAGGAAAGGGATGTCGTCCCAACAAAAGAAGAAATTCTTTAAAGATGTCCAACATTACTTTTGGGACGACCCCTATTTGTTCAAAGTCTGTGCGGATCAAGTGATCCGGCGGTGTGTTCACGGTACAGAAGCCGTTGAAATTCTTAAGGCATGCCATAATGGACCCACAAGGGGACATCATGGTGCCAACTTCACAGCAAAGAAAGTGTTTGATTCCGGCTTCTATTGGCCTACGATTTATCGGGAGGCCCATGAATTGGTGAAATCATGTGATTCTTGCCAACGTCAAGGGAAAATTTCTCAAAAAGATGAAATGCCACAAAATGCTATTCAGGTTTGTGAAATTTTTGACGTTTGGGGCATCGATTTCATGGGGCCATTCCCGTCATCAAGAGGAAATAAGTATATTCTCGTGGCCGTCGATTATTTGTCCAAATGGGTTGAAGCGAAGGCGCTCCCCACCAATGACGCCCGAGTAGTTGTTAAATTCTTGAAAAGTCTCTTTGCCCGATTTGGTGCACCTCGAGCCATCATAAGTGATCGTGGGACCCATTTTTGCAATGATCAATTTGCTAAAGTAATGCTTAAATATGGTGTCACATATTGTCTTTCTACGGCTTATCATCCACAAACTAATGGTCAAGTGGAGGTCTCCAATCGTGGCCTTAAAAGGATATTAGAAAGGACAGTAGGAGAGCACCGTGCCTCATGGGCCGATAAACTAGATGATGCTTTATGGGCTTTCCAGACCGCTTACAAAACACCCATTGGGTGTATTCCTTATAAGCTGGTTTACGGGAAGGCTTGCCATTTGCCCCTAGAACTTGAGCACAAGGCCTACTGGGCCTTAAAACATGCCAATTTTGACTTGAAAACCGCGGGTGATCACCGAAAAGTTCAATTGAATGAATTAGTCGAACTTCATGATCAAGCTTACGAGAATTCTTTGATTTATAAAGAGAAAACAAAAGGACTTCATGATGCCAAGATCAAAGACCGCGTTTTCAACGTTCGTGATCAAGTGCTTCTTTTTAACTCTCGTTTGAAGATTTTCTCGGGTAAGCTTAAAACCCGTTGGTTTGGAGCATTCACCATAACACAAGTATTCCCTTATGGTACCATTGAGTTAGCTCAACCCGATGGTCCCAACTTTAAGGTGAATGGTCACCGTTTAAAACACTATTTCGGGGGGGGGGGGGGGGCGTACCAACCATGGTAGTCCCGGATCTCCAAACTTTCCCCAAGGACGATTGAATTCGGGGATCGAGTCAAGCTACATGACTCGGTTATCAAAAACAAAGCGCTTCGTGGGTGGCAACCCATGCTTATCCAATTTCATCTTCTTATTTTTCTTATTTCTAACAAATAACGTGAGGAGGGGGTGCCTCTTCTACTCTTGTGTTCCGTGGTTGTTGGTGATGCTTGTTTAGGATTGTCCGCAATTTATGATGACTCTCGTGCTCGTTATCTTCTCTCCACTCGAGTCTCATTTCATCGATGCTTTTGGAAATCCTATATCCGTGAATCTTATCGACTAACGTTTTCTTTGGCATAATTAATAAACGGCCCTAGAATTTTGTTAGGATTGCCTTAACCCACAAAACATTGAGGACAATGTTTAATTCTTGTCCGGGGGAGGGTGAATCTTCGATTCAATTTGACCTTGCATTTTTCACCATGTCGTGTACTGTTGCAACTCCGTTTTTCCACCAAAAATAAAAAATGAAAAAATTGGAAAATTTTCAAAAATTTTGGAAAGAAAAATCAATGAAAAAGTCATGAAAATGCACAAAAAAAAAATGTGAAAAAGTGAAAAAAGTTGTGCAAAAATATAAACTTTGAATAAGTGTTTTGACACCTTGTTGACTTTCTTGCTGGCGAGAGTAGGAATAAATATTTTGACTTGACCAGGCGTGTTGAGCCCTAGCTTGTTCCCTTAACCAATGATGATCACATAAACTTGTGCTAGTCTTGTACACCAGGAGCTATAAAATGGGAATTCTTTCTTAAGAATCTGCAAGTTCCCGTACTTGACTTTATACATGCGCAGCTTAAAAGCTTTTGCTAGTTTTTTACATCAGGAGCTAGAAAACGCGAATTCTTCTTCTAGAATTTGCAAATCTCCATATCTGACTTTATATATGCGTGGCTGATTATCGGCTAAGTATTCGCGGGTTTCATTATTTGAGATCTTAAATTGCGAAGAGCGAGAAATGATAGAGTCTATTTAGAAGTTAGATGCTAAACGTGGAGTAGTGGTTCTCTTTAGAGCTCATGAGAGGTACTTGTGGCTTTTTACTCCCATAAAATACGTCACCAATATATAATAGATGTTCTAGGTTAATTAGTGGTATTTAGGTTTGAATAATATTTAGTTCTTTATTTTCTTAAGAGAATTTTTGCTTTAAAAGGTGGGTACATATCAAGGAACATCAAAAATAAGAGCAAAAAGTGAAAAATCAAAAGTCAAAAGTTGATTATGTATGTGGTTTTGGAGCTACCCGATAAGCTTCCATTGATGTTATGAGAAAAAGTAAAGGAAGAAAAAAGTGAAAAAAATGAGAAAAAGTATGAAATAAGTGAAAAATGAAAAAAAAAAAAATGAAAGTTGAAAGTTATGATGAATAAAAGTTTGAATGTAAATAAGTTGTTGTCGCGTGAGGTGCATGTGAATGATTCTGAATTGGACACATGAGGTAAACGTGTAGTACTCCGCAACTTATATATGTTATTGTATGTAACAAAAATTCCTTGATGTGAACCGAATTTCTATTACAGTGGTTCTTGAGAGAAAATGGAAAACTACTTATCGTTTAAACTTAGGTGTCACTATCGGACTAAAAAATATTGAAATGAGAAAATATGAAGCAATTCATTTCTCAACAAAAATAAAATATTGAGATACAAAAACTTAAGACATGGGAGTAAGAGGTTTTCACAAGTAACTTTTATGAGTAGTGTTAGCATCTAACTTGTAGATAAGCTGTGATCTCGTTTCTACGCTTAGTTTGGGAGCTTGTGAAAAATCAAGGATAACGATTTTTATCCGTATGGTCACTTTTCTATGAGAAGTGTTTCTACTCATTGACTCTAAAAATTATTGCAAAATAATGAAAGTTCAACAAACCGTCACAAGTATGAAGTATGAAAAATACAAAAATAGAAGTGAAAGTGGAATAAAGGAAATTTTTTGGAAAATGGAGCGTTTGCGGAAATAAATGATTTATTACTTCTTTCGAACCTCCTTGCTACTTTATAAAGTCAGTAGGAAGAGTTATGAAATTATTTATCCCAAAAGCGTGAATTGATCACATTGCGTGAGGACACGACAATACCTTAGTCTGGGGGATTTTAGTATGTGTTAATTCACATACCTTTTCATAGCCAAAAACCAACCCAAATAGACTAATTATGATTAAAAAATGCCAAAGAATGTGTGTTTTTGTGATTGTGAATGTGCATGAACGGATATCTCGTAAAATGACAAAAAACAAACAAAATCCGGCAAAAACGAGCACGAGAGTAGAACGAGTCAGAAAGTCAAGCTGGAAACCAAGTTGAGCTTTGAAAAGTCAAATAAGATCCCTTGAGTTTAAAGATTTGCAAGAATGGCCCTCATAATGAAAGTTTGAAGAAATGTCAGAAATAGTCCTTGCATTTTGGAAGTTGTCACATTTAGTCCCTCAAGTGATTCATTAGAAGAAATGTAACTCAACCCTTCATAATTCAGAAGTTGGAAAACTAAGTCCTTGATAGTTATTTTTGGAACAATGGCAGAATCAGTCCTTGAAGATTCTATAATTACAAATTTGGTCCTTGATTTCTATTATTACAAATTCTGAATTTAAGCCTAAGCCTTGTCCAAATATATAATCCAATCCAAAGTCTAAAGTACCAAAGGCCCATCCTAACTTAAAAATACCCGAGCCCAACATCTAAACGCACAGTCAAAGCATTATCAAAACGGGTCAAAGAAGTCAACTTGGTCAAACATTTAATAAAAAAAACCCAAACCCGCCCTTTTTACCCCCAAATATCACCAAACCCAGAAATTACTATTCCCCTAGAACCCTAACTATCGTTCCTCAAAATTACCATAATTAAGGGTAAGTTAGTTAAATCAAAGGTGTTCTAGAAGGTCAGTGGGTGTCAGGGTGTGTCAGAATATCTAAGAAAGCACAAAAATGGACACATGGTAGTTGGTGATTGGTGTGGACGCGTCATAGATCATGATCTGAGGGCTGATATCAAGAGGGAAATCATTTGGAAGTGATCAAGGGCTATGAGGAACTCCAAAGAAACCCAACTCACACGGATCCGTGAACTCACCTCACCTCCTCTCCTATATATAGATGTCATTGTAAGCTCAATAGGTGTGTAATTTTTAGTAGTAGCGAAGCTCTTGCAATTTTTAGTCTCAAATGTACTTAGTTTAGATATTGTAATAAATTTCATATTAGTTTAATAAAATTCTCAGTTTTCATTATATTTCTTATCAGCTTATTGAACTGTTTTGTTAATTAGCTTATTAAAATCATATAATCAGTTTGTTTCTAGTTCACTTTCAGAATTATTTCATTTAGTTTAATCAAAGTTATCTCTTAATTCAGTTTTACCTTATTTTCAAAATCAATAAAAAACAGAAAATAAGAAAAAAATAAAAAATATGTTTCAATTTAGTTTTGATAAGTTTGAAATAAGTTGAATTAGCTTATATACAATCTATACAAGGTCTGTAGCTTGTTGTAGATCTGTTTTCATTCCATTTTCACAAGTACTAGATTGGTCAACTAAAGTCAACTGTATTTGATCCATGGGTTGCTGAGGTTGTTTGGATAAGTTTGGACAGATTTGGAAGGTCCTTGCCTATCCTAGAGATAGGCAGCTAAGTGAATCAATCCTGTTTGGCTGGATTGAGAAGATTTGTAAGTACTAGTTTCTGATTGAAGTGGTTATACTGTTACATTGATAATATTTGTTGTAATGTTGTAGTTTTAGCTGAGTTTGATGATTAGTTGATTCTGAGTTTGATTGTTATTGTAGAGATGTTTTAATAGATATTGTAGTTGATTGATTGAGTTTGTAGATCTGTTTTCATTTTTTAACTGAGCTTCTGATTTGGTTAGGATCTATGATCTATCATATCTGTTGGATCTAGTATTTTATATTGGTGATTTGTGATTCATATAGTGTTTGAAGTTTGATTTGGATGAGATTTTTGGTAATATGTGGGTTGTTTCATCTTATTAGTGTATTCTGTCACTAAAAGGAGTGTTTGGATCCAACTGTTACAGTGGTTATTTGAGTGTGGATTAGAGGTTTACTTGCATACATAGGTGTAATTAGAATAAAAGTAGAGTTATATAGCTTAAAATACAGTAGGTAGATACATATATAGTCAAACTTAGTTAAATCATCTCTCATTTGTTGGTAGCATTAGAATACAGTTAGTTAATTGGTATTTGTAGTTGTAATATAGCTTAAGCTAGTTTAATTCAATTGTAAATTAGCTTAATATCACTAATAAGAGTAGTATTGGTTAACTAAAATTGGAATAAGTCAATTTAGAAATAATCTCATTTAGTCCATTGTTACATTGAGTATAGTTTAATAGGCTGCTGAACTTAGTGGAATTTAGAGAATTAAATAGTTGTTTCTGGTTTAACATTTAGTTGATTTAGATTCTCAGTTGCATCTTTGTGCTTTTGCCCCAATAAGTTGGTACATTTGAGCTTATATTAAGTGCTTATAGCTTATGTGAATTAGTATAGTTGAGACAGAGTATCTGTTTGAATACTGAAGCCTGCTAGTGTAATTTTGAGCTTTTACTTGAGTCTCATTGGCATTTCTGAGTTTGTTTGATGATAAATAAGTGTTGTGAATGATCTATTTCACTTGGCTTAATCTGTTTGTGATTCTGCTTATTACTTTGGCTGATCCTCATTGCTTATTGAGTTGATTGTGGTACTTTGTGGATATTCTGAGTATAACTTGATCATATTTGAGATTCATTGAGCATATTATATCATATATCTTCTGTGTTAAGAGTTTCATTCAAGTTTGGTTCACAAGTGCTTAATAATAAACACTTGTGATAAGCAGTTTGTGCTTAATTAGCATTTTAACTGTTCATTTTGACTTCAAAATTTTTCTCCAAGTTCATTTTATTATTTTAGAATTTCTGGTAATTTTTCAGATTTTTCCAAGTTGATTTGATATTTTTCTTTGATTTTAATCATTTTTAAATACTTTTAAATAAACAAAAATCCATAAAAATTCAGAAAAGCCATAAAAAATACAAAAATATTTTAGGAAATTCTTTTATAATATTTTAGATTTTTCAGAAATTAAATTTCATTTTTCCCTCATATTTTTCTATTTTCCTTAATTTTTAATTCATTTTTAAAATACAAAAAGCAAAATAAATTCATAAAAAAATAAAATAAAAGACAAAAAAATAATTTTCTATAACTGGAAATTCATTTTATTAGTTTAAGATTTTTAGAAAATTGTTTCACGTTTGTAGGATCATTTTTCAATTAAAGTTACGTTTTAATAAACGCGTTTGCATTTCCGTTTTTACGTATTCAACTATAGTGCATATCTAGCTTGTACCACATGCATAATTCATAATTGTTTGTTGTTATTTGAGTTGTTTGATCATTATTTTCACTTTCACCACTTTTCAATTCACGATTTACACGAATCAATATTCCTTGATTCCATTCACCTTCATACAGATATGACTCGGGTGATCCGTATTTTGTGCGGATCATTTCGATACGATACTACTATATTATAATAATTGATTTTGACTCAATCAGTGATGTAGTTCCAAGTATGGTATTTGTGTGAGCTTGTATGGTGATGTAGATCCAAGAAGTCTTGTAACTAGATTAGTTTATGTATTTGTTTTGAGGAGAGTGATGTCCTAAAGTGTAGGTTAGGATTTGTTGAGTCATTATGTAAAGACTTGGATCGGGGATGATCAAGTGTGTAAAGACTTGATTCGGGTGAAGAATCAAGTGAGTCGTGTGTGTGAAGGCTTGGTTCGGGTGAAGAACCAAGTATGTCTAACAAGTGAAGACTTGGATCGGGTGAAGATTCAAGATGGACAAGAGTGCTTGTTCGTGTGGCCACGTGGGCCTTGGAATAGATTGGTTCTAGCTATGATTAGAACTTGACATTATGCTTAGTGTTGTTAAACCTTGTGTAATCATGTGTACGGATTGCTCCGCCTGAAGGAGTGTGATGATATAGTGATTGATAACTCTCGAGTGTGGTACTCGGGGAGTGGAGTAGAACGGAGAGTGAGCTTCGTGCCGAACCACTATAAATCGCCGCGTCTCTTGGTTGTGCTCTTTCTTTACTCTTTACTTTACTTGTTTATGTTTGCTAGTAACTAAATTGATATCACATAACTAGTAAGATTCAACAAGTTTGTAAATGAAAAATAACCGAACCTAAAACGGCGAAACGCTTTAGAAAATTAAAAGAAGCGGTGAAACTATTCAATCCCCCCCCCCTCTAGTTTTTACATAATGTATAAGACATGTTCAACATGCTCATACGCGACTTCGTTTCTATTTCTGGAAAAGAGTTTCTCCCACAATTCCCTCATGAACTGAGCTTTTATTTCAAACTGCACATCTGCTCCAATAACTGGCCGAACAAGGCCCTTGCACTTCTGTGGTCATAGCAAAGTATTCTTCAAGTGTCAACGTATTAGTGTCAACCATTTCCATATTACCTGAAACTTAAACAAAATATGAGAAAAACAAAAAACTCAAATAAACAATTAAGAACTAAAATAAAAATCCTATAACAACTCCCCGTCAGTAGCGCCAAAAACTTGATGCAGGTTTTACTGACCATGTCTAAAATTTGTATTGGCTCGATTACCTAAAGTCTACCTATATTCACTAATGGACAGAGAATCCGGTCACGTATAGACTAGTAAATGGTAAAACTGAGGTCGTCCCAAGAGCTATGTGGTTTGGATCCTATTTTATTGATAACCTCGTGGATTTTTCGATTAACCCTTCTTTGTTGTTGAACTGCTGGTTTAAAGTCATCCTCCATTAAAATCTTGTGCGTACAAAATTTTGGGTCAATACCCATTATGTCAAAGAGTTTCCAAGCAATGGCTTGTTTATGTGACTTTAAGACCTTTATAAGAGCAGCTTTTTCCTCATCACTCAAATCTTTAGCAATTATGACGGGTAATTTATCATTACCCTCCAAAAATGCTTATTTGAGATGAGGTGGTAAGTCCCTAAGTTTGACCTCAGAAAATTCATCAGTTTTCTCAACATATTTGATTTCCTCATTATGAAGTTGTTGTGGAAGAACAGGAAAAGGGGTGGGATATTCATTTAATAATTTCTCAAGGAGAAGTATATCCCTCTCAGGGTCAATCTCTTGGTTATCAACTCCAACGGGAATTGAATCACTTTTGAGAAAGGCCTTAATTTCTTCTAAGATGAAGTCACTTCCCTCAAACAGAGTGAGGGAAGGAGAAGAATTGGTGATTATAGGTTGAGAAGATGGAAAATATTTTTGAGTTTTATATTTTATGAAAGCGATAACTTCTTGACGAATGATCTACAAGTCACTAATCGTTGAAACCTTAACGATTTTGTCGCAACATACCTCCCCGTCAGCGGTGCCAAAAATTTGATAGCACTGAAAACAGGTATCAAATTAATACAAAGTATGTGAGGAATTGACTAGTCAACCCTTGTGAAAAGTGGTAACTTGCAAACCCCGTGAATACGATATATATATATATATATATATATATATATATATATATATATATATATATATATATATATATATATATATATATATATATATATATATATATATATGTATGTGTGATACCAGGCAAGTGATCACCCGGGTCGTGTCCCAACGAGGTGTGAATGGAGAATATCGTTTGAGGCTCAGAATTAAAGTGCTTGTAAGGATTGGGTATGAGATATTTGGTATTGTGGAACGATAAATTAAAACAATGAAACCTAATACGTATCTAAAATGCACGTTTTAATTGAAAATAACGACAACGCGTGAATTAAAAGTGAAATCTAAGCACGGCTAGTCCTACGGGTACCCAACTAATTTTCCTACGTACTAGATGACAAAAGAAAATTTTTAGGAAAAAGAAAACTAATTACTTGATAAAAATTCAAATTGTTATAAATTAAAAACTATTTATCACTAGTTAGATTCTAATAAATACTAAAACTTTTTGAATAAATCTAAAACTTTTTAGACAAAAACTAGAATTAACTTCTAAACTATGAAAAATATTAGGAGGAGCAACATAGAAGAGAAATAATCAGATAATAAGCAATCCAAATCTGATTAGTTTAAATAAACAAAATGACTAAAGCTAGATAAATTCTAAAAGGTGCAAACTACAACAAGCAATTAGCGATAAAGCAGGTGGTTATGTGTGGGGTATGTGAGCTGTGTGTCGTGGGTTCAAGTCCCCCTCAACTCTTCTCTTTGCAAATACTTTTCCTTTTCTGTTTTTTTTATTTTTTATTTTTTTATTTTTTTGGCAAAACTATTAAACAATAGATTCCTAACAACTTTTGTGAAAGAATTCGCGTTGGAAAGCTTTTGAATATCGTATGCAAACTTGAAAATCCAACAGATTTGAGCTTGAGCTAAAGCGATGTTTAGTGAAACTAACAAATATCACCGTAACTTAAAAGCTAACACACATGGAATTTATGCTAAAAAGTGGGATGATACGCAAGCTCTGGAAACAAAAGCACAAATAAACCAGTTTACAAAGACATACAATAAACTAGAACAAGAACAAAAATCAAACTAACTAAGATGCAACAGTAGGACTAAGGGGTGTTTATGAGCTGAGACTAAGGCAAGTAACTGAAGAAGCTTGGTACTAGAAACTGAGGATTAATAAATGCTAACTAGGAACGAGTACATGGAAACATAAATCATGCAATCAAAACTACTCTATAAGCTGAGAAGTGAGCTAGAACCACCTATGCTGGGACTGAAGCTAGGGAATATCAAAAGCATACTAAAGCTGAAACTAAAGGACTAAACGCTCAAACCAATAATGAACTAAGCTTGAACATAATACAAGCTTAACGGTTCTAACACAGTGACCGCGGATGTCACACCCCAAAATACCTGAATGGCAGGGGAAATGGAATACCTGGGGGTGACTGTCATAGCACCACAGTTACAGTTATATTGAACGACCTAAAGTGTCGTTTTGAAAATACATCGTTTGATTCATTCAAAATATTCAGAGTTGTAAAACATAGGTCCCAAAAGAGTTGGAAAGTTTAAGTAAATAAGTTTAGTACAATCAAACGATAGTTCACAAGTGCATGAAAATCCAAAATGAGACGCGTCATCCTTCCTACTCAATGAAATGACTCCATGCATGTCATGAGGCATATGTCTTAGTTACCTGAAAATACATTGCAAAAACGGTCAACAATAATGTTGGTGAATAATCATAGGTTTGTAAGTTAAATCGTATGTACCTAAGCCACAAGTATAAAGTAAACCGACAAAAATGTCAAAATGCTACATTGTCTCTTAAGCTCATGACCCCGAAGCTAGACATAATATTGTATTGGCCCCAAAAGAGTGTTTACCAGGCACTCATATAGTTTAGACATGAAATGCATTCGTACCCGTTGGAGCAACCCAAACACGAATGGAGGCGTCACCCTCAATATATCTATTCACTCACTCTCGCTTGGCATTATAATTAACGGTCCATGATAATAAAGGGGACTTAACTTGGTAGGAAGGCAACTTAGGCAATGTATGGAATTTAATACTTGGGCATGTACAAAAATAATTGATGCAATGTATTCTCCCCCGTGGGATTTGAAATCAAATAAGTAATTAAAAACGGGGCTATGAAAACTCACCTTAAGTGATAGTACGATGAGATGAAATGATCGGGACAACAAGGCACGAACACTAGCCGCAACCTAAATGAATGAATATGATCTACTTTAGATCATGAAATGTTGTAATGAATAATCATGCACATGATACCTATACCACTCGTAACTTGAAAATACTTGTTATCGTCAAAGTAGGTAATTTCCATACTTAGGAAAAATAAGTCCAATTAGAAGTATAGAAACTTATCGTAATATATCGTATATAAAATGTTAGTGTTATATTCCTCATTTTGAAAACCTTAAGATAACGTCTATTAGTCGCATAAATAAACCTTGGGTCGTACGTACTTCGTTAGTTAAAAATAAAATCCTTGAATAAGAAATCTAGAAAATATATCATTTAGTACGTAGTTATATTATTTCTAGTAGTGACTAAATATATATATAGTTTTGCCGATTTTAAAACATGTATAGCTTGGTCGTTTTAAGTTCATTTTCCTCGTTCTTTATATCCACAGATTCGTCTTAGTATGTATTAATATATTTTTGATAGCTCGGCTCCTCTAGGTTACGTCTAACGCCTCTATTTGTCCGTCGAAAATCGTCAAACAGCATGTAATTTTTCAGAAAAATAGTTTTCGTCAATTAACTCGCAAAAATCATAACTCCTTCGTTATAAGCTCGTTTTAATCCGTTCTTTCGCCCACGGCTTCGTTTTTGAAAGTATTTTCTAAATATTTAGTCAAAATTTACCCATCACCTACTGAGTTTCCCACGTTTTCAAAATATGGACAGTAGGTATATGTATTGTTTCAAAAACCATTTCTAGGGTTCTAATCTAGTTCCAACTTCAACCAAATCACTTCCAATCACCACAAATCTAGTCTAATCTTACCATACACCTTCTTAGGGTGTCATGGGTTCCTAAACATCATAAATCAAGTGGATCTAACAAGGATCTAACTATAATCTATTTCTATGGCTCAAAAGTTTGATATGTATAAAATGGAGTGGTATAAATAACATATGCATGTAGATCTAGTATATATATCGTATGAATCTTGTAAAAACTTGGTAAAATCATAAAGATGAGTTTCATACACTTACTTGAAAGATTAATGAGATTTTGAGGATGAAAACCTATGTAAACCTTGAGTTTGTATTTCAAAACCCTAAAAGGAGTACAAAATACACTATATATTATACTTGATCTTGAAAAATTATGGTTCTTTCTTGTTTTTCTTGTTTAGGCCGAGCACAAGAAGAGAGAAAAAGAAAAGAGTTTGCATGCTTTAGATCTTGTAATGATATGAAAAAGAAGTGTTTTTGTATATATATTATATATATTGAATCAATTATTTGGTACATTAATGCTATGGTAAAATTTTCAAGTTATGTAAGAAATGGGGATGGGGGGAGGGCGGCATCTAGTGAAAGAAATAAGGAAAAGTGGTATTTTGTGTAAGAGTTAGTAGGTATTTGGTAGTATTATGTATATATTAATAGTTTTAGGGAATACCGGGTACCGAGTTAATTAAAAATAAATTTTTAACGGAGTTAACCGGGATATAATAAAGTCGTAAAAATTGTAAAAATATGTCGGGTATCAATATTGAGTGTTTGGAGGATTATTGTTTAGTTTTTAGGAAAACCGTCGTAATTTTAATAAACTTACGATAATAATTAAATAAATTTCCAAAACACCGGGTAAATTAATATTATAATTTTTATATTATTAAAATGAATTTAAAAATATATTGGGATCATAGTCGGGAGTGTCGGACGTGTTAGTCACATTATTGATCGCGTGTTAACGTTTATTTAGAAATAATTATACGTAAAAGCTAATTATACCAAAAGTACTAATTTAAATATCCTAAGAGTGGAATAGTATGCAAGTGCCATAATGATAATATGCAGACTATTTCTAGTTCGTATGAAGTGTCCCAATAATTCATGAATTCGCTCCTGAACCAATTCGGTTACGCGAATTTGAATACCCGTAAACTAAATTTACGATGAAATGAGTAATGCACATGAATAGTGGTTTTCTCTCGGAAATGAATAGTGTCATGTAAATAGTGAAATTTTTGAATGTTTCTCGGAATATCAAATAGACCTCAAAAATGATAAATAGTAAAATGATGAATAGTGATCGATGAATAGTAATTGGTGAATAGTAAGATGTTGAGGTTTGGAAAAATGACCTGAAATTGTGGGGTGTGATAGCGGACTCACACAAAACACAAATAAAATAGTAACAGCTACTAACTAGCTAGCGCAGGCTCAAACATAATCTGAGTTTATGCTGATGCATAACCAGTTTATATTTAAAGAAATAGTCCTAACGAGGGCAACTCAATAGGAAAAATAAGCCCATCGAACGATCAAGAAAGTGCAAACTAATTCTGGATACTACAACTTAGTACTACTACCTTCACAAAACAACAAAAATTCAGCAATTACCTCAAGAGATGAACAAGTTCAAAGCTAAAGAAAATGGGTCAGGAATCTAAAAAGCTTGGTGCAGGGCGGATTCATGCCCAAACGGGTCACTTTGTGATCAATTTTCGACAATTAACTGAACTTGAAACTTGAATTTCTCTTCTGAATCAGACTCGTAAGCCAAAAATAAACATAAAACAACGAGATTTATCATTTATCCATTCTCAAACAAGATTACAGCCTACAAAAGGTCTGATGTTTCGCCCAACATTTACTGAGTAAGAACAATTTTGACATTTAAAAGATATACCAGTTTGACTATTATGAGTTTAGATTACTTCTACTTTACTGAATTTGATATACTAGATTATAATAAGATTAACTTAAGCTATTCTAACAATCTCTAAATCTAGTATAAAGATTATACACCTCTAATATCCTAACAGCTAATTGGTAAAGGAAAAGTTAGATGGATTAGACTTTTAGCTAAATAACCTACTGATTTTAAATCATAACTTCTCTATATAACCCTAAAGGACACTATCTAACTGGTTTATACTACTTGTAATAGCAAAGGCACCAAAATAACAAGTTAGTCAAAACACTACTTTAAAATCTGATCATAAAACTACATAAGCAATTTAAGAAGCTATGCCATGAGACTTATATATAACTTATACTAAACTGGAATAAGCGTAAACAAACATAAACCAATAACAACTAGTAACTAACCAGAACAGATTTAAACACAACTTAAGGTAGAAAACGCAAACGTGAAAGCTTAAATTAACTTGGCGAAACAGATTACAACTAAGGTTACATGAGAATTAAAAATATTCAGAAAAGCATAAAAATTACATAAAAATTAACTAACTTCTCAAGGCTTACATAGCCTCTAATTTATACTAAATTATGACTAGGGAGGGGGTCTTCAAGTGTGCTTCTTTTGTGAGAGAAAACCATTGGGAAACTGTTTTGTGCTTCTTGTGAGCAAATCCTACCCGTTTAATTACCTCTGCGTGATCTCAGCTCTTGATTGGAATTCTTGGCGCCAAAAGGGTGAGGATTGCCAGCCTGGTTATGAGTTGTGGGAACAATATGGAGGCTGGAGCAGGTGACTGGGGGATGTGGAGGAGACAACTTGATGGAAGATTATGAGATATGCTAGATCTGTTAGGAGGATGTGTAGGTTTTTGTCTGGTTTGTGATATTCTGGGGAGAGGTGTAGGAGATGGAGGCTGGGATTATCAGTGAAGCCAAGAACCTCTTGAGCGTACTCCTTATAAGCAATATCAATAACATCTATTTGGTTAACCGACTTAGAATCATAATTTGAGGAATACCTCGAAGTTTGATCGAGGTTAAAGGTGATTGCTTCAGTACCCACACGTAAAGTGATTTCTTGTTCAAAGACATCGATAAGAGCACGGCCCGTTCTAAGGAATCCTCTTCCAAGAATTAGAGGAACACTCGAATCGACATCAAAGTCAACAATCACAAAGTCAGCAGGGGATGGAACTTTCTTACTTTCACGAATACGTCCTCAGCAATGCCAAGTGGACGAGAAATGGAACGATCGGCAAGCTCGAGAGTCATACATGTAGGAGTAAGTTCGGGAAGAGAAAGTTTCTTCCACACTAAGTATGGCATCAGGTTGATGCTTGCACCAAGCTCGGCCAAGGCAAAGCATTCAACCATACCCGGAAAAACACATGGAATTAGAAATTTTCCGGGATCTCCAAGCTTCTCGGGAAGCTTTTTTAAGAGAACTGCTGAGCAGTTCTCATTCAGTGGAGTTCTAGCAATTTCAAACAGCTTTTCCTTGTTGCTTAACAAGTTTTTGATTGTTGATGCAAATTTGGGCATCAAGATGATAGCATCCGCGAAGCTTATTTCAAAGTGTAGATCTTGAAAGATTTGGACTAGCTTTTTCGCGGAGTTTTTGTTCATTGAAACATGATGGGTAAGGAATTGAAGTTTCAGATTTA